>JASAUF010000471.1:14237500-15437500 GCA_030180095.1 Magnolia changhungtana | reverse complement strand
TATATATTATTTTAGTATAAAATCTTAAATCTTTATAAAGTATATGCATTTCATAGTGTGTCTATTTAGGTTGCATTATTTATATATATTTATATTAAATTAAATTAAGTGGTCACACTCGAGTACTGGAAAGTATGGGGTGTTATAGCTTTCCAAGAGTTGAAGGATAAACTGACATCGGCACCGGTACTCGAGTTACCCGAGCAGGGAGTCAAATACACTATCTATACTGACGCCTCCCAGGGCTTGGGTTGTGTACTCATGCAGAAGGACAAGGCAATTGCATACACCTCTCAGCAACTAAGGAAGCACAAGGAAAACTATCTTATCCATAACCTTGAATTAGCAGCGATAATATCTCTATGGAGTGGAGTTTGAGCTCTTCTGTGATCATAAGAGCCTCGAGTACATCTTTAATCAAAAGGATCTGAACATGAGACGGCGTCACTGGATGGACTTTATCTCCGGATTACCCAAGACTAGGAAGGGACATGACTTAATATGGGTCATTGTGGACTGGTTAACGAAATCAGCCCACTTCCTCCCAATACGGGCTTCTGGCTCCGCCGATGACTCAGCCAAGTTGTATATTGAGGAGATAATACAACTTCATGGCGTCCGATTAGAAATTGTGTCAGACCAAGATACCCGATTCACGTCAATATTCTGGACACGCATCCAAGAAGCCATGAGAGTGAAGCTAAAATTTAATACTGCCTTCCACCGCAGACAGATGGGCAAACCGAGTGGATAAACCAAATATTGGAGGACATGTTGTGGGCTTGTGTGCTGAATTTTCAGGAGAGCTGGGATGATTGCCTCCCCTATGCCGAGTTTGCCTATAATAATAACTTTCATGCTGCATCAGCATGACACCTTATGAAGCCTTGTATGGGCGCCCATGACGAGCTCCACATTGCTAGGTAGAAACTGGTGAGAAAAGTTTGCTAGGGCCGGACCTAGTACAAATGACGACTGAGAAGATTGAGGTTGTTTAGCACCATCTCTTAGCAACCCAAAGTAGACAGAAAAGCTACACCGACACGAGGCGAAGGGACTTAGAGTTTAAGGCAGGGGACCACGTATTTCTCAAGATTTCGCCAATGAAGGGAGTTGTGCATTTCGGTAAGAAGAGGAAGCTCACGCCACGATACAGTGGGCCTTTTCAAATCCTAAACCGTGCAGGCCCAGTTATTTATCGTCTGGCCCTACCCACACTGCTCGCCGTAGTGCACAATGTTTTTCATGCTTCAATGTTAAAGAAGTACGTTCTCGACCCTACGTATATCATCAAGTGAGAACATGTGGAGCTCAAGGAAAATGCCACGTATATCCTCTGACCCACTCGAATACTAGACAGGAAGAAACAAGTGCTCCACAATAAAGTCATCCCGTTAGTCAAGGTATTGTGGACACACCACGATGAAGAGGAAGCCACTTGAGAAATGGAAGCAGAAGTCCACAAGCATTACCCAAACCTGCTCCAGCAATATAAACAGGGACAAATTTGGATGATGATTTATAAGGGGGGTAGATTGTAACACCCGATCCAACCAAAACAGTGTCTCGAGGCGTCCACGTTGGAACTGCTGCAGGACCGCTAGATTAAATCACTCGAGTGAGGGATACCACTAACGAATCCCATTAATGCAGTCGAGTTTGATTATGTTTGGACCAAGTGCAGGCCGTAAAGCTAGTTTACCTAATTATACTTGGCAATTGCCTATACGAGCCGTGCAACGCCCAAGAAAGGGCGAAAAAATCTAAAACTTGGGGAGGCCGTGGACCCCACTAGGCTTATGATCTGACACGAATTACGGATCTAAAGAGCACCCGTAAATGAAATATTTGTACTATCTAGTTGGCACTTGCCAAGCACGACTCACCCCAGCCTTGGCCCAAAGTTTAAAATTTTAAATCAAGGGCCCTCTTGATTGAAACAGAGAAATTAATCATTTCAGCCGTCGGATCTCTCCTAAATTTACATCCAAGGCCGAAAACATTTCTTTGCACCCATCCATAAAATCTGAACTCCGATCGTGGAACGGTGACCGTTGATTGCAAATCAACCCCTTGCGATAAAACTCCAGATCCGTTTGCCGTCAAACTTTGCATAGCCCTTTATTGGGCTATGGGGCACCTATCCTATAAATTTGATGGCCAGGGGACATTAGAGCAGCCCCAACAGCCAAAAAGAGGTCTCACAGGGCCATTTGAGGGGAAATAATAGAACTTGGGACCATTTGGCCCAAAATTCAGGGTATAAGATGTTTAACACTCTCTCTCACTCACTTCACAGCAAGCTCCAGTAACAAGAGAGAGAAGAGGGGAGGAAGAAAGAGAGAGAGATGGAGAGTGTAGAAGGAGGTGGGGCCTAAGGGATCGAAATCTTATAGAACCTTCTTCCCTCCCCCAAAAAATCTCACTTTTACAGCCACGAGAGTGAAATAACGGCTGATTAAGAGGTAATCACCATTCTTCTCCAGAAATTTGGTGTTTAAGGTAGGTCCTTGCATGTATCCTAACATGCGGATGCATTTGGCTCAAGACCTCAGCAAATCGACCCGCGAGTTCGGCACCCCTAGGACGATTCCGCAAGCTCTCAGTGCGGACCATTATCCTTAGGTGGCCAAGTACCAATTTTAGGATAAATTTAATTATTATAGATGTTAGATTGATGTGCATGTATAATTTTGAGGAAAATTTAATTAGGATCTTGTCTGATAAGTCCACCTAACACGCATGCGCTGATAAATTGATGCTAGATTACTCTTCAAATTGTTTAGACCTAGAAACTATGTTGCATGTTCATTCTTGCATCTAAATTCCTACATATTCTTCCTTGTTGCATCATGATGGTAATTTCCTGCAACGTGGATGACTTGTGATCTTCTTGTCTCTTAGGCAAACCGGCACCGCATGCACACATGTCTAATTTATGCTGTTAAAAGTAGTATGCATTCATTTTAATATCCTGAACTTTATACTTGGATGTATTGTATGTTTATTTCCATCTGTACTTGAAGATGAATCTTACTGTCTAGAAATGATGTCGATTGTAGCCCATTCTCTGGGTTGGTCAGGAATCTGTGATTTGCGAGGCTGTCCCCGTCGGTTGGGCCGTCTCGTGACTAGACTGACTGATTTGAGTGGACGCAAATGGATGACAGTAGTAGGACTACATGGGTTGCTTACACACAATGTCACGCATTACATGCTTGCCTGAATTTGGGCGGTTTAGTCCACCGACTAACCAACCATGTTTGTTAACCATGTTTGCTCACGCCTGTTTGGAACCTGGAATACCCCACACCCACGGATGCCCACTGATAATAGGTAAAATGATTCACAGACTCATGAGCCGGGCATGGTGGAATGAGACACTATGTCCAGGCTGTCAGCCTACGCTTGGGTGACGAGCCTCCCAGTAGCGATTCCGCTTTTCAGCATTCCTCCCTTGCTTGCATCGAGGCTGAGGAACACGATGGGGTCAAGGATCGCGGGGCCCTGGCCTTGCAATTGGATAAGGGTAATGATATCGTCTGGGTGTACCAGTTTTTCCAAATCTGCTGGATGAATGGAATTAACTAAATACTCGGCTAACACGTTCATGATCGCATCACATTAGTTAGGTTGGCGACTCGGTAGTTAAGGTCGCAATGAGGAAGTATTGGTCATGTGCAAACGTTAGATGAAGTCGCTTACGGGAGTGTTGTTGGTGAGGTCATGCATCATACCATAATTCATGCATACGCATTAACAAAGATTAGTTAGAGATTTGTGAACACGTGCTTTTCATTAAATTCATCATGAAATTATTATTTAATGTAACTTATCGCTAATAGCACCCACTGAGTTAGCTACTCACTCCCACTCTACAAGGGTGTTTTAAAATACCAACCAGACACTTCATTAGATGTAGGTGAGGTGGAGGTCGATGAGCTGAGTAGGGTGAGCATAAACGAGGAAGTGGAGTTTTACTACTTCCAGCTTACGGGTGAATCACCGTAGACTATACGGGTTGATTATGGGCTGTTGAGCGAGGAGATTTAGTGTACCATTTCTTTGGGTCATTTCATATGTGTATTTTGTCAGGCAACACCTTGTGTGACCCGTTAGATATTTCCTGTTAACTAGTATTTCTTAGCCGCCTTTATTTCAGTAGATTAGTTATGGTTGTGGTTTATATTCCAGTCGATTCCTTTATTGCTCATTTAAATTGAATTATATGCAAAACACTACAATTAGGATATAAGTGACACCCGAAAACTTGGAAGTCGAGTGTTGATTGACCCCAAAATTTCAGGGTGTTAACAAAGTCTATATCAAAATTGAAGGCAAGGGACGAATTCTTCTATTATAACATAAATGGGCACTTTAAGAGAGACTGACAAAAATAGAAGAATAACCTAAAAAGCAAAGGAAAAGGGAACACAGGTGAATTGGCCAGTATAGTGGAAGAGAGATCAGAAGGAGACCTCTCGATCTCTTCATGTATGAGTCATCTCTTAAACACATGGATTCTAGATTCAGTATATTCATATCACATGTGCTCAGATAGGACTTGGTTCGATTCCTACAAGTCCTATGATAGTGAAAGCATTTTAATGAAAAATAACACAGCATGCAAGGCCATCAGAATAGGAACCATCAAGGTAAAGATGTTTGATGGAGTTAATAAAAAACTAGTTAATGTCATGCATGTCTCAAATCTAAAGAAAAACTTAATATCCTTAGGGGTATTAAATACGAATGATTGCACACTCATCGCAACGGGTGGCATAATCAAGTTCACCAGAGGTGCAATTGTGTTGATGAAGAGACAGAAGATAGAAAATTTATACACGTTGATAGGAAGCATGGTTATAGTTAATGTCGCTACCACCTCACATACAGAATATGGCACAAATGATAAAAATGTGTAGCATATGCGTCTAGGGCATATGAGAAAGAGGGGCATAATGGAACTCCATAAACGGAAACTACTGAAGGGAGTTAAGGCATGCAAGGTAGATGTTTATGAGTATTGCGTCTATTGGAAACAGTGCAGGATAAGGTTTACGACTGCTACATACACTATTAGCGGAGTGCTCAACTATATTCATTCTAATGTCCAGGGACTAGTAATAGTAGCATCTAAGGGAGGCGCATGATACTTCGTGAGCTTCATAGACTATTACTTGAGGAAGATTTGATTTTACTTCTTATAACACAAGTTCAAGGTATGGAAGGCAGAAGTAGATAAGCAAATTGAGAGACAAGTTAAGTGTCTTAGGTTAGATAATGGTATGGATTACAAAAAGGTATAATTCAAGAAATTCTGCATGGAACAATGCATCACAAAGCACATCTCAACTCCAAGGACCTTATAAAAAATTGGTGTGGCAAAGAGGATGAATAAAATTATTTTAAAGAGGGCGAGAAATATATAGTTTCATGCGAGGCTGCCTAAAAGCTTTTAGGCAGAAGCGATGAACATGGCATGCTACATTGTAAAATGGTTACCATATTTAGCGTTAGACTCCAAGGTTGCAGAGAAAGTCTAGACATTTAAGGATGTTGATTACTCAGGGATGAGGATCTTTGGGTGTCTAACATACGTCCACATAAAGAGTGGACAAAGGTCGAAGTTAGATCCCAAATTCAGAAAGTGTATTTTTCTTGGGTACGAAAAAGGTATTAAGGGCTACATGCTTTGGGATTCTAACTCTTAAAAAGTGGCCATTAGCAGAGATATGATCTTCGATGAAGCATTAATGTTGAAGGTCAACAAGGATGCTATAGGAAATTCGAAAAATAGGGTGAGACTGAGAGATTGTCGATGCAAGTGGAGCCAGTTAAGTCTATTACTGAAGGGAAAATTCAGCAAGTGCAAGAAACTGAGTAAAATAATCAGTAGGATACCAGGAAAGTATAGCTAAGAATAGGGAGAAAAGAACCATTAGAGCTCCGATTTGGTATGGGTTTGAGGACATGGCCTCTTTTACATTGTTCGTGGGGAATGGAGATTCCTCCACTTTTCAAGAGGCAAAATCTGGAAATGATGGCAACAAGTGGATGCCGGCCATGACGGAGGAGATGGAATCTCTATATAAGTACCAGACATATGAATTGGTGGAACTTTCAAAAGGTCAAGGTGCTATAAGGTGTAAATGGGTCTAGAGGAAAAAGGAACCATTAACTGAGAAATAGGATGAAAAGTATAGGCAAGACTCGTAACAAAAGGATTCTAACATAGGGAAGGAGTATATATATTACAATGAGGTTTTTTTTCAGTCGTGAAACATACTTCAATCAGGATGTTACTAGTTATGGTAGTGGAATCCAATTTAGAATTGGAGAAACTCGATGTAAAGACGACATTCCTTCATGAAAACTTGGAGAAAGTCATTTACATGAGGCAACATGAAGGATTCAAGGAGCTTAATAAGGAAGGTCACTTGTGTAGGCTGAAGAAGTCATTGTAGGGTTGAAGCAATCTCTGATGCAGTGATACAAGCAGTTCAAATCCTACATGGTCTAGATTTGGTATATCAAATATGAGTACGATTGATGCATATATTACAAGGTACTTGAGGACGGGTCCTACATTCTATTGATGCTTTATATAGATGATATGTTGATTGTTCCAAAGGACAAGAAGGATATACTCTTGCTTAAGTTTTGTTAAGCAAGGAGCTTAAAATCAAGCATCTAAGCACAGCGAAGAAGATCTTACGCATGGAAATATACAGAGATAAAGAGTCTGGGAAGCTATGGCTTTCTCAGGAAGCCTATGTGTAGAAGATACTAGAGAAGTTCCACATGGAAGGTGTTAAGCTTGTTAGCACACCTCTAACAGGTCACCTCGAGCTGTCAACCAAGTTGTGTCCAAGTACAGAATTTTAGAAATGTCATGGTATCTATCGTATCGAGTGCAGTGGGGAGACTCATTATGCAATGGTTTACACGAGTATGAATATCACAGATATTTAGTGTGGTTACCAAGCATATGACAAAACCGTGGAAAGAGCATTGGAATGTTATTAAGTGGATTCTAGGTATCTCAAGGGGACAATCAACATTGGGATCATGTTTGGATGACATGGAGCTTCAAGCGGAGTTATTAGATACGTGGATTCAAATTATGCAAGTGATCTAGATAACAGGAGGTCCACTAAGGGATATGTTTTCACATTAGTAGGAGGACTGATATGTTAGAGATCTATACTATAGTCTGCGATAGCATTGTCTATAACCAAGGCGAAATACATGGCTAGGACGGAGGTGTCTAAGGAGGCAACATGGTAGAAAGGTGTGATACGAGAACTCATGTTGAAGCAAGAGGTGATTCTATTGGACTGTGATAGTTAGAGTGTTATCTATCTAGCAATGAATCGGCGTATCATACGTGAACTAAGAATATCGATGTAAGATTCCACAAGATACGTGCGCTCATTACTTCAGGAGAGATTCTTTTTAAGAAGATTCATATGAACGAGAATGTCACGGATACGTTGACAAAGCAGGCGACCACAATCACTGCTTGGGCTTGATCAATCTCACTAGCCATTGATGAGATTGAACACCCTTACACAGGGGTGCGAATGGAGTTGCGTTCAAGGTGGAGAATGTAGGGAGCAATCTACGCTGAATAGAAAAGTTGCACGAAGATTTTCAAGGTGACTTGGTAGAAAGGTGGAGATTGTTGTGTAGGATACTTTCGATTCTGTCAAATCAGTTGTATAGAGAAGTTCAAGTTCGGTTCCACCAAAGCCATTTTTGATTTAACTAAAAATTAGAATAATTCTCACGTTACTCGATGTGAAGTTTTGGTTAATTTCGATTCTACCAAGTCCGACCAAAGGTCATGTTTGATCCAGCTAAAACTATTACGCAGAGTTACACAAATCAAACTATTTAAAGCAAAGCCTAATCTGTGATTATGGCTATAATTATTCCATTACGAGTTTGCTCTCTAAGGGCGAGAGCTTTCGCAAGGTGAGAGTGGTTTTCAATACTTGTGAAGACTTGGTAAGGGTTTCTCAAGGGGTTGCGCACCGCAAGGAGAGATTGGGTACATCTATAATTAAAATGATGAGTCTATAAACTCTAAAGTTTTTATTATAGTAGATATTTGTTGCTTTGTACTGTGATTTTTCTCACAAGGGTTTTTCACATAAAAATATCGTTGTGTTTTGTGTGTGATTGCTTTTTGGTTATTCTGCTTTATTATAATTATTCTATCTTCATTGTACATGCTTCCACAAACTGCACAGATTAACAGTAATGTTAGATCCAAATTAATACCTGGGGTTGATATAGGTTCCTTGGAGGGTCTGAATCCCAACAAAACTAATAGATCTTTTGTAACACCGACAAATAGATTTTATTAAAAATAATAATAAATTAAATTTTGAGAGAGAATCATCTCTCCTTTATCCCTAACCTCTCTCCCCTTTATCTATCTAACTCCTCGTATCTCTGAACTTCCCAGCGAAATTTTCTTTTTAAGGGAGATGTCGCAAGAAGAGTTCTACCCCTATCCAAACCCAAGCAACAGAAATCCTATATGAGAGAGAGAGAGAGAGATTGGTCATGGGAAGCTTTCCAATGGTTAATTCATTACTTGAATTTTTTATTTTTCATATCAATACCTAGAACAATGCAATGGATGGTTTGGATTACCCTGTAACGTCTTGAAAAAATCCGTACAAAGACCTGAGTATCACCTCAGGCAGAAATCACTAAGAATCGAATCCTTTAGAAATTAGACGAAAATTAATTAAGTACTAAACTGAATTAATTAGTATATTAGCTTAAACTGCTTTCTATACGAATTGCAAGACCCAAAACCAGTAGAATCGTTAACTCTACATTACCTAAAAACTTAGGATAAATCTCAAAACTTAGTTGCTCTCGGGAGCACACTGAAACTCCGTATCGGACTTGGACCGCGCGTCAAAAGTCCGATCACCGTGAAACTATACGGTTATAACCGCCTTACTGGGCTTAACAAGCATCGTGGGAATCAAGTCCAAATAGTATCCAGAAACGCACAACTTGAGCTTGGATCGAAGTGTGTGAGAAACGCGAATATCTTTAGAAAATAAACTCAAATTTAAGTGATTTGGGTCGTTCACTTGCAGGCCAAATTTAAGGTTTCAGACCGTCAGATTCTGACCCAACTACACTCTTGGATTAGGAAAATTTTCCTATACATGTCAGTGTACTTGTGGCCCTGATCGAGTAACGATGACCATTGAACTGAAACTGGTCCTCCACGGTCGATTCACAAATCCAATCAAACTGAAATCTTAACCTGATTTAGATCCATTATTAGGAAACTTTTCACAGACCGTATGCAGGCAATGGACCTCCAGATGAACTCTACTGGCCCAAAACAGACGTCTTTTGGCTATATCCTAAGTATACCATGGCCCTGGGGCCATTGACTTCACTTCTGGGCCTATATAATACCTTAAACCCACCCTCTCTCATTCCGTACGAATTTCCTAAACCCTAGGAGAGAAAAGAGAGAAAAGAGAAGGAGAAGGTAAGGAGAAGTGAGAGAGAGTTGTGGTTTATCACTGGGATTCATTCCCGCCACTCCATGTGCTGAATCACCTCTCCCGTGTCGCTACACCGACGAATCTGAATCCATTTTTGGGTAAGAAATCCTAACCCTAATCTGTTTTAAGAATCCAGATGGGTAAAATGGTGAAATAGCTAACATATTTCATGTTATAGGTTGCCATTGTACCATAGACAAAGGCGTAGGATTCAAACTGAGTTTAATACGAGTATACCGATGAAAGATACAGACTATAAATGTTTAGGTTATGGTGTTCAAGGTTTTTAATGTCAGCTAATAATTTATGACTGACTTGATTGCTGTCACCTGTGCTTAGACACGATGTTTTCCGTGTATTACACATATATACGAACTATGTTGAATATAATGCATTCCATGTATTTGTTAAAATGTCTGAATGAATACAGAATTATGATTTGTGCTTACCGTGCTTATTAATTGAGAATACGTGATTGTTGAATGCGTGACAACTCCTTTGTGAAAGGATTTGTCATAATATATATTATGACTAATCTATTACATGTATGTTTGAAATGTGTAGTCTAAGTGTTTGATGAAATGTCTGAATGGGTGATTGTTTGATGAAATGCATTTATTCAAGGTGTTAAGATGAGATTCTCAATTACCTTAGCTATATGAATAGATTCATTCATGTAATTTACATTCGACTACGTGATTCATGTATGAAATGCCTATGTGTGATAACATGTGCACTATGTGTTTGTTAAAATGCTCGAATGAGATTTATATGTGATTTGATTGTTACATGCTGTTTAACTGTCACATATGAATGCCTATTACAACTAAGTATGATTGGGACTATCATATAGTCCAGGCAATTGGTTAACAGCTTCCAATCGAGTGGCAGATTTTGTTTCGCCACCACGGGCACGTTCGATGAATCCGAGTCGTACGATGACTATCGACAGTGGTTAGGCCATATGCCACAAGGAGTGTATATGCGCTCCATGTTGATTAAGTTAACATGCGCTCGTACCAATCGGACTTGTCAAGTAACCCGGTTGGCTTAATGTGTTTTTACCATGTATGGATGCAACTGCTTAAATCTAAGATACCACTTACCAATATAAAGCCCGTTTAACCTTGGTACCATTATCCGCTAAGACTCATGAGCCGGGCGTGGTGGTATATGGGACACCGTGGTCGAGCTGTCGGCCTATGCTGGGGTAACGAGCCTCCCCGTAGTGACCAATGAGCAATACAAACTTGTGAGCTGAATATAGTGGTGTATGAGACACCGTATTCGAGCTATCGACCTACGCTAAGGTGACGAGCGTTCCCGTAGTGACCTCGAGTATAAAATAGGCCTACGATCATGTGACGAGCCTCTCGTAGTGACCTCAAGTGTGAATTAAGACTATGCCAAGGTGACAAGCCTCCCGTAGCGACCTATAGTGTGAACTCGCAAACTTGCCTATCGTATGTGATTAACTAGGATTGACGACCTTAGATAAATCATTATTTGGGTCAATGATAAAAAGGGAGGTACCTTAGCTTCCCGAACCTATTATATGAATAAGTCTAAGTAAGAACTTGGCTAATACAACCATGCACCGCATTGCATGTGCATTTGGCATGGTTGTTGAGCACAGTGGGAGTTTAGTATGCGCGACTGTGAGATGATGTCACAGAGGGAGTGCAAACGAGGGCATGCATCATTAATACATACCATTATTGCATTAACAAGAGTATTTAGGATATGATTGTTGTACTGCTTTATCATTACTCCTTGATTGAATTAATAGCATGTTAACCTTTGTCTTATAGCTCCACTGAGTTGATCACTCACTCCCACTCTGGGACAGTGTTTTAAAAGATCAACCAAACTCTATTGTAGTTGCAAATGATGGTGAGGCTTACGAGATGGAGCCTGTCTTCTACGACGACGAGGATGAATTCTCCTACCTGCAACTCTCTGGTGGGTCTATGTAGACCTGGAGTTGCGTCACCGGGGTTACAGGGATGTAGATTAGATGACATTACTCTTTATCATTTTGTATATTTTAGAACTATATACATGTAATTATTCATCCTGGTGACACGATCATACTCTGGGGTTCATATCTACTTATACACTTTATATATCTATCACAATCTTCTGCTTGCTTAATTTAATCGTCCCTGGAGTATGATATGTTGATTTAGTATAATTCCATTCATGTTCGAATGCACTAACCTAAACAACATTTAATCATCATTATCTATATTGCATAAGTGATGGGACAAATCTCGGGAGTTGGGCCTTTGCTTGACCCTCGAAATTCGGAGCATTGCATACCCTTACGGTCATCATACATATATGGATGAGAAGGGTTTATTTTGTTATGGGCATGAAGTATATTAGACAACTATCTATAGAGCTGCGTTAGAAGAAGACAATCTCCTAGTGATTGAGGAGCCGTAGGCTTGGAAAAGTCTTTTGATGGGTTGCATATTCACATAGCTACTACACTTATAAAGTCCAATCAATCTCCAATTCTACACACAGGTAGCCGTTCTCTTCCCATTGGATTGCGCATATCTAAGCACAGGTGTGGTAGAGGCGGAAGGTCGACGCATAACATAATACAGTGCAACTCTCTACAGCCAATACGATAGCGGACTAAGGTACGCAGTTCAGTCACTTAAATATCTGAGATTGATGCTATATATAGTATAAACACTAGAGTCCAGTGCAGTGATTTACAACACCAAGGTAATTAACTGACCCATTCTCGAGACATACATCACCACCCTCTAGCAATGCCCTGATCTTGCACTTGATGTAGCTGTGGAAGCCCGTAATGAAGTATGGCAGCTAGAGCCATTAATCGTGGAATCTAAGTGTACTCGCTTGCATAAGATAAATGTACCTCAAATGTATGAGCATAAGATTCATTTTCAAGATCCTGACCGTTCTCCACGTAGGAAGTTTTGCATAGTGAGCATGACCTGGCACGAACTTAGAAAGATACAGTCATCAAGCAGGCTACGCTGGTACATGAAAAATGAATGGTTAAGAAAAACCCCAGTATAAAAACCATACAAACGGACAAAAGGCTCGTCCTTAACATTTTTCTTAAGTGTGTAACTGCTCATTACCTAATGAATTAATGGCCAACACCACATGTTCGGCAGTGCCCCCACTTTGGTTAGCGAGTACAATTCATAAATCTTTCATTTAAGCTAGTGTACTGGAAATTGTATTCCAAGCATAGCATTCATTGATTGGTTATTCATGCATGAAAGCATGTGATAAGAATATTAAAGCATTTTTTGCCCTTTAGTAAGCTATTTAATTTAACAGTTCTTAGATTAAAAAAATCTAATGGAAGGTATATGAATATTAAAATTTTTGAAGAGGTATCTTGATGAAAAGATTTTTACAAGTGGCACTGACATGTAAATTCTAAAATAATAAGGTGGTGTTTTGTAAAAATCCTTAGCGAATGGGCATATCCAAACCTACACCAGCGCCCACTTGCTCAGGTATCCGTCGGGCCTACGTAGTCCATTTTGTAACTCTAAAATGAGTAAGGGTAATGTTCAGAAGGATGTAGATGTATATAGAAAGAGAAGAGTACCTGACCCAAGAAAGAATGTAACTACAGAATGTAATAGCGTTTGATTTTGTACAGATTTTTTATTATTTATTTTTAAAGTATGGCGCAGGAGTGCCCCAAACTGTCATTCTCAAGAGGTCCACCCGCATGTAGATCAGGTTGAGCTCAGGTATCCATTGGGATTACCCGGTTCATTATTACATCTAAAAATGGCTTAAAAGGACATAGATAAAAAATAAAAATAAAAAAAATTTTAAAAAGAAGAAGAAGAAGAAGACTTGATGACCTATGATCTTGTTAAAGATTTGGCATTCATAAGAATTAAACAATGAAATAAAATTTATGTAGTTGATCCCAATTAATTATGATAAGGCTTAAATGATAATAATGATGATAATGATTAAATGAATGTTCAAGCACCCATCCAAGGTGGGGCCCATTGGATGAACAATCTAGCTCACAACAAAAAAAAAAAAAAAAAAAAAAAAAAAAAAAAAAAGTTGGCACTTGTATCACATGCTAGCCTGAACAAAAACACCATCAATTTTGTTTTATTTTTGAGGCTTGATGTTGTGGGAGAAAAAAAAGGTAGGGCTATGGGGTTGCAACAAACTGCAGTTATAGGGAGGTCCACCCCAGCATTCAGAATTTGTTAATAGGGCAAGCCTAACTATAGGTGGTCCAAGGCCTAAAAATTCAATTGATCAAATGCAGAGGTGGGCAATCCTTGGTTTGATAAAGTAGAGGGAGGAAAGAGGATAGCCTACTAAGTAAACCATGTGAGCCCATAGTGATTTATCTATTTTATCCACTTCGTCCATCCATTTTACCAGATAATTTGATGGATTGATCCCAAAAATGAAGCATATGAAAGCCCAAGTGGACCATACCACAGGAAACATTGTTAATTGAGCATATAGTTTAAATATTCTTGAGGGCCACAAAAGTTTTGGATCAAGCTGATATTTATTTTTTTCCTGTCATCCATGTGATCTTATGAACAGGTTGGATGAGAAATAAACATCACTGTGGGCCTTAGAAAAGCTTCAACGGTGGAAATCATTATTCCCACTGTTTCCTGTAGTAGACTCAAATTAAGCTTTGGATATGCTTCAATTTTGAGATCAACCTTAAAATGAGCTGTAAAAACGGATGGGTGGCATGGATAAACCACATACATTCACGATGGGCCCAACAGAATTTACTCACTACGATAAAAGTGTACGTAATCTGATATGTAAGGGAGGAGAAATTTACGACCATGGACCCTACCTTTCATCCAGCAGTTTTTATGATGCAATACAAACTTAGCATACGAACTTAGACTTGCTCGTACAAACAGCGAAATTAAGGACGAAAATACCCCTACTTTTTAAGTAAGTCAGTCTATAGCTACGGATTTGGCGGCCTTAAATAGCTACAGATTATATCCGTAGCTATAGATAAAATAATCCGTAGCTGTAGATCTGAATCGGTGCGGGCTCACCGAACTAGCTAAGCCCCTGCCACTTGCTACCCAATCCAGCGGGGGCACGCCAATCTGGCGGCCTCCTATGGCTATGGATTATAACCGTAGCCATGAGTACCTTGCTATCCAAACAAAACAAATAGTTTTTTCTTTTTTTCTTTTTTTCTTTAGGGGGGGGGGGGGGGTTAGCTTGTTAGTACACACACTCCGTGTTAGTCACCCCCACTAGGGCTCGATGCTAAGACCTCAAATGTTGAAACGAGGTATCTCCACTCAGTCTGCCAATTGAGCTATGGATTTAGGTGTAATAAAAAAAATAATAATAAATAGTCACATCAAAGGAAATTTATTTTCTTTTTCGGTTATTTGGCACTGAATCCATTGTTTCCAAATATGGCCTAATGGAAAGAAGGTAAAAATAATAATAAATAAAATAAAAAGATGTAGTTCTTTAAGATGAGATAGTGTTGTTGGCTTTACAGAATAGCCGAATGACCTTCATTTTCATGGCTTGCCAGATATTGAGGCACTAATTAACTTTCATTTGAAGATGGCTTTTATTGCTTGATTTTCTACAAAAAAGAATTCAACTCGTGAGAACCTCTTGTATTTGAGAAAATGGCTGATGTGTTATCATTTGGATTAATATCAAAACAAGAATTTATAGTTATCTTGCTAATATTCTGAATCCTTTTTTCTTCCAGCTCAACTGTGTCTGTCAGAAAGATTTGGCTATATAATGAAAACCTGTCTTAGTGGATAGTGATTATTACTTCAACTTTGGAATGCCTTTTAGAATTGAGCGAGGCAACCTAGGACTTAAGCGAGACAACGTAGAAATTGAGCGAGGGAACCTAGGAATTGAGCGAGGCAAAATACAATTTGAGCGAGGCAACCTAGGAATTGAGCGAGGCAAACTACAAATTGAGCGAGGCGACATAAAAATTCAGTGCGGGCAAACTGGGAAATGAGCGAGGTAACCTAGGTATTGAGCGAGGCAACGTAGAAATTCAGCGAGGCAAACTACAAATTGAGCGAGACAACCTAGGAATTGAGCAAGGCAAACTACAAATTCAGCGAGGCAACCTACAAATTTGGCGAGGCAACCTAGGAATTGAGCAAAGCAAACTACAAATTGAACAAGGCAACCTAGAAATTGAGCGAGGCAACCTAAAAAGTGAGTGGGGCAAACATAAATTTCAGCGGGGCAAACATGAAATTCAATGGGGCAAACATGAAATTGAGCGGGGCAAACTTGAAATACAGTGGGCAAACATGAAATTTAGCAAGGCAAACATGAAATTCAGCGGGGGAAACATGAAATTTAGCGAGGCAAACATGAAATTCAATGGGGCAAACTTGAAATTCAGCGGGGCAAACTTGAAATTCAGCGGGATAAACATGAAATTAAGCGAGGCAAACATGAAATTCAGTGGGGCAACCTAGAAATTCAGCCGAGGTAACTTGAAATTCAGCGTGGCAACCTAGAAATCGAGCGTGGCAACCTAAAAATTCAGCGAGGGAAACTTGAAATTCGGTGGGGCAAACATGAAATTCAGTGGAAAAAACTGAAAATTGAGTGGGGCAAACACAAAATTCAGCGGGGGAAATATGAATTTCAGTCCGAGTTTTTTCTCTAGTCACGATAGCCTTGAGAGGGTTGATCCAAGAGATGGGTTGATTGCAAAAGGGCTGATTAAAACTATATTAGGTTATTTTGCTGGCATAATGATTTCAGGACCAGCAAGATAACCCATACAAATAGTCAGTGAGATGGACTGCGGGCACCAAACAAATAAAACACTATCTTCGCTAGCTTCCATAAATATTTTCTTCAGTTGAGCGGGGCAAGCATGAAATTAAGCGGGGTAAATATGAACTTCAGCGGGGCAAGCATGAAATTCAACGGGGCAAACATGAAATTGAACAGGGCAAACTAGAAATTGAGCGGGGCAAACTAAAAATTGAGCTGAGCAAACATGAAATTCAGTGAGGCAAACTGAAAATTGGGCGGGGCAAACATGAAATTCAGTGGGGCAAACTGGAAACTATACATGTAAACTTGCCATAATACAGAACTCGATTAAATAATAGAGGACCGAGTACTCATGTTCCATAATAGATGAGAATGATATTGTTCTTTAGGAAATAAAGAGTAAGCGATGAATTAAGCTTATATGGATCAGGGCTTCAAAGATGCAAATGACTTCATGTGGTGCTCGCTAAATTCAGTGACGTTGTCTATCATGGAATTGCGTGAGGCGAACATGAAAATTGAGCAAGACAAGCATGAAAGTTCAATGAGGCAAGCTAGAAATTGAGGGAGGGAACCTAGACATTGAGCGGGGCAAACATGAAATTCAGCAGGGGAAACATGAAATTCAGCAGGGCAAACTAAAAAATCATCAGGGCAAACTTGATTTTCAACGGGGGAAACATGAAATTCAGCAGCGCAAATCATGAAATTCAGTGGGGGAAACATGAAATTCAGTGAGAAAAATTGAAAATTGAGCAGGGTAAACATGAAATTCAATGGGGGAAACATGAAATTTAGCGGGGCAAACTAGAAATTTAGCGGGGCAAATTAGAAAATCAGCAGGGCAAACTAGTAAATCAGTGGGGCAAACATGAAATTCAGTGAGGCAAACTAGAAATTTAGCAGGGCAAATTAGAAAATCAATGGGGCAAACATGAAATTGAGCAGGGCAAACTAGTAAATCGGCGAGGCAAACATGAAATTCAGCGGGGCAAACTTGAGCCTAATAATCTAAGCGTATCCAATTTTCAAATGGACCACACCACATGAATTGACGTGAGACCCACATAGCTTTCAATAATAAGGAGTTCCTACCCTAAGTTGTTGTGGGCAATCTGCATCCCTTTGGATTATAGGGAATTCATATAACCCTAGGTTACGAGCAACTTGCATAACTTTTAGACAATTTAGTTTGCATATGGCTCAATTGAGTTTCAAAACTCCCTATTTGAGTAACTTAGAGTCGAACAGTCCTATTAGGGGCTTTTATAAAGCCCGCTATAATACGTATGTTTTATTTAAGTTGTTCATTCATTTTAAAAATCATTTTAAAACACAAGCTTAAAAAGAAAGCAGATAAAAAACACAAGTAAATCACACCCACATCACAAGAATCAGTAATGATGATGATATTGTTGCTGAAACCTTCTTAGAGGCCATCGTGATATATATTTGTCATTAAACCTATTCATAAAATAATGTAAACCTAGTTAAAAGGAAAATAAAAATATCAGCTTGATCCAAAACTCCTTGAGCCCCTAAAAGAGGTTTTTGGCAAGTTGTGTTCAAACCCCACCATGTGGCGTGATTTACTTTAGCACTAGAGCTTCTTCATTTATTTTATCATCAAAACCTTCCTAGTAATTCAGCAAGGGAACCTAGGAATTGAGCGAGGCAACCTAGGAATTGAGCGAGAGAACCTTGAAATTCAGCGAGGCAACTTAGAACTTGTACGAGGCAACGTAGAAATTGAGCTTAGGTTTGAGATTACAACAGAATATTCGTCACCTTTTCAAACCGCTATTTCAGTGTATACCTAGAGCTTGGGTTTGGGATTACAGCAGAATATTCGTCACCTGTAAAGATGAATTGAAAAACATATCGAACATAAAATTCACACGATAATCATAGTGTACAAAATCAGAAATAATTGAAAATAATGTAACATTTCATGAATTTGAACTAGCTTCATATGAAATCGATGTAGAAATTGAGTGAAACAAACTATAAAAATAAGCGAGGCAAACTATAATTTGAGCGGGGCAAACTGGATATTGAGCGGGGCAAACTAGATATTCAGCAGGGGAAACTAGAAATTGAGCGGGGCAAACATGAAATTGAGCGGGACAAACTAGAAATTCAATGGAGCAAATATGAAATTGAGCTGGGTAAACTGGAAATTGAGCGAGGCAAACTAGAAAATCAGTGGGACAAACTGAAATTTGAGTAGAGCAAACATGAAATTGAGCGGGGCAAACTGGAAATTGAGCAGGGCAAACTTGAAATTCAGCGAGGAAATACCAAAAATTGATCGAGACAAACTATAAAAATAAGCAAGGCAAACTATAATTTGAGCAGGGTAAACTGAAAATTGAGCGAGGCAAACTGGATATTTAGTGGGGCAAACTAGATATTCAGCGGGGTAAACAAGAAATCGAACGGGACAAACATGAAATTGAGCGGGGCAAACTAGAAATTGAGTAGGGACGAAGATGAAATTGAGCTAGGCAAACATGAAATTCAGCGGGCTAAACTGGAAATTGAGTGGGGGAAACTAGAAAATCAGCGAGGCAAACTGAAAATTGAGTGGGGCAAATATGAAATTAAGAGGGGCAAACTGGAAATTGAGCGGGGCAAACATGAAATTCAGCGGGGCAAACTAAAAGTTTAGTGGGGCAAACTAGAATTTGAGCGGGGCAAACTAGAAATTAAGTGGGGCAAACATGAAATTGAGTGGGGGAAAAGATGCCTACATTCAGTTTGAATGTAATGGATCAAGATAGCTGGTGTGTATATAGAATACCTCGTAGACCTGATGCAATAGATAAAATAGTGTCGATACGGGGGAGTTTGGATTGTAAGTAACTTGATATAAGCTACTTATGCGTTAAGTAGCTTATCTTGGTTCCTACTTCTCAAACTGAAGTGATTAAGTAACTTTAAGTCAAAAAAGTTACTTATAATTGATCTTAAACCGACCCTACATTCAGCAGAACACTTTCTCTAGTTACAGTAGATAGAGCTTTACGAAATGTGAAATTATCTGCAGTCAACTTGTACACCTTTTCCATATCCATCACAACTCCCAACAAATTGAACTCAGCGGTATAGCAACCAAACTTGTTTCCCTAGAATGTTTCATCGATGATAGGAAGGTTTGTTATTTGTAAAAGAGCTCCTGTAATGGATGGAAGGAAAACTGACCCAAATGGGATTACATACCCTTGAGAGCTCTTCATCCATTCCTCCTTTTTCAGAGTTCTCAAAAAATCATCATCGACTTTCCCCCTCTTCTTTAAGTACCTAATAAACTGCAGCAGTAAAATTTCATATTTGCTAGTAATTCTTGATGAAGGAAGAGATATAACATGATTGATTATTAGTCTACATACGTGCACTGACCCAAACCACACCCCAATCAATTTCAGCTTATCCATAATTGATTATTAGTCTGCATACATGATTGCTAGTAATTCTTATGCCTCTATTTTACTGGTAGGACAAATTGGAAGGGATTGGAAGGTAAAATTTCGAAATATGATGGGCATGCCAAACAGACTCGGTGAACCTGTCCCGGGATATAGCAATCTCATGTAGGTCCCGACCTTTGATCCAGGCATTGAGAAGGTCCCGACCTTTCCTTAAATCAATCTGCATCCCTGATATGGCCCAGATATCCAATCCGGAGAACTAGATAGTCCAAATCTTCAACACAGATGGTTGAAACTTAAGGCAGGATCCTCGTGCTCTTTAATCTACCAGCATGAAACTCTCTTCTTAAAAGCATGGAAGTAGAGAGTTATAATCACATTTACAATCTAGAATGATTGAAATGATAATTGAATTTCAGTCCTTGGCTGATTAGCTCATATGGTGGTATCCAAACTCTAGGCACAATAGCAGTAAGAAACATGGATTGAAATCACACTAATAATAACTCATGCCATGTATTGAAACTATAAAACTCTAAGCACAATATCAGTAACAAGCATCATATCTAAAGTACATGAAGCCCCATCATGCTTGCAGCAGCAGCACCACGGTTGTCAAGGTTATGATGTGCCTTAAACAGCTCAAGGACTAAAGAGTTCCAGTAATCCAGGCATACCTATCCATGCATTTGACGCAGACAAGGTAAGACTATGCAAACTCAATTACAAAGAAAAGAAGGCATGCAGTTAACATGACTACCTTAAAAACCTCAGTGTCATCAACATAAGAAATGCCAATTAGATATTCAAGACCCATTAGAAGTGCAGATCTGTTCTCTGGAGTGGATTCAAGTACTCGGATATGGGACTGCATAGGAAAAACACTATTAGAGTTACTAAGAAAGTTTCATCCAATTACATGCCCAGCAAACCGGTAAACATAAAAACAGAATATAATATTAAATCCAGTATGTTTGTCACTCTACAAACAGTAATGACCACATCATCCATAATTTGACAAACAAATGTAAGTTTTCGATTGAACACCAAGCTTTAAAACCAAAGGCCAGAGGAATGCATATCACTTCATATTTGTCATACACTATTACCTTTGCAACTAGAAAATGCGCAGGGCAAATTGAAATTTGAACGGGGCAAACATGAAATTCCGCAGGGGAAACTTGAATTTCAGTGGGGCAAATGTGAAATTGAGCGAGGCAAAGTAGAAATTCAGCGGGACAAACATGAAATTGAGCGGGGCAAACTAGAAAATCAGCGGGACAAACATGAAATTAAGCAGGGCAAACATGAAATTGAGTGGGCAAACTGAAAATTGAGCGAGGAAAACATGAAATTGAGCGGGGGAAACATAAAATTCAGCGAGGGAAGCATGAAATTCAGCAGGGGAAACATGAAATTCAACGGGGGGAAACATGAAATTCAGTGGGGCAAACTAGAAATTCACCGGGGCAAACACAAAATTAAGCAGGGCAAACATGAAATTGAGTGGGGCAAACATGAAATTCAGTGGGGGAAGCATGAAATTGAGTGGAGCAAACATGAAATTGAGTGGGGCAAACTAGAAAATCAACGGAACAAACATGAAATTGAGCGGGACAAACTAGAAATTCAGAAGGGTAAACATGAAATTAAGCGGGGCAAGCTAGAAATTCAGCGAGGGAAACATGAAATTCCATGAGGGAAACATGAAATTCAGCGGGGGAAACATGAAATTCAGCAAGGCAAACATGAATTTCAGCGGGGCAAACGTGAAATTGAGCGGGACAAAATAGAAAATCAACGAGGTAAACATGAAATTGAGCGGGGCAAACTTAACAGTTAATTGGACAACACCACATGATAATTTAAACATATCCAATGTTCAAATGGACAACACCACATGATAATTTTGAATTGAACTTCTGCTGTTGATCATTTCTTAGGGGCTACAGAAGTTTTGGATCAAGCTTATAATTGTGTTTTCTATTAATCCATATCTGTATGATCTTATGAACAGGTTTGATAACAAACAAACATCACTATTAGGCCTACTATGGTTTCAATGTTGGAAATCATTATCCTCACTATTTACCGTGGTGTGATCCACATGATCTTTTGATATGCTTCAATTTGGGGCTCAATCCCTTAAATTAGAAGGAAAAATGAATGGATGGCGTGGATATACTACATATATTCAATGTAGTATATCCATGTCGTCCCAGGATATACTGAAAATGGGTTTTTTATCTTTCTTAGGGCCTGTTTGGCCAGACCGATCCCACGGTATTAGGAGGGATGGGATCGCGATATCCCGGGATATGCATGACAAGTCAAACAGACCCAGTGAACTTGTCCCGGGATATAAGCAATCACATGGATCTTAAAACAATCCACTGACATCACCATCATTACCTTAAAATTGATTCCATCCCTTGGTTGGACGAATTGGAAGGTAAAATTCCAGGATATGTCGGGCATGCCAAACAGACCCAGTGAACTTGTCTCGGGATATAGCAATCCCATGGATCTTTTTTCAATCCACTAACACCATCATCATTACCTTAAAATCCATCCCATCCCTCCTAATCCCATGGGATTCGCCCGGCCAAACAGGCCCTTATTGGAGCGGAGTGAAGAAAGGGGGTGAAAACGGCAGTGAAATCAATCGTGAAAGCGACGCCGTGGAAAGGGGTGAAAGAAACAGGACTGAAAGCAACGCAGTTGAGAGGAGGGGTAGTTTCATCCTCAAATTTGTTGTCCGCACAAGCAGGTCTAAGTTAGTATGTTAAGTTTGTATTGCTTCATAAAAACCGCTGGATAAAAGGTGGGGTGCACAGCCGTAACTTTCTCGTAGAGGAAGAAGCCATCTCTCTACGTAGAGCTGGGCATCGGACCGAGTCGGCTCGGATTTGGTCCAACTCGGTCATATCCGAAAGCTACCGGGACTTATCCGAATCCGATCAGAATCGGGATCGGGTCCAGGACACTTTATTCGAACAGATCCATTATATGTTTGGCTATACCCGAACCAAGTCCGACTCGGGCAAAGAAACCCAGTCGGATCAGATTAGGTAAGGATGGAATTTTTAACGGTGAAAATCATCATCCTCGCTGTTATTTTCGGTGTGGTCCATGTGAGCTTTAAATATGAATCTTTTTTTTTCTAAATACTTTAAAATAATCAAAAAAATTAGATAAAACGGTATGGATATAGTAAATACATCATTGTGGGCCATATAATATAAAACTCATTTTAGCCATTCGTAGTCGGCTCGAGGTATCACCCTTGGCGTGCACGGGACGCTTAGCGAGGGGCCCGCGATTTCCAGGAAAGCCTTTCACACCAAGTTGCTTGCTGACATCGTATGTGGGGCCCACCGTGTTGTTTTTCAGGAATCGGTCATTCATCCGTTTTTTGAGATCATTTTAGAGCATGCGACCAAAAGTGAGAAGAATCCAAGATTTAAGTGGGCCGTATTAAAGGAAAAGGTGGTTAGGTAAATTCCTACCGTTGAAACCTTCCTGGGTTCGACGGTAATGTTTATGAAATCCATGCCGTTAATAACGTCATTCTACTTGGATGAACTAAAAAAACAAATATTAGCCTGATTCAAAACGTTTGTGGCCCTACAAATATTTCAACTGTGGAGGTTCAATTATCAATTTTTCGGCCCACCTGCGCATTGGATACGGTTCATTTTTAGCCTCATATACTGAAATGAATTCACAAAATGTATGGACGGGGAGGATTTCGCACAAACATAACAGTAGGTCCCACATGGGTTCCCGTGTAGGAACTTCCTTTCCCATGACGAGACACACGTAGCTACAGCTAGCTATAGCTAGCTGTAGTAGTTGGGAAACGGATTGCTACTCCCTTGACCACATCCATTAGCTGGCGGTCGGTGCTCTGTGAGGCCCACCATGATGTATGTGTATCATCCATGCCGTCCATCTATTTTTATATATCATTTTATGATATTTAAAAAAAAAAGGAGAAGTATATCTCAATCTCAAGTGGACCACGTTACAGGAAACAGTGTTGAATGAATTTTGGCCATTCAAAACGTTATGGGGCCATAAAAGTTTTGGATCAAGCTGATATTTATTTTCCCCCTTCATCCGTGTCTTTATTACCAAATAAAGAGATTGGATGTCAAATAAATAGTACAGTGGGCCTTAGGAGGATTTTAATTGTGAATATTCATTTATTATTTTTGTCTTGTGGTGTGGCCCACGTAAGATTTTTATCCCTATCTTTTTTTGTATCAAGCCCTAAAATGATCCGTAAAAATGGATTAACGGAATGGATGAAACATGTACATCATGGTGGGGCCCACAGAGCATCGACCATCGGCCCAGGCTGGTGTGAGGGGGAGTAACCAATCTGTTCCCACACAACAATGATCTCATTACACCGAAATCATCTTGAACGCATGTAATTTATCCACGCCGTCCATTCGTTTTTCCGTATCATTTCAGTGGTTGAACCTAAAATTGATGAATATACAAAGCCTTAAAATGAGCTCGCAAAATGGATGGACAGTTTGCATATAAAACATACCTGCGAGCCTCTTTCTCTTTCCCTCTTTCTCTCTACCATACTGATTTCTCAATATATCTCTCTCTCGAGCAGAGATATCCAAGCTCTTCTCAATATATCTCTCTCCAGCAGGATCTTCTTCTCGCCTTCTTCTTCAATAGAGATAGGGAGACGAGAGAGAATCACAGATAAAGAGAGATTGAGAGGACATTAGGCGGGATGTTTTGGCGCTAAATTCAGGTGGTAAAAGTTTTTTGTATATATATATATATATATATATATATATATATATATATATATATATATATATACTTAATACATATGGTCTACCATTCGCAGGTCTAAGGTAGTACATTCGTTAATCCGTTTGTATATTGTTTCAGCCGAAAAAATCGGATCTGGAAAAAGGTCGGATCTGTTCACAGCCGGATTTCGGGCGTATCCGGAAGATCGGGTCTATTTTGCCCAGCTCTATCTCTACGGTACACATCTGGCAGGGTAAGGTGAAAATCGGGTACACCTATGCCTATGTCATAGCATGGATGGTTGAGGTGTCAAAAATCACTCCTATTAAACAAACTGGTCCACTTAAAAAGACAGTCAGATAGGTTTTATTTTTTTTAAATGACAGCCATCCATCGATCCTCGTGGTGGTCCCTATAAATATCTCACCGGGCGACATGTCCCACAGAAAGATGGCTCTATAATAATCGGGTGCTTCTGGCACTAACTTATCATCTCCCTAGAATAGACATGCCAACAGTCCATTTCCATCAACCAAAAGCCACTTATTGGGATGGGAGCGGATTAGGTGAGACCCCTGACTGTGGGGCCCACTGTGATGAATGTGACTTCATCCACGCGGTCCATCCATATTGAAAACTGATTTTAGGACATGATTAAAAAAAAAAAAATTTCAGTTCCAAATCCCAAATGGACCATAGTATAGGAAACAGCGGTGATTAACCATTAAAAACTTCTTGTGGGCCACGAAAGCTTTGGATCAAGATGATATTTGTGTGGTCTCTTCATGTAGGTGCTTGTGACTTTATCAACAAGTTAAATGGCAAATAAATATTTCAGTGGAATCCATAAAGTTTTTACTTGTGGGGATTCAATCATGACTTTCCTGTGGTGTGGTCCACCTAATATTCGAGTCATTTTCGTTTTGGGGTCATGCCCTAAAATGAGCTTTCAAAATGGTTGGGCAGTTTGGATTTAAGGCACATACATCACTGTGAGCCCCACAGTCAAGGTCCTTGACTGTGGGTCCCACCCACCTCGGTGGATCCGGGGTCTCACCAAATCCACTCCCTAATGAGATGGTTAGGTGGTCCAACCGGATTTATGTTCTATAACCACTTGTGTTGACCGAAAGACACATACACTCGATTTAGTTATTGAAATACTTTCATACTCCTGAAGTGTGGTAGATGATGCGCAGGCGAACAAATTACGGAGAAATTGCGTACGTGGAATATTATAAATAATTTAAATTACAATAATTAACCCACGTGAACCAAAAATACTTCCATTTTACTCATTTAAATATCAGATTACTGTACATGTATTAGACAGTTAAAATGATAAAAAATAAAAAATAAAAAACCAATCTTTTTATTTCAAAAGGAAAGTTTCCACGAATAGGAGGCCAGGATTGTTCACCAATCTGATTGATTTTTAGTTGGTTTAGTTTGAGTTAAGGAATGCCAAGTGTATGATTTCCATGTTCTTGCGTATCAAGTACCATACGCAGCCAGAGTATGAAAGAGCTCCCTCGGGGATACGCTTCTCTCTATGCCACCCATACTTTAGACTTGCATTTATGTATGTATCGTGTTCCATAAATAATGAAACAGTAGAGTAGGTAGAAATGGGATGTGGTAGTAATCCCCCCTCTGCAATGTAAAAGTGGCCGTGGTACATATAAATCTGCACCATCCACTTTGTGGGCCTTACCGTGTATGCCCATTTTTAGAAATTAAGACAGATCCCATGATCATTGCTTTCTAACCTTTTCTGTGCATTTCTTATTTTCTACAATTGGTTTGAAGACCGCCGTTTGGATGGAAAGAATCATCCAATCGATCCAGTTTTGGAACTACAGGCAATCCAAGGTTGGTTACAGTAGGTGAACAGTTCAGATTTTCATCTGCCTTACGTATATGGAAGAGAGGGTCGGCACTACACCTGGCAATCGATACTGCATAACTTGCAGAATCATGTTAAAGAAATAAGGGAAATTTACGACTGTAAGACCCATTTATGGCCCATTTACGAGACGAAGCCCACCTCATTTTCCCTTACAAGAATAAGCCTCAGCTGTACGGACGACTTGCCAAAGGTCGAAAATGCCCGTTGCCTGGTGCTCGAAGACGAGCGAAGACGCTCCTCGAACTCCGAGTTGTAAGAACGGTTCAAAGAGATCAACGTTACGTGGCCCCACAGTTATGTATTTATTATATCCACAACGTTCATCCATATTGCGAGATCATTTCGGAGCTTTATCAAAAAAAAAAAAAAAATCATATCCAAAGATCAACTGGACCACACCACAAAGAGCAGCAGAAAATTGATTTTCACCGTTGAAACTTTTGTAGGGCCTCACCATAACATTTATTTTCCATCCAATCTATTCTTAAGGTCACAAAGACCTGGATGAAGAGGAAAAATAAATTTCGTAATGATCCAAAACTTCGTGACCCATAAAAGGGTTTCAACGGTAGATCTCTAATCCTACACTGCCTTTTACAGTGTGGTCCACTTGATAGCTAGATCTATCTTATTTTTCGTCCCAAGACTTAATATGAGTTCGCCAAATAGATGGACGGTTTGGATATAACACATACCTCATAATGTGACCCACAAAAAGTGGTGGGGATTACAACAGCAAGGAGAAAAAAAAAAAAAAATTACCCAGCAGTTGGGGTCCACAAGGTTGTGAGCCGGTCGACAGGGTCAATAGCTGCGGCTTATAACCCTAGCTATAACCATAGTGACTCCGCACTCTATGCACTTTCTGCTTCTTTTTTATTTTATTTTATTTTATTTTTTTATATGGAGAACTTTATTCTACTTACATTTTTCTCTAATACATATTTATATAACTATGTATATATAAGTAGGGGTGCACACGGGTCGGTTCGGTCCGGTTCTAGGGTGAAACTGGAACCGAACCGTTCCTAACGGTTCTTGGATATTCGGAACCGGAACCGGACCATTAGCACCCTAGAACCGAACCAGAACCGAACCGTTAAAACCAGTTCGGTTCCGAATCGGTTCCACGGTTCTGGGCTTTTTATAATTCAGCCCAATTGCATATTTCATTCGATTATCTAGCCCATGTCAATTCATGTTGTGATCCATTTGATGAATGGTTTAGATATTGTATAAGGTATGCAAAAATACATTTATAGAAATAATCAAATGGTGCATTATAAACCTTAAATCATGAGTCAAATATGGAAACAATTAAAGGGTTCCTGGTTCGATTCCACGGTTCAGTTCTACGGATCGGATCCACGGTTCAGTTCTACGGATCGGTTTACGGTTCGATTCGGTTCTACATACTCCCAAACCGAGAACCGAACTGATGTAATCGGTTCTTTGATTTTTGGAACCAGAACTGGTGCACTCTAGAACCGGACCATACCGGACTATTTAGTTGGTTCCGGTCCAGTTCCACGGTTTTACCAGTTCGATGTGCACCCCTATATATAAGCACATAAAAAAAAAAATTCTCGCTTTTTATCATTTCTTTCTTTATTCATTTATCAAGAATATCTTCTAAACCAAAATTAGTTACTTGACGTACCATATATGATTTTGGGTCATTTCCCTACACTTCACGGTCATTTCCATGCATTCACGATCAATTCCCTTCACTTCACGGTCATTTCCATGCATTTCACGGTCAATTCGCTTCACTTCACAGTCATTTCCATGCATTTCACAGTCATTCCCGGCGATTCCGTGTTGATTCACAGTCATTTCCATGCATTTCACGGTCAATCCCCTTCACTTCACAGTCATTTCCACGCATTTCACGGTCAATTCACTTCACTTCACGGCCATTTTCATGCGTTTCACGATCATATCCGGCAATTCCGTTTACATTCACGGTCATTTCGACGCACTTCATGGTCAATTCACTTCACTTCACGGCCATTTCCAAGCATTTCACGATCAATTCTCTTCACTTCACAGCCATTTCCATGCATTTCATGGTCATATCCAAAGAATTAGTTTACGTTCACATTTACATTCACTTCATGGTCAATTCACTTCACTTCACGACTATTTCCAAGCATTTCACGATCAATTCTCTTCACTTCACGGCCATTTCCATGCATTTCACGGTCATATCCGACAATTTCATTTACGTTCACGGTCATTTCGACACACTTCACGGTCAATTCACTTCACTTCACGGCCATTTCTAAGCATTCACGATCAATTCTCTTCACTTTACGGCCATTTCTATGCATTTCACGGTCATATCCGGCAATTCCGTTTACGTTCACGGTCATTTTGATGCACTTCACGGTCAATTCACTTCACTTCACGGCCATTTCGAAGCATTTCACGATCAATTCTCTTCACTTAACGGCCATTCCATGCATTTCACGGCCATATCCGACAATTCCGTTTACGTTCACAGTCAATTCACTTCACTTCACGACCATTTCCAAACATTTCACGATCAATTTTCTTCACTTCACGACCATTTCCAAACATTTCACGATCAATTTTCTTCACTTCACGGCTATTTCCATGCATTTCACGGTCACATCTGACAATTCCGTTTACGTTCACGGTCATTTCGACACACTTCATGGTCAATTCACTTCACTTCACGGCCATTTCCAAGCATTTCACGATCAATTCTCTTCACTTCATGGCCATTTCCATGCATTTCGCGGTCATATCCAGCAATTCTGTTTACGTTCACGGTCATTTCGACGCACTTCACGGTCAATTCACTTCACTTCACGGCCATTTCCAAGGACTTCACAGTCAATTCTCTTCACTTCACGGCCCTCCATTATCCTTTACCATATAGTGAAGGCCGTGAGGACAAGAAGAGGTAATCTTTACCTTCCATTTGGCCACCTAACTTGCAAGCTAGCCCGACATAATGGGTTCAGGGTATCCAACGACCCCTCACATCCAGAAAGAGTGATAACCGAAGACACCTTAAATCGCATGCAATGTGGCCCTAGACAACAAGCAAGGCAGTTGGAAGATGTTGGAGACGAGGTAGCTAAGGAAGAAGGCAACGAAGAGGATGAAGCTGAAGAAGAAGAAGAAGAAGATGAGGGTGATGATGCAGGTGAGGTGCCTGATGCACGTCTGGCTGTAGATGAGCATTTAGGGGCGATCGAGGCTAGCATAACTGAGCTTAAGAAGGACCAAGACTATCTGAAGTGTAAGATGAAGAGTATGCATCGAATGATAAAGACCGGAATTGACTGTGAAATGCATGGAATTGACCATGAAATGAAATGAATGAAATTGACCACGAACTGATTGAAATTGGCCACGAAGTGAATAAAATGAATTTTTGACCAATCGCCTCACTTCACGGTCATTTCCATGCATATCACGATCATTCCTGCCTATTCCGTGTTGATTCACCATCATTTCAATGCATTTCACGGTCATGCCCCTTCACTTCACGGTCATTTCCACGCATTTCACGGTCAATTCGCTTCACTTCACAGTCATTTCCATGCATTTCACAGTCATTCCTGCCTATTCCGTGTTGATTCACGGTCATTTCGACGCATTTCACGGTGAAGTGTAGCGATTGGATCGTGAAATGCACGGAAATGACCGTGAAGTGAAGGGGCATGACTGTGAAATGCGCCGAAATGACAGTGAATCAACACGGAATAGGCGAGAATGACCGTGATATGTATGAAAATGACCATGAAGTGAGGCGATTGGACCGTGAAATGCGCAGAAATGACCATGAAGTGAAGGGGCATGACCGTGAATCAACACAGAATAGGCGGGAATGACCGTGATTTCCATGCATATCACGGTCATTCCGGCCTATTCTGTGTTGATTCACTGTCATTTCGGCGCATTTCACGGTCATGCCCCTTCACTTAACGGTCATTTCCACGCATTTCACAGTCCAATCGCTACACTTCACGGTCATTCCCACCTATTCCGTGTTGACTCACAGTCATTTCGACGCATTTCACGGTCATGCCCCTTCACTTCATGGTCATTTCCACACATTTCACGGTCCAATCGCTACACTTCACGGTCATTTCCATACATATCACGGTCATTCCCGCCTATTCCGTGTTGATTCACGGTCATTTCGGCGCATTTCACGGTCATGCCCCTTCACTTCACGGTCATTTCCACGCATTTCATGGTCCAATCGCCTCACTTCACGGTCATTCCTGCCTATTCCGCATTGATTCACGGTCATTTCGGCACATTTCACAGTCATGCCCCTTCACTTCACGGTAATTTCCGCGCATTTCACAATCCAATTAGTACACTTCACCATAAAATGCGTCGAAATGACCGTGAATCAACACGGAATAGGCGGGAATGACCGTGATGTGCATGGAAATAACTATGAAGTGTTTGGACGGTGAAATGCGAGGAAACGACCGTTAAGTGAAGGGGTATGACCGTGAAATGTAACGAAATGACCATGAATCAACACAAAATAGGCAGGAATGACCGTGATATGCATGGAAATCACAGTCATTCCCACCTACTCCGTGTTGATTCATAATCATTTCGGCACATTTCACGGTCATGCCCCTTCACTTCATGGCCATTTCTGCGCATTTCACTGTCTAATCGCCCCACTTCACGATCATTTCCATACATATCATGGTCATTCTCGCCTATTCCATGTTGATTCGCCGTCATTTCGGCGCATTTCACAGTCATGCCCCTTCACTTCACGGTTATTTTCGCGCATTTCACAGTCCAATTGCTACACTTCACTGTGAAATGCATCGAAATGACCGTGAATCAACACGGAATAAGCGGGAATGACTGTGAAATGCATGGAAATGACCGTGAAGTGAAGCAAATTGACCGTGAAATGCGTGGAAATGACCGTGAAGTGAAGGGAATTGACCGTGAACTACGTGGAAATGATCATGAATCAACACGGAATCGCTAGGAATGATCATGAAATGCATGGAAATGTCCTTGAAGTGAAGCTAATTGACCATGAAGTGAAGGCAATTGACCGTGAAATGCATGGAATTGACCATGAAGTGAATCAAATTGACCGTGAAATGAATGAATTGATCGTGAAGTGAAGCGAATTGACCGTGAAAGTGAAGGGAATTGACCGTGAAATGCATGAAATTGAACATGAAATGAAATGAATGAAATTGACCATGAACTAATTGAAATTGGCCACGAAGTGAATGAAATGAATTTTCGACCATCCACCTGATGGAATCTTCGAAAATAAGTAGGTTGGTTAGCTAAAGTAGCATCTCCTACCCCTAAATCCTATATAGTATGTAAAGTAACTCATTCTGGTTTAAGAGATATGTTTATTAAATGAATAAAAATGGAGAAATTTTTTTTATATGCTTATATATACATATTTATATAAATATGTATTAGAGAAAAATGTAGGAGAGAAAATGTTCTCCTTTATAAAAAAAAAATTGTGTACAAAGGTGGAATAGCGAGTTGGGGTTGACCGGGTTTGGACCCTGTCGACCGGGTCAGTAAGACAGTGAGTCGGGGTCGACCGGGCTTGGACCGGTCGACCGAGTCGGGCTGGTTTTTTTTACTTTTCCCTGTTGTAATCCTATCAATGTTTATGGGTCCCATTATGATGTATGTGTTATATTTAAACCGTCCATCTATTTGGAGAACTCGTATTAAGGCTTGAGACGAAAAATAAGTCAGATCTAGCTATCAAGTGGACCACACCGTAAAAGGCAGTGGAGGATTGAACATCTACCATTGAAATCCTTTCATGGGTCACAGAAGTTTTGGATCATTATGAAATTTGTTTTTCCTCTTCATCCAGGTATTTGTGACCTTATGAATAGATTGGATAGAAAATATATGTTTTGGTGGGCCCTACAAAATTTTTAACAGTGAAAATCAATTTTCTCGCTGCTCATTGTGGCGTGGTCCAGTTGATCTTTGGGTATGATTTGCTTTTTTTATAATGCTCCGAAATGATCTCAAAATATGGATGAACGTTGTGGATATAATAAATACATAACTGTGGGGCCCATGTAACTTTGATATCTTTTGAACCGTTCGTACAACTAGGAGTTCGAGGAGCGTCAGCGCTCGTCTTCTCGCTTGAAGGAAAAAGCAGGGGCATTTTCGACCTTTAGGAGGGCATCTGTACAGCTGGGGCTTATTCTCGCAAGGTAAAATGAGGTGGGCCCATAAATGGGTCGTACAAAGGTAAATTTCTCAAGAAATAAATTTATTATTATTATTTACTTCTTTTTTTTTACAGTGTATGGCACGGGCACCTACATGTGGAGAGACAAGAAGAAAAAGATCGAGTCATAAAACACTAGGCCCCACCATGATGTATGTGTTTCATCCATGCCATCAACCCATTCTTCCATGTCATTTTATAGTATGAGCCCAAAAATGAGTTTGATCCAAATCTCAAGTGGACCGCATAGTTGGCCCTAGGAAGTTTTTAATGGTGTAATTCAATCACTACTGTTTTCCCATGGTGTGGTCCGCCTAAGATTTATATCTACCTCATTTTTGGGATCAAGCCCTAAAATTATATTTCAAAGTGGATGGATATGGCATGGATAAAACACATATATCATGGTAAGGTCCACGTCCCAAAGCAGGATTACAGAAACCCCTGTCCCTACTTACTCGAAGAAGAGGCTTCACCACCCATATGACGTAGGGATGAACGTGATGAGGATAACTACTCCGAATCCACGGAGCTTCTCTGGACTCCTCACGGAGACTTCTTAAATCCATGAGGAAAGAAAGCAGAAAATAGAAATAAATTCTAAGAAATTCGAAATTGATTAATTGATAACTAAAAATGAGTTCACAACCCTTTAAATAGGGGTACCAAGCAATGGAAAAGAAATCAGAATAAAAATACAACTAAAACTCCTAGAATCGGTGACTTACTATAAATAGTAAACTTACTATTTATAAACGGTCGTGATGTCTACTAGTGCGGAAGGTTTTCAGCCAAAAATAGTAAGTGTCCTATTTGGCTTCACTAAACCGTTCCCCTAATTATTCTAAGCTCTTTTCACGTTGGACGCAACTCCTAAAGCCCAACGGATGAAGAGTTATAATCAAACTAAAACTTAGTATTTATAGTAAAAATGAAATTAAAATAGGGAAACGACCGTCGATCCAGGGGTTTTTCACAATTTTGGGTTGCGTAACCCGGCATAGCCGGCTTAGTTGGCTAAAGTAACTCGTTCTACCCCAAAATCATATTTTTATGTCAGGTAACTCATTCTGAATTGTGAGATACGCCCGATCTAAGGTCCGACGGTCCGGATCACTTCTGTCGTCGACCGGGCCTTTTTTGATCCATCTTGGCCATGAAATTGTCCGCAACCCGCTCTACATCAGTCCCCTCCACTTCAAAAGAACTCATCCTCGAGTTCTCATCCTGTGCTGGTTCATGATACTCGGTCTGGTCCGCGACGTTGAAAGTTTATGAGATCACCATGTCATCTGAAAGATCAACAACATAAGCGTTGTCATTGATCTTTCGAATGATTGGAACGGGTCCAATCTTCTTATTTTTCAACTTGTTATACGTCCCGGTCGAAAATCTCTATTTGCGCAGATGGAACATAACGCGATCACCCACCTATAACACTTTTTATCACCGGTGTGTGTCCACTTGTTCCTTGTACTTCTCGTTCGAGGTATGTAGCTTTGTCTGCACTTCCACATGGATGCCCATGATCTTGTCTACCATATGTTCTGCTACAATGCTCGTGTGCCTGAGTGCTTGGGCAGAGGGACCAAGTCAAGCGTGTGGCGAGGCACTCGTCCATAGATAATCTAGAACGGTGATTTTCCTGTCGAGCGGTTCACCATGTTGTTGAATGCAAACTCTGTTTGAGACAAAGCCAAATCTTACTGCTTCGGTTTTTCTCCTGAAATACAGCGAATGAGGTTTCCCAACATGCGATTCACAACTTCAGTCTGCCCATTAGTCTGTAGGTGGTAAGCACTGCTGAATTGAAGTCGTGTATCGAATCGAGTTCACAAAGTCCGCCAAAAGTAGCTAATGAACTTCGTGTCACGATCAGAAGTAATGGTCTTGGAGACCCCGTGTAGCCATACGACCTTCCTAAAGAATAGATTCGCCACGTGTGTTGCATCGATGGTCTTCTTGCATGAGATAAAGTGTGTCAACTTGGAGAAACGATCTACCACCACGAACACCGAATCCATACCACGTTGTGTTCGTGGGAGACCAACCACGAATTCCATTGATAAATCCTCCCAAGGACCGTCAGGCACAGGCAACAGGGTGTAGAGGCCTGTATTCTAATATTACCCCTTGGATCTCTGATAAACATGACAACGTTGTATGGCTTTTCCCACATCACATACTAATTACGGCCAGTAATACCACTCTTTCACAAGAGCTCGAGTCTTGTCTAGCCCAAGGTGTCCACTGAGGCCACCTCCCTGTAGCTCCTGAATAATCTACTCCTTCAGAGAACTTTGGCTGATGCACAATCGATTCCCTTTAAAGTGAAAATCGCCCTATATTTGAAGGTCACTAGGGTGACCTTCTTAGCACTTCACTTAAGAATCTTTGAAGTCCTCATCCTCGACATACAGCTCCTTGAGAGAGTCGAAGCTGACCACCTTGTTGCTCATCGTAACAAGTAGTGATGCACGACGGCTAGGTGCATTAGCCACCTTGTTCTGCTGCCCTGACTTGTGCTTCAGAACGAATGTGAATTTCAGTAAAGACGCAACCCATCTAACATGCACACGATTCACGTTAGTCTCACTATTAATAAACTTTAATGGTTGATGGTCAGTATACAGAACAAACTCTCTTTGAATCAGATAATGTCGCCAATGTCGCAGTAGCTCGAACAATCAAGCATAATTAATCTTATAAGTCAACCACTACTTTCAAGCCATTGAGCTTTTTGTTGGAGAAGGCTACTACCGCCGCCTTCCCATGATAATACTCCCTCAATTCCGACGTATGAAGCGTTACACTCAACCTTAAACAATTTGTCAAAATTAGGAACCATCAAGACCGATGTTGTAGATAAACGATGCTTGATCTCATGAAAGCTCTTGTCAGCTTTATTGGTCCACTGAAACGGTCCTTTTTTCATGTAATCTGTTATAGGCACGACTATGGTGCTAAAATCTCACACAAATCGTCAATAGAAAGTCGTCAACCCGTGAAAACTCCTCACCTCATGAATGTTTGTCAGGATCGGCCATTCCCTAATAGTTCGCACCTTTTTATCATCCACACGAATGCCTGTGAACATTACAACAAATCCTAGAAACAACAGGCTGTCGGTTAAAAAACTACACTTCTTCAAGTTAAGGTACAACTTGTTAATTTATAGGACCTGCAGCACCTGCCTGAGATGTTTCCTGTGCTCCACCTCATCCCGGCTATCTATTAATATGTCATCAAAATACTACCACAAATCAGCCAATGAACGATTTTAGAACTTGATTCATCAAACGTGTAAAGTACTTGGTGCGTTCGATAGGCCGAAGGGCATGACTAGCCACTCATACAACCCTTCCTTGGTCTTGAATGTCGTTTTCCACTCATCACCGAGTTGGATACGAATCTGATGGTACTTGCTCCTTAGATCTAGTTTGGAGAACACCTTGGCCCCTTCTAGCATATCGAGCATGTCGTCCAACCGTGGTATTGGGAACCGATATTTGATGGTAATTTTGTTGATTGTCCGGCTGTCGACACACATATGCCGGCTTCCATTTTTTTGCATTAATAATGCTGGTATGGCACATGGGCTCATGCTCTCTCTCAAGAGACCCTTAAGGATCAATTCCTCCACTTGCCCCTGAAGTATCCCACACTCCTTCGGACTCATCCGATAATGAGGGCAGTTGGGCAGGTTAGCCTCAGGGACGAGATCTATGTGATGTTGGATGTCCCTCATGGGGGCAATCCATCAGATAAATCCTCAAGCCAAACTTCTTTAAATTCGTTTAGCAATAGTCTTAAACTTGGAGAGATGTTTGAGGGTTCCTCTTCCTCGCCCTTCACCACTACGGCGTATACCTCGCCGGTTTCCTTGTATTCCTCTATGAAATCCCAAATGGTCAAGAGGGAACTCCCCTCCATTTTAAAGGCTTCAGGGTGGTTCTCTGGTGCCATAGAGACAAGGATTATTTTTTTACTATCCTTGACAAATATGTAAACATTATCTCGTCCCTGATGGGTCGCATCACGGTCCAACTACCAGGATCGACCGAGTAGCATATGACAAGCTTCCATGTTAACCACGTCACAAAGTATTTGATCCTTATAATTTTTTTCAATTGAAAACGAGATAGTGCATTGTTCAGTTACCTTGGTCTCATTCACCTTTTTTATCCAGCCAATTGAGTATGGGGAAGTATGTTTCGTCGTCAGTATCTGTAACTTGTCCACCATCACTCTTGAGACGATGTTCTCACTACTACCACTGTCTATGATCACATCACAGACTTTTTCGTTGACAGTGCACCGAGTACGAAATATATTGTGTCGCTATGGATGTAATTCCTTTCGTAGGGCATACAGTAATCGCCTCACAACTAGAAATTTACCACGATCCTCGCTCGTCACTTCATCGCCACCTGCTATTTCTTCAGGGATTTATTCATATTCATCAAAGTCATGGTCTTCTTCTACGGCCTCATTTTCAGTACCCCCTTCATTTATAGTCAAGTGTACTGCGGGACGTTGAGGACAAATGTTTGATAAGTGGCCTGGCTGGCCACAGTGGTAACAATTGTTCAACCTTGGCTGAGCATAAGGATTTAGAATCCTACTCGGGCTCGTTGTTATGGATGTTGCACGTTGAGGTCTGGATGAGTTGCTCCCCTTATCACGGTTTGCAGTTGTAGGAGGTTGAAGACGTTCTCCTACTGGATCTTTTCCTCGTACCAGCACTAGATCCTGCGTGGGACCCATCATGGGGAGTCGAGTTGAAGGATATGGACGAGCAGGAGCACTTGCAAGTTGTGTTTTTGCCTTACCCGCCAATTGAACTGTTTTATCCACGATCCCGACTAGGTACATCTGAACTCGGTCCTGAATTGTCGGTTGCAACCCACCTGTAAATCATGCCACCTCCTGTGACTAAGATTCTGACAAATCGTTTCGTGTAGCCAACCGCTGGAATTCTTCAGTGTAATTTGTGATGGTTCAATTTCCTTGTCGGTAATTTTGATATTGCTGGAATAATATCTGCTCATAATCACTGGGAAGAAATCGTGATCGAAGAAAACGTCTCATCCGTGGCCATGATGAGATGGGCGCCTTGTTTTGGTAGGCTTGTGAGAGTTGTAGTTGTTCCCACCATGCAAAAGCACCAGATTTTAATTTAAACACTACCAATTTTACCTTTTTATGATCTAGTATGTCTATATAATCAAAATATCTCTCTACTTTGGCTAGCCAATCGAGAAAATCTTCTATACGTAATAAACCGTTAAAACTAGGAAGTTCAGTCTTACCTCGATAGTCTCTTTTAGCACAATCTAGATGATCACCTCCACGGATTGATCGTCGGACAAATCCCTCATTAAGGTCATCGTCGCTAGAAATTGAATCATCTGGTGTAGCCCTACGGTTTGTCACTGGTAGTGCTCTACAGAAATCGGGGTTACGTCATATAGCAACCATGGGTAGTGGAGCCACCATAGGTGGTGGAGCACCGCCTATGGCTCGGGGCGGAAGTAGCGCATCCGCAAGATGTTCGAGGGTTGCCTGCAGCCCTTGCATGGTCAACTGACTCTCCCAATGGAAAGCTTACATTCTTTCCGAAAGATAACGAATCTTTGAATTACCGTCCACAGGATTTTGATTCATACCTTCATTGTTTGCCATCGGCCTGAGGGAAATTCTCGCTCTGATACCAATTGACGCAAGGATGAATGTGATTAGGATAACTACTCTGAATCCACGGAGCTTCTCTGGACTCCTCATAGAGACTTCTCGAATCCACTAGGAAATAAAGCAGAAAATAGAAATAAATTCTAAAAAATTTGAAATTGATTAATTGATGACTAAAAATGAGTTCACAACCCTTTAAATAGGGATACCAAGCAATGGAAAAGAAATCAAAATCAAACTATAACTAAAACTCCTAGAATCCGCAACTTACTATAAATAATAAACTTACTATTTATAGACGGTCTTGATGTCTACTAGTGCGCAAGGTTTTTGGCCAAAAATAGTAAGTGTCCTATTTGGCTTCACCAAACCGTTCCCCTAATTATTCTAAGCTATTTTCATGTTGGACGCAACTCCTAAAGCCCAACGGATGAAGAGTTATAATCAAACTAAAACTTACTACTTATAGTAAAAATGAAATTAAAACAGGGAAACGACCGTCGATCCATGGGTTTTTCGCAATTCTGGGTTGCGCAACTAGGTTGGTTGGCTAAAGTAGCTCATTCTACCCCAAAATCATATATTTTTCGTCAGGTAACTCATTCTGGATTGCGAGATACGCCAGATCTAAGGTCCGACCGTCCGGATCACTGCTGTCGTCGACCAGGCCTTTTTTTATCCATCTTAGCCATGAAACTGTCCACAACCCGCTCTACATCACCATACGTTATATATGTGAGTCCCAAACCGACGTTGCAATGATCCTTGGGATCTTAAAACCCAATCCCACCAAATCCCATTTACCAAACACCCCAGAGAAGGAAATCAAAGGTCAGGATTATCTACGTAGCAGACTCCACCAGATTAGGTAGCAAGGAGCAGGATCATAGGTCCTTTCTTGTTAATGAAAATTTAATTAGTTCATTGAAGAAAAAAACTAATAAAAGAAAATCCATCTGGATTGGGTTTGTGCCCTACTCCATCTCAAGGTACATGCATTCCATGTTTAGTAAATGTGCTGCATGCATGCATGCATGTGGAGGTCATATATGGACGGTTGTCGTTTATTTTATTTAGACGAACCATCAGCATCATTCAATTAATATACGTGGACAGATGACTTTGCACTTCGAAAACAATTACCACTATTAAAAGGGCATTATAGTTTCTTAAAAACCTTATGGCATTTTTCACTCTTAAGAGAAGCATTATGGAATACCACATTTAATATATGGAAGTGAAAGTCCTTTTTCGGTCAAAGGGCTACTGATGTGCAGGGTACTTTCTCTTTATTTTAAATTTAATCATTTATTATTATTTTTTTTCTTATTAAAGGTGAGTAGTACATATAAAATAAGTTTTTTTGGTGATCTAATAAATTATTTAAAATGACAAATTCTAATAATAATATTTAAAACAAGTGTATACAACATGGTTGATTTTGGCCAAGAAGTCCAGCCATTTCCCTACTAGTGTTAGTAAAGGGACTACGGGCGAAAACTCTCGACCACTAGAATTTTTGGGGATAAGCTGACTTAAGGACCAAATAATCTTAGAAAGGACCTAGTCAGGCAATTTCATTAGGTAGAAATTCGGTTTCTTGATTAACTTTCCTCCATATATTGGAAAGTCTCAATCCCGTAATTAATGACATACAGATTATGTCCCAAAGCTCCACGGCACAATGATGTGGACAAGAAAAAAGTTTGTAAGACTGAGTAAGGGCCAAAAAAAAAAGGAGTCACAGTAAAATGACCAAATCTCATATCATATTAGGAATATAGATTGCCCTATAGAAATTTAAGATGACATTGTTTTGTAGGCTTACATACACAAAATGTTGTACTTAGAAATAGTAGTTATCACCTAGAAAGCCACACCACTCCTTATGGTATAAGCATTGTTCTTAGTAATATATTGATAATATCTCCAATATTATAATAAGAAAACTGGTAGCTAGTATCAAAAATTTTAAGAATCGGCCATATATCACTAAGTATCACTGATGTATCGATATCGCCAATATTTTCGACTATATCAATTCCATGTGTCACTCGTATCGAAAGTGTACCATTGATATTTTGATAATATCGTCAATATATCAATATCGCCAAAAATCTATTTATTAAAAAAAAAAAAAAAAAATCACTTCTAATTTTTGTATGGGCACATGGTTGTATGATTAAATGCATTTTTGTACATGCGTATATGTATGCATGCATAAATAGATGGATGGAGGGATCATGGATGGATGGATGGATGTACGCATGGATGAATGGATGGTTGGTTGGTTGGATGGATGGATGGATGGATGTGCGTATTTTGTATGTTTGTATGTATATGTCTACACATGCATGCATGTGTGTGTGTGTGTGTGGTGTGTGTGTGTGTGTGTGTGTGTGGGGGGGGGGGGGGGGGGGGTTGTGTTTTGTGCGGTTCAGCTCATGGGGCACTTCCCATGAGGTCGAGATGTGTGGGCTCCACCGTGATTTGTGTCGAACGTCAACACTATGCATTTGATGGGTTCCCTTTAAATTATGGGATATCCCAAAAATCAGCCGTATACGGAACTCAAGTGAACCATACCATCTAAAATCATATGAAGATATGCCTAAAACATATAAAAGCACTTGGTGAGGCCCACCTGAAATTTGGATGTATATGAAACTTGGTCTGACCCCTCATCTAAGTGGGACACACATAATGGATGGGCTGGATTTGTGAACCACATCTCGGTGGGCCCAACAAATGATTATGAATGTTTTAATGGAGGGTAAACCCTCTCAACTTTTGTATGTGGTGTGGCCCACACAAGTCACGGATTGACTTGATTTTTAAGCCCTAGGTCCACCACGGAATGGTGCATCTGACCGATAGGGTATATGTTCGACACGCATCACGATGGGGCCCACACAGCACGACCTCTTGGGAAGTCCCCATGAGCTCGACCACATAGAACATTTTCCCATATATATGGGAAAATGTTCTATGTGGTCGAGCTCATGGGAACTTCTCATAAGGTTGAGCTGTGTGGGCCCCACCATGATGTATGTCGAACATCAATACCGTGCATTTGATGGGTACCCTTTAAATTATGGGATATCCCAAAAATCAACCGTATACAAAACTTAGGTGGGCCATACCATCTAAAATCATGTGAAGACATGCCTAAAACATATAAAAGTACTTGGCGGGGCCCACCTGAAATTTGGATGCATCTGAAACTTGGTCTAACCCCTCATCCAAGTGGGACACACATAATGGATGGTGTGGATTTGTGAACCACATATTGGTGGGCCCAACAAATGATTATGAATATTTTAATGGAGGGTAACCCCTCTCAACTTTTGTATGTGGTATGGCCCACATAAGTCACGGATTGACTTTATTTTTAAGCCCTAGGCCCACCATGAATGGTGCATCTGACTGATGGGGTAGATGTTCGAAACACATCACAGTGGGCCCACACAACTCGGCCTCATGGGAAGTTCCCATGAGCTCGACCGCATAGAACTTTTCCCTATATGTGTGTGTGCGCGCGCATTGATGGATGGTTGGATTGATGGATTTAAAATTTTCTCATGTTTTATTGAGTCAAATAATACATGCATGCTTTTAGGTCCCATTAAAGAAAAACTTATTATTTAATTCCTAAATACACAAATGTGCATCATCTTCATTATTATTTTATTCTTAAATACGAAAATATGAAATTTTAGTATTTCCTTTAGTATCATTAAAATTTTCAACGATTTTCTCTGTGTTTTTTTAATATTTCCTTAAGTCACGGTTAGAAACTTTTTACACCCCACTATAGATAAATTTATCATGTATGCATCTTTTTTACAGTTATTTGATTCTGAAATATGCAAATATACATATTTTAGCAACTCCTGAAGTTTTATTGAAAAACTTCACTATTTTCTCGTGTTTCTCCAATGTTCCCTTCAATTAGTGATATTATTGGTTGCACACACACACACACACACACACACACATATATATATATATATATATATATATATATATATATATATATATATATATATATATTTGCATGCATTGATGGATGGTTGGATTGATGGATTTACAATTTTCTCATGCTTTATTAAGTCAAAAAATACATGTTTTTAGGTCCCATTAAAGAAAAAGTTAATTATTATTTAATTCTTAAAGACGCAAATGTGTATCGTTTTCATTATTATTTGATTCTTAAATATAAAAATATGTTATTTTAGTATTTTCTTTAGTATCATTAAAAAATTTCACAATTTTCCCCATGTTTTTCTAATATTTTCTCGAGTCATTGTTAGAAACATTTTACGCCCTACTATAGATAAATTTATTATGTATGCATCTTTTTTACAATTATTTGATCCTTAAATATGCAAATATACGTTATTTTATCATCTCCTAAAATTTTATTGAAAAACTTCACTATTTTCTCATGTCTCTCCAATGTTCCCTTCAATTGGTGATATTATTGGTAGTAATGATATTATTTTCATATTCCCGATTAGCACGAATTTGTGATACGATAACACGAACACTAATACAAGGCACCTTTATGCCCTGTGAATCTTTGTACTTGTCTAAAACTAAAATAAATAAAATATGATGCATGCCATGTGAATTCAGAGGTTCTATAATTCTTTAGGCACATGGGAGCCCTACCCATATGCATAAAGAGGCACATGGCAACATAGAACATGAACCCATGAGGGGTCTATACTTTTTAGATCTTCTTGTGAAAAATCAGGTCATTATGTAGTTCAAGTGTGCACTTCAATTAGTTTAATTACCGTCAAGACCTAAGAGTGAAACTAACTGTTTTCTAGGCACAATACCGAACCATTGTTTCCATTTAGAGGAATGGCTTAGATTTGCAGTCACTGGAATGGTTAATTGATCTACTCCATTGTTTAGGTGGGCCAACCTTAGTCATGCTCAAGATCTAAACCCAGTACTAGATGGACCAAAATGGAAAGATCACTCCTATTAAATGATCTTAACCATTGGGCCATTTAGCACCTTGTATTTGGGTGAATTTGAGTGTAAACAGAATCAATTTACTCATTTGATGCTGCATATTGGAGGTAATTGAAATACACAATTTTAGTATATTTTGAAATCTCATATTTTTATTTAAATTCAAGTCAACTAGAAGTAAAATGTTTTTCTACTCTACAGTAGAGTTGCACATGTAACCAAAGTGACGCAAAGCTATTAATCTGATATATATGGGGCATGCTGATAAAAACCCAAAATAATTCAATTATCGCAACACTAAAACCATATCAATAGAATGATCTAAAATGTCCAAAAGTTGGCCTTCTAAGTAGACAGTTAAAAAATGCTAGTTAGGACACTAGTTTGTGACTCTACATTTGTTGCATATCCAAGGGTTAGAATTTCCTCATTTTTTGTTTTATATATATATATATATATATATATATATATATATATATATATATATATATATATATATATATATATATACTTGTTACAATGATTATGTGAATTAACACATATGTTGACTAGTTTGGGACATTAAAACTGATTTAATAAATCAAACTCAAGACATGTGAATATGCTAAAAAATTCCAATGCATTCCAAATAAAAGCCCTTGAACAGAATATTTAGATTCCATTGCATTTCAATTGCAAACTGTCCAACATGCCTGCGGATTCAGAATTAACTTGATTCCAGTGTAAATGTGAATTGAAATTAAATACATTCCAAATACAGGCTCCCAAACGAGCCATGCGATAATGACAAAAACAAACATTTAAAGGCAGGAATATTGACCCACGGGCCGTGAACCACCATGTGATAGAGATGTCACAACAATTCAAGGAGCTTTCACAGGTCATTGTCAATTGACCAAGATGCTGAATGATTGGCATGCGCGTGATGGGGTCACATTCGTATGTAAGATAATGTTTAGATTTTCAGTTTATGCAAGTGGGCTACATGAATGAGCGATCCAAACAATCGGTGCCATGGTTCTACCTTTTATGACCATCAAAAAAAAAAAGGAAAAACAGAAAACATGAGTGGAAGATGGGATTTTACGAAAATAAAGCATGCCTTGAACTTTTAAAACACACCAACTTTCTTCCGTGTGCGTACACGACATCAACCCCTATAGCAAGGGGAACGGATTGGCTACTCCCCCTGACACCAGCCAATGGCCGGTGGTCGGTGCTATGTGGCCCACACCATGATGTATGTGTTTCATCCATGCCATCCATCTGTTTTTACAGATCATTTTACAATATAGGCCCAAAAATGATATATATCGAAATCTCAAGTGGACCACATTACAGGAAACAGTTTTAATGAGGGTCGACCATTAAAAACATTTTGGGGGCCATAAAAGTTTTGGATCAAGCTGATATTTTTTTTTTCTCTTCATCTAGGCATTTATGACCTAATCAACAGATTGGATGTCAAATAAACAGTATAGTGGGCCATAGGATGAGTTTAATGGTTGATATCCAATCACTATTGTTTTCATGTGGTGTGGTCCACCTGAGATTTATATCCCTCTCATATTTGGGATAGAGCAATAAATTGATCTTTAAAAATGGATGAACGGATTGGATGAAACACATACATCATGGTGGGCCCACAGAGCACCGAACACCAGCCACGGAGCTAGTGTCAGGGGGAGTAGCCAATCCGTTTCCTATAGCAAGTGCCCATAACCATGATGTCATTTGCACAAATTAAGATTGGCCGTGTAATGAGTTAGGCCACACCATATAAAGCAATGAAGCCTCCCAAAAACCCTCAAATTCAAATGTAGCCTTTCAGATGATTGGATCAGATTGATTTTTATTTTTCTTTGATCATAAGGTATTCATGTTGGTTTAGTTGAGTGTCATGCAGAAACCATGTGGCCCAGCAGTACTTGACGCCACTATTTTAAAAATTGAAAGAAGAAAAAAAGAAAAGAAAAAAAAAAAAAACAGAATTTTACAAAATAGTAACTTATTAATATGATATTTACATTTAGGTATCATTAAGTTTTCATTAAACTACCTCACTAATTAAGCTGTTGTCAAACTGATACCTTCTGTTAGTTTTCTCCAACGTTAATTTAAAGAATATTTTTTCCTGAAATGACAAAAATGCCCCTTGCATAATAGCAGGGGTGTGGATACTGTTCACAGTAGTAGGGGTGTGGCTACTGGTCAGTGCTTTGTGGGACCCACTATAATACATCCACGCTGTCCATCCATTTTTCCTTATCATTTTCAGGTATGATTTCAAAATGAAAGAGATCCAAATCTCAAGTGGAAAACACAGACCAAGACGAAGGTAAAAATAAATAAATATCAGCTTGATCCAAAACTCTTGTAGTCCACAGGAAGTTTTTAATGGGCTTTCATCACCACTGTTTACTGTAGTGTGGTCCACCAGAGACGGGATCATGCCCTAAAATGATTTGGCAAAATGGATAGACAGTGTGGATTAAACACATAGATCATGGTAGGGCCCACAGATCACCTAATGCAATTCAGGTTAAAGGCACCACTTGTTTTTGCCGGGATGCAGATTGCTTGTGCCCTAGGCAAAACAAGTCCTGTAGTGGAAAAGGGTGCGTGGCCCACAAATCGAATCCGTCCATCAGTTTTGCAAAAGAACAGGAATCTAAAGATTAGGCAGATCCAAAACTCATATGGGTCACACCACGTTAAACAGTGGGAACGGAAACATCCACCGTTGAAACCTCACTGGAGCCAACCATGATGTTTATAGGCTATCCAAACCGTTCATAGGGTTATTACCTTTCATTTAAACTGTAGGCACAAATTTCATCTTAATACAAAGCTTTCGTGGCCCTATAAAGCTTCCAATGGTGGGTGTCTAATCTCCGCTGTTTCTTGTGATGTGGCTCACGTGAATTTTTTATCTGCATGATTTTTTTTGTTCCTGTCCTATTGTTAACTTACAAAACTGTTGAACGGGGTGGATTTATTATGGGAAGATCTGCAGCCTTTCATTGGCTGTTTCTCTGGCTCTCCCCCCTTTAGCTCTACCTACTGAAGCCCTTTTACAGGAGTTTGGAGGGGAGGGGAGGCTACTATGAATCTTGGATGCAAATAGATTTGTGTGAACTATGCCATCCCATGAGTCATGGATGGTCATGGATGATGGTCCGGATCATGATATTGACGATGGCAGCGATCATGGCATGGATGATGACATGGATGACGGCATGAGTCATAGCTTCATGCGAAGTTCATGTGAGCCAAGCCATGTGTCAGCGAGTGGTTAGAGGGTAGAGCCCATGAAAGAATGTCAAAAAAAAAATTTTGCGCAAACAAGGCGGTAACACCATTTTTTGCCAAAAATCGGCCCTCAACAAAGCCGACACTCAGCATGATGTTGGGCTAACCTAGCTCAATGCAGATAGACTATTGGTTGCCTTTCTGTGACGATTTTAGCAATTTAAACCAATGGTCCACCCCAGTTACAAAGCCAAGTGGTCCTGTTTTTATTGTCAACGTACTTTTAAAGCGTGTTCAAAAAGCAATGCATCATTTATGTCCTATTCGAATTAAGCCATGCATCATTTAGGGCTTGTTTGGATACTACCTAATAACTTTTTTCAACTTATCCAAGTTAATACATAGGATGGTCCACATCAAAGGTCTACCCCTAATAATAAATGGCCCACATCCAAGATAGGCCCTGCATGACAGACAAGCCACATCGAAGGTGAGGCCCACATGATGTATGGTATGCATTAGAGGTGGCTCCACATGATGGGCGGTGGACATAGAAGGTGAGCCCCACATGATGGACAATTTATTTTGATGGTGGGCCCTACATGATGGATGACCCACATCAAGGTGAGTCCCCTATAATGGACAGTCCACAGCAAAGGTGCCGATGATGAATGGCCCACATCCAATGTAGGCCAAGCATGATGGACGGCCCACATCAAAGCTAGGGCCCACATAATTGGCGATCAATATTGAAGGTGGGCTCCACATGATGGGCAGTGAACATTGAAGGTAAGCCCCACATGATGGACAATTTATTTTCATGGTGGACCCACATGATGGATGACCCACATCAAGGTGGGCCTTACATAATGGGTGGTTCACATCAAAGGTACCAGTGATGAATGGCCCACATCCAAGGCGGGCCGCACATGATGAACGACCCACATCGAAGCTAAGGCCTACATGATTGGCAGTCCACATCAAAGGTGGGCTCCACATGGTGGGCAGTGGATAATAAAGGGGACGCCCACATGATGGACAATAACATTGATGGTCGCCCCACATGATAGATGACCCATATCAAGGTGGACCCCACATGAGTATAGTTCACATAGAAAATCAGCCCCTAATGATGAATGACCCACATCCAAGGCAGCCCCCACTTGATTAACAGCTCCCTTCGAAGTTGGGCCCAGCATGATGGACGGTCCTCATTAAAGCTGGCCCGCATGATGGATGGCCACATCCAAGATGGGTCCAGCATTTGGGATAGGTAATGTCTGTAATTGACCTTTTCCTGGATTGAATCGAGATAGCTAATATCTGTATTGCCTACCGATTGAAAGGTCAAGATTCTTCCAACCTAAGCAATTTTTGGTTTTATGGGCCACCCATAACGAAGCCACGATATCAGCTGTCCACTATCCCCACATGTGCTCATGACTGAGACATTGCTCCCAAGAAAGGAAAAAACTCCAATACCACACCAAGCATAATAGCATTAAGTAAGCTGGGTTGGGCCATCCGATCAATACCATATGAATGATCAAGGCCACCCAACCCAACTAATCAACTGGACTCATAAACCATGCCCAGGTCCATCTTGTGGGCCTTTATCCTCCGTCCAAATCCACCCCAATGTGGACCTTGGACCCCATGTCTCCAGGCCGGAGGCAGATTATCCCATTTCCATCTTTTGTCATTTTAATGAGTTTATAGTAACTTCCATGTCACCCCGTCTATTCACATCCTTCACATCTGACCATCAGATCACAAGTTCTGAGATCGTAGTACATCCATACACTTCACCAGTTTCATAAGTCCGGGCGTGGATTGCGTACTGACACCGCCGGTAGCAATGTAGCTACTGGACGGTGCGCTATGGGCCTCAAAATGATGTATGTGTTTTATCCATGCTGTCTATCCATTTTGGATCATTATTTTATAGCAAAAGCCTAAAAATGAGGCTGACCCAAATCTCAGGTGGACCACACCACAGAAAAACAGTGGTGATTGAACGGCCACCATTCAACCTGATATTTGTGTTTTCCCTTCATCCAGGTCTCGGTGACCTAATCTACAGGTTGGATGGCAAATAAAAATCAGTGGGCCTTAGGAAGTTATTAATGGCGAGCGTTCAAATCGCCACTATATCCTGTGGTGTGGACCACCTCAGAAAATGAGCCAGCAAAATGGAGGGACGAGGTGAATAAAAACATGGTGGGGCCCACAGATCACCGTCCAATAGCGACTTGGCAGCTACTGTCAGTGTAAGTAGCCAATCTACATCGCGTAAGTTCGACAAAAGCCCCTATATATCGCCAAGGGTCCATCTCAGATCATTTATAATCCTGGCCTTCACCGAAGGAATACATCTAATGATTGGCTCAGATCTCCCACACGTGTATACAACATTGGCCACGGATTATTCTTTATTCACATGTGGCCAAGAAACTGACACGTGTGCCTGATGAGGACATATCACTAACCTTTAAGTGGAATTAGAGTCTGTGTCGAGCTCCCAACTACTGTACCTATATGAGTAATGGTATTGTTGGAGGAAAAATATGACAAGTCGACAAGTTAGCTTATAGAATGGTCCAATACTACCGACATGGTCCGGACTCACTAGGCGCTGAGCCTGACCGAGGCCTATATGTCCAGATCCATAAGGCGAGACCTCCGAGGTCAACCCACCTTTGGGAGCCTTCCATACCAACCCGCGTCATAGGCCAGCTATTAGATAGGGTCGATCATACCCTATCTAATAGCTGATCAAGGGTCAGCCATTTGGTGGAAAGAGACTCAGCCAGCATAAGCCTTCTGAGAACGCCAATGCTCCAAGGTCGGTCAATGGCTAGCCGAGCTCCATCGCTTGTTCACATTTGGATGTTTGTTGTTGTATTTCGCCCAAAGCCGAACCAAGAAGTCGTCTTAACATGGAAGATCTCCTTCCGAGATTCTCGGAAGATAATCCCCGATCCAAGAATCTAGGGAATCAAAGATCTCGAGAGATCGTCCAAGATAAGGATCTACCCCCTTCAGAGAAGATCCTGAAGCTACCGAATTACGGCTCCTCTATAAATAGAAACGCGGAACGCTGAAAGATACACAGACATACATACTCTCTCACCCCTAACCCTTACTACTTTACTAGACCAAGATTTCTTTCCGACTCTTGCATTGGAGGGTCCCCTGCTCTAGCCAGGGTCTCCATTGTCCCCTTCTTGTGCAGGTGTCGAAGCAAAGCAAGGGATCAACAGGTGTGATGGGTCATCCATTCCCCACCTCCGACCCTTCAAAGTATATACACAATCTTTACAGTGCAATGATGTGATCCTTTATTTATTAGCCAATAAACCCTTCTTCCCTCGCTACACCGGTGCAATTGTATATGTCCGTTAATCCGCAGTGTGTAGAACAACGAAGCTTGTAGCACCCACCATGTCTTATATGTAAAATCCCCTCCGTTGATCGGGTTCATCTTTGATTTTAGGAGTTGAGGAGAAAATATCAGTGATATTCAAAATTCAAGCGGGCCACACCGTAGGGAACAATAGGGATACGATGCTAACCATTGGTTCGTGTGTGGAGTCACTATGGTGTGTGTATCTTTGGCCATACCATGGAGGTTTTACATGGTGGGGTCCACATCTCGGGTGATCTAGGCCATTCAGATCACTGAACGAAAACGGGTTATTTTCACTAATGGGGTGGAACAAGCCGTGCAAAACGTACATCACCCCTTATTGGGTCCTTATTCCAAAAATAAGGATGATTCAACGTTTGGGTGGGCCACCTTACAACATCTAAAATTCTATGTGTGGCCCACGTGAATCTTGGAAAGTCCTAATTTTAAGGAACCATTCATTCTACTAGTGTGTTACATCTAATCAGTGGATTAGATGGCATATACACACCAAGGTGGAACCTATGCACGGTTTGGACTACTTTAATGATGGGACTTCCTATTGCAATCTTATTGATATTGTGGCCCACTTGAGTGTTAGCACAAGCATTTTCAGTAATCCAATGACTAGTATTTCTCAATCAAGATATGCTCTTCCAAGATCTGCCCCACAATTTGGATGGTCTGATTTGAGCACCAGGTGTGAGGAGATATGAGTCACCACAATTCTCAAAATGATGGCCATCTATCATAAGAGTCTAGCCGGAAGGAAGATGTAAGGGTGAAAAGTGATATTAGATGCCAGCTGTCCTACTCTACCTTATTCCAGTTCAACCACTCAGTGTATTCATGGGTCCCACAGGATACCGCTAAAGAATGGGAGACTATATATTTTATGATGGGCCACAAAGTGGTGGGGTGCGCTTGCAGGAGTATAGTTTCAAGATACTTAATTGGTGCTCGCATGTGACACAGTGGAGTGCTTGTAAAGTGCTTTGAGTTGATTCGATTTGACCAAAGGTTTCAATTCAACAAAATCTATTACAAATAGTTGCACAAATTAGGTTATTTAAGCCTAATCTAGGATTAAGCCTTCAATTCTATTACGAATGTTTTCTCTCTAAAGGCAAGGGTTTAAATTGTAAGAGCTTGAGAATAATTCTTAGGGTTGCACATCACAAGGAGAAATTGGGTACATTTATAATCGAATAAAATGAATTGGTGTAAACTCTAAAGTTTTAATTATAGTAGATTTTTGTCACTTTGTGCAGTAGTTTTTTATCACAAGAGTTTTCCATGTAAATATCGTTGTCTTATGTGTGTGATTGATTTATTGGTTATTCTTCTTTATTGTAATTATTCTATTTTTATTATACATGCTTCAGCATGGCGTACAGATTAGGGTTAATTCGAGTTTGTTGTGGCTCAGGTTCACATCAATATGGTGTTCTATAAGAAGTCTGTACACCAATAAAGTGGTATCAAACAATCAAGTTTAAGAATGTTTCGAGATTCATTGAAGATGTCAGGATCAAATTTTGAGGTAAAGGATATTCTAGTCCCACAAAGATTGAGCAAAGCGTTATTAGATACTAAACCAAAGAAGATGTCGAATAATCATTGGAGCAATCTCGAGGAGAAGGCTATAAGAAACATCCGTCTATTTGTCGGACGAGGTTATATACAACGTTCTGGATGAGAACTCTCCCTTAGACATGTGGAAGAAGCTAAAAGACCTATACATATCGAAGTCCTTCACAAATAAGATGTTTGTAAATAAGCATCTTTTCAAGCAATAGATGAACGAATGATCTAATCTCCTAGAGCACATGAACTTATTTACAAAACTATATAGTAGATTTTTAAGGCTTGGAGTGAAGGATGATAAAGAAGATCTTCTTATATCATATGACTATCTCATCACTACTCTGTTATATGGGAAAAATATGGTAAAGTTTAAAGAAATCATCGTGGCTCTCATTTCCAACGATATGAGGAAGAAGTCGGTCGACGAAGACTTTCAGGTAGAAGGGTTAGTCACAAAAGAGGGCAGGGACGTGGGAGATCCGTGGAACAATCTTGGTCTAATAGTAATAAAAAGTCTAAATCGAAATCAAATGCAAATGATGGATGTTCTACTATGGCATTAAGAGGCACTTCAAGAAAGATTGCAAGAAACGGAAGAATGACCTGGAAGGCAAAAGAAAATAAAACGCAGGTGAATCGATGAGTGCAGCGGAAGAGAACTTAGAAGGAGACATCCTCTCGATCTCTTCATGTACTAGTTGTTTCTCAAACACCTAGATACTCGATTCAGGATGTTCATATCATGTTTGCTTAGATAGGACTTGGATCGATTCTTATAAGTCCTATGATGGCTAAAGTGTTCTGATGGAAAATGACACAACACACAAGGCCATTGAAATAGGGACCATCAAGGTAAGGATATTTGACAGAATCATAAAGACTCTAGGTGATGTCAGGCATGTCTGAGATTTAAAGAAAAACTTAATATCATTGGGGGTTTTAGATACAAACAGGTGCAAGTTCACCACAACTGGCAGTGTAATCAAGGTCACCAAAAGTGTGATGGTGTTAATGAAAGGACACAATGCTAGAAATTTGTACAAGTTCAATTGGACCTGATAAGAGCTAAATGTTGCATATTTAACTCTTATTATATATTGTTTTTCCTTACATTGAAGTATTAAAATGACCTAATTAGGTGTGTTTTCAACATGCATGATGGTTTTGGAGTCTAAGCCGAATATGTGTTAAAAGTGCCGAATTAAATCCCAAAAGGATGAAGAGTTGAAGAATTGAAAATAAAAGTATTAAAGTTGAAGGCTTGAAGTTCCAAAGATCTCGAAAAACCAAGTACCGATGGAGGAAATTGAAGATCAAGTGCACTGAGTTAAAAAAGAAGGAAACACGGCAAGTATCGATCACTCGAGTAGAGAGTTCAATCAATCAACCGACCTGCGATCAATGTTGATTGGCCGAGTATTGTATTGAGAAAATTACTTTTTGCCACTTTTGATTGGTCAAGAGTGCATGGCTCGATCAATTAACAATGCAACGAATTTTTGAATATACTTGTTGGATGTTTTTAAGCATGTTTGATTGATCGAGAATTGAAGTTCAATCGACCAAATAATTTTTTATCGCTCTTGATCAATCGATAACATCGATCGATGGTGCACGTAAGTGCGTAAGTTCGAGAAAACTTAAAGTCGATGAAAATTTTTGTTATATAAACAAGAGTTTTTATGCTATTTGGGATATGAATTAGGGTTTAGGAGAGAGAGCAAGTGAATGCAGAGCTTTTCCGAGGTCGATCTTCTTCCTTAATCTTATAGTTCTAGTTTGTTTTCTTTATTTTTGTTTTAAGATGTTAGCTATGTTAGGCTAATTTTTTAGCTAATGGTAAGGGATAAACCTTTTACTAATTTTTTATATTTAATTCAAGTTTATTGGTTTTTAATGTTAAATTGTGATTGTGTTGATTTACTTCTTAGTTTGGAAAATGAATTGATTTTTAAAATTGATTGTTCTATTGTTAACTTCAGGTACAATAGATGTTTTTCATTCTCTACGATCGATTGCCTAGATTTTAATGAAAAATCACTTTATCTTGATTCATAAATAGTAAAATCATATAATGGTCAATGGTTTACATTCAAATTCATTTTCCGGAACTGTTGTGGTTTACTTCATGAAGAGGGTATCACACTATCCACACAAACCAATTACAGGACTACTATTTCCTTTAGTAGATAATTAGTAAGGTTAGTCATGGATCAAGCCGGCCCATGGGCTGTTAGGCTCAAACTGCTTTTTTAGTCAAATTCAAGCTAAATGGACAGTTGGTCAAGCTCATGCTAGAAAGTGAGGCCTATTCAAGGAAATGGGTGGCTTGGGTTAAACCCTACCCGACACAATCCACCCACATACTTTATTGAAGGCTGGTAATAATGACCACCCAACAAAAAAGTATATTAAAACAAAAGGACTGCGATAACCTACCTCAAGTAGGTAGGCAGAGGTTTTCACTTTCATTAACAGAGCAGTGTGTGGGTGGAATGACTTTATAGAGAAGGGCTAGACTACTGTGTCAGCTTTGCACCATTGAAAAAAAAATTCATGTTTCATCTTCTCACATGTTTCACTGATCACTTACAACCATCCAAATTATGAATCCCTACTGTGGATGGATCATACACCTAAAATCAATTGGATCAATGAATCTTAATCGTCCATTTACAGATACAGTTTGGATGGTTAAAAGTAAAATAATGAGTGGTCCAATTTTAAATGGAAGGATAACATGGTAAATATCTTCTTATCAGCATAATAGTGCAATTTTTGCATGCTTCATTTCCAAATGCGTTGAAGATTTGGACAGTCTAGATTCCCACACCAATGCCATGGGTTTGTCGCCCCCATTTTTTAATGGTGCAAAACTAGCATGGGAGTTTATCCCACCTCCATGCTTATGCAATCTATTTTCAAAAATAAAACGTTAGCATGAAGTTTTTTAGTCCTCAAGAATTTGTGGCATGCGAGTGTGTGGTAAGCATGGTGAGTAAACACCGTGGGGCTCAATGGGATGTTTGTGTTGTCCATTTATTTTAGGGTATGAGATCAAAATTAAAGCATATACAAGTCTCAATTGGACCGCACCAAATATATATATATATATATATATATATATATATATATATATATATATATATATATATATATATTGAGAATAATGACATTCGTCCACCCTAGAAACCCTTCTAGGGCCTACCGTGATATTTATTTTGTTGGGATGCCTTGCACAAACCTTAGGATCTAGCCTCCCGAAACAAACCAGAATTATGGATAATAAAGCAATGAAATAAATCAAAGCATCAATCACACACCACACAAGAGATTTTTACGTGGAAAACCCTCAAAGAGGTAAAAACCACGGGACCTCGTCCAGATCAACAATCCACTATGAAGTAGAACGTTACAATCTTCTTCACTCACGCAGGAGTGGATGAATAATGAAAGAATAAAGAAAACCAGAGAGATCTCACCGATTACGAGGACGTAGGAGTGCTGAGATATAGACTGCACCGTAGATCACCTTCACGAGCATAACTTTCCTTCTACAAGCTTCCTCTCTCTTTCTCCCTCTCTCTCTCACCTTTGATAGCCCACTTGTGTTTTTCTCATCAACACAACATACGTAGAAAAATCCTAGGGACCCTTTTTTATAGTTTTAGGAAACTCCTTTCCGTATCCTAGTTGCGAAAGGACTTGCGCATCCCAGTTGCAAAAGGACTTTGCGCATCCCAGTTGCGAAAGGACAACGGGTCAAAAAAAACTCATCAAATCTCCCCCTTTTTGACCCAGGAGGGATTCACCTTCTTTAAGCCAGCCAGGTTTCTACAAACCTCAAACTTGCCCTTAAGCAAGGCCTTGGTCATCATATCTGACCCATTATCGTCCGTGTGGACCTTCTCAAGCTGTAACACCTTCTATTCCAAAGTATCCCTGATCCAGTGATACCGAATCTCTATGTGCTTTGACTTGGAATGCTGACTTGGATTCTTGCTCAAGTGTATAGTACTTTGACTATCGCAATAGACCACGTGCTCCTCCTGCTTCAAGCTAAGTTCCTGTAGGAACCTCTTCATTCAAAGCATCTCTTTACATGCCTCTCTGACTGCAATGTACTCAGCTTCTGTAGTTAACAATGCTACGACCTTTTGTAGCTTGCTCTGCCAAGAAACCGCTCCCCCTGCAAACGTAAACATGAACCCCGATGTAGACTTCCTAGAGTCTATGTCATCTGCCATATCTGCATCTGTGTAGCCCTCTAACACAGGTTTACCGTCACCATAGCATAGGCTCAACCTGGATGAGCCTCTTAGATACCGCAGTATCCATTTGACCGCTGCCCGATGCTCTTTACCAGGATTGGTAAGAAACTGGCTAACAACACCAACCGCATATGCTATATCTAGGCGTGTATACACCATAGCATACATCAAACTTCCTACAGCTGACGCGTAGCGTATCTTCTGCATCTCATCCACCTCTGCCTTCATCTTGGGACACTGCCTGTCGCTCAATCTGAAGTGACCATCCAGATGGAGTCTTGACCAAAGCCACAGCATTCATATTGAACCGCTCTAGGACTTTCTCAATATACCGCTCTTGTGACAGCTAAAGCTTCCTGCTGCTTCTGTCACGGGTTATCTCCATTCCTACGATCTGTCTAGCCGGGCCCAAGTCTTTCATCGCAAAAGACTTGCCCAACTCCTATTTCAGCCGGTCGATCTTCTTGATGTCTTTTCCCATGATAAGCATGTCATCAACGTATAATAGCAGAACTAAGAAATCACTATCTGAGAACTTGCGCGTGAACACACAGTGGTCCGACTCCGTTCTGTCATACTCATGTTTTAACATAAACGAGTCGAACTTCTTGTACCATTGCCGTGGAGCTTGTTTCCCATTATACAAGCTCTTCCTCACCCCTACACACCATATGCTCCTTGCCCTTGACTTGAACCCCTCTCGTTTGTGCATGTAGATCTCTTCTTCCAGTCACCATGGAGAAAGGCGCTTTAACATCTAACTGCTCTATCTCCAGATCCATGCTAGCCGCCAACCCAAGCAACATCCGTATGGATGTCATCTTCACCACTGGTGAGAATATCTCTTCGAAGTTTATTCCTTTCCTCTGACCAAACCCTTTCACCACAAGTCTGGCCTTGAACCTCGTCTGTGAATTCTTCTGCTCAACCTTCTTTCTGAACACACACTTGTTGCTCAAAGCTTTCTTGCCCTTAGGCAGTTTCACCATATCATAGGTGTGGTTCTTATGTAAGAATTTCATCTCTTCTTGCATAGCTTTCAACCACTCCCCCTTATGCTCGTCGACTAGGGCCTCAGAATAATCTTCTGTCTCTCCCCCATCAGTCAGTATAATGTACTCATGTGGCGAGTACCTCTTGGACGGATGTCTGTCCCTAGATGACCTCCTCACCTGTGGCTCAACAGGTGGATCAAGTGTGGGCTGCTCCCCTGGTCCATCTTCTGAAGGAACTCTCTCGTCCTCTGCACCTTGTTGTACTCCCCCGTCATCAGGCACCATGGGAGGAATAATCGGATCCATGTCCTCTAGCTCACCTGAACTAGGCTGATTCTTCTCTGGCTTACCAATGTCTTCTATACACTGATCTTCAAAGAAAACCACATCTCTGCTCCTGACGAGCTTCATCTCGGTCGGATTCCATAATTTATAACCGAACTTTTCATCACCGTACCCTAAGAACACACACTGCCTGATCTTCATATCGAGTTTGGACCTCTCATCCTTTGTTACGTGAACGGATGTCCTATATCCAAACACCCTGAGATGACTGTACAATGGATCATGTCCAGTCCACACCTTCTCAAGTACTTCTCCATTCAACGGGGCTGATGGAGACCTGTTTACCAAATACACCGCTGTGTGCATTGCTTCTCCCCAGAACGTCTTGGACAATTTCGCATGGGATAACATGCATCTGATTCTCTCAACAATGGTGCGATTCATTCGCTCAGCTACACCATTATGCTGGGGGGTCTTGGGAACCGTCTGTTCATGCCGTATACCCAGGGACTTGCAGTACTCGTGAAAGTCGCCAATGTATTCACCACCATTGTCAGTGTGGATGCACTTCAACGATTTACCTATCTCTCTCTCGACCATAACATGAAACAATTTAAACACACGAAAGACCTCATCCTTGAATTTCAAAGCATAAACCCAAACCCTCCTAGATGCATCATCTATAAAAGTAACAAAATACAATGCCCCACCCAAGGTTTTTGTCCTCATAGGACCACAAACATCAGAATAAACCAAATCTAATGCATGCACTTTATTAACATGAGAAGCAGTTTTAACAAATGAAACTCTATGCTATTTCCCTGATAAACAATCAAGACAGGTTTTGAGAGGTATACCTGTCAAGTCTGGAAGGAGTCGCTTCCTTGCTAGTAGTTGAAGTCATTTTTCACTCATGTGGCCTAGACGCCTGTGCCACATGTCAATAGCTGAATCTTCCGCTGCGTTCAATCCACCCTTGCACATACTGACACTTGCCTTGTAAAGAGTACAACACTTCTTTCCTCTAGCCATGATCAACGAACCCTTGATGAGCTTCCATCACCCATCAACAAACCGGCTTTCATAGCCATCATCATCCAGCCTTCCCGTCGACATCAAGTTGAGGCGAAGATCTGGGATATGCCTCACATCCCTGAGAACCAATGTGCAGCCCACATCAATTTTCACACAAATATCATCGACTCCCACGATCTTTGATACGCCAGAATTTCCCATCTTCACGGTCCCATAGTCACCTGACTTGTAGCTTGTGAAGGAGTCCCTGTGTGGAGTCACATAAAAAGAAGCTCCCGAGTCTATCACCCAGTCGGTGCCCTAACTCGTAGACGTGAGACATACGTCATGATCTGTAGAAAGAATAACTACCATGTCGCCATCTGAAGTGACTACAGTGGAATCTAATTCATCTTCCTTCCCTTTTCCTTTCTTGTCGTTTTTCTTACCACGACATTCATGCTTGTAGTAGCCCTTCTTGCCACAATTCCAGCATTCAACCTACTCGACTTGCCTCTTGATTTATCTCGGGCTTTCCCACCCTTCCTGTTCTTTCCTCTCCCCCGTTCCTGCATCACAAGAGCCTCTTACTGAGTAGACCCCTGAGACTTCCTCCTTGTCTCCTCATTGAAGAGACAACTGGTTACCTGTTCCATGGATATCTTTCCGCCTGGCGCGGAGTTACTTAGAGACACCACCAATGTCTCCCAACTGTCAGGCAATGAACTAAGCAATAGTAAAGCCTGCAATTCATCATCCAGGACCATCTTCATACAGGTGAGTTGGTTCGCTATATTGCTGACCTCATTCATGTGCTCGGCCACAGAACCACCATCCTTGAACTTGAGATTCACAAGTCACCTTATCAGAAATATTTTATTACCAGTTGTCTTCCTCTCATACAGCCCTTGTAATTTTAGCCATAGGCTTGCGGCTGAGGTTTCCGTAGACACATGGTGGAATACAGAATCATCCAACCATTGTCTAATAAACCCCACCGCCTTTCGATCCGTCTTCTTCCAATCATCATCAGTCATATCCTTGGATTTTGCTAATATGCCTAAGATTGGAGAATATAGGTCCTTGCAATAAAGCAAGTCCTCCATCTTAGCCTTCCATATGGTCCAGTTAGAACCATTGAGGCTGATCATCCTTGAGCCACCTTCCATAATTCAAAAACCGATCACACCCGTTCAATGAACTTAGCTCTGATACCACTTTGTTGGGATGCCTTACACAAACCTTAAGATCTAGCCTCCCGAAACAAACCAGAATTATGGATAATAAAGCAATGAAATAAATCAAAGCATCAATCACACACCACACAAGAGATTTTTACGTGGAAAACCCTCAAAGAGGTAAAAACCACGGGACCTCGTCCAGATCAACAATCCACTATGAAGTAGAACGTTACAATCTTCTTCACTCACGCATGAGTGGATGAATAATGAAAGAATAAAGAAAACCAGAGAGATCTCACCGATTATGAGGACATAGGAGCGCTGAGATATAGACTGCATCGTAGATCACCTCCACGAGCATAACCTCCCTTCTACAAGCTTCCTCTCTCTCTTTCTCCCTCTCTCTCTCACCTTTGATAGCCCTCTTGTGTTTTTCTCATCAACACAACATACGTAGAAAAATCTTAGGGACCCTTTTTTATAGTTTTAGGAAACTCCTTTCCGCATCCTAGTTGCGAAAGGACTTGCGCATCCCAGTTGCGAAAGGACAACGGGTCAAAAAAAACCCATCATATTTGTCATCCAACCTTTTCATATGGTCACACAAACTTAGATCAAGGGAAAACATGTGTGCCCAACGAAGCTTTCAATGGTAGGCCTTCAAATCCTATTGTTTCCTATGACGTGGTCGGTTGAGTTTTGGATATGCTTCAATTTTGGGCTCATGCCCTAAAATGAGCTGAGAAATTGATGAAGGGTGTGGATAAAATATGTACATAACAAGGGGCCCCATAGAGAGGGTAGAGAGGGTATAGTGAGTTTCTATGGGAATCTCATGCCCTTAAACGATATGGAAAATGATGAATGGTGTGTATAAATCAGAAGCTGATTGGGTCCTGCCCTGTCTCAAAGGAATCGGTCAAGGTATGAGTCTGTAGGGCTTATCCATGCCGTTCATTCATTTTTTTCAAATCATTTTATGTCATGAGCCTAAAAATGAGACAGATCTAAGGCTCAAGTGGACCACACAGTGGAGATTGAACGCCCACTGTTGAAAACTTATTGGGGTGGTCCACTTGTGCCTTGGACCTGCCTCATTTTTGGAATTCCCATCTTAAAATGACCTGAAAAAAAAATGGATGAATAGCTTGAATAAAACCCATACATCACAGTGGGCCCCACATACCCTTACATGAACCCTATGGGTTGCTGGTTAGGTTTCGGACCAAGGGTCGGACTGGGGCTAACTTAGACCCCACCTGAACCTGAACCAGAGCCAACGCTGACCCTCAACGACTTTAAGTACTTTGTGGCCTTGTGGGCATGAAAAGTTCAAGAAGGGACCTTTTCGTAATTTTCTCTAGAAAGTTGACGTCGCTTTCCTCCCCTCCAAATGGAAATCCAAATCGAAACAAGAGAGCATCTCACAGCCATTGGTTTTTGTTTCTATCCCAAAATCAATACAGGCCGAAAACCGAATAAGCTTTTACGAAACTGGGCCATCCTCTCGCAGTTAGGGGTGCTGACACACATACGTGCCAACTCAATGCACATGTGTAAGATCTATGACGTTCATCACACAGGCCCCTCAATGGATGTATCTATTGGGATGCCTTGCACAAACCTTAGGATCTAGCCTCCCGAAACAAACCAGAATTATGGATAATAAAGCAATGAAATAAATCAAAGCATCAATCACACACCACACAAGAGAATTTTACGTGGAAAACCCTCAAAGAGGTAAAAACCACGGGACCTCGTCCAGATCAACAATCCACTATGAAGTAGAACGTTTACAACCTTCTTCACTCACGCAGGAGTGGATGAACAATAAGAGAAATAGAGAAAACGAAGAGATCTAACCGATTATGAGGACATAGAAATGCGGCGAGATATAAATTGCAAAGTAGAAAAACCTCCTCGAGCAGAACTTCCCTTCTATAAGCTTCTTCTCTCTTTTTCTCCCTCTCTCTCACCTTTGATAGCCCTCTTGTATTTTTCTCATCAACACAATATATGTAGAAAAATCCTAGGGACCCCTTTTTATAGTTTTAGGAAACTCTTTTCCGCATCCTAGTTGCGAAAGGACTTGCGCATCCTAGTTGCGAAAGGACTTTGCGCATCCCAGTTGCGAAAGGACAACGGGTAAACCCATCAAATCTCCCCTTTTTGACCCAGGAGGGATTCACCTTCTTTAAGCCAGCCAGGTTTCTACAAACCTCAAATTTGCCCTTGAGCAAAGCCTTGGTCATCATGTCTGACCCATTATCGTCCGTGTGGACTTTCTCAAGCTGTAACACCTTTTGTTCCAAAGTATCCCTGATCCAAGGTGATCCGAATCTCTATGTGCTTCGACTTGGAATGCTGACTTGGATTTTGCTCAAGTGTATAGCACTCGACTATCGCAATGACCACGTGCTCCTCCTGCTTTAGGCTAAGTTCTGTAGGAACCTCTTCATCAAAGCATCTCTTTACATGCTTCATGGTATGCAATGTACTAGAAGCCACTGTAGTTGACAATGCTACGACCTTCGCAACTTGCTCTTCCTGCCAAGCTGCTCCCCAAATGTGAACATGAACCCCGATGTAGACTTTCTGGAGTCTATGTCACTGCCATATCTTGCATCGTGTAGCCCTTAACACGGGTTTTACTGTCACCATAGCATAGGCTCGACACTGGATGAGCCTCTTAGATCTGGTAGTATCCATTTCACCGCCCCAATGCTCTTTGCCGATTGCAAGATACCGGGCGACAACACCAACTGCATATGCTATGTCGGCGTGTACACACCATAGCATACATCAAACTTCCTACACCTGACGCGTAGGGTATTTTCTGCATCTCTTCCACCTCTGCCTTCGTCTTGGGACAAACTGCACTCGATCACGAGTGACCATCCAGTGGAGTCTTGGCCAAACTTTCTTTGCATTCATATTGAACCGCTCTGAGGACTTTTTCAATATACCGCTCTTGTGATGCCTAAAGCTTCCTGCTTCACGGATTATCTCCATTCCTAGGATCTGTTTAGCCGGGCCCAAGTCTTTCATCGCAAAAGACTTGCCCAACTCCTGTTTCAGCCTGTCAATCTTCTTGATGTCTTTTCCCATGATGAGCATGTCATCAACGTATAACAGCAGAACTAAGAAATCACCATCTGAGAACTTGCGCGTGAACACACAGTGGTCCGACTCACTTCAATAATACCCATCTTTGTAACATGAACAATCGAACTTCTTGTACATTCTTGGTGGAGCTTGTTTCAACCCATACAAGCTCTTCCTCGACCTACACACCATATGCTCTTTGCCCTTGACTTGAACCCCTCGGTTGGTGCATGTAGATCTCTTCTTCCGGGTCACCATGGAGAAAGCGGTTTAACATCTAACTGCTCTACTCTCTCCGGATCCATACTAGCCTTGACCCAAGCAACACCCGTATGGATGTCATCTTCACCACTTATGAGAATATCTCTCGAAGTCTATGCCTTTTCTCGACCAAACCCTTTCACCACAAGTCGGCCTTGAACCTCGTCTCAATTCTTCGCTCAATCTTCTTCCCACGAACACCCACTTGTTGCTCGAGCTTTCTTGCCCTTAGGCAGTTTCACCATATCATAGGTGTGGTTCTTATGCAAGGATTCCATCTCCTCTTGCATAGCTTTCAACCACTCCCTCTTATGCTCGTCGGCTAGGGCTTCAGAATAATCTTCTGGCTCTCCCCCATCGGTTAGCATAATGTACTCATGCGGCGAGTACCTCTTGGACGGTATGTCATCCCTAGATGACCTCCTCACACAGTGGCTCAGCAGGTGGATCAAAGAAATTTGCTCCCCTGTCCATCTTCTGAAGGAACTCCCTCGTTCTCTGCACCTTGCTGTACTCCCCCGTCATCAGGCACCATGGGAGGAGTAATCGGATCCATGTCCTCTAGCTCACCTGAACTAGGTTGGTTCTTCTCTGGCTTACCAATGTCTTCGATACACTGATCTTCAAAGAAAACCACATCTCTGCTCCTGACGAGCTTCTTCTCGGTCGGATCCCATAACCTGTAACCGAATTTTTCATCACCGTACCCTAAGAACACACACTCACTGATCTTCATATCGAGCTTGGACCTCTCGTCCTTGGTACGTGAACGGATGCCAATCCAAACACCCTGAGATGTAGTGTACAATGGATCATGTCCAGTCCATACCTTCTCGGGTACTTCTCCATTCAACGGGCGATGGAGACACATTTATCAAATACACCGCCGTGCTCAGGCTCCCAGGAACGTCTTGGGCAACTTCGCATGGGATAACATGCATCTAATTCTCTCAACAATGGTGCGATTCATTCATTCTCAGTTTACACCATTATCTTTGGGGGTCTTGGGGCAACCGTCTGTTCATGCCAGTATACCACAGGACTTGCGGTACTCGTGAAAGTCGCCAATGTATTCACCACCATTGTCGATGCGGATGCACTTCAATGGTCTACTGTCTCTCTCTCGACCATAGCATGAAACAACTTAAACACACCAAAGACCTCGTCCTTGGATTTCAAAGCATAAACCCAAACCCTCCTAGATGCATTATCTATAAAAGTGACAAAATACAATGCCCCACCCAAGGTTTTTGTCCTCAGGACCACAAACATCGAATAAACCAAATCTAATGCATGCACTTTATTAACATGAGAAGCGGTTTAATGAATGAAACTCTATCTTTGTTTCCCGATAAACAATCAAGACAGGTTTTGAGAGGCATACATCACGTCTGGAAGGAGCTGCTTCCTCGCTAGTAGTGAAGCCCTTTTTCACTTATGTGGCCTAGAACACTCTGTGCCACATGTCAATAGGCTGAATCTTCCACATTGCGTTCAAACCCTTGCACATACGACACTTGCCTTGTAAAGGGTGCAACACTTCTTTCCTCAGCCACGATCAATGAACCCTTGATGAGCTTCCATCGCCCATCAAGAAAAGCTGCTTTCATAGCCATCATCATCCAACCTTCCCGTCGACATCAAGTTGAGGCGAAGGTCAGGATATGCCTCACATCCCGAGAACCAATGTGCGGCCCACATCGGTTTTCACACAAATATCACCAACTCCCACGATCTTTGATACGCGAGAATTTCCCATCTTCACGGTCCCATAGTCACGACTTGTAAAGTGAAGGAGTCCTGTAGAGTCGCATGAAAAGAAGCTCCCGAGTCTATCACCCGGTCGGTGCCCGACTCGTAGGTGAGACATACATCGTGATCTGTAGAAAGAATAACTACCATGTCGCCATCTGAAGCGACACGGCAGGTGGAATCGATTCATCTTCCTTCCCTTTTCCTTTCTTGTCATTTTTCTTACCACGACATTCATGCTTGTAGTGGCCCTTCTTGCTGCCAGTTCCGAGATTCAACATCTTTTCCTCTCGACTTGCCTCTTGATTTATCTCGGGCCTTTCCGCCCTTCTGTTCTTTCCTCTCCCCTGCTGCGTCACAAGAGCCTCTTGCTGAGTAGACCCCTGAGACTTCCTCCTTGTCTCCTCATTGAAGAGACAACTGGTTACCTGTTCCATGGATATCTTTCCGTCTGGCGCGGAGTTACTTAGAGACACCACCAATGTCTCCCAACTGTCAGGCAATGAACTAAGCAATAGTAAAGCCTGCAATTCATCATCCAGGACCATCTTCATAGAGGTGAGTTGGTTCACTATATTACTGACCTCATTCATATGCTCGGCCACAGAACCACCATCCTTGAACTTGAGATTTACAAGTCGCCTTATCAGAAATATCTTATTACCGGCTGTCTTCCTCTCATACAGCCCTTGTAATTTTAGCCATAGGCTTGCGGCTGAGGTTTCCGTAGACACATGGTGGAACACAGAATCATCCAACCATTGTCTAATAAACCCCACCGCCTTTCGGTCCATCTTCTTCCAATCATCATCAGTCATATCCTTGGATTTTGCTGATATGCCTGAGATTGGAGAATATAAGTCCTTGCAATAAAACGCAAGTCCTCCATCTTAGCCTTCCATATGGTCCAGTTAGAACCATTGAGGCTGATCATCCTTGAGCCACCTTCCATAATTCAAACCGATCCTACCCGTTCAATGAACTTAGCTCTGATACCACTTTGTTGGGGGCCTTGCACAAAACCTTAGGATCTAGCCCTCCAGAACAAACCAGAATTATGGATAATAAAGCAATGAAAATAATCAATGCATCAATCACACACCACAAGAGATTTTTACGTGGAAAACCTTCAAAGAGGTAAAAACCACTGGACCTCGTCCAGATCAACAATCCACTATGAAGTAGAACGTTTACAACCTTCTTCACTCACGCAGGAGTGGATGAACAATAAGAGAAATAGAGAAAACGAAGAGATCTAACCGATTATGAGGACATAGAAGCGCTGAGATATAAATTGCAAAGTAGAAAAACCTCCTCGAGCAGAAAAATACAAGAGGGCTATCAAAGGTGAGAGAGAGGGAGAAAAAGAGAGAGGAAGCTTATAGAAGGGAGGTTACGCTTTTACAATTTATATCTCAGGGCTTTCATGTTCTCATGTCGGTTAGATCTCTTTCGTTTTCTCTATTTCTCTTATTGTTCATCCACTCTGTGAGTGAAGAAGGTTGTAAACGTTCACTTCATAGTGGATTGTTGATAGATCCATGTTTTTACCTCTTTGAAGGTTTTCCACGTAAAATCTCTTGTGTGTGTGTGATCTATGATTGATTATTTTCATTGCTTATTATCCATAATGCAGTTTGTTCCTAGATCCTGGGTTTGTGCATGTATCCTAATGTGAGGATCATGCATATCCACTTATTTGGTGTACTACATGTGTATGTTGAATGTGGACCGTTTATTTAACTTTTTCCAACCGCCCATTTATTGTATGTGTGTGGACCAGACAAGCTGGAATGTTTTGGATTGAGGAACAATTCAACATCAGCCCACCTGATGAATGACTCGGATCTCTTACGTGGGCATCGTTCTCACCCGTGGAGCGCTTGTGTTGGGCGTGGATTGAGTACTACCCCACCAGGACCTGGCTACAGACGGTCGGTCTGGCACGGGCTTTGTGGGGCCTGCCCTGATGTGTGTTTTTTTTATTTACGCTGTACGTCTATTATGACGGATGATTTTAGGGCATGAGCCTAGAAAGGAAGCAGATCGAATGCTAGCAGACCCCACTAAGAAGCAATGGTGACAATTGTTGGGGGCCTTACACAAAACCTCAGGATCTAGCCCTCCAAAACAAACCAAAATTATGAATAATAAAGCAATGAAAACAATCAATGCATCAATCACACACCACACAAGAGATTTTTACGTGGAAAACCCTCAAAGAGGTAAAAAACTACGGGACCTCATCCAGATCAACAATCTACTATGAAGTAAAATGTTACAAACTTCTTCACTCACGCAGGAGTAGATAGACAATAAGAGAAATAGAGAAAACGGAAAGATCTAACCGATTACGAGGATATAGAAGCGCTGAGATATAGATTGCACAGTAGATAACCTCCACGAGCAAAACCTCCCTTCTACAAGCTTCCTCTCTCTCTTTCTCCCCCTCTCTCACCTTTGATAGCCCTAAACCTTTTAGCAAATCTCTTGTAAAGATTTAGAAAACCCTCTTGTTGTACCTAGAAAAGCCCTAGGAACCTATTTTTATAGTTTTAGGAAACTCCTTTCCACATCCCAATTGCGAAAGGACTTGAGAAACAAAATCCGCGCACGCAAAATTGCAAAAGAATCTGTGTAACTTCTACTGGTCGTGAGGAGGCCACGACCGATCGAGAGCCACCTACGACCGGTCGTGTACCACCTACGACCGGTCGAGCACCCCGGAGAAAACTTACCCAAAGTCGCTGGACTTTGAGTCGTGCCACGACTCAAACCTACGACTGGTCGTACACTTCCTTCGACTGGTCGAGCGAGACTCACGACCGGTCAACGACGGGTCAAAAAAATTCATCAACAATGACGTCCACCATTGAAACCTTCCTGGGCCCACCGTGATTTTTATTTTTCATCCAACCGGCTAATAAGGTCACACTGAAAGGTAAAACGTATATAGGCCTCTAAAAGGTTTTTCACATAATGCATTCAATCCCCACTATTTCATGTGGCATGGTTAAGCCTTCATTCTAACTATTATTTGGGTTATGTGAATGCTCTCTCACGCATCCACACATGAATAGTGGAATGATGAATATGAGATTTATAGTTATTTTTTATTTAGCCACTCTGCATTTGGTTTGATTGAAATATGAAGTTAATTTAAAGGTAAAAATATATTTGACTTGAAGTCGCCACTAGTTTAGAGAAATTTGAATTTACGGCTGACTAGAAACCGTAGAATCGCTTAACGGTTAGAGAATCATAAGATTTCATAACTCAAGTGGCTTCTGCGGTTAGTCTATAGCCATGCATTCTAAAAGCCTCAGTTTTGAAAAAGAAAAGGGTTAGACATCATTTTTCACAGGTTTTTAGGAGAATTTAAAGAAACTTTTAGATATAACAAAGTTAATTAAGCCATACTACACTATGTTGGAAAGCCAATATAGGAAAAATAAGAGCTAAGTAAAAGAAAGCACCCAAATCTAAGCCATATAGTGCAGACTTGTTAGGATCCGGGTAGGTGAAATATTAAAGAAATGAAAGCATAATACAAGCATGAGTGGGTGTAGACGTTGCAAGTGTGTGGGGAATGTGCGGGGCAAAATATGGCTTGATTCGATATATGAGAGAGAAAAGTGAAAATCAAATACATTTTTATCAGTCAGATGTCTTAAATTCCGACCTTACTCATTGGCTTCAATATCTTTTTTTTACTTTGACTTTGACAGACAGAAAAATCGGATGAAAAGAATACTTCAAATAGGAAAGCAAGTTAGGCATGTGTTGCTTCGAAACTAATAAAAGTTAATGGCTGACTGAGCATATTTGAACAGCGCCCACTTTCCTTGATTGAGCCCTCTGATAAGGTCTCTCTTCTCTATTGTATCTTCCTCTCCTCCCATTCCATCACGTTCCTTTTATTGGCTACAAATTATCTTAAATAGGCAAATGGGCGATGACACATAAGTGTTATAGCTTAGATCAAAATACATTGAGTCCAAACCATCCATAAAAGAAACAGGATCAAACCAAGATCCATAGGCTCAGGGTAGCCTCTTATTATTGGCTAGGGTGATTATGCACGAAAACAGTTGAGCAAGGACTGTATCTGTGTAGACACTGTCATGAGAAATCAGTTTCTAGAATTATAGATTTCACAGTTTAAAATTTATAATCTTTTTTTTTTAATGGTGTTCGGTAGGTGGTCTCATATGGGTTCAGTGAATGCTCTCTCACACATACACACACACACACACACATATATATATATATAGTGGAACGATGAACATGATTTTTATGGCTTTTTTTATTTATCCTCTCTACCTTTGATTTGATTAAAATATGGAATTAGTTCAAAGTTTAAAATATATTTGACTTGAAGTCGCTACTAGTTAAAAAGAAACTTGAAATATACGGTTAGCTAGAAACCATACAATCGCTTAACAGTCGGAGAATCATAAGATTTTCTAATTCAATTAACTCCCGCGGTTAGTTTACGGCCGTGCATTCTAAGTAAGGGACTCGGTTATGAAAAAGAAAAGGGTAGATCGACATCATTTTTCACTAATTTTTAACAGAATTTAGGGAAACTTTTAGATATAACAAAATTAAGTCATACTACATTATGCTGGAAAGCCAGGATAGGAAAATTAAGAGGGAAAAAAAAAAAAACAAAAAAAAACAAACAAACAAAATAATAGCTAAGTAAAAGAAAGCACACAAATTTAAGTCATACTACTTGTTAGGATTTGGGTAGGTGAAATATTAAAGAAATGAAAGCATAATACAAGTGTGACTGGGTGTAGACATTGCAAGTGTGTAGGGAATATGCGGGGTGAAATATATCTTGAATCGATGTGTGAGAGAGAAAAGTGAAAATCAGACACTTGTATCAGCTAGATGTCCCGAATTCCAACCTTATTCATTGGCTTCAATATCTTCTTCGACTTTAACTTTAACGGATAGAAAAATCCGATGAAAAGAATACTTCAAATAGGAGAGAAAGCTAGGCATGTGCTGCTTCCAAACTAATGACGATCAACGGCCGATTGAGCATATTTGAACGGGCCCACTTTCCATGATTGAGCCCTCTGATAGGGTCTCTCTTCTCTGCTCTATCTTCTTCTCCTCCCATTCTATCATGTTCCTTTTATTAGCTACAAATTATCTTAAATAGGCAAATGGCCGATGACACGTAAGTGCTATAGCTTGGATCAAAATACATCGAGCCGAAACCATCCACAAAAGAAACAGGATCGGACCCAGGATCCGGGCAGCCTCTCAGTGGTGGTTAGGGTGATTATGCACGGAAACAGTTGAGCGGGGACCGTATCTATGTAGATACTGTCATGAGAAATCAGTTTATAAAATTATGGTTTTCACAGTTTAAAATTTATAATCTTTTTTTTTTAATGTCCTTCGGTAGGTAGTCTTATATTCGCATGCTATCTTTGCCCCACCATCTTCATGGTGCGATTTTAGCCGTACATGTGTCTTTTTCGTGGTGGGATCTAATCTCATAAAAAATGGGGTGTCTACGTGCTCATGCCATGAAATGATCTTTTAAAAAAGGACGGACGGTGTGTGGATAAAACACGTGTGTCAAGGTGGACCCACAGAGCCCCTGTCATCATCGTCGGTAGCTGCTAGGTTCGGGTGGGGGTATTACGCAATCCACGCCTGCTTGTGTTTGGCCAACGGTGGAATTTATCCAAAAATAGTTCTCATTTATTGGGAAAAAATAAATTGCCAGAGCATGACGGATGTTACACACGCACTTAAAAGTTACTTACAAATTGCATTTATGGAATACAATTAAGTCAATATGGATCGTCAAAATTATAGGACTTAGTTTGGATTTATCACGTACCATATATTATTCTTATTTGATTATATTATTATTGGATTGGTGGATAGTATTGGACAGTTAAGAATGAAAAACATTCAACGGTTCAAATAACAAGTGTCTACGAATCTAAGGTTACGATCGTTCAACCGATCCGATTTCATGTGTGTGACTTTGATATAGTGTTTTCCTCAATTTGATCTAATACATGCAACGTATTCAATTTCTAAGTACCTGCATATAAAAAATATACTCTGCCAGAGTATCAATTAATTCCCATATATTCGAGATTTCGTTTTGCCTTAGTCGCGGCTGAGGTTTGAACGTGTGTCACCACCTATTAGGGCCCGCAAGTTAAGATTGTCCGATAATATGAACCGTCCATGTTCTCGTTGCTACAATAAATAAGCTATTTTCCTATAATCACACATCAGTAATTATCATAACCTTTGATTTATAGAGTTGCATGCAAGCCATTGCATTGTTCTAAATTCATCTAGTTATACTGATGGTCACAATAATCCTTTACAAAGTAGCTTTCTCAATAACGATTATATCATATATTCTACAACATGGACGGTTCTGATTATCAGATCACTCACTATGTGGGGCCCAGTAGGTAGCGACGCAAGCTGGAATCTTCACACACACACCTCATTGGACACTAAGTTCCAAAATCACCCCAATGGAATAACCAAAACAAGTAGCCTTGAAACGTCCAACGGCATCTTCACACAACTTTATCTTTTCCCTCTGTCCTTCCTTTCTCTCTATCCAAACAAAACACAATCCTTTCAGATTCCAATTTGCCTGAATTTGAGTTTTTGCTTCTGCAATGGCCACTCTAATCTTCCCACATGATTATCCCCTAACCATCAAAAAACTCCCCATCAACGGTCTACATGCAAACCAAAGGCGTTTTCACTTCGAGATACAAGCCACAGTATCCGATACACGTGCCACCGCACGATCGGTGATAGCCCGACCAGAGATCGGAACAAAACCAACGGTGATCCGACGCCCAGGATCTGAATTGGATTTCGAGGCGTACATGTCAGAGAAAGCGAAGCGTGTGAACGAAGCACTCGATGAGGCGGTCCCTTTACGCCAACCGTTGAAAATCCATGAATCCATGCGTTATTCGCTCTTAGCTGGCGGGAAGCGTGTACGGCCCATTCTATGTATTGCCTCATGTGAGCTGGTCGGTGGAGATGAGGCCACGGTGCTTCCGATCGCATGTGCGACTGAGATGATACATACCATGTCGCTTATACATGATGATCTCCCATGCATGGATGACGATGATCTCCGACGTGGCAAGCCTACTAACCACAAGGTCTTTGGAGAGGACACGGCCGTGCTTGCAGGCGACGCGCTTCTGTCTCTGGCGTTCGAACATGCGGCGCGGACCGTAAATGTGCCATCCGAACGAGTGATCCGAGCCATAGCTGAGTTGGCGTCGGCCGTAGGTTCGGACGGGCTCGTTGCGGGCCAGATCGTGGATATTGCCAGCGAGAGGCAGGTCGTGGATTTAAGCGTGCTCGAGTATATACACGTGCATAAGACGGCGAAGCTTCTAGAAGCTTCGGTCGTTTGTGGGGCCATCATAGGTGGAGCCCACCCAGCTGACGTGGAGAGGATGAGGAAGTATGCAAGGTGTATTGGGCTTTTGTTTCAGGTGGTGGATGATATCTTGGACGTTACAAAATCTTCTAAGGAGTTGGGTAAAACGGCAGGGAAGGATTTGGTGAGTGATAAGGCTACGTACCCGAAGCTGATGGGATTGGATAAGGCGAGGGATTTTGCTGATCAGCTGGTGGGCCAGGCAATGGACGAGCTTGATTGCTTTGATAGTGGCAAGGCTGCACCCCTCCGTTGTTTATCTAATTACATTGCTTACAGGCAGAATTAAAGGACGTGGACCATTAAACATACTTTAATATGTATAAGAACCTTGTTATGGTTGCCCATGAGTGCCAACGCAGCATATGTGTGACAGATCCAAGCCGTTCATCAAGAGTGGCCTGCTGTTTATGTTCGTTGGCCCAAAATTTAGTTTAATCATATCATCGGGCATGATATAGTGTATTTAAAATATATGCATGATGATATTATTAAAGGCCTGTTTGGGAAGCAGGAGTCATATTTGCTCATCTTAGGATTCGAAGATATGACCTTCTGCTTTTATGCAATGTAAAATAGTCACTTACTTTGAAAGCCCAGCTGCTATAGGGTTATAGGATGGTGTACGAGTGTATATAGGGGTGTACACGGGTCGGGCCGAGTCGAACTGGCCTCAGTCCATCTAGGCCCGTTCAACAGCCGCACCAGGCCCGAACCCGGCCCGGCCTGGTCACCGGGCCAACATCTCCAGCCCGAACCTGACCCGGTAGCAATCGGACGAGTTCGGGCCGAGTTTGAGTCAGTTTCGAACCTCAACAACTTATTTCTATCAAAATAACATAAATCAAATGCATTCAATAAATAGCACAAAACCCATTCAAAACAAAAAAGGAAAATTTGTCCATTTGAGAGAGAGAGAGAGATCATACCTTGGTCAGACAGTTTCTGCCCACTGGTTGAATGAGAGAGAGAGTGAGATTAGAGAAGTGAGACCGTGAGAGCATCGAGTAGGGCGGCAGACTGTGGTCGCCTGGTCGGATGAGAGAGAGATAGAGATTAGAGAGTGAGGGTGTCGAGGGGGGCGCCGGATTGTGGTTGGACGAGAGAGAGAGAGAGAGAGAGAGAGAGAGAGAGAGAGAGAGAGAGAGAGAGATTAGAGAGTGTGGGTGTCGAGGAGGCGTCGGACTGTGGTCGGACAACATCCGCCCGCTGGTCGAACGAGAGAGAGATTAAAGAGGAGAGAGAGAGAGAGAGAGAGAGAGAGATTAAAGAGATTTGGTGGGGTCGGGCCGTCGGGCAGGGAGAGAGGGAGCAAGGTTTGGTGGGGACCGTGGGGTCGGGTGATCTCAAAAAGCGAAAGGGGAAAGGGACGGGTAGGGTTAGGTTATACACACACACACACACACACACACACACACACACACACACACACACACACACACCCCCGACCGGGTCGGGCCGGGCGAGTCGAGTTTCGGACCGAGTCGGGCCGAATTGGGACGTATCCGAACTCGGCCTGAACTCAATTTCGGGCCTAAAAAATTGGCCCGTCCGACCCGAACTCAGTTCCAGGTCAGGCCGAGTCGGGCTTTTTCGGGCTGGGTCGAGCGAGCTAACCGGGCTAGCCCAGTTTGTGTACACCCCTAAGTGTATATCAAGGGACTTTACGAGCCTAGGTGGATACTACCAAATAAATTACTTTTTCTACTTACAGTAGTAAATAAGTAACTTATTTCAGATAAATAAGTTTGGTTTATGATTAGTTCTAAGTAATTTTTTTACTTAAAATTACTTAGGGCTCGTTTGGATACCACCAAATAAGTTACTTTTTCTACTTACAGCAGTAGATAGGGTAACTTATTTCATATAAGTAAGTTTGGTTTATGATTAATTATAAGTAACTAGAGAGGTACATGAATCGAGTTAGCTTGGTTAGCTCACTCAACTCGACTTGAAAAAGCTCAATTCGAAACTGAGTTCAAGCTGAGTCAAGCTAATTTGTTGAGCTCGAAAAAATTTTGACTTAAACTCGACTCAACTTGGATCGAACCCAACTCGAATCAAACTCAGATCAAACCAGTTTGGTGACTCAATTATTTTGATATTGATGTTGCTTAACAAGTGTTTAATGAAATGGCTCAACGAAGTGTCGGCTGGTGGCGAGGAAGGTATAGATATGAAACAAATACCCCTGTATCTTAGTTTTTGTGTTGCCTCATGAGTGTTTGATCGATAAAATACACGTAAACCGATGTTGTTTGTTTACATTCCGTGAGAAATTGAAGGTGCACTCCATGTGTTTAAGAAAATGTCGCAGAGGCTCAATCTTAGCTCGAACTGGCCCGAGTTGTTAATCGAACCAAGCCGAGCTGGCCAGTCAGGCTCGAGGACCGAGCCGAGCCGAGTTGAGTTGTGCCAAGCTCAACTCGTGTACAACTCTATAAGTAACCTTTTTACTTATAAGTATTTAATCACTTCAGTTATTTTTTTTTAGTTTTTCTACTTTTCATAAGTTGTTGAAGAGAGGCATAGGAGAGACGAAAGAGAGGAGAAGTTGATAAGTATGTTATTTACCAAATAAATTTATCTTCCTACAAGTATAAACTAAGATAAGCTAGTAGCGTAACTAATTGTCATCCAAACGCCCCTTTAATCACTTCAGTTGATTTTTTTAGCTTTTTTACTTTTCATAAATTGTTGAAGCAAGGCATGGGAGATACAAAAGAGATGAGAATCTTATAAGTATGTTGTTTACCTAGCATAAATCTTCTTAATAAGTAGAAACTAAGATAAGCTACTTGAGGCATAAGTAGTTTATCTTAAGTAACTTAAGATTGGGTCTTTGCTCTTGCTCCGATGGTAGACTCTCAGGAGTTTCAACACCTGGTCAAGGGTTCACGTACCCATAGGTGGTGAAATCCCACTAAAGCGTTAATGTGTGGCGGTGTGTGTGCATGTGTAATAATAATAATAATAGTAACTTAAGATCCAAGTGCCCCCTAACAGACCTTGTAAATTCCTAAAAATATATATGTGATTTCTACTTCTGTTGTTGATAAAAATGGCCATGATGAAACCAGCGGTTCTTATTTAATGCTTTGTGAGAGTTAATATATTTTTTAGGGGGAACGGATTATAGGTGCAGCATCACCTCACCCGACACAGTGCAACCCTAATCATGGGGACCACTTTTATGTATGTGTTGTATATCCAGGCTGAATGAGCAGACAAAACAGATTGGTGAAGACGGGACTAGCGAATCCTCTCCCTTTTTTAGGAGTATACCAAGGTCGTTGTCATCCACAAGAAAACACGATCACGAAGGATCACCCAATCATATGATCTTTGAGATAATAAGTAATCGAATATATTAGTGCACTGATTTGTACACCTATTTGTCAATCAAGTACGTCTGTGTGTCAATGAATCGGTTAATCCCTTGGAAGCTAAAGATTAAAAACACATGAAGACTTGGAGCTTCAAGGAAGTGAAGAACAAGTAAATTGAGGTGTCTTGGCGACCCTAACCTTATATCCAAATCAACCTAGCCTCTACATGAATATAACGTTTATAGGTAAACCTTGTTTGATCATCACATAGCCTTACGAGCCTTAATAGAACATGATAAGCTAGGCTACAAGAGGTGCAAAGTTATTGTAAATATATCAGTCCAAATAGCAATCTTCGAGTGGTCCTTAATCCCATTGACATCCTGTCGATGGAAATCGAAGACCTACTCGATGAGTACGAAGAAACAGTCTAGCAACTATATATATATATATATATATATATATAATTTTCTTGATAGAATCGAAGGTCGAACAGAAGGAGAGTTCAATCCTATCGAATGACCTTTCAATCATATCGATAGCTCCGTTAAATAGCCATTTTATAACCGTTGGAAACCTTTTTCTAAAAAAATGGGCATTCGGTTCTTGAGCATTTTGATAATTTTTGGTGTAATAGAAGTCTAGGTGATTCCCCACCCATATCCATCATCTTAAGGCTTTAAACCTATGAGAATTAATTCATCTTATTGAGCTCTACTACTAATGATCATTCCAACCTTCATTTTGAATATGAACTTGAATCCCCACCTTGTTCTAAATATTAGACCAAAGTTTATTGGCAAATCCTCGTTTAAACTCTCTACAATACCCATCCAGGTGAATCCCCTAAGAAATTAACTATCAATTACTCGTAAGAGATTCCATCATCCTCACACTACCTTGGTCACCCCATAGGAGCATTATATATAAGGCGGCTGATCATATGAGTTGAAGTATCGGCATCAATGATTGGGAGAGTACAAGGAAAGATGATTGAGGCAAGAAAGAGCATTGATTAACCAATCTAATCAAGGCGCTACAAAGGGGATCAATCTAACAAATAAGTATTAATTATAGAGTCCATTCACACTCTTTCCTTGTATAAGATTGAGTGTAGAATTTGTGACCCAAATTCAAATAAGTTCTTGTGTAGGACCAAGGCTATTGTGTATGGTCAAATTCACGAAACACAGGTATATACATTTTTGTTTCCATGATTAGAAGTCTTCGGCGAGAATATATGTAGAGCCTTGGATTATAACCGAAATCACTGAACACATGTGCATACATATTAGTCTTCATGGGAACCTCTGACCGGAGTAAAATGTAGGGCCTTGGATTAGGACTGCTAGTAGTTGTTGATTAGTCGATAGAAAACCAACTAAAGTCTCTTGCGGGAACCACTAATATGGGTGAAAACAGATTCCTCCGACGCAGGAGAGATCATTAAACTGGCTTTCTACATGTATAAGTGACACTTAGAAAATCTAGAATCATGGACGAACTTTACCCTTGAATTTTGGGGACACAAATTTCCTGCCAAAAGCCTTTCCCATGAAGTTCCTGTGCCGGGCATCTAGGTGGGCCAGCACCATGTTTGTGAGAAATCCACTTGGCCCATCCATTTTGCTATCTCATTTTTCATTTTAAGACAAGAAATAAAAAATGAGCTGAATCTAAGACTTAAATGAGTTACACTGGATGGAAAACTAGGGAAAGAAATGCTCGTAGTTGAAACCTTCCCAAGTTCCAGTATGATGTTTATATGACATGCATGTTAAAACCGCCGTGAGTTCCACCTTTATGTTTGTATGCCATCCAAATAGTTTATAAGGTCATTCCATAGGAATGAACTAAAGGCACAAAATTTGTACTCTGCTACAAAACTTTGTTGACCATGCAAATATTTCAACAGCGGTCTACTACTTTCTTTCACATGTGCCCCACTTAAGTCTTGGATTTAACTCATTTTTGGTCTCTACTATTTTCTGTCACATGTGGCCCACTTAAGTCCTGGATTTAACTCATTTTTGGCCTCATGTCATAAAAATGAGCTCACAAAATGAACGGACGTTATAGATTTCTTACAAACATCACTACAAGATAAATGAATTTAGCCGGCGGCCAAAAACGCCGCTATATAATTTTAGCGGCGCTACACAAGCGCCGCTGGAGGGGTATGTCGCTAAAAGATTTGGCAGCGCGAAGCTATTTCAGCGGCGCTCTAAGAAGCGCCGCTATTAATGCATTCTATTGCGGCGGTCTCGTTAGTTCAAGCGGCGCTTTTTCTGGCGCTGGTATTTCTAACAGAAGCGCTGCTAATAAAAGCGCCGCAAAGATCTCTACAAGCGCCGCAGATTCTTGTACAACCCAACTAGGCCAGTAATTTTTTTATTATATATAATTCAATTGAAACCTGTATTTTTTAAAACATTAAAAATGTTGCAACAATTTAAACTAAATATTAAATAAAATCTATATTACTTCACAATAAAAAATATATATAATATTTATTACAATAAATTGAGAATGGTCTTTAAATAATAATAATAAAAAAATCCTCTATATGGTACTCCCAACATGAGTAGCGTCAAAAAATTGAAGTCATGGTTTTTACCATTCGAGGGTCCTTCCATTTCAATCTACCATGGTAGCTTCTGATGGTGAAAGATAGTACTTTGATGAAGTTATAGAGTCCATCTCCAACAATGAGAGCTATGGAGATAAAGACATGCAAACTCAATCAGCAATTCATGGTAGAATGAGAAAAAGAGAATGGTCGATGACTTAAATGATTCGGAGATAAAGACATGCAACTATCCTCCACGTACAAACATGAAAGGACCTATTACCATCCACCATTTTCCTAACAAGGCTATATTGGAAGTTTGAAATTGACAGCTCCAGGCAGAAAGGGTCCTTGACTCTTAGAGATTCCATAAGAACATCCCAAGAAATAACACAAGGTGCCATTTTATTACACATGATCTGGATTTCCATCAGACTTCATGGCCATGAGAGTTTAATAAGGTGTTTGAGTTAAGACAATCAAGATGTAGAATTTAAACAAAATGGCACTATACAGAAGGCCTATAGATTTCTAGTAGCTATAAAATATATCAATGACTCAACAATGTTCTTTTATACACAATTGTAAATGAGAGCACACACAGAAGTAAGCGATCGCACATCAACGATCAACTCTATTATCTCAAACCCCTTGTTCAACATCAAAGAACACTTATCAGCTTGCCAGCCATCAAGGAGGAATGTCATAATTTCACAATAGCCCTAAGTTAAATGAAATGGGAGCCCAATAAGCATTGTGATGCCTGAATACCTTGATCATATCACTGCGCCTTTCGCATGTCCAAGTAATTAGTGTTGTTAAATCTGACATGTACACCTGCAAGATGCAGAAGGAGGTCACCAATCACCATCAAGTGTGATATATGATATGAAAAGCTTAAAAATTATTTGGAAATAAATAAAAGTGAGATTTTTTTTATTTTTTTTTTTGAGGATTCTTTCACAATTCACATGTTATTATATAAATAAACTAAAGCATAGCATTTTATTATTTCACGTAGGAGTGACAAGGGAAAAAAGATGGGGTTTCAACAAATAGAGCAACATGGGAAATCCTAATACTAGAATGCAACATTAGACGGCACAGGGCCAATTGGAACTCTTCCAGCAATGACAGAGTAGCAGGTCTGCTTATTTTTTGAAGAACATACAATATTGTTGATCTTCTTAAAAAGCTCATACAATGCTTCAATTTCACTTACGCTAACTGCAAAGAAAATAAAGCACAAATTATCATCAATGTTATATTAGAAATTGCTTTAGCGAGGTATCAAAAAAGCATAAAACATTAATGAGTTACAGCAAGAAGAACATAGCTATAGCCAAAGTGGTCACACTTGAAGCAGTTTCCTCGAAAACAAAAACAAAAATGATGGAGCATGTGGTTTAATTCTGAATGAAGTATCTGCCTATGGAGTACATTTGCAGGAATGGAACTCAAAGAAAGTGATGGGGGCCTGCACGAATGATGGAGCATGTGGTTTAATTCGATGCAAAGTCGAGAACAAGATTATTAACCAAAACAGCCTAGAAAACTAATTTTCAGCAAGTAGGAATATATAATCCAACCTGAACACATCTTTCAAAACAGTTATTAAAAAACCTAACTATCTGATTTGGACTGAACAGAGCTCACTCTATACTGGCCCTATATAGTTCCACAATCAGCTGCCCACCAAATACAGCTATCCCCTTCACCCATGCTCTTGAACAAGGATAGCCGATGTCAACAAGAGATAAGTACTATCTACAGAGAAGTGATAGATGCACTTCTAGATAGAGCCCATTTCATGCCTTCAAAAAATCATAGTAATCCCATTAATAAGCTCACATACAAGTATCCACAAATTGACATTTGGTTGAGAGCTTTGCTACAGCCATGCATGTGCAATGAAGCTCATGAACAAGCCACATATGTGGCAGCATTGCACTATAGGTCTGAGATCCAATCCATCCATCAAAATGGCACCACTAAATTGATGCCCTAGCACAAGAATCAGGTTGATCCAATGTTTATTTTTTGGCTAATGAAATGTTATTGTATTCTCTAGTATGGTACTTTCTGATTTTATAGTTGGTTTGTACTAGCATGGCTAAATGTTTTTGTGGAATTTCCTACTACCCTGTTACAGGAAGCCTATATAACTGAATGGAATGTGGTTGTCCATGTTGATGTCCAGGTGGTGCTTTTACAATGACTTTTACTGGCGGTCGCAAAACCGCATATCTTTAATTTCAGGTTTCATTTTTTAATATGTGCCAGTTCCATAAAATAGTGTTTCATCATTGCACACAATTTCAGATTTCTCAGTAATTTGTTCTTTCACTGCTATTAGATTTCTGAGGACATCAATCCTTGTGCCATTCTGTTTATTTATGTATTCTCAAGTTTATTTTGTTTGATTCATGCTTTGTTGTGAATTATGGTATTTTTTTTCTGATATACTTGATAGATGCATCTCGTGGTTATTCTGTTTTCTTCTCATGGAAAACTAAGCTAATTTTTTCAGCATCATATCTGTGCATTCATCCTTTAAATGGCTAATCTGTATCAGATTTCTGACATCAACACCCGTGTCTTTCTGTTAAATGGCTAATCTGCAATCGATTTGTGCATTCATCCTAATTAGTGGCATTTTGTTCAGAACAATTTCGATCTACTAGATCTCGCTAAAATCCCCTAATCAGAGAAAAAAAAACCACCAAAATTCACCTCTCCAATGCAGTATCAGAGAATCATGGAAGAGAGAGAGAGTGATGAACGCCGTAATCAAACCATAAACACTAGAAAGAAAGCCAGCGAACAAAACCGAAAACCCTGCCACGATCTTCTGAAAATAAGAGAGAGAGAGAGAGAGAGAGAGATCCTCGGAGATTTGAAGCTTAACACAGGAATGTAGCTCTTCGAAACCCTAATTCGACCATTCCTTGACTCCAAAAACCAGAAAAATCCCTAATTAGGGTTTCAACATTGTAAATCCCTAATTAGGAAATCACTAAGGTTGAAATTGATAAAATCTAGACTCTTACCTGTTTCAGATCTTCATCTAAGCCCTGAAATTAATGGCAGCTCGCGCGCGAGAGAGAGTCAGGGGTAGGAAGAAGCTGAGAGTCTGGGGGGAGAGAGAGAGTCGTCGGGAGAGAGAGGGAGAGAGAGAGAGAGAGTCGGGAGAGATAGAGTTGGGAGCGAAATGAAAATGGCATCCTGTTTTTATTTTTATCCAGAAACATCCGTGGCCCGCTTTTAAATAGCGTCGCTGCATGATACACCAAACTGCCGGTTTTACATATTTTTGTTGTAGTGCATTACTATGGGTGCCACCTAAATTCCCATGGAGCAACTTCCCAAAAGTATTTAGCAGTAAATCTGCCACCGATCAGGTGTTACGTGCGTAACACCTTGGTGCGTGTTACCCTAACCGTGAGGCACTTTGCTGTATGTGCACGTCCATCACCAGCCTATTTAATGAAATGATTCCAAGATTCGAGTCGGGATCTTCTGTTATCGGGTCAACAGGATTTTCCTGTTACCCTACTGGTTTAGCGTCCGAAGCTTTTTTTTATTTTTTTTATTTTTTCAGTGAGTGTTGACGTGGACCAATGATTTTTAGGGTATTAGGAATTCTCTGTTAACCTGATAACAGAGGATCCGGACTCGATTCCAAGATATTAAGAAAATCCAAATATCAGGCGATGGACCGCACAACATAAATAATTAATGGTGATTGAACGCTCAATATTAAAAACTTCTTAGGACATACTTTAATGTTTATTTTCCATCCAACCTTTTGATAAGATCAAGAAGAACTGTATGAAGGGAAAATAAAAGGATTAGCTTGATACAAAACTTTTGTGGCCCACAAACTATTTATAATGGTCATGTACCATTGTTTTCAGTGGTCTGGTCCACCTAAAATTTGGATCTACTTAAATTTTCGGAAAACATTCTAAAATGAGCTCTAAAAGCGGATGGACAGCTTAGATATACAATAAATTCATCAAGGTGGGCCCCACACAGTTAGTGTAACACCCATTTAGGTGTTACCGGATAACACCTAATCCGTTCCCGTTTGAACGTCCCGTTTTGAGAAATTTAGGACTATGGACGCCACCTTTTATCCAGCTGTTTTTATGAAACAATACAAACTTTGTTTTGCAACTTAGACCCGATCGTACGAGCAGCTCAGTGGTCTGTGGGCCCCAACATGATGTATGCTTTTCATCCATGCCATCCATATATTTTTCCACATCATTTTATGATATGAGACCAAAAATGAGGTATATCCAAATCTCAAATGTTATCTCAAATGTACCACATTATAGGAAACAGTGTTGAATGAGCGTCAACCATTAGAAACCTTTTGGGGGCCCACTGTAATGTTTGTGAAAAATCTTCCCCGTCTAAGTTCATTCATAGGGTCACAAAGACCTGGATGAAGAGAAAAAACAAATTTCATATGATCCAAAACTTCTGTAACCCCTAAAAGGGTTTCAATGGTAGACGTTCAATTCCCCACTGCCTTTTACAGTGTGGTCCACTTGATAGTTAGATCTATCTTATTTTTTGTATAAAGCTTTAATATGAGCTCTCCAAATAAATGGACAGTTTGGATATAACACAGACCTCATGATGGGACCCACAAAAGCAACACAGCAAAAAAAAGAGAGAGAGACTAAGGTGGCATTGCTGCCGGTGGAGTTGGCTACGGTTATGGCTACGGTTATAATCCGTAGCTATAGTGTATCCAAAATTGCAGGACTTTTTAGGCAAACTCGTTGGACCGTTTTTGGACTTTTTCGATAATATCGAAAGATCTTCGATATATCGAAGCTACGATCATAACTACAGATATAATCCGTAGCTATAGGGTCCCATGACCCTGACACACTGGCTTCTTCTTTTTTTTCCGTTGTAATCCCTTCGGCATTTTGTGGGTCCTATTATGAGGTATGTGTTATATCCAAACCGTCCATCTATTTGGCAACCTCGTATTAAGGCTTGAGACGAAAAATAAGATAAATCTAGCAATCAAGTGGACCACATTGTAAAAGGCAGTGGAGGATTGAACATCTACTATTGAAAGCCTTTTAGGGGTGATAGAAGTTTTGGATCATTATGAAATTTGCTTTTCCTCTTCATCCAGGTCTTTGTGACCTTATGAATAGATTGGATGGAAAATATATGTTATGGTGGGCCCTGCAAAAATTTTAACGATGAAAATCAATTTTCCCGCTGCTCTTTGTGGCGTGGTCCAGTTGATCTTTGGATATGATTCTTTTTTCTTTTTTCTTTTTTTATAATGCTCACAAATGATCTCGAAATATGGATGAACGTTGTGGATATAATAAATACATAACTGTGGGGCCCATGTAACTTTGATCTCCTTTGAGCAGGGCGAACATGAAAATTGAGCAGGGTAAATTAGAAATTCAACGGGGCAAACCGGAAATTGAGCGAGGCAAACATGAAATTGAGCAGGGCCAATGAGAAATTCAGCGGGGCAAACATGAAATTGGACGGGGCAAACTAGAAATTGAGCAGGGTGCAAACTGAAAATTGAGCGGGGTTAAACTAGAAATTTAGCGGGGCAAACATGAAATTAAGTAGAGCAAACTAGAATTTGAGCGGGGCAAACATGAAATTGAGCGGGGCAAACTACAAATTGAGTGGGGCAAACTGAAAATTGAGTGGGGTAAACTAGAAATGAGTGGGGCAAACTGAAAATTGAGTGGGGCAAACTAGAAATTGAGCAGGGCAAACATGAAATTGAGTGGGGCAAACTGAAAATTGAGCGGGGCAAACTAGAAATGAGCGGGTCAAACTGAAAATTGAGCGGAGCAAACATGAAATTGAGTAGGGCAAACTAGAAATTGAGCGGGGCAAACTGAAAATTAAGCGGGGCAAATTAGAAATGAGCGGGGCAAACTGAAAATTGAGTGAGGCAAACATGAAATTGAGCAGGGCAAACTAGAAACTGAGTGGGGCAAACATGAAATTGAGCGGGGTAAATTAGAAATTGAGCGGGGCAAACATGAAATTGAGCGGGGCAAACTGAAAATCGAGGGGGGCAAACTAGAAATGAGCGGGGCACACTGAAAATTGAGCGGGGCAAACTAGAAATTGAGCGTGGTAAATATGAAATTGAGCGGGGCAAACTAGAAATGAGCGGGGCAAACATGAAATTGAGCTGGGCAAACTAGAAATCGAGCGGGGCAAACTGAAAATTGAGCAGGGCAAGCTAAAAATTGAACAGGACAAACTGGAAATTGAGCGGGGCAAACATGAAATTGAGCGGGGCAAACACAAAATTCAGTGGGGCAAACTAGAAATTAAACGGGGCAGACATGAAATTGAGCGGGGCAAATTAGAAATTGAGTGGGGCAAACTAGAAATTGAGCCAGGCAAACATGAAATTGAGCAGGGCAAACATGAAATTGAGCGGGGCAAACTAGAAATTGAGCGGGGCAAACTAGAAATTGAGCGGGGCAAACATGAATTTCAATGGGGGCAAACATGAAATTGAGCGGGGCAAACATGATATTCCGCGGGGCAAATATGAAATTAAGTAGGGCAAACGGTGGGAAATAAAATATATCATGGTGGTCCACTTGAGTTTGTTTCCTAAGGTGTGGTCCACTTGAGCTTTTGATTTTCCTAATTTTTGAAACAAAATATATCATGATGTTTGACTTTTATCCATTCTGTCCATTCATTTTTCCACTTCATTTTAATTTGTGAGCCCCAAAATACACTAGATCCAAGGCTCAATTGGATCACATAGTGGACATTAAATTTCTACCCCTAAAAAATTCTTGTAGATCATAGAGGTTTTGGATCAAAATGATATTTGTGTTTTCCCTTCATTAATGTTTAAGAGACCTTGTGAATCAGTTAGATGGCAAATAAACATATTAGGCCTAGGAGCACTAGTCTGTCTGGAGCTCAGAACTGGTAGGGCAGTACCTAATTCACTGTTAGGCTTTCTTAATATATCAGCGCCTCAAATGATCGCGTGTTGTATCGGAGAGGGAAGTTAATTGGCTAGTGTACAGCTATTGTAGGTACGTGTCGTTGGAAGAGGAGCGCTGACGCTCCTCGATTTCCAAGTTGTACGAACGGTTCAAAGGAGATCAAAGTTACATAGCCACATAGTGATGTATTTATTATATTTAGATTATTTTAGAGCATTATCAAAAAACTGAATCATATCCAAAGATCATTTAGACCATACCATAAATAATAGCAGCAATAATGATTTTCACCGTTAAGCAATTTGTATGGCCCACCATAATGTTTATTTTACATCCAATCTTTTCATAAGGTCACAAACACTTGAATGAAGAATAAAAATAAATTTCATATTGATCCAAAACTTCTGCGACTCCAAAAACTGTTTCAATGGTAGACGTTCAATCATCTACTAGTTTTTGCAGTGTGGTCCACTTGATAGTTAGATCTGTCTTATTTTTCATCTTGAGCCTTAAGACAAGCTCCCCAAATGGATGTACGATCTGGATATAACACATACCCCGTGATAAGACCCACAGAACTCTCTCCCATAGCCACTCCCCTATATAAAATGCATTCAGTCCCTAACACAGACCTCATGTTTGCCCCGCTGAATTTCATATTTGCCCCACTAAATTTCTAGTTTGCCCCGCTCAATTTCTAGTTTGTCCCGCTCAATTTCATGTTTGCCCCGCTCAATTTTTAGTTTGCCCCGCTCAATTTCATGTTTGCCCGGCTCAATTTCTAGTTTGCCCCGTTGAATTTGTAGTTTGCCCCGCTAAATTTCATGTTTACCCCACTCAATTTCATATTTGCTCTACTCAATTTCATGTTTACCCTGTTGAATTTCATATTTGCCCTGCTCAATTTCTACTTTGCCTCGCTCAATTTCATGTTTGCCCCGCTCAATTTCATGTTTGCCCCACTTAATTTCTAGTTTGCCCCGCTCAATTTCATTTTTGCCCTACTCAAATTCCAGTTTGACCGCGAAGTGATTGACTAACCACAAAGTGAATGAAATGGATTTTCGACCATCGACCCGATGGAATCTTGGAAAATAACTAGGTTTGTTGGCTAAATTAGCTTCTCCTACTCAAAAATCATATGTGGTACTTAGATATATATATATATATATATATATATATATATATAGGGAAAAGGTACTATGCGCTCGAGCTGATGGGAACGTCCCATGAGGTCAAGCTGTGTAGGGCGCACCGTGATGCGTTTCGAACATCTACCCCATCAGTCAGATGCACCATTCCATCGTGAGCCTAGTTCTCAAAAATCAAGTCAATCCGTGACTTGTGTGGGCCACACCACATACAGAAGTTGAGAGGGGCCGTGCACCATTAAAATATTCATAATCATTTTTTGGGCCCACCGAGATGTGGTTTGCAAATCCAGCCCATTCATTATGTGTGTCCCACTTGGATGAGGGTTCAGACCAAGTTTCAACAGCATTCAAAACTCAGGTGGGCCCACCAAGTGCTTTTATATGTTTTTGGCATGTCTTCACATGATTTTAGATGGTATGGCCCACCTGAGTTCCGTGTACGGCTGATTTTTAGGATATCCCATAATTTAAAGGGGACCCATCAAATGCACGGTGTTGATGGTCGACACGCATCACGGTGGGGTCCACACAGCTCGAACTCACGGGAGATTATCGTCAACTCGAGCGCATTGTACCTTTTCCCATATATATATATATATATATATATATATATATATATATATATATATATATATATATATATATATAGGGCTAAAACATCTATAGGGCTAACTATAATGTTTAATTTCCATCCAATTTGTTCATAAGGTCACAAATACCCAAATGAAGAGGAAAAACAAATTTCATAATAATTCAAAACTTCTGTGACCCCAAAAAGAGTTTCAATGGTAAATGTTCACTCTCCCACTGCTTTTTGCAGCGTGGTCCACTTTATTATAAGATCTATCTTATTTTTAGTCTCAAGCCTTAAGACGAGCTTGCCAAATGGATGGACAATTTGGATATAAAAGATACATTATGATCAGACCCACATAACTTGCAACAGCTATATAGATGGTGTCAGTACACTAGCCAATCCACTTCCTTGAAAAGCGGACGTGGATTCCCTGCAAAAGACTTTCGCAAGAAGTTGCTGCGCTGGGAACGAGGTGGGGCATTATGATGTTTGTGAAAAATACTACCCATCCATCCATTTTTTGAGTTTATTTTAAGATATGATGCCAAAAATGAACCGTTTCCAAAGCTCAAATGTGTTGAAAATGTGATAATTGAATGTCCATAGTTGAAAAATTCATGGACCACAGAAGTTTTGAATCATGCTAATATTTGTGATTTCAGTTCATCCCAGTAGTAATGTAGTTATTACCAGTATGGATGGTAGGTAAACATCATTGTCGAACCTAAGTAGGTTTTAACCGTAGGAATTTCGTTAACCATATTTTCCTTTAGTATGGGCCACTTGAGCTTTAGATAAAGTTCATTTTTCTTTAGTATGGCCCACTTGAGCTTTAGATAAAGTTCATTTTTGGCATCATGTCCTGAAATGAACTCATGAAACTGATGAAAGGGAAGGATTTCTAACTAACATCACAGTGGGCCCCATCTGGATTCCCCAGGAACTTCCTAAGGAAATCCGCATCCGTGAAAAGCAGTAGTATTTTCGTCCTCAAATGATTTGTCCATACATAAAACGTCTATGTTAGAAAGGTAAGTTTTGGGCAGTCGAGAAAAGAAGCTGGATAAAAGGTAGTGTTTACAGTGATAATTTTTTCGTTTTGGTGGTTCCGATCTTTTGGAAGAGGATTGGTTGTTGTACCACACACCAGCTATATAGCTGCTGTAAGTACAGGTCGAGCGAAGACAAGCATTGATGCCCCTCGAGATCCGAGTTATAAGAAAAGTTCGAAGGATATCAAAGTCACATGGAGCCATAGTGATGTATTTATCATATCCACATCGTTCATCTATTTTTCAAGATCATTTTAGAGAATTATTCAAAATTGAATCATATCAAAAGAACATTTGGACCACACCACAAATAGCAGTAGAGATAATGATATTCACCATTAAACAATTCATAGGGCCTAACATAACATTTATTTTCCATCCAATTTGTTCATAAGGTCATAAAGACATAAATGAAGAGGCAAAAAAAATTTCATATTGATCCAAAACTTCTGTGACCCCAAAAAGGGTTTCAATGGTAGATGTTCAATGCCGCTTTTTGCCATGTGGTCCACTTGATAGTTAGATGTCTTATTTTTCGTCTCAAGCCTTAAGAGGAGCTCGACAAATGAATAGAGGTGGGCAACTTGGGCCCGATCCGGTGGATCCGAACCGACCAGACCCGACTCGGTATCGTTCCGAACAGAACCGACGGTCTGATCGGGTCTGATCGATTTTGATCGGCCAGATCCGATTTAATTTCGAGGCAGGTTCGGATATCACTGTACTCGAACAGATCCGGTCCGAATACTCGAGCCGAATGAGTCCGAACAAACCCGAACAGACCCGACCCGAAGGGGTATACATATAAATACCATTCCCCCCCCCCCCCCAAAAAAAAAAAAAAAAAAAAAACTCTCCCGCTCAAGAGAGAGAGATATTTTCTCGCCCAAGAGAGATTTTTTCCCCAAAACTCTCCCGCCCGAGAGAGAGAGATTTTTTCCACAAAACTCTCCCGCCCGAGAGAGAGAGAGAGAGAGAGAGAGAGAGAGAGAGAGAGAGTTTGCAAGGTCGTCAAACCATAGGAATTTTCTGAGCTCAAATTGCATAGCAAAAGGAGATTTTGGTATCCATCTTTGATGAAAGTTGAACATGTCAAGAAAAACTGATTTCACACTGAAATTGTTGGACGATCTACGCCTCAGGAAGCAGCGATTAGCAGCGGCTCAGACACCTTCAGGTATGTTTGGCCATAAAAGTTCTATATCAAGTTATATTTTTAGTGTTTTCACTTCATCCCATTCGGAATGACATTATAAACAGTTTAGATAACATATAAACATTGAGATGGAGTCCAGGAAGGCTTCAATGGTGGGAATTTCTTTCCCCAATTTTCCCTCTGTTGTGACCCACTTGATTTTTGCATCCATCTAATTTTTGGTCCCACGCTTTATAATGAGCTCTCAAAACCGATGTACGGAATGAATTTCTATCATACATCGCCATGGGCCCACCCAGCATACTTGCGCTGGAAGGAAATCCAGCGTCCGAAACGTCCTCACAACGCGGAGCTCAAGGAGCATCAGTGCTGTTTTCGCCAGACACGTGCCTAGAGCTATAGCTGGTGCCATCTACGTACTTTGAAATTTCAAAGCTTCTCCAAGAAGCTACATGAATTTCAAAGCTTCTCCAAGAAGCTACATGGAATTGCATACTGAGGTACTCCGTAGGCTTTATTGTACCGAGTAAACTCAGTTGGGCCCACCTTGAATGTATGCGGTTTATCCAATCCGTTCATACGCTGTTTCAGCTTATTTTATACGTTGAGCCTAAAATTAAAGCATATACAAAGCTCAAGTGAACCATACCACTAGAAACAGTGGGAATAATAATTTCGACCGTTGAAATATTTCTAGTGCCCACAATGATATTTATATGTCATCCAACATGTTCATAGAATAAAAAAGACTTGGATGGAGGTAAAGAAAAAATATCAGCTTGATCCAAAACTTCGGTGGCCCCTCAGAAATTTTCAATGGTAGGCACTCAATTCACATTATTTCCTATGGTGTGGTCTATTTGGTCTTTAGATATATTTTATTTTTGATATGTGGAAATAAAATTAACTTTTAAAATGGATAGGCAGTGTAGATCAAACAAATAAATCACGATAGATCCACAGAGTTTAAAGCTTCTTCACGAAGCTATGTTGCTGTACGCAATCCGCTTCCCATGCTAGTGTAAAGCTTCTTCACGAAGCTATGTTGCTGTACGTTTTCATTTTACTGTGTAAATTATGTGGGGCCTCTCTTGAATTTTTTTTATTTATCCACACCGTCCATTAGTTTTTTCAGATCATTTTAGGGGTTGATAATAAATTTGAAGTATATTTAATAATTAAGTAGATTGCATCATAGGAAAAATTAAGAATAATGTTTCCACACCGTTGAAAAAAAAAAAAGATTCGGACGTTTCTCAATCCGATCCGACTCGGTTTTCCTGACTGAGTCGGACTCGGATCTGTTCAGACCAGCACATGTTCGGGTCTGACCGAGTCACCTGACTCAGACTCGATTCTGATTCTGTCCGAGTTTGAGTTGTGCCAAGTAAAATCCGGACATAGTCGGGTTGGGCCAAATCCGGGTCGACTCGGTCCTATGCCCAGCTCTAAAATAAATGTACGGTTTGAATATAACTATTACCTCATGATCAGACCCACATAACTTGCTGACGTAAATACAGCGGGTATATAGCTGGTACACCAGCCGATCCGCTTCCGTGTTGGTGGCGTGGTTCGGATGTTGACTTAGATTAGATTAATATAGAAATGGATTGCGTACTGAGTAAAGGCCGTGGGACCCACCGTGATGCGTGGGTCTTATCCACACCGTCCATCCGTTTTACCAACTCATTTGAGCTCAAAATGGAAGCGTATCCAAAGCTCAAGTGGACCATATCGTAGGAAAGAGCGTGAATTGAATGCCTACCGTTGAAAACTTCACACTGGCCATAGAAGTTTTGGATCAAGCTGCCATTTGTATTTTCCTTTAATCCATGTCCCTTTTACCTTGTGAACAGGTTGGATGACAAATAAACATCACTGTAGGCCCTAGGAAAGTTTCAACGGTGGATGTCATTACACCTACTGTTTCCAGTGTGTGGTCCACTTGAGCTTAGTATATGCATCAATTTTGGGGTGGTATCCTAAAATGAACTGGTGAAACGGATGGACGGCGTTGATAAGGTAAATACAGACGGACACGAAGGATAAACACAAATATTAGCTTAATCTATAACTTTTGTAGCCCCGATAAATTTTCAATGGTCAGTCCCCACCGTTTCCTGTGGTGTGATCCATCGATCTGTTTAATGTTCCCAAAATGGTCTGAAAAAACAGAAGAACGACCTAGATATATACCACATACATCAAGGTGGGCCCCACGGTTAAAGAAACGCCCGCTATGGTGCTACCCGGGGACGCGGATCAGATACTTGAGTAGCGAGACTCGCTCCTGAAGTGACGTAATCAAGTTGTGTGGGCTCCACGATAATGTATTTATTAGATCCACACCGTTCATCCATTTGGAGATATCATTTTAGGCATAATACAAAGAATGAGCTAGATCCAACGATGGAGTACACCCCACCACAGAAAACAGTGGGTAGAGTCACACCCACCGTTGAAACTTTCTTAAGGTCCATCATGACGTTGATTTGAGATCCAACCTGTTCATAAGTTAAAACAGACATGAAAGAAGGGAAAACACCAATACCAGCTTGATCGAAAACTTCCGTGACACTTAGAAATTTTTAACGATGGACGTCACTCCCCCAACTGTTTTCTGTGGTGGGTCTACTCAAGCTTTCGATCTGACTAAGTCTTTAGCACATACCTAAAATGATCTCTTCAAATGGATGAACGGTGTGGATACAAAACATACATCATGGTGGGGTCCATAGAACTCGCTGACGTCACTTCAGTAGCGAGTCTCACTACTCAACCTGTCAGTATCTAATCCACGTACGTTGCCCGGTTAACACTTAACACCTAATCCTCTTCATAAAAAAAAAAAAAAAAAAACTATCTAATCCTACCGAAGTTCTCTAATCGGTGAGTCGCAGCATGGGTGGTGGAAGTGCAGCGCTGAAGAGCTCGGAAGAAAACTCTTCTTCTTCTTCTTCTTCTTCTACTTCTCCTGAGCATGGCCCACCTGTATCATCATCATCCAACGGCCGCGATTTTCTATGGCATGTCTTTAAAATCTCCTCTCTCCTTTCCCCTCTCTCAAATTACTGTCTTTTTTCCTGAAATGATTTTGATTTGATGATACAAGTTTTGAATTTCTCAGGAATGAAATTGTTGGGGAAACTAGGGATTCTAAAACTGGGGATGAATGTTTCGATTCCTTGCGATTGAGAAGGCGTCGCAGGATTTGTGAAGAAATCATGAAGAGCTACGATGAGGACCATATCTCGCATGTCAGATTCGTAAATGTCCAGGCAATCAAGGAGGAGATCTTAAGGTAAAGGGTCTTGGATTTTTACGTCCTCAATTTTGATAGATTGCACCATTTTCTTGAATTTTGGTAATACTGCCGAAAGTAGGAAAGAAGGTGGGGGAAAAGGTTGGGTGTCGATATCGTTCTTCTTAAACGTGGCAGTAGTAGCAGTCGAGTGGGTTCCACCGACTGGTGATAGTGCTAGCACGTCGGGCTTTCGGGCTTGGCCTGCCTCGGGCGGGGTTTGGGCTGGAATATCAGTTTGAGGGCTGGGCTCGGGCTTCAAATTCAGGTCCGTCTCTCAATATGGCCAGTTTGGAGTTTGGACCGTATACAGTAAACAGCCTGTCAGCCCAGCTCGAGTCCGGCCCATTTGTACGCGACCCCAAAACCAGCAATGTCGATGGGACCCTGACTGTGGGGCCCACCTCGATGTATGCATTGTATAACCACGCTGTCCATCGGTTTTGCCAGCTTATTTCAGGGGATGGTCCCAAAAATGAAGTGGATAAAAATCTCAGGTGAACCACACCCAGCTTATTTTAGGGGATGGTCCCAAAAATGAAGCGGATAAAAATCTCAGGTGAACCACACCACAGGAAACAGTGGTCAGTGACTGTTAAAAACTTTTTTGGGGCCACAAAACTTTTGGATCAAGCTGATATTTGTGTTTTCCCTTCATCTAGGTCTTTGTGACCTTATCAACAGGTTGGATTGCAAATAAACATTTCAGTGGACCCTAGGAAGTTTTTAATGGTGAGTGTTCAATGACCACTGTTTCCTGTGGTCGTGGTCCACCTGAGATTTGTATTTGCTTCATTTTTTGAACCATGCCCTGGAATAAGCTGGCAAAACAGATGGACAGTGTGGATATACAATGCGTGCATCGAAGTGGGCCCACAGTCAGGGTCCAACCCACCTCGTTGGTTCTGGGTCGCAGCTAAGTTGCGTCGCTCCCATTAGGATTTTGCAAGGGCAAGTTTCTAATTTACACTATGTAAAAATCTTCATTTACTCATGCCCTCTATTTCTATCTACATGCTCTAACCGTCAGGCTTGGGCCCAGAATAAACATTTTGGCCACACTTAAGGCTAGATTATTTTGTCTCGTCTTGGGCCTCGGCTCGGGCCTATGTTGAACAATGTGGGCTGGGCTTGGATAGAGCTTGCCTGGCAGTAACCCAGCCAATTGACAACCCCACCAGGAGATTGTTTGATTTGTTGGCATTGGATGTGATGCTGGCCTTGCTGATGTTTTCCTATTTTCCACTTGGCATAACCAATCCAATGGTCAGGATTGTGCAATCAGTGGGATTTTTCTACTGTGGACAGGTCGATGGTGGGGCCCACCCAATGAATAGTTGGGATTGTGGAACTATGAGCCCTTTTGGTTCAAATTTAGTGCAGCACACCATCGAGGATGGGGAGTTATTTATATATTGATTGGGTGTGATGGTCTAATGCATGCATGCAAAATTATACAAGTGGCATTCATGTTATTCAAAATAAGCTGTCCAAATCCGAGGGGATCTACTATAGGTAGGTAATGCATGCAAAAGACTGAAATAGGAAAGGTCGTAGCTGAGAATTAACTACCAGATGAATAAAGTAGAAGATAAAGAAAAAAAAAAAAAAAAGGCACCGAGTATCGACAGGTTCGATAGGTTCGAGAGGTACCTAGCAAGATGGAAATGCATATACTTATCTTTGGGTGGGCGCCTCACTTTGATAGAAGCGGTTCTTTCGAATCTACCTCTATACGTCATGTCCTTGTTCAAATGTCCAGCATCGATATTGGCAGCTCTAGAAAGATTAAGACGAGACTTCCTATGGCATGGGACGGAAGAGAAGAAGAAATTCCACCTGGTTGATTGGAAGGTGTGTAAGCATGCCCAAAACCTAAAGGGCTGAAATATGCAAAAGAATGAACCGTAGTTGTTTCGCGGATCTCAGTGGGCTCAGACTGAAAACTCTTTGGCATTTGCTATTCTAATAAAAGTAATTGGTACTCAAAAAAAAAAAACTCAAGGACCCTTGGATCTATAGAGCATCCTCTCTTCCAATGTGTTCTCCATAAAGAAACAATTCTCAAAGGCATTGTATTCATTATCATGAAAAAATTTTCTAGGAAGAATTTGGGTGGGTATATAGAGTCTAAAGAGGACACTTTCCTTACTATCTTTCTCTTGAAAGGAATCAGTCCATAATGATTACAACATTCTTAACATGAAGTAGTGTGGAGTCAAAAAAGTGCAAAAGAAATTTCTATTGGGACATTGTAAAACATATTTTTCTCCTCAGTCGCATTAACAATTGCAAGCCGGACCAGCTCAGCACAGACAGTTTAGTGTGGAGATTTGACAAATCCAGCATATTCTCGGTAAAGTCCTTATACAAATTTATTGGCAGCGAACCCCCTACTAAAGAAGAGACATTGACAGATCATGTGTGGAAATACAAAGTTCCTCCAAAGATAGCGGTTTATGTTTAAAAGAAGAAGGATCTAACAGTCAACAATCTGAGAAAAAGTGGACTCTCCATTTACAAAAAAATCTTTACTTTTGATGGCTGACGAAAATCGGTGGATCAACCGTTTTAATAACTTCCTCCTCTCATGCTAACTTCAGATCTGCTCTCATCTTTGTAACTCCCTTCGTAATTTTTGTCTTCCACGTTCAAAAGGGGCTGATCTTCACTTTTGCAAGAATCTCAATTAGGCATAAGCAAAGGACTGCAATATGGAGAATTTAAGGCCCTCCTGGCTGTTTGATGGTCTAAATTCTCACTGAAACCTCTCAGGCTTGAGGTGCTTCAGTGGTGTCTCCAACACGGCGGAGGCCATAGTCCATAGAGTGAAGCAATTAATAGTTGAGTGGGCCAATCTTGCAAACCCCTGTAATATGCACTTTTACTAGGGTTATAAGTTGTTTGACTTCTCATGTCAACTTCTCTTTGTTCTCTTTTTTATTTCTAATAAAAGTAATTGTTACCTTTCAAAAAAAAAAAAAAAAACTCAACAACCCTCTGGCAGTATGCTCTCCTCAACTCCCTTATCCAATACTTCTCCCATAAAGAAACAATCAGCAGCAACTTGTATTCATTATCATGAAAAAGATTGTCTATAAGAATGGCCTGCAGCCTTGTATATAGAGTAAGGATTACAAGGTTTCCTTACTTGATCTGATCTCTAGAAAGGAAACAAAATCCTAATGAGACAACTTCCTAACAAAGTAATAACAAAAAAGGAAATTTCTATAATTGTAAAACATTTTTTTTCTAGAGAAGTGTAAAACACTTATTAAAGGGAAATACAGAAAGAAGTCTTGTGTGCTTAACTAGGACCCCGTCTGGGCCTCTTCTTGTGCACACGTGTGGAGCTTGCACATTTTAGATGGTGGGCAATTGCATCAATATCCCTTGGCTTGGAAGAACTTGGCTCCATCGAGTTGATCGTAATGTGTTCCTCGTAAAGCTTTGGGTTATGTGTTTAAATCATTAGCTGAAATCCACTTGCTATTTATCTCGGTGGACTCTCCATTTACTAAAAAAATCTAATACTTGCCTTGACAAGTTGAAACTATTTAGTTATCCAACACGTTTTCAATAACTTCCTCGAACTCATGCTGCTTCAGGCACTGTGCTCTCATCTTTGTAATGTCCAAGGTAATTTGTAACGTCTTCCACGTTGAAAATAGGGCTGATCTTCACTTTGTGTTGAATCTCAATTACATAAGCATTATCACTGAACACTTTAAGGACCTACCTTTTTTGGGGTGGAGCTTGGTATAAATTCTCACTGGAAACCTCTCAGGCTTGAGCCGCATCATGAGTTCATCCACTTCTTGAAATTATGCAAAGCATCATTGACCATCTGCATACCCCCTCTAATTTCTGTTACTAAGGGTTATAAGTTGCTTGACTTCCTCATGTATTTCTTTGACATGTTGTGCAAAAGCCCCGCTGTCTTGGCTCAATCTAATCATAATAGGAAGTGGAACAAAATTGATAGTTTGTCAAGGTCTAATTCAAGTCACAATCTCGAAAGGAGAGAGCCCCATAGTGCGGTTCATGAACCTCTTCTTCTTCACACGTGGTGCATGCAAGTTTTGGATGGTGTGTGATTGCAATTGATGCTCCTTTCGAGATAGGGAAAGTTCATGAACCGCACTATGGGGCTCCAGGACTGGACTTTCCCTATATTTGAGATAACGTCAGCCACTAGAATAGAGCGGTTTGGGGACAACCTATACAGATTAGAAAATTCGTCCTTAAGGAGGGATTCTCCCACCCATTGATCTTCACATAAACGAGTTTTATCGCCTTTTCCGACCACTATACTAGTCCCAGCTAGGACAAGATGCTTTGAGGACAGAATACCTCTCCACACAGCAGATGCTCTATGCGTCGAGGAATCTTTTGCCCACCATCCTCCTGTTGAAGAACCGTACTTACATTTGATGATTCTATTCCACAAACTAGCTCAATCTAAACCCAATCTCCACGTCCATTTACCTAGCAGGGCCCTGTTCATGATTTTCAGATTTTTTATCCCAGTACCTCCTTGATGTTGCTAGTCGTAGACTTCCTCCCATTTTACTAGATGAAATTTCCTGTCCTCCTAACCGTGCCATAAGAAATCTATTCTGGATTTTTCAGGGGAGGATAAGATTACACCCGGGCATTTAAATAAAGACATGAAGTAGATGGGGAGGTTAGATAAAGCTGACTTGATAAGAGTAAGACGACCGCCCAGGGAGAGGTATCGACACTTCCATCTGGCTAGATAGAAGTCGAATCTTTTGATGACTTTGTCCCAGAGGTGTAAAGGGGGGTTACCAATGCAAAGAGGAAGGCCTACAAAAGTAGTGGGGAGGTTACCTATCGGACGGTGAAGAGTATCAGCGTGACTATGAGTTTCTTCAGCCATCAGATTGACACCAAACATCTTGGATTTAGCTAAATTGATTTTAAGACCCGACACAGCTTGAAAGCAACAAATGATGGTTCTCAAGATGCTAACATTTCCTTCTTCTGCCTGACAAAAGATTAGCATATCGTCTGCGAACTGAATATGGGAAATTGGCATGTCCATACCTTTCACCTTGAAGCCCCTAAACAGATTTTCTTCCGGGCCCTTAGTTAGCATTTTTGAAAGCACCTTACATACAATTAGAAATAGGAAGGGGGAAAGAGGGTCTCCCTGTCGCAGACCTCTGGATCCACTAAAGAAGCCTTTTAGAGAGCCATTTAAAAGAATGGAGAAGGAGGCTGAACTAATGCATTCCACCATCCATCCTATCCATTTGTCACCAAAACCCATACGGCCCATCATATAGGATAGAAAACTCCAATCAACGTGGTCATAAGCTTTTTCAATGTCGATTTTACAATGAGACTCTTTGAACCTGATTTGTGACATGAATCTAAGCATTCAAGGGCGATGAGAGCATTGTCGGTGATTTGCCTGCCAAGGATAAAAGCATTTTGATTATCTGAGATAACTTTACCGATAACTACTTTGAGGCGGATTGCAAGAACTTTAGTCAATATCTTGTATGGGCTGCCAATCAAACTGATGAGTCTAAAGTCAGACATTGAATCAGCTCCCGGCCGTTTCGGAATTAAGGCGATGAAGGAAGCACCAAGGTTTTTGGATAAACGCCCTCTATCGTGGAATTCAGAAATGAAATCCATAATATCTCCTATGAGGATTTCCCATAAAGAATGAAAAAAACTGATTGGGAACCCATCTGGACTAGGAGCCTTGTCTTCTTGCATCGAGTCAAACACACCTTTAACTTCGTCATACGAGAAATCTGCTTGTAAGGATACGGCTTCCTCATCTGAAATTTGGTGGAATTTTAGATTGTCAAGCCCCTACATTAGAGGCTGCTTAACTCTCATTAACTTGGTTTTCTCTAATATGCCCATTTACTTTCTATCTCTATTTCATTGCCCAAAGTCGGTCCTCTTGAGACTTGAAAGGTTAAGATGGAATTTTCTTTGGAACGACTCAAATGAGGGGAAGAAGTTTCATCTTCTCAATTGGAATGATATGTGCAGGCTGATCAAGGAAGGCGGGTCAGGAATTAAGCTATTAGGGGACATGAACTTCGCGTTGTTGGAGAAATGGGTTTAGAGGTTCGGAGTAGAGAAAGGGAAACTATGGAGAGATGTGGTGGCTACTAAGTATGATACGGAAGAGTGTGGTTGGTTCATGAAAACCTCTTCGTTGTATCGAGCCTCCGCCATATGGAAAGTAGTCATGGCCACTGACCACGTTGTTCGTAGAGGCATATTTTACGCCCTGGGAAGGAAAGGGCCTTCGCATCTGCTTTTGGGTGGACGTGTGGTGTAGCGAGCGTCCGTTGTAAGAACTATTTCCGAGACTGGCCCGCTTATGATGCGGACATCAGTGGTGCACCCTTTAGAGTGTACCAGAGGAGGAGGCGTTACCAACAGAATACCAGAGCATATGAGTTGATGTGGATGGACGCTTGGTCCATTGGACCCATTTTCTGACACGCTATGAGTGCAAGAGCTGCATGACCACACCCTGATCATAAATCCATGGATTGGATTTTACATCCTATCACACAGGTGTTTTAGTTGTAAGCGTTTTTGTTCTTTTTCTTGTTTCATGGGTTTTATTGCACTTTCTTTAATTTTTGTCTTTTTTTGTTATTTTTGTTATTTTTGTTATTTTTCTTATTTTCAGGGGCTTTATTGCACTTTTACTTTTTCCATAGCTTATATATACATTGTGAGAACTCTATTTTTATTATTATTGAATGAATAAAAATTCGTATTTTTCTTCCTCTTTATTCAAGAGATTAGGGTTTCAGGATTAGTCCTTAATTGTTGAGGATTCCATCCCGATTTCAGGTTTCCTTCTTTCTAGATCTTCGAGGTGCAGGAAAATATAAAAATCATCCTCCTCATTTTCTTTTGACGACAAAAGGACCCGTACTTTATTCATCTCGAACCCTTCATTCTTCACCCATTTCGTTCCTCTCTGGATACTCCCTTTCTACTTTAAACGTAAAATAGGGATGGTTAGTCAGTAGAATCAGATCCAAACTTGACCGTAGACTGACTTGTGAGGATATCCTCATATCCCTAGGTCCTCTCTTGTTATTGTTTACACGATTTTATGCTAAGGGGGATGATCTTAACGGAATGACCTCATCTTTGTTTTGAAATTTACCCAATCCCTTTGATTGGAAATGGTTAGTTGATTCATGTATTTACTTGCACATTCTTTAACCTGATTATACATGCATTTAGGGTTAGGTCATCACATGTCCCTACATCAGCTTGGCTCTCGATCAGTTCATCAAGGTGGCGGATTGTTTCTCTATTATTGGGGACACAAATAGTTTGGGCACCTCCTTGCCGCGTAGATTTGTTGGACACGAAAATAGATGACTTTGCTAGCCTTCTATAGATTCTCAAGAATGCCATCATGGACATTCACCAAGAACACTCTATTCCTAGGGCCAGTAATGCTTCTAAGAAATTTTCTATTAAGTTTATATTTGGTTTGATTTCAGTCTCAAGCTAGCGCCTTCCCTTTAATCCGTTTCACCATTGGTACAATGGTGCTCCCCCACAAGTGGCGGTTTTTGTGTGGCTAGTGTGTCGAAAGCGAATCCTCACTATTGATAATTTGCAACAGAGGGATATGATCCTTCCTAATATTTGCTTGATGCGTATGGATGATGAAGAGTCAATTGACCACCTATTTATCCATTGCTCCTTCACCAGCAAGGTTTGGGGTCATTTCCTCTCCTTATTCCAGGTGGATTGGGTGATGTCAGTGTCAGTGGAAGACCTCCTGGCACGGGGGAAGTGTAGGTAAGTTCGGTAAAGTGATTTGGCAACTACTTATAATGGCGATATTTTGGGTAATATGGGGGGAGAGAAATGGGAGACGTTTTAGAAATGTCTGGGTGAGGGCTGAGGAGGTTATAAGAAAAGTCTCCTTTTTTGTAGAATGTTGAGCTCCTTCCATTTAAGATTCGTTGGCCGTTTTTCCAGCTCATTGTAGCTGTATTCTTTGCTCGTCTTTTTTTGCGAGCCTTTTTAATAAAATCATCGTTAGCTCTCTCAAAAAAAAAAAAAAAAAAAATGAAAATGTTGTTCCTTACTCTTGCTCCAATGGTAGACTCTTAGGAGTTTCAACACTGGGTCAAGGGTTCGAGTACCCATAGGTGGTGAAATTCCACTACGCGTGAGTGTGTGGGGTGTGTGTGCATGCGTTAAAAAAAAAAATTAAAAAAATTAAAAAAATTAAAAATGAAAATGTTGTTCCTTAATTGCCCACCATTTTATTTTTTGTTTGACGGTACATTAGATGCATATCAATCAGCCAGTTTTAACATCAGTTCAGTGTAATTTTTGGTTTTTAACCTATCTGAATTGCGTCCCTAATGCAAATAGAATCAAACAAATTTAAACTAATTGCAAAGTGAAATTTGCATACCAGATTAAAGCTCTAACACATGCATAGATAGAAAGGAGAAGAAAGACTTTCTAAAAGTAAAAAGAAACAACTAAGAAAGCTCAAACAAAAGAGGAAATTGCAACAAATCAGAGACTCCATCCCCATGTGCTTAAGTGGGGTTCCATCTTGCCTCTTTTAGTCCAAATGTGTTCATTTGCACATGTGGGATGGGGTGTGATTGCATCAATTCCCTTCAGCTTCAAAAGAACTTGGCTTTGTTGTTTATGGCAGTTTACTCTAGAGCTCGGAGTTGATGTGCTTGAAACCATCTGCCAAAATCCATGTGCTGTTTCATTTCAGCCGGCCTCTCACTCAACCAGAGATTTCCAATACCCTCTTTGACATGTTCAAAATTATCTAATCATTCAACACATCTTCAATAACTAACTCGAATTGGCTGGTACTTCGGTTATCTGGATAGCTCCTTGTTCTTTTGTGCTATCATCTTTGTGATGTCTGAGACAAACTGGAAATTCTTCAACACTGAAAATACGGATGATCTTCATTTCAAGAGGAGGCTCAATCAGTTATGCATTATCACCTAGCTTTTTAATAATATGACAAGGACCCGCCTTTATAGACTATAGTTTGTTATAGTTTCTTGTGGGAAACCTACCATGTTTGAAGCACACCATGACCTCATCCCCTTGAAACTTTACAAAGCCTCGTTGAATATCTGCATGCCCCATGTAAATTTCATTACAAAGCATTTTCTTCCATCTTTATAAGGTGTAGATTGTCATAGGTTCATGCAGTAAACCTCTCAATTTTGAGATGAACCATGACCTCTTCCACTTCTTGAATTGTGCAAAGCGTGCAAAATATTTGCACACCCATTGTAATTTCCATTACTAAGTTATCTTCAATATTGGCATGCCCCACATGCATAGATAGATCAAGGTGTTTCAAAACGGTAACGGTGGCTGTAACCGCCACCACTGTTACCATTATGATACGGGCCGTAACACCCGTGTCGGCCGTTACAGCCCTTTTTTTATTTTCTGAAAAAACTGGTACAGGACCATTACGGGGCCGTTACGGTCCGTTACAGGGCCTTTACAGCCTGTTTTTTCTATAACGGCCATTTCGACCCCGTAACGTGTAACGTTATCGTTATCATTATGTTATGGCCGTTACGTAGCCGATTTTGAATACCTTGAGATGGATAGAAAGAAGAAAAGAGGCTAGGAGCAAAGCTCAACAGTCCTCTAGTGTTAGAGATCACACAAACCCTCTCCACTTCTCTATCATAGGAAAAACCTCTAAACAATTCTTATTGACAGAAAAAAAAAAAAAAAAAAGGGTTCTCACAAAATTCTCCACATGTTTGCCCATAATACCTTCTTTATAAGTCCTCATTGAATATTGCTATTCCTAATCAACTACAAATGGACTTTCTAGAGGTAAAAATGAACAACTAAGAAAGCTTAAAGCGAGAAGGAAACTGCAACAAATAAGAGATCTATCCACGTGTGTTTAAGTGGGGTCCTATCTGTGCCTCTTCCTGTGCATGCTCATGGGTATATGCATGTGAGAGATGGGTGTGTTTGCCTCAATCTACAATTCGGACAGCTTAATTTTGACTAAATGCATGCCACTCATACTAATTCTGAGTACACAAATACGTTAGATCTTTATATCGAAATTTATTTCAGCAAGGAAATTGTGCTACTTTTGGTTAGATCCTTATATTTATGAACAAAACAAAAATCTTTATATTTCTAGGTTCCTTTCATCTATATCGGATTCTACTTAAGAGTTAATATTTCGGCTTTCTATATAAGCGGCAAATAATGAAATTGCTGCAGGTATAAGCCAGGATCTTTGCTTGAAGAGGCAGGTGGCTTGCAAAGGAGTGACTATGACATTCCAAAAACTACAACACTTCTATTGATTGGCCCAAGAGGGTCTGGAAAGAGTAGTCTTGTGAACAAAATCTCGAGGCTCTTTGAACATGATGAGTTTGCTTCTGAACGCGCTCAAGTATCATGTAAGTGTTTCAGTGTTAAATCTGAAATGCAAATATTACTGTGAAGGTGTGAATGATTTTAGTGTCATTGTATGCAACTGTGGTGATGTAACAGAATAATTGGCTGCTTCAATGCGCATAGTGAGCACTGAGAGTCTTTCTGAAATTATCTCCTTCCATTAGAAGATGGTTGGCATGATATAGAAAGGATTTCAAAATGTGAATTCTCAAATGCCCATTTTGAAATATGGGTTAAAATTCAAGCCAACCATTATTGGATTGTGGCAAACTGTATGTTTTTATGTGGGTATTTGCAAATACCCTATTATTTACATGAGAATTTGCAAAACCCCAATAATTTTCATAATTGAGGAAAGCATGTTCTATATGCATGCATCATTTCTTTTCTTCTTTTTTTTCTTTTTACTTTCTGAAGTTAAAAATGCATCCATTCTCTTGGTTGCAACTTCACTCAAAGAAATATATTGAGTTGGTTTATCCTGGTACAGATAATCTATCGGGGGATGGCACCCACTTTCTTCATGAATATATGATCCCAAAAGGTTCGACTTCCTTCAGTGTGTTTGACACTCGCAGTTTATCCGAAGATTCCTCCGAGAACTTCAAATTACTCAGGAACTGGATGACAAAAGGTGTTCAGCATGGACAGATGGTTATGAGGTTATGTTCACACATTTAAGAGCTGGTTGGATTTTGTGGTTAAGAATTTTTCACCTTTCTGTCACTGATGTCAAATTTTCAAAACAGAAATTCAGATAGTCCGACTGTAAAGACCATCATGAAAAACAAAGCACGACACATGCTCCACTCTTCTAGTAAGAAGAGGATGGTCAATTTCGTTATATTTGTTGTCGATGGAGTTTCTGTTCTAAAAGCCATGACTGATGAAGATAGCACGCAGTACACCAAGACTGTTTCTAAAGCCTTCAATTACCCATATTTGTCGTTTAAAGGTTTAAGCTCTTGGATATCCTTAATGTCTCTTCCACATTCATTTATGCCATTTTACAAATATGATTTTACTACGAAAGTTTTCTGTCTCCTCATATTGATGTCATCTATCTTTCTTTCTTTTTTCTTTTCTCATTGATTGAGGAATGATCATTGACAACATGTTCAATGTGAACTTGGATCCTTACTCTTGGACGGGTGGTAGACTCCTGGGAGTTTCAACTCCCGTTCCAGGGTTCGAGTGTCCATAGGGGGTGAAATTCCCAAACGTGTAGGGAGTGAGTGTGTGCGTGTGTGGGGGTGTGTGTGCGTGTGTAAAAAAAAAAAAAATGTTCAATGTGAACTTCATACGCAACCCAGCTGATGTGCCCTCTTGTCATGTATGCAGGATATCTGATCCATGAATAAGTGGGCTGTCCCTTGAAGATTACCTTGGACAAAAATCAGGCTGGTCCAAGCAGGCCACTGTGTACAATAACATATGGACAATTAAATCAAACCTGCCAACATTCCGATTCAGAATACATGGCTTGCCTGATTAGACTGGCCCATTTTTGCACCAGGTGATCTTCTTGGAGTCCACCATATGCACGAATCAGATATCCTCAGCTGCCTATATTTGACATGTAGAGAGAGAAGCTTTTTGATATCCTTCTTGGATTTCTTACATTGATGGATTGACATCTCCTTTCAGCTAATGTTTTTTTTTTTTTTTTTTAAAGGACATCTCCTTTCAGCTTTTTCTGTTGCTTTCTTCGTTTGTTCTCTGCGTAGCGACACCATCGCTTTTCTTTGTTTAATTTCTACATATTTTGGATTATGCATTTCGATGTGCATCATTACTGGCTGTTCCAAACATGCAGTGTTTAACTTCTAATACAATGTAGGTGTTGGTGCTGAAAATATTCTTTTCTTTCAGAGTAACTTTATCTTTTAATTTCTTTGGAAAATTTACATGTTGTTTTTGTACCTTAACCATGTAGTGTTTTTGTGTGTGGTGGGGGTGGAGATGTGCTTGTATGGGGTTTTCTTCTAGAACATTTCTGTGGTGTCATTTTCCATGCATATCATCTTCACCATAGACTTGTCCCAGCTATTTCGATTTGGCTTTACAAATGCTGTTTAGATAAGAATTCCCATGTGTCATTTTTTATTTTTTATACATATTACTTTCTTGTATTTTCACGGTTGTACTTTCTTGTATTTTCATGGTTGTAGATGACAAGCCTGTTGTTGTGATCACTCATGGTGATGAACTTGCACCTGCTGACCGTGTTCTTGTCCGGATCCATTTGGGAGAACTACTTGGAATTTCGCCAGTAACACAAATATTTGACATCCCAGGTGACTTCCCTCTGAAACCATCTAGACTTTCACAATGATCAATTTAATACCATGGAATCAATATCTGAGACAACATTGACACATGTATGTGTGTGTGTGTGTGTGTGTGTGTGCGCTTTTTAAGTCCCCAGACGAATGAGTAGGAACAGTCTGGAAATAAAAATCTGATTCCCTGTGTAGGCCTTGGATTCCTTGTTTAGGCCATGTTTGGAAACCCTTGTAAAATATACAGTATGCTCTCACATGGCCACGCTGGTAAAACAGTGTCGTTTCTTTCTTCAGCAAAACATTATTATTTTGCATGATCTTCTGCAGTTTTGTGGGGAAATCACACAGATGACAGTGTCTTCCCAAGATGGCTATATGTGGAGCGCATTGCGGAGCCTGTTTATTTGGAAAGCCTATTGATGTTTCTTTTTATATGCACTGCAGACAACAACGACGTGCCCACCGATATGGCTATTGTCAAAATGTTACGTCATTCCCTTGAGCATGCTGATAGAAATCTTCCTTTGAAGAAGGTTAGTCTAATAAATGTCAGATATGTTAGCTTGCGCTTGTCACCTATTACGAAGTTTGAAAAGTATGCCTAGGCTTTCTGAAACGAGAAATGTGAGTAGGATTCCAAACCTTACGTGTGGTGGTATGTATGAGATCCAGGGAATTCATCAGATGGGCCACATCTGCATTTTCCGACACTAAAACATAGGTCAGGGTAGTCATTGGGTGCACCGTATGTGTATGAAAGGGAATGATTGATCAACAGTTCATGTTTGATGTAAAAATGTAGCCCACCTCATAGCTGGACCAACCCATGGCACATACAAAGCGGGTGACACTTGATGAACATTCTGGATCTCTCACAGGTGCAACATTGGCAGTGGGGAGAATGCCTAAGCTTTTTAAGACATGTTAATTTTAGTTTATTGAGCTATTAGTATTTTTCTTCAGTTATCCTGCTACTGCTTTGTGTGTGTGTGTGTGCGCGCTAGCTCATGTGCGTGTGCCTGTGAAACAATGTTCGAATGATGAGAAATATGCCCCATTTGAAAGCCTATTGAGTTAGCTTTCGAATGAACCCAATATTATGCAATTACGATATCATTTGGGTGAGTTACTGCTGATTCAAGCAAAGCATGTATGGTTTTGACAGGATTCAATGATATTTTAGTGATTTTTATTGTTCAAGTAAATAGACGGTTGGTATTAAATTAGGGTTTCTTTTGCTTTGAATAAAATTATATAAACATGTAAAGACTTTTTATGAAACAATTGTGGATGATTTGATTTGAGTAAATCTACTCTAGCATTGGTTGCTTCTACTTCTAGCATATGTTGTTCTAATTCCAGCATTGGCTATTTAGTTGCGTCCACATCCACTCTTTCTAGTTGTATAGAGCACAAGGCTGCTGGAAATTCCATTTCACTGACCATTTCTTTTTAAAGGGTAGATAAGTTTTGTTAAGAAGAAGCACTAAAAGGTATTGCAAGAGGGAATCAAGCCCCCCTATTACAAGAATATGCATCCCGCTGTCTTTCCTAGCCAAGTCATCAGCAGCAACATTGGGCCTCTCTATTAACATGAATCCGGGATGGTTCATTTCAATTCTCTATTTCTTTGATCCATATACTGAGGTGCCACAGGTAGTCATTTAAAGAGTCAGCCCATCTAATTGCATTCACTGAGTTGCATTGAACAATTGAAGTAGGGAATTTTTGACAAACCAACTCTTTCAACCCAAGCCAAAGAATGTGCACCTCATCCTCATTAGAATCAACCGTGCCAATGAATGCTGCATAAGCCCCATGCACCTCGCCCAAACTGTTCCGAATAAGTCCCCATATATGACCTGGAGCTGAGTTACCTTTTGACCTGTTGTCAAAGTTGAGCTTCCACATATCACTTGGGTGAGAGTTCCCATACATACCAGGGCTTCAAAGAAACACTCCTACCCTTAACAGTATCATTCCATCCTTTATAGAGGTCCGAAGAGTGGGCTCCTTTCAACTCTTTCCAAGGAAAAGCCAAAATATGGTTTTATTTTTCACCAATTCAATCACCGAGTAATGGTCCGCATTTTATTTCGGAAGGCTCTATTATTTCCTCTCCTTCCAAACCAACCACCAAACCATTGGCAGGGCCAATTGCCGCAATCTTACCTTTCTCACCAAACCATTTACTCTTGATCCATGCCACCACTGGACCCCAAAGCTTCTGGGAAGCTTTACAGTGCATAGAAGTAGCAAATGTGTAGACAAAGAGTCCCATCTTGGACCCTAGGCTAGAGGTAATAATTCACCTCCAAGCTTCCAATCTGACACAAAATATTTCACTGAACATTTTTTCAATCGTGGAAGATTGAATAGTTCTGGAGCTTTAATTGGTAAGACTTCCAATTTAACCAATTATAGTTCTAGTTCATTTCAACCTTTTGGTAAGACTTCCAATTTAACCAATTATAGTTCTAGTTCATTTCAACCTTATTTGAGGTACAATTCTGCACCGGGTGCAAAAAAAAAAAAAAATCCCTAACATCCCCCTACTATCCCTACTGATGCCAACAATACCAGCTGGACCCGGTTGCCATGAGAGCAGCCATCAAAGTTAATCTTTGACGTCCGACCTGTGTGAGGTTTCCAATTAATTGCTAGAGCTCCTCCCATCATACACAACTTTCAGACTTTCTCCCAAAATCCACTGAATTAAACATTGCATATTCATTACAAATAAGGAATTAGTTAAGATTGTTGATTCCCAAAATGACCGCTTTTGATATCTTGGGCAATTAAAGTAACAACATATTCATATGATGTGTAGCTGAAATGAGGATGTGGAGATGGATGAGTGACAAGGATAGACTTAGAAATGAATGCATTCGAGGGGAACTTATGGGTAGCACCAATAGGCAATAAGAATATAAGATGAGGAAACTAGGCTTAGATAGTATGGTCATGTGCAATGGAGACCAAGAACTATGCCTGTTAGGACTTAGTGACTTGGTACAGCTCTAAAAGGGCAAGGAGAAGGCCCAAAAGGATGTGGATCGAGGTAGTAAGAAAAGACTTCATGACCAGTGGTCTAACTGAAGTTATGGCCCTTGATAGAGTGGAATGGTGGAGCAGGATTCATGTAGCCGACCCCAATTAAATGGGATGAAGCTTAGATGATGATGATGATGATGATGATGAAATTCATTACAAACAACAGCCCATGAAATGACTCTACACTGGATGCAATTGAAGATCTCATTCCGTTCCTCCTTATCATGGACCCTTGTCATGAAACCTCCCATGCTATTTTCTCAAACCACTACTCTTTGTTTCATATGAGTTTTTAATTGGGTCAGGCTCACGTTTTGTAAGTTTTTAATTGGGACCCGGCTCAGGCCTAGGAAAGTTGCCCTTCTGGGGCTCAGGCCCAAGACATGTATTATTGTTAGGTTTCAGTCTGACCCTGACTTGTCCCATATGACACCTCTAACCACTACTCTTTGTTTCATTTGAATCAGCTGGACCTGTTAGTCCAATCAGGATTAGCGTACAGGCTACATGACTTCTGTTTTCTTTTCTCCTTTTTCATGAATGCATGTGTTTGGATGATATGGTGCTAACGAAGAACTGGAACTGTACTCAGGACTCACCAGTGACAATGATTGTGACTATCGCACTCGTCGTTGTGGTAGTGGTTTTGCTCCTTCTCAAACTCACCAATAAAGGAGTCGCACGACGCCAGTCACATTTCCACAGAGACTGGCCCAAGATCCGTCACATTTGGTAGATGGAGACGGACATCTTTGGGTAAGTATTAGTTGTGCATATGCCTACTTTTTGAATAAATCTTATTTGTGTTACTTGCATAGCTGAAGATCTTTTATATTTTGTTTAAATGCACCAAATCTCAAATTATACAAGTGTAACAAGCACACTCCAATTTCCTATATTGTAGTTCGACTTTTCCACTGAGGTAATGGCATACATGATTATCTGCTGGAGCTGTAAACAGGGACCTGATCCCAACTGATTATTCATTGGACCCAGATCTGGGTATGAGTTGGACTAGGTCTGTGGGTCATGGGACCAACTCGACCCATTGATTCTCTAGGGTGCAACTGGGTCTGATCTAGGCAAATCAGAGATGCAGATATGACCCTGGTCCAACACAATTTGATATTGGGTTGTCCCAGGACCCAGAGGAACCTGAATCTGGCACTGGGATGACCCTATTGTCTGCATAGTTCTAAAACTCGGTGTTTTGACTAGAAACTTGGCCGAGTCAACTCAACTGGGTCTGATCTAGGCAAATCAGAGATGCAGATATGACCCTGGTCCAACACAATTTGATATTGGGTTGTCCAAGGACCCAGAGGAACCTGAATCTGGCACTGGGATGACCCTATTGTCTGCATAGTTCTAAAACTCGGTGTTTTGACTCGAAACTTGGCCGAGTCAACTCAACTGGGTCTGATCTAGGCAAATCAAAGATGCAGATATGACCCTGGTCCAACACAATTTGATATTGGGTTGTCCAAGGACCCAGAGGAACCTGAATCTGGCACTGGGATGACCCTATTGTCTGCATAGTTCTAAAACTCGGTGTTTTGACTCGAAACTTGGCCCAGTCAACTCAACTGGGTCTGATCTAGGCAAATCAGAGATGCAGATATGACCCTGGTCCAACACAATTTGATATTGGGTTGTCCAAGGACCCAGAGGAACCTGAATCTGGCACTGGGATGACCCTATTGTCTGCATAGTTCTAAAACAAGGTGTTTTGACTCGAAACTTGGCCGAGTCAACTCAACTGTGTCAGATTTCAAGCCGAGTCACCATGAAACTCGATTGGAAGCATGACTCAGTGTCGACTCAACACGACTGGAAGTGAGTCACTCGCTTGGAAGGAATTTTTTATTTAAAAACCAGAGATCTCTTAGTAAAGGTAGCAACATCTGTTTTTAACCAACCAAGCACTGTGGATTTGATTGTTTTTCCATTACAACTTGCTGCATGTGGGCCCACCGTGTTGTGTATGGTTTTTCAGCTTGTCCAGCAGCATCACCCCAACATAAAATTTGGACGCCCCAAAACTAAGGTGATGCAGTCATCAGGTGGACCGCCACATGAATGTGTTCTATGTTGTGGCCCCTCATGATTTTTGACCGAAATGATTGCTGGGGCATCCCATTTTAATGTGTGGGTGACCCTGATGGATGGGTTGGATGCCATAAGCTACAGTAGGCCCCATGTCCAGCTAGATGCACGAAATTCTCAGACCGTAATTGTCTACAACTACTGTACGCCCCAGTACTGTGGGACCCAACATGTTATATATCATGTATGGCAAATCCACTCTGTCCATCAGGTGTGGTATCTTGTTCTCACCGTCCATGAAAAAGATGAGCCTAATAAAAAAACTAATATGGACCACGCCAACTGGAACAATGTAAAAATGTGCCTAAAACCTCAAAAATCAATGGTGTTCAGCCAACCTGAGTTTTCGATCCGGTTCATTGTTGTGTATTCCCTTCGTCCGGTTGAGTTAAACCTGATGAATGGGTTCAATAAAATATAAACACCATGGTGACCTATAAAAACAAAACTGATGAATGTCATCACTTCTCCATTGTTCCCTGTGGTGTGGCCCACTTGAGTTGTGAATGTGACTGATTTTTGGGTCCATGGCCTAGCCTCGAGAAGTGCAGCTGATGGACGGTGCAGATGTCACAGTGAAACATGGTGGGCCCATAGAGGTTGAATGTTTTACGCACTGCTGCGACTCCATACAGAAATTCTCCTCTACGACATGGCCAATGTTTCAGTCGTCAGTGACAGAAAATGTTTGGTAATATCGGCTCCATCTATGGCCCATAACCAAAAATCTCTCGGAATGAAAATTCAACCCTCCATCCATGGTGAGGCCCACCATATCAAAGTTTGGACATCATTGATATAGGTTGGGTGAGACTCTTAAGTCGATTTTACAAATTAGGTTAAAATATTTATTGTGGTAATAAATATTAAAAATGAGTTGTGAGTTATGAACTTTGGTTTGGATCACTTAACCATCCGAACAACCTTAAGTAAGATTAACTGTATAACAAAACATTACATGAATAACCACATATTGCAGGGTGGAGATGAGTAATCACAGTTGATCATTTAGGGTCAGAGATCTCTGGACATCTTCATCCTGGCGAATGGCGATGATCAAATGCCCTGTTTTTTTTTTTTTTTTTTCCCTCCTGATGTATACAAGTATGGACGTTTGAGAATGGAAATTTTGGATGGGCCCACCAACTTGGAGATCATTTTACTCAAGAAAGTCATCAAGAAATGGGATGTTGAATGGTAATTGTACAACCCCAGATGCAACCAATAGGAAGAACACCCACAATGGCAGGATCTTCAAGCATACTACCATCAGAATTTCCTGACCTGCATGATCACAATAAGCGCCACGTCATATAAAGTTCAGCACTTGACAAGAAAAGGTCCTAGCTATGATATTCTGATGACCGTGATTTTTGAGCTATGGCCTACACAGGAGGTGGCCCTCTGATTGGATGGTCTGGATTCACTCCCATGTGCACTAATCAGTGCTTTGTAAAGATGTGTGTAGGACGTTTACCTATTCTTGAACATGGCCCGGGATTGTGGGCAACAGAAAAATCATGGTTTGCTGCTGTCCAGAAAACTATACATGTGGGGCCCATAGTTTGATGATCTATACCATTGAGGAGAAAGGCCCGAATGTTGAGCTATGATCGTATGATCTGGGAGATTTTCAGGCCATTCCCAATGGACAGCCCCATCATATCAATGGTTTGGATCACCTTGCCATGAGCCACTCTACTCAGTATGGAATCCTGTCATCAGAAAACCTTTTCTAGGCCAACAAGCACAAATCAGATGGTTTGGATGGTTAGATCAAAATGAGATGCCATAAAAATATGATTTAAGATGAAATGAAATGAATACCAGAACGAGATCCGTTTTCAGTCCGGTCTACAATCCACTCGCCAGCCTCTCGGAGCTTCCTTTCAGCTGATCCTTCAGGCTGTCCAATGGTCGTTGAAAGCAGATCGAAGAAAGTAGAGCCTCCATCAGACCTGTATTGGAACATAGTCATCAGTGCACCTATCAACTGAATTGCAATTATCAGGCTAACATAATACTCTGTTTGAATCTTCAACCTCATCATGTAAGTGTGTTATCTCAACTAATTAGATCAACTACATAAATTTTATTACCACAGACATCACGTCATCCCAAAGACTATATTCTCAGTTAAATCACAGGTCTTTTAAGTTTTTCTTTACTACATCTCCATCTATATTCTTTTGAGTAGTTTTCTTTTTTTTTAACCTTCAACTTGAACCAACTCACTTTTTTTAACCCATGCAATTGTTGTTCTCATTGCACATGTTCAAATTATTTTTGAGCAAGCATTTAATTATTGATCATTGGATCGTGGGGATGTGCGATGTGTTGATTGATGTCTTAAATATATAATTCAACATGCTTGTCAATGACAGTTCTATACCATCGAAGTGCTACTCGATGCCACTGCGCTGGCACTTTAGGGCCCATTTGGCCGAGCGGATTGGAAGGGATTGGATGGTATTGGAAGGGATTGGAAGTTAAATCCCGGGATTGGCCAAGCATGCCAAATAGACTGGGTGATCTGATCCCGAAATATAGCAATCCCATGGATCTTAAGACAATCCACTGACAACACCATCATTACCTTTAAATCCCATCCAATCCACCCTAATCCGTTCAAATTTGCTTGGGACGTGTTTGGTTTGAGGGATTGGAAGGGATGGGAAGGTTTAATCCCGGGATTGGCCGGGCGTGCCAAACAGACTCGTTATAGCAATCTCAAGATATAGCAATCCCATGGATCTTTAGACAATCCACTGACAACACCATTGTTACCTTGAAATCCATGCCATCCACCCTAATACCATTCAATCCCTTCCAATCCACCCGGCCAAACAGGCCCCTTAGTGTCTTGCTCGATACCATCAAAGTTAGTTTCAATAACATCAAAGGCATGTTCGATACCATCAGAAAAATCCGAGAACTCCATGATTTATCGTTGGAATGTTTTGGTGGTTTGTCGATGACATCAAAGTCTCATCGTAGGTGCCATTGAACGTATGCGCAGAGTTACACAGAGTTGCTTGTATGCAGGATTTGTTTTCGATTTTGATTGTGAGTATACGAGATGAGTAATACCTTATATGTGATGACCTACTTATTATAGACCTAACATATGTCTAGCTTACAATAAAAATTATAATCACGTGTAGGGACCTATTACGTATAGATTCTTTTGACTTGATCTAATCATTGCAATATGGGAGTGGTCAATCTCCTAACGTGACTCTTTATATTCTCAGCTACCCTTTTCTTATGTACCAGAGGATGAGATTGAGTTCATTACTTTAATGTATGATAAAAAATCTTTAGAATGGACAAACTCGATTACATAAGAAAAATGACTGAGCAATTCTAAATTACACACATCTATGTGGGGAATATCTCATGACGGTTATATCAAAAACTATTAATATGCACTCAAAAATGTATCAATTTTTTATAAGTTTTACAAACAAACTCAAAAATGTATCAATTTTTTATAAGTTTTACAAACAATATTCTTTCGAGAAGTTTATGTATTGTTATATTATTGCTTTATTAAATTAATAGATGTTTGTGATAAAATGAGCTTTTTAAATAAATTCGATAAGTTGGATAAGTGTGTGTATAGGCCAAAAAATTTAAATCGAGAGTCGACTTCATCTAGTGTGATTATACTGAGTACGACAGACATTTCAAAGTTTAGGTTATTGCATGTTAATTAGGAGGTAACTTAATACTCAAATACCTACGGGGAGACAACAATGTTCTAGATAGTTCTACGCCTCTGATTCTTATGATCAAGTTTTAGTTTTAGTTGTTATGAGACGAGTTCAATCAATAATTTATAATAAATACATTCAACAACATGATCGATTAGAAGATGTTGGGTATAGGCCTATGGGCCCACTTATTTTTTCCTCCAAAATTACTTTTAAAATTTTCTGGAATTCAAAAGGGTCGGGATAAGTAGTAGAGTTCGGACCACGTTCAAATATCCATAAAGAGTAGGGAAAATGAAATAATACCCTTTTGTCCACCGAGCCTTCCTCTAAATGATCTAAATCATTAATAGTAATTTGGGAGATATCTTAATCATAGATGAAGATGGGTGATCAGATCCTCTCTGCTCTCATATTGGACCATTGGACATAGATTGTTCGGCTTTGTACAAAAGTCCCAAAATTGTGTAGTTACCGTCAGATCCTTCAGGCCCACCCATCCGAACCTCTCAACACTTCCAACGATCCAAACTACTCGTACCATGGCTCTCAACCATGGATACACAACAAATAAAATCTCTTAAATTGAATTAAATGGCCTCCCTATAAATGATCTAAACCATTAATCATAATTGGGGGCTATCTTGACAAAAGATGATGAGAGGTGATCAGATCCCCTCTCTCATAGTGGACCATTTACATAGAATGTCCATCTTCGGCTTTGTACAAAAGTCCCAAAATTGTGTAGTTACCATCACATCCTGCAGGCCCACCCATCTGAGTCGTTCAAAACTTCCCACGGTCCAAACTGCTCATACCATTTCTCTCAACTTATATCATGGATACACCACAAATAAAATTTCTTAAATTGGATTAGCCCAACCATTTGAAATATGGGACTTTGGCCCAGAAAATAGACGGTCACAAGAACCTTTGTGTAATCAAAGGACTGAAATATTCAATAAGGCAAGTATTTAGAACATCCCCCTCCCATAGGTAGACCTACCACATAAATGGATGAGATCATGAAAGCCAGGCGTAGCGAAAATCCGAACCGTCCAAATATTTATAACCACTGTAGATGGGGCGTGACTCCAATTGATTAATCGTCCAATCCAGACCATTGATTAATTCTCATTTCAACCGTCCAGTAGATGTCCACCAATCGTCCGGTTAAGAACACCCCTTCGCGGTGATTTTTTGTTACGAACTTACGACCCAGAGAAGGTGTGGCCAACGATTTGGACGGTCAAATTGAGGCACGTGTACGTGCAGCTGCGGTGCGCGTGAGTACAATTCAACAAGGAAAATAAGGAGGAAGGAACGAGCCTGGGGTCATCTTGATCGCGGAAGATGCCAGCGCCTATGGCCCTTTCTACCTCCAAGATGGACGGTTGCTGCTTTGGTTTTGCTGGTGATGGCCCACCGTTTATCCTACGCATCCCAGGCGTACGATTACGAGATGGGGTCCGAGGACTGTTGTTGTTGTTGTTGTTGGGAAGGGAGGCTTTGACGGTTGTGATTGCAGGAGAGAAGTGGCCCACTGCTAGACACTCCATCACTTCTCTTCAATGCTCTAATTGCTATTGCTATTTGCCTCTGCAAATTGCAGCGTTGCAAAAGCTTATCCATGACCTACTGATTACTATGCTGCGAGTTCACCACCTTTTTTTCAAGTATTGGTGAGTAATGTAACTCATCTGCCATAGATTTGGAAGTTTGATCCAGACGGTTGAAATAATAGGGGAATTTGTGAATGGATTGGATCCTGAAAATAACGTTGATCTGACGGTTCTAACCATCTGATTGATAGGTACAAAATGGATGACTGAAATAAGTTGATCTAATACAGCTGGCGAAATCAGATGGTTATTGTTATCTGATCAGTGTGATTTCCTGAGCATGAACTATACACGAGTGGAACCATTGTTTGGATGATGCTGATTTCCGTACTCATGTGACACGTGTACGGTGGGTGAGTCACTGCCATTTTGAAAATGTGGGTAAACTATCACGCTAGTTATACAAATGAGGAATGCTCCGAACATTGGAGCAAGGGAGGTGAATCTCGGCACATGTATTAATCTGGAACACGTGTAAGATATCTAGGCCAATCGTTAGTTGTTACCAATGTAAAATATTTTTTTTATAATCAACGCTAACAAAATGATTAGATGGACCACACATGTAATGTGAGAGAAATGGTTGGTAAGGAAGAAAATTACCAGAGGCCTACATATAAGGATATGTGTGCATCATAAAAAAAGTGGACCAGCTTAGATTTTTTTTACAATACATGTTCAATCATGTATCTTCTGGTACATGGACCGGATTAAGCACACTTTTGCCAGGTTTGCATTCACAACGCGATTCACGTATAGTATCTCCTCGCGCGAATCCCTTTAAAATATTTTCTTCGAAAGATCTAGAACGGGTTGGGGTGTATATCGAGTCGAACCGAGTCGAGGTGGCCTCAGCTTGACTCGGATCGAACACTAGCAGCTCGAACTCGGCTCATCTTAGTCCTTGAGCTTGACTGGCCAGCTTGGCCCGGTTCGGTCAACAACTCAGGCTGAGTTCGAGCCAAGATCAAGCCGAGTTCGTCATTGCGGCATTTCCACAAATATCTGAACTACAACTTAACAATCCCACTATTTGTAAAACAAAGGCAATGGTTTTATAGGTGTTTTATCAAACACCTTCTAAGTAACATAAAAACAAAAAAAAAAAAAAAGAAAAAAAATATTTGTTTAATGTACATACCTTGCTTGCCACCAGCCAAACCTTCCTTGCCACTTGCCAAACCTTCCTTGCCACCAGTCACATTTGGTTGAGTCATTTTATCAAAGAGTTGGTGAGCAACATCAATGGCAAAGTAACCGAGTCACCAAACTTGTTCAATCCGAGTTCGATTCGAGCTGGATTCGATTTGAGTAGAGTCGAGTCGAGCTGGGGTCTGCTCAAACTCATTTTCGAGCTCAAAAATTCAGCTCGACTCAGCTGGAACTCGGCTTCGAACCAAGTCGAATCGAGCTTTTTCGAGTCGAGTCGAGCAAGCTAACCGAGCTAGCTCGGTTCATGTACACCCCTAAATATGGGACGCGGATTGCGTCGTGTGCCCCACACCACCGACCTCCATAATATGTTGATGTCACCAAGTTATGTGGCATGTATGTGTTATATCCAAACCGCCTGTCCATTTTTCAGACTATTTTACATCTTGATCTCAAAAATGAGACAGATCGAAATCTCAAGTGGATAATATCACATAAAGAAGTAGGGATTGAACGTCTACCATTAAAATTTCCAGGGGTCACAACAATTTTGGATCAATGAGATATTTGTTTTGTCCCAATTTGTCTTTGCGACATTATGAACAACTTGGGTGGAAAATAAACATTACGATGGGCCTTATGAAGATTTCAAAGCTGGAAATCATTATCCCCACTGCTTTCATACCATACAATGATCTCACAGGTTAGATGGACGGTGTCGATATAACACACGTCATGGTGGCCTACATAACTTGGTGACGTCAGCACTTGGTGGTGTGTGGCACGCCATGAGCTGGAACGGATTTTGTGGTGTGCCCCACTTCGCAAGTTTTATTAGGCTATTTTGATGTATGTATTATATTCAAACTGTCAGTCGGGGATCTTACTCTTTCTCCGGTGGTAGACTCTCAACACCCGGTCAAGGGTTCGAGTATCCATAGGTGGTGAAATTCCACTACGGAGTGAGTGTGTGGAGGGTATGTGTGCGTGTGTTAAATTATTTTTTTTTTTTTTTTTTTTTTTTAAGTAGGGATTGAATGACCATAGTTGAAACATTCACTTGCCATCAAAGTTTTGTATTAGGCTATGTTTTTTGTGTTTTCAGTTCATCTTCCCGGAATCCAACTCGTCCATCTGTTTTGCCAGATCAGTCTCGGACATGAGATCAAAAATAAGTTAGGTCACTCAAGTGTGCCACACAAGGGAGGAAGGGAAGAAACCGTGGTGAAAGAAATGCTTACCATTGAAACTTCCTGGGTGGACATTAATGTTTATATGCCATCCAAACCGTTTATGCTGGACTGAAAATACCAAAAACAAAGAAGTCTCGATATTTTCAAAACGCACTAGTGTGACTCGCCCTTGGTACGTCACAAGCTCCCTCTCAGTAATCGAGAGCCACGTAGGCACAACGTCCATTAATTACATCCATCCCATCCATCATGTATGATGCATCATTTTTACCCTATAAACAAAAATTCATGGTCATCCAAAACTCAGGTGGGCCACACTATAGAAAACAGTTGGGATGGGCATACCCACTATATATTACATGCCATCCAATCCATTCATCCAATGGTCCTAATGAAGTCTCAACGAGTTATACACATTCAAAGCACTTCCACGAGTGGAACTCTCTGATCAGCTACAATAAAAGTCACCAGATCATCCTCTTGCATAGCTTGTAACCGGATATAAGTGCACAAGCTGCAATAGCAAGGAATGTCGCGAAAGACATGGTGGTCGATGCGATCGCTACCTTCTTCAATCCCTTCAGTCCATCATTCGATCCCATCTGTTTGATGGCGGGCACTGCCACTGATGATGAGGACATAAGCAAGTACCCTAGCAACTGTTGCATTTTTTCAAAGAAGCATCCTTCAATGACGTGAAAATATGCATACTGCCGTAAAAATTCCAATGTTTATTTCATGTATTCCTACCAACTCTTCCAGGATGGGAGTAAATGAAGATAAATGACACTTGCAGTATTTTTTTTATTTGGAGTAATCGTATGAAAATGAAATGAAGTGACAATAAATTGATAAAGTGCCTTTTTTTAACTCCCTTCCAGAGTTGGACAACCAAATAAAAGTACTATGCACATGTCTGTGGCATTTTTGACACGCTTATGATACTTCAAAACAATTATCGGCTAAATCATTCTCATAGAACGCTTTAAATTGTCTAAAGGTTAAATTGTCTAAAGGTAAAGGTTGGACGTCTAAATTGAAGATTAAAAAATATTGGCAAGTTGCTTATTGTGTTATTTACGTTTGTGGCTTACTCAAGGCTTAAAATTTTTTTCATTTTTTGTTAAAAGTATATATTTCAATAGGCTTGTCTGCACTGATTTAAATTATTAAATAATATAATCATTATGCTAATTAATATTATGTTCTTATGAATATATTAAAATTTTATGATACATTACAATTCCTCCCCTGGGCTCCCATCCAAATATGATGTTTGGATTTAAAATGTATTAATTTATGAAAGCGGATTGCTTCCTGTCCGCCTGGATAGAAATCGGTCTATGCAGAGAATCTGTGGGGCCCACTATGATGTAAAGGTTTTATTGACACCGCTCATACATCTTTACAAATTATTTTAAGGTATTAGATGAAAATTAGACAAATTCAATGCCCAAGTGGACCACACCATAGGAAGCACCGGTGATAATAATGTCAAATGTTGAAACCTTCCTAGGGTTCATTGTGATGTTTATTTGCCATCTAACTTTCTTTTTTTTTTTAACACAAGCGCACCCACCCCACACACTCACGCTAGTGGAATTTCACCACCTATGGGTACTCGAACCCTTGACCGGGAGTTAAAACTCCTGAGAGTCTACCACCCGAGCAAGAGAGTCTACCACATATTTGCCATCTAACCCATTCATTAGTCAACAATCCTGGATGAAGGGCAAAGATCAAAAAGTTATGTAGCCCCTAAGAAAATTTTAAGGGTGGGCGTTCATTTCCAACTGTGTGGTCCACTTGAGCCTTGGATCTATCTCATTTTTGGGACCATACGTAAAATGATCTAAAAAATAGATGAGCAATGTGGATAAACCTCATACATCACGGTGGCCCCACAACGCCCTTATCTAGACCAATTCCATCTGATGATCTGAGAGACTTCTGGAATAAGATCCATCCTCGACAGGACCCAACAGCCAATGGTCTGGATTAATCAGAAGTGAGCCACACTTAGCAAATTCAAAACGCGTGTGTACCGTGCAAATATGCGGCCACATGTAATCACAAAACACCGTCTCTAGTTGCAAAAACTCCTGATAAGATGGGGCTTTGTGCAAATATGCAATTCTTGAGCTGTCATTGTGTGTGGCCCAGTGTAAATAGCGCCCGTGTGACCTACATACATGTTAATCCAGACCGTCAAAATCGTGAACCCCACTGCTGATGGACAATAACCCAAAAATCGCATTGACTGAACAATCCTAACCGTCTGATTCAGTCAATTGAACTTGAGCCGCTGATGGTGTTCCTTATAACCATCCATGTGTGAATGGTTAGGATTGTTGATCGGTGTGATTTCCAAGCTAATATACAGCTGGACCTATAAAATTTCAGTCTTTATTGGTGGGCATGATATCCAAATCAATTTGCCGTTGGTAAACACTCGGGTCTCAAATGTGCCGGGTTGGGCCTGAAAGATCCAGGCCCACTTTGGTCTGGGTTTGGCCTGAGCCTTGCTGATGTGTCTAAGGCCCAGAAAATAAGCCCATCTACGTGATAGTGGGCCGATCTCACTCTACGGTCGGTAACTAATGGGCTGGAGTTGCCACTTTTTAGCCAGGCCCAACTACACCAGTAAAGAATACCAAAACCATCTTCAAAATTGTGGTGACTCATCCTCACATGAGACAATCGGTTATCAATACCATCCAAATTGTGGGGCAGATTGTGGATGAAGAACATCTCGAACACTGATTAAGGAATCCTAAACATCCAATTGATGGTTAGCAAATGGATGGTTAAAAATAAACAATGAACGGTCCAAATTTCAAGGGAAAAATGTGATGGTTTCTATCATGTGATCAGTGAAATGTTTGTGTTATAATCCATCTATAACTGGGTCAGCGACTTTGACGGTGTGGATCCCGGTACAAGTAGGACATGTGTACGGTGGAAAGGTTACCTGGTCAAAGATGAAGGTGATGGGGTCGCATAGATTATCTGGAATGAGAAGGCCTTTGAAAGCAATGTCATGTAAGCCTTTGAAGAGCAGAGAAAATGAGTAGAGGAAAGCTAAGATGGCTACGCCAAAGCAGTACCTGCATTTGTAACAAAGTAACAGTTCTTTTGTCAAAATCCTGATAAGTGATCTACACCGTCGATCTCATGGGATTTTCGAGATCATGCAGATGGGAAGATTCTAAACATTTTTGTTTGACAACTAGAAAGTAGACGTTTAGAATTCAATGGATTAGAAGTCACGTGATCTAATGGTTGAATCCTTCAAATGGGACGACTTTTTGGTCAACTCACATATAAGGTTGGGCCCACTGGATCAACGGCTTAGATCACCAAACCAATGGTTTTGATCACTCGGATCGATGGTTGGATCGTGCGTATGGATGATTGGAATCACTCGGATTGCATGGTGACCCAACACCACATTACATGATATCATGATGTCAGGACTCTGTGGGACCCACGGTGAATTATGTGTTTTATCCAAACCGTCCATCCGTTTAGCCAGCTCATTCTAGGGCATGAGCCCAAATTGAAGCATATCGAAAGCTCCAAGTGGACCACAACATAGGGATAACTGTTGAAACCTTCCTAGGGCATGTTTATTTGGCATCCTATTCATAAGGTCACTCATACGTGAATGAATGTAATGTTGTGGGCATTGCACAAAATCTTAGGATCTAGCCTCCCGAAACAAACCAGAATTACATAATAATAAAGCAATGAAATAAATAAAATCATAAACCACACACCACACAGCGATTTTTACGTGGAAAACCCTTAAAGAGGTAAAAACCACGGGACCTCGTCCAGATCAATAATCCACCATGAAGTAGAACGTTATAACCGTCTTCACTCACGTAGGCGTGGATAAACAATAAGAGAAACAAAGAAAACAGAGAGATCTAACCGATTACGAGGACGTAGAAGCACTGAGATATCAAGCGCACAGTAGATCACCTCTACGAGCAGAACCTCCCTTCCACAAGCTTCCTCTCTCTCTTTCTCTCTTTCTCTCACACCTTTGATAGCCTTAAACCCTTTAACAAATCCTTTGTAAAACTTTAAGAAACCCTCTTGTATTTCTCATTACTCTAGAAAACTCTAGGGACCCCTATTTATAGTTTTAGGAAACTTTCTTCCGCATCCTGGTTGCGAAAGGAATCAAAATCCGAAATCCGCACAAAATCGCAGAACGAATTTGCGTAACCTCGACTGGTCGAGCCGAGTCTTCGACCAGTCAAGCGTCACCCACGACCGGTCGAGAACCTCCTTCGGCCGGTTGAGCACCCCGGAGAAAAATAGTCCAAAGTCGCTGGACTTTGAGTCGAGTCAGGGCCTCACATGACCGGTCGAGCACGGGTCAAAAAAACCCATCATGTAAGACATACAAAAATAAAGTGGATCCTTCCCTAAGATGTTTTCAACGGCGAGTCTTCAATCTCCATTGTTTCCTTTGGTGTGGTTGACTTGAGTTTGGATATACTTCACTCTGGGCTCATCGTGTGGCCATGTGATATGTGTTTTATAACCACATATGAGAAAGGGAGGGTTTTTGTTTAATAGAGAGAGAGAGAGAGAGAGAGATCACCTGAGCTCGTCATAACGTTTGTCTGAGTAAGTGTGGAGGAGTGGGGAGGCGAGGAAGATGGCGGAAACAGCGGAGAAGAGAAAGGAAAAGAAGCGAAGGACAAGGTTGGAGTAGAGAAGGAAGGTTGGGTGAGAGCTGCTCCAACTTCCTGAGGTGTTTGTGAAGGGAGAGGGCGTTGGATATGCCTGCTGTGTTGGTGAGTACAGCACTGGCGACACCCCTGCCATCTCTCTCTCTCTCTCTCTCTCTCTCTCTCTCTCTCTGTGGAATAACAAGGGGGTCCTAGTTCTAGAAATGTAGTTGACCCAACGGCTGAGATCGCGTGGCTGCACGTATGTTACACGGGTCATTTGAGAAATTATACGATGCATGGCACGCATCTATGCACAGTATACACGAGTTTTCAATCCTGGATAAGTTGGGCTCATGCTTGGGTGATCCTGGCCGTTGGTCTATGGTATCCCCACCATGGCTCAAAGGCATCCTTGATAGGACGATCTCAACCTTTCAATTCGGTGCCTACACACGGACGGTTGAGAGAAACGCAACCATGGTTGTACTTCCTGTCCATTTTTCCCTCCCATAAAACGTATGGCTGTGATTATTAAGTCATGGTTATTTTTGGGTCACGTGCAATCCACTTAATGTACTGATCTGATAGGTCCACATGAACTGGAAACTAGAAATGTCCAATTAAACTATTAAAAAAAAAGGGGGAGGGGGGGATTGATGGCTTGGATTGCTTAATCGATGAACTTTCCCATGGGGGGACACCATACCATATTGGCACAATATATCCATGGTAAGGGTCATCAGATGAACGGTCTAGATCACGGAAAAATGGGCCCCACACATAGTAATAAAATGATTCTTCACAAGTTGCAAGAAAGATGGGAACGGTCATGACAAAGACTAAGAGATGAGGAGCATCTCCTAACCCTTTTGGTCAAGTCTAGTCTCCTTTTTTTTTAGTATTATATGGAGGTTGGCAAAAATATAAAAACAAGGAGGCAGGTGATGGAAAAGGAAAGGAAATGAATCATTTCCATGTCTATCCCGTCTGTCCATTTGTTTACTTGGGTCAATCTTCCTAATTCCAGATTCTAATCTTAATCGACGGATCATACAATATCGAACCTTGATGAGATGTATTTTATGGTGTGTTTGGATGCAAATCTACTAATTGAATGGAAAGCACAATCAGTTTTAGATGAAATTGAGATAGCCAAACGGCCTCCCCACGCATGTACTTAGACATTGAAGCACAATCAGTTTTAGATGAAATTGAGATAGCCAAACGGCCTCCCCACGCATGTACTTAGACATTGAAGGTTCCATGTAATCTCCCACCTAATTTTTAACTCAACTTTTGCAATTCAATTCTATTGTGCATCCAAACGCCGGGGTAAGAAATCACCAAACCTTCAGCTTATCGTGTAGCACAACCCAGTATGATGTGTCTGTTGAGGTGTGGAGCCAGCACACCAATGTGCCTGTTGTAAAACGGAGGTATTTCATCGCGCTGGTCGACCGATCGAGGGGACTGCTCGACTGGTCGAGTGGGTCGCTCGACTAATCGAGCGGCGCTCGACTCAAAGTCCAGAGAGTGGGGCCCCACGACCAGTCGAGGCCCTGGCTCGACTAGTCGAGGGTTACACAGATTGTGCGCGAATTTGGTGCGGACTGCGTAATTTTGAGGTGGTTTCGCAGAGGTGCAGAACGGAAGCTTCCTAAACTATAAATAGGAGTCCTATGGTTATTCCAGGGTATGCAAAAGGTATGAAAAAAGGGTTTTCTAAAGCAATGTTAAGGGTTTTCTGTACGTCAAAGGTGAGTATATTGCTTGTGATCTCGTTTTCTTCATAGTGGAAGTTTGCACACGTGGTTTTTTACTCTTGTTGAGGTTTTTCCACGTATATTCTGTCTTGTGGTTTGTTGGTATGCTTAGATTCTACTTCTATATTATATTTCTTTATGTTTATCATTTATGGGTGAGACCGGAGATTGGATCTTGGATCACTTGCGTTGTTGGTGTGTTATGCAACAACTGGTATCAGAGCTATTGGTTTAGTTCAAGTGGGAGCGATAACGGAAAAATGGAAGACTATAATTGAAAATTTTGATGGCTCAAACTTTGCTTTCTGGAAGATGCAGATGAAAGATTATCTATATCAGAAGAACCTCTATATTCCTCTAGGAGGAAAAGAGAAGATGACAGATGATGAATAGTCTTTATTAGATCGAAAGGCTTTAGGAACAATCCGACTCTCTTTATCTAAGAGCGTCACCTTCAATATATCTAAGGTGAAGACCACAAAAGAATTAATGCAAGCTCTAACTACGATGTATGAAAAACCCTCAGCGTCCAACAAGGTTCATCTTATGAAATAGCTATTCAACATGAAGATGTCAGATGGTAGGAGCGTGGCTGAACATCTAAACGAGTTCAATACAGTCACGAGCCAATTGGAATCTGCTAGCATCACTTTTGATGACGAGGTCATGGCGTTATTGATCTTGTCCAGTTTGTCAGACAGTCGGGATGGTTTGGTGATTGCCGTGAGCAATTTTTCAGGGTCGACAAAGCTGAAGTTCGATGATGTGGCTTATCTAATTCTCAGTGAAGAATCTAGAAGAAAGGCATAGGAAGTTTCAGGGGATTCGAGGAATGCACTAAACGTTGAAGGAAGAGGAAGATTGCTAAACAAAGGAGGCAATAAACACAAACGTTCTAAGCTAAGAAAGAAGTCCAATAGACCGAAAGAAAAAGACGGGTGTTGGCATTGCGGGAAGAAGGGGCACATGAAACATGATTGCAGGGCGCTTAAGAAACAAGATGGAAGCTCTCAAGGTGGGAAGGATTCAGTGAATCTATATGAGGAAAGTGACACAGAAGCGTTGATATTATCTCTTGATGCACGGAATGATTCTTGGGTCATAGACTTGGGTGTTTCATTTCATGCCACTTCGTGCAAGGATGTTCTACGTGATTATGTGTCGGTAACTTCGGGAAAGTCTACCTAGGTGATGATTAGTCGTGCAGTATTGTTGGAAAGGGAGACGTTCATATAAGTCAGAAAGACAGAACGGCTTTAAAATTGAAGGATGTCAAACATGTACTGAGTTTAAGATGAAATTTGATCTCAGTGGGGCAGTTGGCCGATACCGGATATGTGACGACATTCACGAGTGATTCCTGAAAGGTCACAAAAGGTGCCTTGGTGATATCTTGAGGCAAGAAGGAAGGTACTTTGTACGTGACTTTCGGATTGTATAGTTCACTCGCAGTCGCATCAACTGGAGTGAATGGGCAGTTATGGCATCAGAGGTTAAGACATATGAGTGAGAAAGAGATGAAAGTGTTGTTGTCAAAAGGGAAGCTATCAGGACTAAAGTCTATTGACTTGAAATTTTGCAAGGACTGCGTGTATGGCAAGCAGAAGATGATAAGCTTCAAGAAAATAGGATGCGCTCCAAAGACACATTTTTTGAAGCGTGTACACACTGATTTGTGGGGACCGGCATAAGTATCATCTCTTGGTGGCTCACATTATTTTGTTTCTTTTATTGATGATGCTAGTAGAAAACTATGAGTCTATTTCTTAAAGCACAAATCTGATGTATTCGATGAATTTAAGAAGTGAAAAGTAATAGTAGAATACAAGACATGTAAAACAGTAAAATGTCTCAGATCAGATAATGAGGGAGAGTATTGTGATAAGAGGTTTGAGGAGTATTGTGCAGCAAATGGAATCAAACATCAGAAAACGATTCCAAGGACACCGCAGCAGAACGGTGTAGCTGAGCTCATTAACAGGACTATCCTTGAGCGCGCCAGGAGCATGAGGTTACATGCAGGGTTGCCCAAGACGTTTTGGGTAGATGCTGTGAATACTGTCGTATATCTCATCAATAGAAGTCCCTCAGCACCATTAGATGGTGGGCCACCAAAAGAAACGTGGACTGGGAAAGAAGTGAACATTCACATCTCAAAGTGTTCGGTTGCACTTCATATATTCACATTCATGCAGAGCACAAAAACAAGCTGGATGCGAAGTCCAAGAAGTGCACGTTTATAGGTTACGGGCAACATGATTTTGGCTATCGGTTTTGGGATACAGAGAACCGGAAAATCATCAAAAGCAAAGACATAGTCTTCAACGAAAAAGTGATGCATAAGAACAGTGTGCAGCAAAAACAAAATAAGGCCGACGAAAAAGAATTCGTAGAGTTGGAGGAGTTACCGGACATGGGTGTTACAGTGCCACAAGATGAGCATGCATAGGAGCATAATGAGGCAGAGCCGCAGACACCGGTTGTGAAGAGGTTTACTCGGGAGAGGAGACCCAAGATCTGATACTCACCCTCCTTACATTATCTACTGCTGATAGATAATAGTAAACCGAAATGTTTTGAAGAGGCATTACAATTAGATATACGGGTTAAGTGGGAGCAGGCCATGGATGATGAGATGGACTTTCTTGAGTCCAATTATACGTAGGAGCTAGTCACTCTACCTAAGGGTAAGAAAGCTCTTCATAACAAGTGGGTTTACAGACTGAAGGAGGAGCATGATGGTTCAAAACGGTATAAGGCCAGATTGGTTGTGAAAGGGTTTCAACAAAAGGCAGGCATCGACTTCACTGAAATATTTTCACCAGTGGTGAAAATGTCTACGATTCGCATGGTCTTGAGTATAATGGCTACAGAGGACTTACATCTAAAGCAGCTAGATGTTAAGACAGCTTTTCTTCATAGGGACCTTGAAGAAGAGATATACATGCATCAGCTGACAGGATATGTAACACCAGGAAAGGAGAACAAGTTGTGTAGACTGAAGAAGAGTATATATGGCCTGAAGTAGGCCCCGAGGTAGTGGTACAAGAAGTTCGACAATTTCATGTTAGGAAACGATTGTAAGAGATGTCATGCAAATCACTGTTGCTATTTGAAGAAGTTTGATATGTCATACATCATCCTTCTTTTGTACGTTGATGATATGCTTGTGGCCGGATCAAGCATGAAGGACATCTTAGATCTTAAAATACAACTGTCTAGATAATTTACCATGAAAGATTTAGGAGCTACAAAATAAATCTTAGGCATGAGGATAAAGCGTGACAAGGAAAACAAGAAACTAATTTTGTCACAGGCAGAGTACATAGCCAAGGTACTTGATCGATTCAGTATGGGAGGTACTAAGCCAGTTAGCGCTCCATTAGTCAACCACTTGAAGCTTTCCAAGGAGCAAGGCACGAAGACACAGGAGGAACGGGACTATATGACTAAAGTCCCATACGCGTTAGCTATTGGAAGCCTCATGTATGCTATGGTGAGCACGAGGCCAGATATTGCTCAAGTAGTGGGAGTTGTTAGTAGGTTCATGAATAACCCCGGGAAGGAACATTGGGAAGCAGTGAAGCGGATCCTTAGATACCTGGTAGGTACTGTGGATGTAGGGCTGTGTTATGGAGGATCGAAAATCAAGAAATAAGGCTATGTAGATTCATATTTGGCAGGAGATATCAACAGCAGAAGAAGTACTGCAGGGTATGTATTTACTCTGGGTAGTGCTGCAGTCAGTTGGGTCTCTCAGTTATAGAAGATAGTATTCATTAGTACAACGGAAGCAGAATATGTTGCAGCTACAGAAGCGTGCAAGGATATGGTGTGGATGCAAGGTTTCATAGAAGAGTTTGAAAAGAAGCAAGCAGATTGCAAGCTGTACAGTGACAGTCAGAGTACAATACACTTGGCTAAGAATTTAGCATTTCATTCAAAGACCAAGCATATTAACATCAGATATCACTTTATACGTTTGTTACTGGAAGATGGATCGATTGCTCTAGAGAAGATTCATACAAGTGAGAACCCTGCAGATATGTTGACCAAAACGGTCACGCGAGAGAAGCTGAAGCTCTGTTCAGCTTTGATTGGTTTTCAAGCTTGAAGACGGAGAGGTGGTGCACTCTGGATGTAGAAGACGAAGGATTATGGTGATGTGTCTCCAAGTGGGAGATTGTCGAGGTGTGGAGTCAGCACACCAATGCGCCTATTGTACCTGTTGTAAAATGGAGGTCTTTCGCCGCATTGCTCGATGGCGAGCAGCGCTCGACTCCAAGTCCAGAGAATCATGTTTTTTAGCCTTAACCAATTGAGGGTCAAGATCGACCAATCGAGGGGGTCGCTCGACCAGTTGAGACCCTGGCTCGACTAGTCAAGGGTTACGCAGATTGTGCATGGATTTGGTGCAGACTGCTTAATTTTGAGGCAGTTTCGCTGAGGTATGGAACGAAAGTTTCCTAAACTATAAATAGGGATCCTAGGGTTATTCTAGGGTATGCAAAAGGTATGAAAAAAAGTTTTCTAAAGCAAGGCTATGGGTTTTCCATACGTCTAAGGTTAGTATATTGCTTGTAATCTTGTTTTCTTCATAATGAAAGTTTGCACCCGTGATTTTTTACCCTTGTTGGAGTTTTTCCACATATTGTTTTGTGGTTTGTTGGTATATTTGGATTCTACTTCTAGATTATATTTCTTCCTGTTTATCGTTTGTGGGTGAGACCAAAGATTGAATCTCGGCTCACTTGCATTGTTGGCGTGCTGCGCAACAGTGTCCACATTGTGGCTGTGTCGTATGGGTGGGAACATCTGAGCTGCCCAGGTGGGACCCATACGTATATGAAATGGCTCAAAATCCAGGTCTCAACTGCCCGATCATGCTATCTGATGATATAAGTATTCTCATTGAAAACTTCGCACATGTAGCACACGTGATGCTTGAAAATCTATGCTGACACGTGGTGCATGCAGGGCACTTCAAGATGTAGCATGCACAAATTCGTAGACATGGAAAATGCAGCATACTTTCAGTGCTTGAAGATGAATGGTGGGTAGCACTTATAGCACATTGGCACGTGTGACGTGTACTATGTGTGGGCCATTTGTGTACCATGACAGGAACTAGTTGGTCTCTTTCTCTACACCATTCATTAACAAATTGTCCTGCGCATGGCACACGTATGAAAGATCTAGACTGCCCATCTGGTATTCCCCACTATAGGCGAACCATATCTAAATACCATGAAATTATAGAACCTTTGCCGACCCAATATCGAACAGCCTCAGCACTAAATTCAATTTAATACATGTCTACAATACATCATCTTCCTCAGCTAATGCCAACCGTCGATCAGCACAAATAACCAAAATTGTAATAATAAGCAATTATATTAAAATGGATAAAACAAAATCCTACAAGTGCAAGACTATCCACGGTAGCTATTGCATTGAGAAACTGCTCCCACGACAAGAGGCTGCCCAAATTTTAGAAGCCTCTTGGCCAAGATCAAAACATAACTGGAGCAGTGATCAGTGCCTAGCACCCAACAAAATGTCTTTAAATCACCTGCCCCTTTGGTTTCCATATGGGTTGCTTTCATTGATTCCATGACGGCTGCCCTCAATTCTTCGCTTCTTCCTAAACTTGGAGGCACTGCTGTCTATTGTTAGATTTATCTTCGGAGGAGAAGAGAAGCAAAAGGAGGTCGCAACAGCCTGTTACATAATCCGCAATACTCATTATTACCCACAGGGAGAAGTGGATATGCCTTGTGCAGGAATTATCACGTCCTAATGCATCAGGATACTCATTCAATCCATACAACCCAGCATGTATCTCAGTGATACATACCGCTGATTCGATGGGACCCATTGGTAGCCCACCCCAAAAATCTCCCAAGTTAGAACGCCCTAGCCATTTCAGGGACCAAAGGTCTCGAAGAAAGAACAAAGTCACATGACTAGGCTCTTCCAATCTAGAAGATCTTTTTTGGCACTCCTACCATGGATGGACCCATCAGATCAACAAAGTCTGGATTTCCAAACCATGGGTCCCATCGTAGCAGGACGCATGATCAGGATTCAATGATTCCTCCTGCAGAAGACCAATGTCCATGACAAATCCTATTATAGCCAGCAGCAGTGGTTACCAGTACCACTAGCATTGTCCATGACAAATCCAATCCTATTATAGCCAGCAGCAGTGGTTACTACTAGCTAAGTTCCATGGTGAGCCCATGCAATACATGGTCGGCTCTCACTGCTTAAAGCCAATGAGAATCCACATGCTCCTTTCATTACCTGAAGATCAAGGCGGTGTACGTTGAAGATATCCTTCATGGAATGTGAGTTATATGCCAATATATAGGATCTGTATGCTTCTTTTGCTGACTTATTCAAATAATAGTTGCTTGCCACCAGCTCCACCTGCATCAATTCATTGCCGATTCAATTCCCATGAAAACAAGGTCCTACAGAAGACGAGCAGCAGCAGATTGGATGTGAAGGACGAGGCATACCAGACGGGACTGCACATTAGCCAGCTTCTTTTCGCTAAACTCGTATTCTTTCAGTGGGACTTTTGCTTCCTGCAGCCATGGGGGAAAAGGGGATAGTCAAAATCTCTGGGTCTCCCATCACCAAACCGAAGGATGGCTGTTAAAGAGAGAATACTAGACCTTGAGATAACGAAGAAATTGCAACTCTTCTGGTATCAAAAACAGCAGCGCATGTCCCTTCCCACCTTCACCACGGGCCGTTCGGCCAACCCTGTGAATGTACTCCTGACAGAAGATCACGAGAATGAGTGAACTTCAGATGGCCCATCCCAGCCAAAAAACAAAAGAAACAAAAACCAGAGATACCAATGCTGCCTGCAAAAGAAGATTTCTCAATCCTACTCCCACATGCTACAGCACGTAGCAAAATCCAGACAATGTGCACACCAAAAATGGACAGGGAAAAAAAGTGTGACAGCCCATAACCAATGTACACATACTGCCCAGTTGATAAGTACAGGGTTTTTTTTTTTTTTTTTTCCGAAGGACATTAGCAGGGAAGCACGTGATGAATTGACCCAGATCTTGCACACAGACCACAATGGCACCTGCAGAGAGTGCGATTGACAACCCTACTCACAGCTAGTAGGTCTTAACAGAGCTCAATCAGAACATTTATGTAAAAGAAAAAATAATAATAATAATAATAATAATAGGAACCTTTGGCTCATCTGGAGGATCATACTGCACAATCCAGTCCTACAAAAAGAAGCAAAAGGCAGCAATTTTACATCTATGCAAGATGATAGTATAGAAAAAATAACAGCCCAGATGTCATAAAAGTAAACAAACCACAGCAGGGATATCGAGGCCGCGAGCAGCAACATCTGTACATAGTAAGATACCCTTCTCTGCCTTACAGAAGTCGAAAAAGGTGGTGGTCCGTTTCTGTTGCTTTTGCTTCCCATGGATATCAAGGCATTCGACGTGAATATATCTGAGAAGCTCCGCGTGGTACTTCACAGAGTTACAGGATGAGAAGAAAACCATCACCTTCTTTGACAGATTCCTCCTCAAAAAGGAATATAAAAGAATGAATCTCTTGGCACTTGGCACAATACAGTAGCCCTGCTGCAACCCTTCAACAGTAACCTACATGGCCCACCATCATGTGAGCATGCTTTAATGGTAGAGGAAATACATCGAAATACATTAATGTCACACGAACAATTCCCTGGCCAACAAACTGTGCTGTGGGGCCCACTATTTGGTGATCCAAACCATCAATATGGTGGACCCATGATAGACGGAACATCCTGTAAACTCCCCCGTCCAATGATCCTAATTATCTGATTAGACTCCCAGTAAATGCGGACTACTTGTAGTTGTTCATTTTCACTGGATGGATGGGGTTATCTGATGGGGGAGATACCAGGCCATGGCCCATCCCCTGATGGGGCCCACCAGATCAACGGCTTCTATGACTGAAACACAGGACTTACCTGTACCGTTGCCCACTAAAACAGAGAAAAATAGTTTCTTTCAATCAGACATCAGAAAACACCTCATGATGGAAAGGTTTCAAGAGATTTACCTTTGACCTCCCATCATCTACTCCAACATATATTGGAGCCTTATTGAGCGACAACCGTGCAAGATCTTCGACCTGCAGCATGAATTGTTTTTTTTAAGTGGGTCATGCAGGGGGAAATGGCAGGTGCAAGATTCAGATTTAATTTTTATTTTATTTTATTTTTTTTACACACGCACACACACCCCCACACACTCACGCTAGTGCAAGATTCAGATTAGAACAACATACCTTCTTAGTTTGGGTAGCAGAAAAAAGAGCTGTCTGCCTCTCCTGCACATTCACGCGAATGTACAATTGGTTAACATGGCAATCAAAGGTAAAAGAGGCAATTAATTAAAGAGGATAGAACATTGACATACAAACGTCATAACATTGTTATAACAAGAACACTCACCCTCTGTTATGCAACAAAAAACGCCTGTTAAATAATTTGATCAGCCACCATATGGCAGGATAACAACCATTGTATGAAAGCCAGTTTTTAACCATAACAGCATTACATTATGGATTATGACACATTTCCCGGTAAACAAAAACACCCATTATTTCCAACAGGCCAGATATTTTCAATTTTTCCAATTTTTTTGTTTTCACAATTGCCATTGCCAATATATAAATGAAGCATATGAAGCTGTCATGTGTTCATAAAACCATTCCTGTAAGTGGCACCATAGAAGCCAATTGTAGAAAATCCATCAAGGAGTTGGCATCAGAGATCTTGGGAAGAGGAAGCTTAAACAAAATTACTCTGATAAGTGGATTTCAAAACCACCATCAGCTAAAGAAAATGATATGGGAAGCATCGTTGTGTGTTGAATAATGAGTGTGTATTGAAGGCTTAACCAAGAATTCAGGGTGCTAGGGAAAGAATCATCAATCGGTAGGGTAACTTGGTAGGATACTATCAAGGGAAAAGATCACCTAAAGCATCTGTTAAATGGCAATCAGAAGTTGATTATTGAACGGCATGTACCTCCTCCATCATGTACAAGAGCCCTTTTTCACCAAAAGGAATTATATGAGGCTTTAGATATGCACCCTGAGCCTTGAATTTAGACAAAGAAGGCCCATGGATAGGTAATCAGATGTTGGAATAATAGGCCCCACCTTGGATGAGAGATTCACCAAGCACATGCTTGAATGAACAGTTCCAACACCTCTATTAGCAACAGCAAATAAATTGTCAAGAAGAGAATGCAGAAATGGTGATAATACAGCAACAGTTCACATGCAACAAAAAAAAAAGGACCAAATATTGGACTGTTACAACCATCCAACCTAAGATATTTTCAGGGAATCTTTCATAATCTACAGACCAATTGGACCAACAGTCCCCATTACCAGTCCATGGGCCACACCTTTACAAACTCAAGGCTTGAGGATGCCATGCATATACTTGGCTCAAGGCTCATATAACTCCTCTTCCACCAACGGGTCGTGTCAGCCTTGCCTAATAAATGAAGGGAGAAAATTGGACTGACATGGATAGAGAAAAACACTAGTGAACAAAATGCAAGATGACGGTTAACATTGCAACTCAGAGGAAGCAGTTTCAAAGAGATCAAGTTGCACTACATGAACTTAAAACATTAATCCCACCAGGTGCAACCCATACAATGGAACTAACGAGTAAAAGAATTGGTGCAATAGCATACCTAGTGTAACTTTTGAGACCTTTCTAGCAGATAAAATTCCTTTTCGATCAACATCACAATCCAAAAAATTGACATAAATAGGAAAATAGAAATTAAAACTGTCCCCAGTAGATAGGAAGTTACCAGTTTACATCAAACCAAAGTAATGGCGGAAAGATTATCCACTTACCTTCGGAAGAATTTTAATGATTTGCTTCATTTCTTCCTCAAAGTTCGCTTCCAATATTCGGTCAGCTTCGTCGATCATGAGGCACTACACATTCAAGAGAATAATAGGAAAATATCATATATACATCGAAACCACTGCTAATAATAACTCTAGATTGAAAGCTTGAACATGTTATAACATCTGAGCTAATAAATAATTCTAAAACTGAGATGTCAGACAAGTTAGAACTTCAATTAGAACTCATATTCAAGTAAATTGGCTCCATATATATTCTCCACTGGATAAAAAATTTGAAACATAAAACCAAATAAAAATTATAAAGAGAGACATAGCAGATTTGCAACGTCTTGCATTATCAGAGTCATTCATACAACAAAATAGCACGTGATGAAGGCTAAATAAGGTCAGCATTATCTTGTCAAATGAATAATAAGCAGCAGTTATTCGCATATCAATAGCTACTCTTATGCAACAAGTTTCTGACCCAAACTGTCATAAATGGTATAGGGGAATCGGGATATCATGGAAAAGATAGGTTAGAATTTCTGGAGACGAAAAGCATTCCCAAACTCCATTGTGTTCAAAAGAGGTCAGATTCTTGTGAAAAATATACAAGCAAGAAGGACGAAAAGTTTTTCTTTCTTTTGTTCAGGTAGACAGCGAAACAACCTTTAGTAAACATGAAGACCTGGAAACTCCAATGCAGCCAAAACGTGAACAAATTTTCTACCCGATACCATAGCCATAGTTCTGTACAAGTTACAATGCATATTGATTGTTTATCTTCCACATGAGCAGCCTCCTAGACAACCTTTCCTCATAGAAATAGTTGATTGGGAAGCCAGGGCCAACTGGGATTTGTGGTTTGATCAGAAACATCACCAAAGAGGTTATTCTGCAGCTTTTCAGGTCCATCAGGTTTCAGCGATTTGAACTTCACTGAAGCCCAGGCAATTGTTCAATGCGTTAAGATAGCAAAGAGGAAGAAATTCAACCCCGCTATTTTGAGACTCGTGGAACATTATTGATTGGATTGAAGATATGGGGGGATGTCACTGAAGATATGAGGGGGATGTGATTGAAAATATGGGGCTGATTTAGATATGTAATTAGGATTTTCTATATTTGATTTTGCTATTGTTAGGATTTTACCATCTTGGGTAGATTAGATTGATTTGAAGTCAACTATGATTAATTTGAAATCAATCTCTTTGTTGGGGGGATTCTCATTAGAGATTCACTTAGAGTCTATAAAAAGGGGGTTAGCATAGGAAGTGATCATTCCAATATTTTTCTAAGAGTGAGCCCTTCTTAAGTACTGTAAGAGATGAAGTTTGATATCAATAAAGTTCTCTCCCTCTCTACTCTAATATTCTTGTGGGTGTGCTCTTGTCCATTTCTTTGCGATTCGTTGTCGATATCTCATTGATTCGATAACTAGGTTGCACCAAAGATCAGCTAGTACATATAGTTTTACATAGCGTTTTTAAACACTTCTCTACCAAATATAGCTTTCAAATGGATCAACAAGCATGTATCATAGGAATGGCATTGAGCTTCATTGCATTTTATTGATCTCTCTTTCATCTTTCCCAACTAAGATGTGAATAGGCTATTGACTATGGCCATGTCTATCCAAATCAAGGTATTGGCTTAAACAGGAACATATAGAGGGGCACCCCCGATCAAACTTCAATCACACCCATACAACATAGGTACTCGGGCTTTATAGAAATATTTAGATATGGTGTGAACTACAACGATATTAATAATTGAAATTGTTTTAATGTAAGGAGAATTTCTGTTTCTATTGCTCAACATTGTCTCAACATGAGAGGACATCATACGCACGCGCACGCCCCCCACCATACGCACGTACTCAAGGAGGAAGGCCCCACTATCGATCTGGATCAACGACAACATCTATGGAGGACCTCTTAGTTAGGGGGTTGTGCTATGAAGCATTGGACCCGATCATCATGTGGATTCCACCATTGGATCTCATGATCGTGGCCCACTACCCTAGATGATCTAGGATTTTGAGTTTTGGTTATTATCATTATTAAAAGCATCATAAACGGTTTTGATTGCGTAGATTAGTTGTTATTTTTGTTACTTCATCTATAAGTATTAGTGTGGGCACATGGCGCAGCTTTTGGAGTTTAGGAATTTCTTATAAATAGGCAACCCCATGTAGGTATTTTTCATTGAAGTTTTATGAATAAAATTCTGTGTTTTTTTCTTCTATCTCTCTGAGTTGAAGAATCTAATTGGGTGCAAAACTCTCCCTTCCTTGAAGGGCTAGCTACCGTGGTGCCAAGCCACAACCATCCCAAATCATCTTCACCCCTACACCCCACATCCATCATCTTCTACAGCCCTCCCATCTTCAGATTCACCCCTTTTTGTACCCAAATTCTCCTTCACAACAGATTTTCAGATTCTGGCCCACCAGAGGGGCTAAAACTTCGGCGGAGCACCACGCACAAACCGGGCAGCGGATCGACACGAGATTTGGTGTGAGTGAGCCACCCCTGGCCGATCCCACCCTAGGTGGCCTTTCCAGTTCCATGGGCCTCACACACATGCGGACAAGGATTCACGCACGTGCGCCTGAACCGGGTTGTTGTCCACACGCGTGGATCATCTCAGGTTCCTTCTCTCTTCTATTTCTCTCCTCTCTCGCCTTATATCCCCAACCCTAACCCTAGATAGTCCCAAATTCCAAGTATTTCCAACTTTTGCGAATCCTAGCTTTTTCCCTAATTGAAACATGGTAAATCTCTTGAATTGAAGAACAATCCTTTGCAAGAGTAGATAAATCTTACACTCTTTTGGGCATTGTTTGGTTTATAATTTTACTTGATCCAGTCTTAAACTTGTGTAGGCTTGTACCCCCGTAGATTCCCCTGATTGAATGTTTGATCGTATGTGGGACGTGGAATTTTGTGATTGTTTGAAATTGGTATGATCTAAAGCTTGAAATCTTGCATGTCATATTTAATTTCATGTCCTGCATCACAACATAAGGAGCAGCTCTATTTGTGTTGTTTCATACCATTTTGAAGGAATAAACTGAACATGTATATTGATCAGAGCACAGAAAAATTCACATTGTTTCGATTTCACGTCTTCAGTGAACAGTCAAAGCCAATAACATAGATCCTGATTTCCTGCTGAGGCCATCTACCTGATTATCAGAATGCAGCTACGCACATAGAAGCAATGGATATGAGGTTTCAAAATGCCAGCGAGCTATTTCAAAGACATCTGCACTTGCATAAAGGATTCACATAAAAGAAACCTGTAATTGAATTATTTGAACCAGAACAGGCAAAATCACATTCCAAGAGCGTCACCTATCATTTAGAAGAGAAAAGACCCTAGAAGAACGCACTAACAATTTCGAGTGCATAAGCTCATTAGTTCCAGCCCTGCAATTCATCATTTACTGCTCATGTTCAAGTCCCCAACTTCCATATCAACAGGAAACCATAAATTTAAACCAATTAATATTTGAAAAGAATTAGAATCATCATTGTCTAAGTCTTATCCAACTAATTGGAGTTGGCTATTTGAAAAGAAATAGAATAAAAGCATTAAAAGCAATAGTGCAACAATTTCTATATATTCATGAATGACTTGTCGAAAAGAAAAGGAAGTGCTGCTTACCTTCAAATTTTTATATATGAAGCCCTTAGTAGACTGAAGATGGTCCAGAAGTCTCCCAGGGGTTGCCACCAGTAGATTCACCCCCTTTGCAAGCCGTTCTGCTTCTCCCCTTCGAGCTGAACCACCAATAACCAACCCGTGAGTCTGTTTGTGGTATTTGAGAAGGTCCTTTGCCACAGCATGCGTCTGTTACATCAGAAGGGAGGAACATAAATCCAGGAAGTGCTCATCTTTACATACAAAATATCACTGCAGTACTTCTACATGTCTCACTAGAATGACAGGATGGGACAGCCCCAAAAAAGACTAAGATTGGACTACTTTAAACCCTTGATGATTTCACTCTTCTTCTTTTCTTTTCTTTTTCCTTTTTTTTTTTTTTTTTTTTTTTTTTTTGAGAGAGAGAGAGAGAGAGATGGCAAATTTTGTATTAAAGAAGCTCGCAAAAACGAGCAAAGAATACAACACCCACACCCAACCTAAATCAGGCCCAACACTCTAAGAGGGCCGAGATATTACTAATAACCTCCTCAACTCTAACCTGAAGATTCCTGGAACAACAACCGTTTCTCGCTCCCCAAATGGCCCAAAACACTGCCGAAATAAGAAGCCTCTACCTTGCTTGATGATTTCACTCTTTTTGTTACAGGCTTACAGCCACCCATAAAGCCTTCACTATAGCGTGGCTGGCCCACAAAATGGTTAGATCCACCTTGTTGAACTGAGCGGTGGGCCACACTGTAGAAACAATGGCCAACTGAGAAAATCAAGCCTATCCAACCATCATGGGGGCCACGCCATAGAAAACAATGCACAGCCACCCAATCACCTCCACTGAAGCATGCTGGCCCACATGACGGTTGGATGGGTTGCATGCCGTGACATACACCACAGCAAGCCCGACATAGAAGAATGTTGTAGAACAGTCCTATTCTACAACATTGCATACAAATCAAGAATACAGTAACTGGACCGTCTTGTAGGGCCAATTGACCAGCCAAAATCTCTTCTTCAACAGCTTTGTGGATCTCTAGAATCAAAATGTGGTTTTGGGGGCCATAGGTGAAGAACGGTAGAGAGCTTAGGGCTTGAAGTTGAAGGGGTAGGGCTTCACAATCGGAAGTTGTTTCTGTTGTAAAAGCCAGGCTTTTGTGTTTGTTTTACACCATTTCAATATGCTTGTGAGTCTTCAGCTGTATGCTTGTTGCACTTGTAGAGATAGTTACAATTGCATGATAGGTATGATTCTAGAAATATACTACATCCTCGATAGGATTCACGGTTTGAATGGTCTGGATAGCTGTACTTTAGTGCTACGTGTGAGGACAATGAGTCGCCACCATCTTACAATTGGTGCTCACAAAAATATTAGAGCTTTAACTGTTGCATACAATACTTCTGCTACACCCTACACACAGCATAGCGTGTGCTATGCTACAAATAGCTTATGCCACACGAGACTTGTGCTTTTTGGGTGCGCTACATAGCGCCACAGCTATGCTATGAGCGCTATTCAAAACAATGCTTAGAGATGATGCAGGATCTATTCCCGTCATCAAAATAGGTCCAGATGCAGACCACTTGCTGTCTGAATAAAGATCAAGACCAACACTATCATCTGATTGGACTATATAGAGATCCCAAATTTGTTTGAAAAGTCCAATCATGATACTTTCCACGTCTAGCTAAGATCCTTGGAACATTACTCATTGTATTTCATGAACAATGAATTGAAGAAACATTTTGCAAAAATGAAGCTGAAGTGGAAGCACAACTATGACACGGTAGGCTCCATCTTGTGGGCACTAGGGAGGAAATAAGGCGCAGGTTGAACGACAGGTTCCTGGCCCTTGAATATGAGGAAGTCGTGTTCAAGGATCTTATTTCCATACATCAAGGAAATCTAACCGAAAAGGAGTATTCAGAGAAGTGTCATTACCTAACAGTTTAACACAAGTCAACGATAGTGAGTGACAAAAAATGTTTCATGGATTTGCTAATTCCTTAGCCCTCTCACCTGCATGACACTCCCACAGGGCTCCAACGCTAGTCGATTAAGCCTACCACCCACTTGCACCACTAACTGCTAACACCAAAGACTAGCTAAGATGGAAGAAAGACGAGGGAATGAACAGGAAAGCTAGGAAGCTTTGCATTGCACTAAGGAGAGATGGTTACAAGTCAATTCCCCTTCCTTCTCTCGCCCTTCCATTTACCCACATCCCTCTATTTTCGCTTCACAATCCATAATCAGATTTATTTTTCCTTTATGGAAAAAAGATTTCAGTTGCTACAACCACACAATTGACAAATCAAATACTGACCGGTTCCTTGGATATTGATAGAGAATCAGCCAAATGAATTTGACTTTACATTTTTTTTAAATCCTGAAGTAACTCTCATCAACCAGCACTACTATGATGTAAACCATTAGGAGTAATTCATCGAATGGGTTAGATATAAAATAATAGCATCCCCTTTATATGATCCCACTATCTATATCTACATGCATATAGATACATTGACTTTCTATTTCAAATATTCACAGATCTATTTCAAATAAAACAGCTATACCCGCATATAATATATATGCATTTATCCATATATCATGTATCTGCATGCATAACAATGGCAGCTTTTTTATTTCTGCTCAAGGGGAGCCACATTTGTGCTGTACCCAATTCCACTAAAACATATCTCTATTATGATCCAAGCTCAAGTGTTAAAATAAATTGATGATATTTGATCCCATTGGATCTAAACAATCTAGTTTTTTTAACATGAAGAGATAAAGAAGCCATTGCGATACACAACATGGATAAATTAGGCAACACCATTCACTGCCCATTTGCTAGGGAAGTGTGGAGTAGTTTTTTTCAGAAGTTTAGACATGTCTTGGGTGATGCCCAAATCTGTGAGGGATCTATTCTTGCTTTGGCACAAGGTGGAAGAAATGTAACAGTTATGTGGAGATTGGTTCTTCTAGCCTCCTTATGGGCTATTTGGGGGGAAAGAAATGGAAGATGCTTCCATACTGAATCCCTGAAGGCAGAGGAGGCCTTCTTGAAAGCTCATATTCTTGTGGTTAAGTGGGCTTCTTCTATTAAAGCTGTGGAAGATTGTAAATTTATCATTTTTCTTTGATTGTAGCCTTTGTGCCATCTCAGCACTCCTACAATAAAAAAATTGTTACTCTTCAAAAAAAAAAAAACAAAGAAGAAGAAGAAGAAGAAAGAAGCCATTGCCAAGTTTCAAATCCAGTGGATTTATTTCATCTTTTTTCAAATATACCTATAAAGAAGAAATTGGAATCTTTAGCACAACCTCTATATCAAGAAGGATTTTGAATCTTTAGCACAACCCATATATTCATAATGGAACCATGTCTAAAATGGAGAGGGTTCAGATATGAAAAGACTTAGCAAGTCTCTAGATGCATACATCAATGGCTCAAATTATGCCACATGGAATTCATCCAACCGTCAAAAACACTCGAACTTCTTGAAAGTTCCACGCTCATCTAGTTATAAGAATCTACCAAAGAACTCACGAACCTTCCAAAGACCTCTCTACTACTCTACAAGACATTGGCTTATGCTAGAATTCTCTACACTCTTCTACTATGTACAAGCCTCTCTGTACAAGTAGAGCCAAAAACATTTGTCCCTCAAATAGCCTCCATGCCACCATGACAAGAGCCCCCTAATTGCAACAGATTTACAAGAAGATATCAACAGAAGATGGCGACAATTTGAAGGTCCCAAAGAATCCAGTAGCAAATTAAGATGACAGCCGCCAGGTGCATTTTCAAGCTAGGGGGGTATTTGTCACAACAATTTACCTTGAGCTACTTGACCCTACACGCAACCATTCTCTCTATGCTACTACACCAGGAACATGACAGACCAGAAGATTTCGAAATGGACCCTGATGGTAGCTTCTCTTCCAAATCATTCTAAAACATTATGGTAGCTTCTCTTCCATACCCTTTTTTTTCCAAATGATTTGCTCTAGGGAACAAATGTCTTCTCTGCCTGACTGCATGCCAAACTATGGGGAGCTCCCATGCCCCCAAGATTGCAGGCCTTTGCTTAACAGCAGTGACCAATAAAGCTTTGTTTTAGATACTCTTCACTAAAATCATCAAGTGTTTCCAATTAGATAGACTTCGGAAGCGTTGTCAGGATTTTCCTAGCATTTTCTTCCTCCACCAGGAACACGAGGAAACTATGAATCATATCCTCCTCCGTGGTACCGTGGCTCAAATAGCATTGGACTAATGAAGGAAAATCTGAAAGAATATTTGGCAATAAAGCTATCTTAATAAATAGAATTGAGAATCAAATTATTGCTTAACCAGGCGACTTCTAGACCACAGGGAAAAGGTCATTCCAGATCTGACTTACGCCAAAGATTGGAAAGCTGCACGCTGCAGTGGTAAGGTATCCTCTACAGCCAAACCTAAGGTAGCAACCCACAACAGACTACTTAAGGCTTAATGTTGACAGTTGTTCCCTTGGAAACCTAGTCCCTTCCAGTATGGGCAGCACCTTCATAAAAGTTAAGGGGAGGTTGTTCAGGTTCTCTCGAGGCCCTGTGGTGAGGTTGGCTTAAATGATACGGAGGTTTTTCTCTGCAGAAGGGTTGTGAATACTGTTGACTTATTTTTACAGGCATCTTTTTATTTAAGGAGATTCATGCACCGTTATAGCGTGCGCCTCACCCATGGAGCCAAGGACATGAAAGATTTCATTTTGCATTTTGCGGAGTGACTGCTTCCGGTTCATGTGAGTGTCATTATCTCTAATGTGCTGAGAAATGAAAATGAGATCACCAATTCCCTTGCAGCAGAGGGAGTGATGACTGACAAGAGGTTCAATCACTAACATCGATTCCTATCTTAATGTGTTCTCCTTTTATTGGATAATTTTTTTAGTAACCATTCAGAAAGAATTATACCATGCTGTGGACATATTAATATACACTCCTCTAACCAAATCTGACATGCAATAAGAATTATACCATGCTATGCACATATCAATATACATTCCTCTAGCCAAATCTGACATGCAATTCATATCGCATGTTAGTTCTAGAAAATAAATGGCTCTTTCAATTATTCCAGCATGAGTGCTAATCAGGTATTCTGGCTAATTCAATTATGAGGAAAGGAGAATAACCTCTTAAAAAAATCCCTCTGGTGCTATTTGCCGCCGTTGGAAAGAGGTTCTTAAATGGAGTCCCAAATTTGATGTTCCTAAACTTTGATGTAGATGCCCAACCCCCACCCCAACTGGTTTAATATTGTTGCTTATATTATTTACTAAAATTATTGAAAACATTAATTATTTTTTATTGAAAATAGAAAATGTAATAAATCATTGAAAACATTAATTATTTTTTACATTTAGTGGAAAATCATTTTTAATGTACGCTACATAGGGTGTAGCATAAGCTACATAGGGTGTAATGTAGGCTAGGCTACACATGACTTGACCTATTTTCATAAGCTATGTAGCAAGAAGGCTAAATGCTATGTATCGTGAAGGCTAAGCTACACTACATAGCGTGAAGACTAGGCTATAATACATAAGCTATTTAAATCACTTATTTGCAATGACCATGGAACTGCTCTTCTGGAATTTTCTGGGCCAGTAGATGTGCAAGATTCGAACTACACAGAAAGCAACGTTGTTGCTGCAAGTACTGAAACTACTGGTTAAGTTCGACTTTATTCCAGCCGTACAGGAGGGTTATTCCCAAAATGCAATAAGGTGGGCCTCAATGGGAAGATGTTTGAGGAAAGTGCCGAACATGGCAGAGGTGTGGGGCCTACGTAGAGCTAAAGCCAATAGCATTCTTGCATAAAGGCAGAGATGCCAACAACATTGTAGACACAGATGCTAAAGAAGGAGAATCAAGACAAGAGTTTAATGGTGTTTGATGATAGGGTGTGGTTGGCATGTTTGGGCTTCATGATCTAGCAGGTCCTGCCCTTCTCATTGTATGGCAGGACCTGCCACATGTTGCACTACACTCTTGTTTCTTTAATAAAATCTTGATTACTCTTCCAAAAAAGAAAAAGGAAACTCCAACTGTTTGGACTCATCTCAACTATTTTTTTCCGTCTCTTTTATTTTCTTTTCAGGAATAAAAAGGTTATGTCAATTGGCAGCGGCTTTCCCAGGCCTAGGCTCTTTTTTACTAGCTGCCATTCTCACCTCTCTCAAAAAAAAAATTATCATGCAGGGTAGTCAGCTAATACAATTTTCTTGCATGCGCAAAGGCTGCAACCACTCATGTCAAATGAATACCCAGCTAGTTACTAACCAAATGGTAACAGCATAATTTCATGTGAAAATATATGCACATCTCATAACCGTTACTGCATTTAATATAACAGGCAACAACAGCAGCACTAACTGCATTTTTGCAAGTGTAGCGGAGAAGGGAGGCAGCTACAATCTATAGATCATATAGTATTATGTAGATATCTAATTCTGGACTCTGCAGCAAAAGAACACCAAGCATTGGAAATCATCATCTACACCATCATATAAGATCTGAAGATGAACTACAGAATCAAATCCACCAATGATTCCTGAATAGCAATTAAAATTACACAATGAGTAAATACAAGCCAAAAACCATTGACATTGCTTTGCACCCCAGATGTGGATAACAACATCCACCCCAAATGCAGAAGAAAACACATGATGGTAGCCGAAAGAATTTCATCTGCATGCGAGATTTGCCCCGATAAAGGGAAAAAAAACCACTAAACTTTATATTTTAAGTTGACATAATTTAATTCTTCGCTTCTATTGACAATGAGTAAAGATGGTAAAAGATGAACCTGTATGGCAAGCTCCCTAGTTGGGCATATGATGACAACGCCCGTACCATTGCGAGGAGTAAAGCAAATGTTATACAACAACTCAACTGCAGGTATCAAAAATGCAAGGGTCTTTCCAGAACCTGTCCTTGCGGCCCCAAGAACATCTTTACCTTCCAGAAGTGGAGGGATAGATCTAGCTTGGATCTGCAGAAGTAAATCAATGAAAATTTGCATTAGCCTTCTTTAGTACAAAGACTCCAATTAAGAAGATTCTGGTGAAAGATTAATCTATGTCAAGGCGGCTAAGAAGCTATATTTCTCTGGGTCCTAGTGTGTCAAATATGCAAGTTGGTGTCAGATTCTTAAGACATGCAATACATCTCCACCATGTAACATTGCCTAAAAGTGAGGGCATTTCACTTGAGTGAAGCATGGCATGATCACCATCGTCATCTAAGCCTTGTCCCCAAATAATTGGGGTCAGCTAAGAAAAAAACCACTTCAGCTGTCCATTTCTTTTGTACATTGAGGGCAACCAAGTAGTGAAACGACTCGATTTTTTAGCCGAATGATCCGAACAGTGTCCTACCTGATGCAAAGCTGGGGTTTTGCACACGTGCTTGTATGCAGAAGAGCAGGGTTCTACATGCGTGAAGCCATAGTACGCGTGCAAATATGGCAGACATGTCCAAAATCAAATCTTTCCATCAGGTGGAACACAATATTTAGATCTTTTGGCTCCTCAGATACAAGCAGTGTTTCGGGTATCCGTATCAATGCCCATCGCACCCTTAAGATATAGAAACATATTGGTATTACGTGGAAAATATCACATGCATCGTGGAATGTATCATCATCTAAGGGAAACATTGGAGAAACATTAGGAAAATGATGGAATTTTTCAATGAAGTTTAGGAGATGTTAAATGAGACATGATTACACGGTTAGAACTCATAACACTACCAAAAAAAAAAGTATACACAATAAATTCCCATTGTATATGGGCATAAACTATGTGTTGTTTGATAGAAGTAATGCAGCTACATATCCAAATGAGCTCATATCATAAATATCCTAGAGTACAAGTAATAAAATACAAATAGCATAGACTAAAGAGAACAAAAAATAGACCTTTGCTCCAATCCCGCATCAGGTTACAAGGCGGCTCGAACTCGTCGTCTCCAACCCCACTAGGGCATTTTGTAAAACAAACAATCATTTTTAGATTTTTTTTTTAATTTTTATAAGATTAATTACTAGATTTTATTTTTATTTTTATTTTTGAAGATTAACTGGACACTTTGTTAAGAAGGCGCCAAACTGGCGCAAATTACATCCTTAACAAAAAAGAAAAGTTAAAGTCTTGTAGGGAATTTATACACAGCCCATTCAACTACAAGACATTTAACCTTAAAGATAACCTCCCCTTCCTTAGAAGTAGCATCCCTAAAACACCTTTCGTCTCTTTCCCCCTAGATGACCCAAAGAACGGCCAGCAAGGTCAGCCTCCAAATGATCCGATAATGCTTCTGAAAATGGGCACCATGCCAAGCAAGAAGGAGGTCCGGCACTGATTTTGTCATGACCCAAGAGCAGCCAAAGCTGAGGATAGAGTTCCATACTCTCCTAGCAATGGAGCAATATATGAAGAGGTGATCAATAGTTCCTGCATCCGTCATACACATGACACAGATATTCGGAAGAACCATGGCCCTTTTCTGAAGATTATCAACAGTTAGAATATCTAGATATTGTTTATTAATTTTTATTAAAAAATAATAATAATTTTATTTCCAAAAAAGGAGTGTGGCCGAACTATAGATCAGCCTACACTTATCAAAAGATAGATTAGACAATTTTGGTTGATCATCATATATTTCTAAAAATTGAAAAAAAAAAAAAATCTTTTTTTTTAAATGAAATTTGAGAAAGTGTTGCCAATCTGTAAATCAACCTACAAGTAGTGCCACATAATTTTTAACACTTTGCTTGCAAATTAAATGGGTGAAAAAAGAATTCTTATTTTCCCCCGAATGCTTTCGTTTTCCCCAAATAAAAATAGAAGCATAAAATCCATAATTATGCATGCAAAACATGCATGGAAATGGATTTCCAAGTTCTTTCTACCAATGGTATCAATCAGAGAGTATCAACTGATACACAGGTTGATACTATCGATATTTAAAGCATTGCACACCAGAAACTAAAAATACGTTTAATAGAATAGAAGCATTGCGAGGAACAAATTAATATTCCGACAGCAAGGCTTTTGCTAAGCTGTATCCATTATTCACATGAATAGTGATACACTGCGGTATTCTCTCTACTAAACTACGGTCCATGTTGCAGACTTCACCCACTAGTTTTCCAAGGTTTTTGTGATTTGATGGTGAAGATTATCTGACCAATCTGATTTTGGGGTATAATCCATCCACAATCAGACCCACATGTTGGGTAGTGAGTGAATGTGTGATTGGGTAGTGAGTGAATGTGTGATAAGTGTAGTAAAACCTAAGGCAGGGATTTGGATTTCTCAGTCTATCATTGCCAGTAATAACAGAAAACAAAAAAATCCACTGAATCAAAAATAAAAAGAAATTTTTTTGGAGAGAGAACCAAAATTTAATTAAATAGACAAAAAGGAGATAAATGTAAAGTGCACGAATGTGGCACATGAGCAACGGATCGAGGCCATCCACCTGGTGGGAGAATAGGTTGTGAGTGAAAAATCAGGCAAGCTGGGTCAACAAACAAAAGATGAAGATTTGAAATGATCAAGCAGCCGCCCACATTGAACATGCGAGCTTAGCTGACCTGATGACAGCACCAGCCCAATTCCTAGGCAGCAGTACATATGTTGCGGGGCCACCCAACAAACGGTCCGGAATTGCACGGGCATAAGAGAAGCAATCACAAACCTGTGTCATGTTCTCGAATCCCATGTCTTGTATTGCTCTCATGGTTTGCTCAGACAACCCCAGAGAGGAGAAAGGCTCTGTGCTCATGATTCCAGAGCCGCTGCTGCGGCTGCGCACCAACCTCCGCTTCTTCGCATCGGGAGCTTCTCCCTCCTCCTCCTCCTCCTCCTCCGCAGCAGCAGCAGCAGCAGCAGCTTCGACAGCATTGAAGTCGTCTCCATTATCGTCAGACGCGTCTGACCGAACGGGCTCTTCGTCTTTCTCCACAGTCACTTCGGCAGCTTCTTCTACTTCTTCATCTCCTTCGGTGATTGCTTCCATCTGCTGCTTCTGAGCAGCAGCAGCGAGGAGTCTCTTCTTCTCCTTCTTCATCTTCTTCCTCTTCCTCCTCTCTCTCTCCATCTCGATTTCTCCTGTTTCAGTCATCGCAGCTGATGCTAGTTTCATTCGTGTCGCTGGGGTTAGGGTTTCCTCCTCCTTTTCCTCTGCTCGCGTCTCGTTCCTTTCGTTCTTCTTCTTCGTTCTTCTTTCCGCTTTAAGTAGCCGTAAGTAGAGTCGCAGTTGAGTTCGCGGATGAGTTAGCTAGAACCCTAGAAGAGAAAGTTCATTTTGCGGGAAGCGTATTGGCCGGTGTACCACACACCAGCTATACAGATGGTGTATTGACCTCAGCAAGTTTTGTGGGTATGTATGTGTTATATCCAGACCGTCCATCCATTTGGCGAGCTCGTTTTAAAGTTTAAGATGAAAAATAAGACATTTAAATGCCAAGTGGACCACACGGAAAAAAGCAGTGAGGATTGAACGTCTACCATTGAAACCCTTTTAGGGACAACATAAGTTTTGAATAAATATGAAATTTGTTTGAGAAATTTAGGACTGTGGACCCCACCTTTTACCCACTGGATATTCTTGAAACAATACAAACTTAACATATGCACTTAGACCTACTTGTACGGACGACAAATTCCAGGACAAAAATACCCCTCCTTTTCACAGAAAGGGACTGGGTACTCTGCCTGCCACCCGCCAATTGCAGATCGTCGGTGGTCTGTGGGTCCCACCATGATGTATGCTTTTCATCCATGTCGTCCATATATTTTTCCCGATCATTTTATAGTATGAGACAAAAAATGAGGTATATCCAAATCTTAAGTGTACCACATTACAGGAAACAGTGTTGAATGAGCGTCAACCATTAGTAATCTTCCCCCATCTAAGTTGGGGTCCACTATGATGTTTGTGAGAAATCCTCCCCGTACAAGGTCATAAAGACCTGGATGAAGAGGAAAAACAAATTTCATAATGATCCAAAACTTCTGTAACCCCTAAAAGGGTTTCAATGGTAGACGTTCAATTCCCCACTGCCTTTTACAGGGTGGTCCACTTGATAGTTAGATCTATCTTATTTTTCGTCTCAAGTCTTAACATGCACTCACCAAATAGATGGACGGTTTGAATATAACACAGACCTCATGATGGGACCCACAAAAATCGATGGGAATTACAATAGAAAAAAAATTAAAACGAAGCTAGCGAGTTGGGGTCGACTGGGTCAAAGAAAAAAAAAAAGCAGCCAGCAAGTTGGGGTCGACCGGGTCGAGACCCGGTCGATCGGGTCAAAGCTCGGCCTATTGCTACGGACTATAACCGTAGCCATAACTGTAGTGCTATATACTTTTTTCTCTTTTTTATTTTATTTTATTTTTTTATTATTTTTAACATGGAGAACATTTTCCCCCTTACATTTTTCTATAATACATAATTATGTAAATATGTATATATAAGTATATAAAAATATTTTTCTATCTTTTAATTCATTTCGTTATCTATTTATTTAACAAACATATCTCCTAAACTATAATGATTTACTTAACTTATCATATATGATTTTGGGTAGGAGAAGCTAATTTAGCTAACCAACCTAGTTATTGTCCAAGATTCCATCGGGTCGATGGTCGAAAATCTATTTTATTCAGTTCATGGTTAATTTCAATCACTTCGATGGTTTGGGTTGGTGCTCAACCCTGACCCAACCTAAGGTTCCTATACCTAAACCTTGACCCAACCCAACCCAATCTTGGGTTGGGAATTCTCAACCCAAGCCCAACCCAAGAGGGCTCGACGGGTTGATAGGGTTGGTCGGGTGTATACGTGCTAATATTTTCGTTATTACATTAGTTTATTATATTTCAATATAGGACTTATTTTTTGTATCTATGATTTTATTAATTATATACGTGATTATTCATCATAAAGAACTTCATATTTTTCTTTAAAAAATCAAGCTAAAATATAGGACTACTCCTTTAAAAAGTCATGTAGCACAGCACGCAATCTATTTGGGAGAGAGAAATCCGGCATATCTTGTTAGCATGAGTCCTTGGAAATGACGTGGACAAATGAGACCCGACATCACTAGTGTACCTTCTACACAAACATAAAAACACTCAATTATAATTTATAAGTAACTAATATATTAATCAGGTTTGGGTTGGGTTGGGTCGGGTCGGGCAACCTGAGACCTCAACCCAAGCCCAACCTAAGTTTTATCGGGTTGGTGTATGTATAGCCCAAGCTTGAGATCGGACCTGATATATCCTGCCCAAGCCCAACCCAATGTCGGGTCGGTCACGGGTCGGTTGGGTTGAACCCACCCAACTTTCAGCCGTACATGAAATTGAGTTGGGGCAAACTAGGAAATCAGCGGGGCAAACTAGGAAATCAGCGGGGTAAACTAGAAAATCAGCGAGATAAACTAGAAAATCAGCGGGGGAAACTAGAAAATCAGCGGGACAAACATGAAATTGAGCGGGGGAAACTAGAAAATCAGCGGGGTAAACTAGAAAATCAGCGGGGCAAACTAGAAAATCAGCGGGGCAAACTAGGAAATCAGCGGGGCAAACATGAAATTGAGCGAGGAAAACTAGAAAATCAGCGGGGCAAACTAGGAAATCAGTGGGGCAAACTAGAAAATCAGCGGGGCAAATATGAAATTGAATGGGGCAAACATTAGTAATATTAAAGTTGGTTTAGTAATCAAATTCAAACTCCTGTAAATATACTATCAAATTTCAATGCATTTTAATTTTAGAATCCAGTGCATTTCTATTACAAACTGCCAAACACTTCACAATCACCTCCATTCAGAATAGTAGTATTTGAAATGCAAACTCTCAAGCAAGTAGGCCCTTAAACAATAAAAAATGATTCTGGGAGTGATAAGGTGGTTCGCGAATCATGAGTTGTTGTGGCATTTGCGTGCAAGATCAGTTCCATTCATCAAGTGAGTCCTACACTGAATGTACCTGACCCCGAAAACCATGCAACGGCGCCAAGTACAGACCTTTGGTCACTTTTCTCAGAAGAATTCATTTTCCTCATGTTGGGGTTGCCCATCTGACGATTGGATAAGATTGATTTTTGGGCCAGTGCATGTCCATGATGAGCCACAACTGATGAATGGCCGAGATATCTTAAGCTCTCGGAGAAAAATCACCTCTGAATCTTCTCACAGGAATGATGAGAGAAATAACCACAATTTAATTAGCTAATAAATTACAATTCAATCTGATAATGAATCTAAACACACACTACCCAATCCCCCAATGCCAAGAGCGAGGCAAGCATGAAAAAGAGCGGGGCAAACATGAAAATGAGCAGGGTAAGCATGAAAAAGAGCAGGGTAAACTAGAAAAACAACGGAGGAAACATGAAAAACAGTGGGGCAAACTAGAAAAACAGCCAGAGAAACATGAAAAATAGTGGGGCAAACTAGAAAAACAGTGGAGGAAACATGAAAAACAGCGGGGCAAACTAGAAAAACAGTGGGGGAACATGAAAAACAGCGGGGCAAACTAAAAAAACAGTGGAGAAAACATAAAAACAACGGGACAAACTAGAAAAACAGCGGGGCAAACATAAAAAACAGTGGGGCAAACATAAAAAACAGCGAGGCAAACTAGAAAAATAACGGGAAAACATGAAAAGTAGCGGGGCAAACTAGAAAAACAGCGGGAGAATATGAAAAAATGGGGGCAAACTAGAAAAACACATGGGAAACATGAAAAACAGCGGAGGAACATAAAAAACAGTGGGGCAAACTAGAAAAACAGCGGGGGAAACATGAAAAACAATGGAGAAAACATGAAAAACAGCGGAGCTCATGTTTCCAACTCATAGTAAAAACAAATCCTAAAAACTAGCACTATCAATAATAACAGTTCAACTCTATCGTCTTTTTTGAAAATAATAACATCATTCTCAATAAATTCTTCTCCTAAAACCTAGGACCACAACTACTTACTTTATTGCTAATTAAGTTCTTAAAAAATTAAATTCTAAGCCTTATTTTTATGACTTGCCTAAGGCCTCCAAAAATGTTGATCATCACTTGTTTAAACCTACATCACTTTCGTGCTCATACTCTAAAATGAGTTGGTAAAATTGACAGCCACCTAGCATGGATAAAACACATCTATCATGATGGGCCCATAGAGCTTTTCTATCACTACCTTGGTAGTGGGGTCCCTATCCATTCGAGTGGGCTTGTGTGGTGAGCCGAACACCACCAATATCTTTGATGATTAGATTGTATGGGGCCCACAACGATGTATGTATTTTATTAATGTCGGTCATCCCTTTTTAAACCTCATTTTAGGGCATGAGCCCAAAATGGAAGCATGTCCAAAGCTCAAGTGAACCGTGTGAAAGACACGGGGATAATGATGTTCGCCGTTGAAACTTTTATAAAGACCATTGATATGCTTATTTTTCATTAACTTGTTCCTAAGGTCACACGGTCCTAGATGAACGGAAAACAAAAACATCGATTTGACCCAAAACTACTGTGTACTCCAGAAAGCTTTCAAAGGTAAGCATTCAATCCTTGCGTTTCATGTGTACTCCAGAAAGCTTTCAAAGGTAGGCATTCAATTCTTGCTTTTACAATGTGTTTCCTCCATTGTTTTTCATGTTTCCCCGCTATTTTTCATGTTTGCCCCGCTCATATTTCAGTTTACCCCGCTGTTTTTCTAGTTTGCTCCACTGATATTTCAGTTTGCCTCGTTGTTTTTCTAGTTTACCCCGCTGTTTTTCTAGTTTGCCCCGCTCATATTTCAGTTTGCCCTGCTGTTTTTCTTGTTTGCCCTACTGTTTTTCTAGTTTACCCCGCTCATATTTCAGTTTGCCCCGCTCATTTTCATGTTTGCCCTGCTCGGGTGGTAGACTATTAGGAATTCAACACCCGGTCAAGCGTTTGAGTATCCATAAGTGGTGAAATTCCACTAGTGTGAGTGTGTGGGGGTGTGTGTGCGTGTGTAAAAAAAAATCATTCTATTTCATCCAGTTCGTGGTCAATTTCAATCACATCGTAGTCAAACTGGAAATTCAGTGGAGCAGACATAAAATTGAGCGAGGCAAACTTGAAATTGAGCAGGGCAAACTAAAAATTCAGCAGGGAAAACATGAAATTAGGGTTGAAAGTCGGGTGGGTTGGTTCGGGTTGGTGCTCAACCCTAACCCAACCCAAGGTTCCTATACATAAACCTTGACCCAACCCAACCCAAGGTTCCTATACATAAACCTTGACCCAACCCAACCCAATCTTGGGTTGGGAATTCTCAACCCAAGCCCAACCGAAGAGAGCTCGACGGGTTGATTGGGTTAGTCGGGTGTATACGTGCTAATATTTTTATTATTACATTAGTTTATTATATTTCAATGTAGGACTTATTTTTTTGTATTTATGATTTTATTAATTATATATGTGATTATTCATCATAAAAAACTTAAATTTTTCTTTAAAAAATCAAGCTAAAATATAAGACTACTCCTTTAAAAAGTCATGTAGCACAGCACGCAATCTATTTGGTAGAGAGAAATTCGACATATCTTGTTAGCGTGAATCCTTGGAAATGACATGGACAAATGAGACCCGACATCACTAGTGTACCTTCTATACAAAGTAACTAATATATTGATCGGGTTCGGGTTGGGTTGGGCAACCTGAGACCTCAACCCAAGCCCAACCTAAGTTTTATCGGGTCGGTGTCTGTATATCCCAAGCTTGAGATCGGACCTGATATATCCTGCCCGAGCCCAACCTAATGTCGGGTCGGTCACAGGTCGATCGGGTTGAACCCGCTCAACTTTCAGTCGTACATGAAATTAAGCGGGGGAAACTAAAAAAGCAGCGGGGCAAACTAGAAAATCAGCGGGGCAAACTAGAAAATCAGCGGGCTAAACTAGGAAATCAGCGGGCCAAACTAGGAAATCAGCGGGGCAAACTAAGAAATCAGCAGGACAAACTAGAAAATCAACGGGGCAAATTAGGAAATTGGCGGGGCAAACATGAAATTCAGCGGAGCAAACTTAACAGATAATTTCGTGGCTTAAGCCGATAAATCTAAACATATCCAATGTTCAAATAGATCACACCAACATTAGAAGTGTACCTTCTATATAAACAATCCACACTTAATTATAATTTATAAGTAACTAATATATTAATCGGGTTTGGGTTGGGTCGGGCAACCTGAGACCTCAACCCAAGCCCAACCTAAGTTTTATCGGGTTGGTGGTTGTATAGCCCAAGCTTGAGATCGGACTCGATATATCCTGCCCAAGCCCAACCCAATGTCGAGTCGGTCATGGGTCGGTCGGGTTGAACCCGCCCACCTTTCAGTCGTACATGAAATTGAGCGGGCAAATATGAAATTCAGTGGGGCAAACTATAAATTGAGCCGTACATGAAATTGAATCCGCCCACATTTTTATTTATTATTACACATGCACACACGCCCTACACACTCACGCTGGTGGAATTTCACCACCTATGGGTACTCGAACCCTTGACCGGGAGTTGAAGCTCCTGAGAGTTTACCACCCGAGCAAGAGTAAGGACCCCAGCACAGGTATATTTTAAACTCAGTTGGGCCCACATTGAATGTATGTAGTATATCCACGCCGTCCATCCGTTTTTCCATCTATTTTAAGGGGTTTAGCCCCAAATTGAAGCATATCAAAAGATCAAGTGGATCATACCATGGGAAACAGTGGGCATAATGATTTCCACTGTTGAAACCATAGTTGGCCCAACAGTGATGTTTGTTTATTATCATACCTATTCATAAGATCATACAGACATGTTTGCCCCACTCATTTTCTTGCTTGCCCCACTCATTTTCATGTTTGCCTCGCTCATTTTCATGCTTGCCCCGCTCATTTTCATGTTTGCCCCGCTCTATTTCATGCTTGCCCTGCTTATTTCGGGTCGGTCACGGGTCGGTCGAGTTGAACCCGCCCAACTTTTAGCCGTACATGAAATTGAGCGGGGGAAGCTAGAAAAACAGCGGGGAAAACTAGGAAATCAACGGGGCAAACTAGAAAATCAGCGGGGTAAACTAGGAAATCAACGGGGCAAACTAAAAAATCAACGAAGCAAACTAGGAAATCAGCGGGGCAAACTAGAAAATTCGCGGGGCAAACTAAGAAATCAGCGGGGCAAACTAGAAAATCAGCGGGGCAAACATGAAATTCAGCGGGGTAAACTAGACAATCGGCGGGGCAAACTTAACAGATAATTTCATGGCTTGAGCCGATAAATCTAAACGTATCCAATGTTCAAATGGATTACACCAACATTAGAAGTTCAATTCAAAATTTCATATACGGAAAGTCCACATTTAGTGTCACAACATATTACGTTTATGGGGGGCCCACTTTTTTCCATGCAAGTCATTTTTTTTGAACGGTTGGAGTTGATTCTTCCTCCCTCCAAAATCACTATTCACAGTTCATATATAAATCCTTATGAATGAGAAGGTGAATAAAGTTCTCATGCCCACTTTCTGCATATGTGGCCCATGGTTCGTGGATCCAAACGTTAATCTTAAGCAACCAACAACAGATAAGTGGTGGTAAAAACTTCTGATTGGACAAATTATCCTAACCTTGGATCAGTGGCCTACAAATAAACGGTCACGAAAAAGGCACAAGAATGGTTTAAATAGCTGTTATAGATCGGATGGATAGAATCGCCTACTATCTAATGGAGCACGCTCCATCCACAGGAGCACCCATTGTATCAACGGTTTGGATCATGGAACCATGGGTCCCACTTGTACAACAAGAATGCATGAGGAGACGATTCACCTTAAGACGCATCAGGTCCTTGTAATTCTACCCGTGAATGTGCAGACGCGTATGTGCAAACGTGAAGTTCAATTCAAAATTTCATTTGATGTGGTCCATTTGAACATTGGATACGTTTAGATTTATCGGCTCAAGCCATGAAATTATCTGTTAAGTTTGCCCCGTCGATTTCTTAGTTTGCCCCGTCGATTTTCTAGTTTGCCCCGCTGATTTCTTAGTTTGCCCCGCTGATTTTTTAGTTTGCCCCATTGATTTCCTAATTTGCCCCGCTGATTTTCTAGTTTGCACCGCTGATTTCTTAGTTTGCCCCGCTGATTTTCTAGTTTGCCCGCTGATTTCTTAGTTTGCCCCGCTGATTTTCTAGTTTACCCCACTGATTTTCTAGTTTCCCCCGCTCAATTTCATGTTTGCCCCATTGATTTTCTAGTTTCCCCTTTGATTTCCTAATTTGCCTCGCTGATTTTCTAGTTTGCCCCCCTGATTTCTTAGTTTGCCCCGCTGATTTCCTAGTTTGCTCATCTGATTTCCTAGTTTGCCCCGCTGATTTTATAATTTTCCCCGCTCAATTTCAAGTACAACTGAAAGTTGGGTGGGTTCAACCCGACCGGCCCGTGACCGACCCAACATTGGGTTGGGCTCGGGCAGGATATATCGGGTCCGATCTCAAGCTTGGGATATACAAACACTGACTCGATAAAACTTAGGTTGGGCTTGGCTTGAGGTCTCAGGGTGCCCGACCCAACCCGAACCCGATCAATATATTAGTTACTTATAAATTATACTTGAGTGTGGATTGTTTGTGTAGAAGGTACACTAGTAATGTCGGGTCTCATTTGTCCACGTCATTTCCAAGGACTCAAGCTTACAAGATATGCTGGATTTCTCTCTCCCAAATAGATTGCGTGCTATGATACATGACTTTTTAAAGGAGTAGTCCTATATTTTAGCTTGGTTTTTTAAAGAAGATATGCTGGATTTCTCTCTCCCAAATAGATTTTCGACCATCGACCTGATAGAATCTTGGAAAGTAACTAGGTTGGTTGACTAAATTAGCTTCTCCTACCCCAAAATCATATGTGGTAAGTTAAGTAAATCATTCTAGTTTAGGAGATATGCTTGTTAAATAAATAAACAAAGAAATGAATTAAAAGATAAAAAAATATTTTTATATACTTATATATACATATTTATATAATTATGTATTATAGAAAAATGTAAGGGAGAAAATATTCTCCATGTAAAAAATAAAAATAAAAAAAATAAAAATAAAAAAGAGAAAAAAGTGCATAGTACTATAGTCATAACTACGGTTATAATCCGTAGTGATAGGCCTCTGACCCGGTCAACCGAGTCCCAACCCGGTCGACCCCAACTCGCTGTCTACTTTTTTTTTTCTTCTTCTTCTTTCTTCCTTGTAATATCTACTGATTTTTGTAGGTCCCATTATGAGGTATGTGTTATATCCAAACCGTCCATCTATTTGGAAAACTCGTATTAAGGCTTGAGGTGAAAAATAAGACAGATCTAGCTATCAAGTAGACCACACTATAAAAGGTAGTGGGGAATTGAACGTTTACCATTGAAACTCTTTTAGGGGTTAAAGAAGTTTTGGATCATTATGAAATTTGTTTTTTCTCTTCATCCAGGTCTCTGTGACCCTATGAATGAACTTAGACGGGGAGGATTTCTCACAAACATCACAGTGGGCCCCACCTGGGTTCCCCTTGCCAGACCGTCCGTCAGCGCTCGTCTCTGCACGCTAACCAGTGGAAGGCAGGGGTATTTTCGTCCTCAAATTCAGTGTCTGTACGAGGAGGTCCAAGTGCGTATGTTAAGTTTGTATTGTTTGGTAAAAACCACTGGATAAAAGGTGGGGTCCACAGTCGTAAATTTCTCAATTTGTTTTTCCTCCTCATCCATGTCTTTGTGACCCCGTAAACAAATTGGATGGAAAACAAACGTCAGTCATGTTGGGCCCTGCCAATTATTTTGCGGTGAAAATCATTATCCCGCTGCTATTTGTGGTGTGGTCTAGTTGATCTTTGGATATGATTCATTTTTTGCATAATGCTCTAAAATGATCTCGAAAAATGGATGATGTCGTGCAAAGACAAGCGTCGATGCGCCTCGAGCTTTGAGTTGTACGAACGGTTCAAATGAGATCAAAGTTGTATGGCCCCACAATGATGTATTTATTATATCCACAAAGTTCGGTTCAAATGAAATCAAAGTTGTATGGGCCCAGCGACGATGTGTTTATTATATCCACAAAGTTCAGCCATTTTTCGAGATCATTCTAGAGCATTATGAAAAAAATGAATCATATCGTGAGCTCAAACGAACCATACCAAAAATAACATTGGAGATAATGATTTTCACCGTTAAAAAATTCATAGCGCTCACCATAATGTTTATTTTCCATCCAATCGGTTAATAAGGTTAAAAATACATGGATTAAAAGGAAAAACAAATTTTATATTAATCCGAAACTTTTGTGACCCCCAAAAGGGTTTTAATGGTAGACATTCATCCCACCACTTTTTTTCAAGTCCTTACTCTTGCTTCGCAATAGACTCTTAGGAGTTTAAACACCTGGTCAAGGGTTTGAGTACCCATAGGTGGTGAAATTCCACTACCCCATAAGTGTGTGGGGTATGTGTGCGTGTGTACAGAAAAAAAAATCCCCCACTTTTTTTTTTGTGCATTGTAGTCCAATTGATCTTTAGATCTATCTTATTTTTCGTGTCAAGCCTTAATACGAGCTTGCTAAATGGATGGACGGTTTGGATATAACACATACCTCATGATTTGACCCATAAAACTTACTGACGTCAATACACCTGCTATATAGTCGGTGTGTAGTAGACCAGCCAATTTGCTACCCATTTGCGTCTATGTTCCATCATACGTCGCCACCCACGAGAGCCCACATGCTGAGTGGTCGGGCGATCTGGACCGTCCATGTTGGGGACTCTATGCTATACAGGCCAACACAAGAAATTTAGGGCCCGTTTGGGAGCGTGGATTCGAAACCTTGGATTTGAAACCCTCCTATTGTGTTTGGCACCCTCAATTGATAATCAACTTTAATCCAAAAGTATCTAGTATATTTACAGGGGTTTGAATTTAATTACTGAATCAATTTTAATATATCTAATTAGTGAATATATGTAATGTTGGACACATTGGTTGTAATAAGCCTATTGAAATATATACTTTGCTCGAAAAATGATGAAATTCCAAGTCTCGGATGGACTACAAGCACAAGATGTAACACCCCAAACTTTTCGATACTGAATATTGGAAGTCTTCGAGTGTTACCGTAAATTTAACCTATTTTGTACACGTGTATAGTACCAATCTAGCTAACCTAACCTTACATCCTTGCTCCAACACTAACTTAACCGTTGAAAATAATCTTCATTCATAAATCAAGCCATCTGACCGTTGAATTTCAAGACAAGCACATCCATCACGTGATTTAACATAAGTACTTTCTCTTAGATAACGTGATGAAAAACTCCCTATCCATAATGATTTAGATATATGTTCTTTTGTAAGAATTGCCTAGAAACATGTCTATAACCGTGTGGAGCCATTAGATTTTCCAAAACTCATAGATAGATAGTAATTACGAAATTGCCACTAACTTAGACCCGTGAACACTAGATCACATGATTCCCGTGGTCCGTTTCATGTGAAATTTTATATCATGCTTAATTATCACAAATTAACCACACACCTCGAATTTCAGCTCTTAGATCATAGTAAATCAGCTACTTGACCTCTACATCCGTTCGTATACTTATCAGATCAAGGTTCTGATCCATCATGTTTGGATCTGCCAAATGGGCCACTCGAATATGAGGATGAATCGGTCATTTTGAATATCTTAGAACATAGGTCCAAACTACCGGATAAGACTACAAATAGACATATATAAATATGACATTGAAACCCGGAGTAGTATAGTCCATTAAAGGAGAATCTTAGTCATCCTTGAGAGATCAGAGCTCAAATTTGGGCAACGGAAAGAGCGTGAAAAATAAAGATCACCTGTCAAATATCATCACATTTAGACGGTAGACTTATAAGTTACAGACGGCATAAATTTTGAAAAGAAAAGGAGTAGAACTGTAAATATTGTAACACTACATGCATGTCACTGTTACTATCAAAGTTTTAACGATCAATGCATTAATAGATTGTGCGGTCCACCTGAAGTTTGAATCTACTTCAAATTTGGGACCATGGGTTTGCACGACGTGCCAAAGATGGTGGACGGAGTGGATCTCTCATGATCATCGCGATGGACCCCACACTGAGGTGCATGTGCACCTCAGCCAGTGTGCAGGACGTGCACCAAACCACTCCAACGTTCAAACCGGGCGCTGACCCGCCCTTTCCATAAAAAGAGAGAATTCTCTCTCACTGCTGTTGACAGCGGACGGACAAGCGTCCGTTTCCCTTGATCAGTGGCCCACCTGCTAGGTCCATATGGACAATCCAAACCGTTCATCTGACTGAGGACACGCGTGAGACCAAAACTTAACTTTCATCTCAGGCTTTCGTGCATGTATGGACACACAAACCTTGCTGCAAATCGGCCCTACAAACACAAATTGCTAAAATTAGGAGATCCCATTCCGCCGCTGCCACGAGAGCGATCCGTGTGAGGGAAAAACCTCTCATCTTAGCCATTCGTTTGAGCCTTTCTCAGCCACCCGTTCTAACAGCGGTTTAGGGCTCTAAAACCACTACCGGTTTCCTTCCTACCCACCGAAATTATAGACGGTTTCAACTAGAACAAATCCAGGCCATCTATTTCCAATCTAATGGGTCTAGGATGTTAGGGCAAGCAAATATAGGAGGGAGGATTGAGAAGTAACGAGATCTAAACCTATTTTCGTGGTTGCACTTGGAAACCCATCCTTTCTTCCTCCATCTGAACCCACCGCCCAAACCACTACCAAGCTTCGAAAAAGCTTATCCACGAGCTTCGGGACATCCATTCGAATCGTCCCATGTTGCCGGAATGAAGAAGAAAGCCTTCATTAGAAATCCGCCATTAATGGCTAAGCGTCTTCCTCACCATTGCATTACCTGTCTGAGCCATGATTCAGGCTCCGTTTGTGTAGAAATAAGGCCCATCTGCTAGATGTTTTTAGCAACAAGAGGAAAAGAAAAGGAAAGAGAGAGGAGAGAGGAGAAGCAGCGGCTGTGGTGCGGCTGTTGCACCACACCACCGTGACCCACTCGTCCGGCCGAGTTTGGGCTGAGTCAGACCAGTTTGCAGGTCATTGGCAGATACCTCCAGCGACAAGGAGAAGAGAAAGAAAACAAAAGGAGGAAAGAGAATAGAGGAGAAGAAGTCAATGAGAGAGAGAGAGGGTAGGTCAGTGGCTGCTGTAACCCGACCCAACCGACTCAAGCTCTACTCACGCTCAGGTCCGGTCCAGGTAATTGCTGGATGTTTCAGCATCTTTTAAAAGAGAGAGAGAGAGAGAGAGAGAGAGAGAGAGAGAGAAAAGAAAAGAAAAGAGAGCAAAAGAGAGAAGAGGGAAGAGCTGAGCCGAGTTGCTGGGCAGAGTCTTGTGAACTGGGCTACTGACCATGTGAGTTGGGCCTGGCTTGGTCCAGTAAACCTGCTGGTGCGTGGATTGAGTGGAGAAGAAGGTGAGAGGAAGAAGAGAAGGAAGGAAAGAAGGAAAAGGAGGAGAAGAAAGAGAGAGAACCGGTGGGTGGTGTATTGAAGTGAGTCAACTCGGCTCAAACCGAGTCAGCCAGGTGAGGGTTCCCGCCTCTTCTCATTAACCATAGTTGTCATTCACCTTCGTTGTTATTTTCCATATGTTATTCAATGCTAGTAACTAGAAAATTCAAATAAATACTATGCTATATTAGTTAGTGTTGTTGGTTATACTTCTATTATTAACTACAATCAAGATGATTACTATTAACATGTTACGTTGATATTAATTATTATTGACGAAACTACCACTGATGACATTAGCATGGTGTCCATCACATGAAAATACTATCTCTAGTATAAGTTATACTATTTACTACAATTGTAATGCTAATTATTACCATGGTCGAGTATTAGTTATATTATTAATATTAAAGGGTAACTAGCCATGTTACTATTATATTATTTAAGCTACTCATACATCCGAGTTCTACTCCTAGGATTGAACCCTAGGATGAAGACTTTAAATCTACATCAAAGTCCTAAGTAATCTAAATCCTAAGTTAAAACCTTAACCCTAAGTAGTGTGTCAGGATTGGATCTAACTGTAGGATTTCATAATTCATGGTAAGTCATAACATCCACTATCATGACGGGAATTGATAGTTACGATTTAAAATCATTAGAAAATATCCTATTATTATTACTTGTATTATCTAAGAGATTATTAGTCATTATAAAGATAATAGATAATGTCAATACATTCAAACGCGAACTTATGAACCACAATTATTCACATCAATGGATTAATACTCCCATTAGGAATATCAGTTGACCTATTGCACAATAATAATAATAATAATAATAATGGGAATACTAGTATATGAGTCAAGTCCTATAATCAAAAGCCTATAACTAAACTCTAACATGAAGCTCTAATTCTATATTAAAACCCTAAAAGTAATCTAAGCCCTAGGCTATAACCCTAGGTAGTGTGTGGAACTTGGACCTAATTATACAAGTTCGTGATTTATGGTAGAGTACAATTCTAAGGGCGCAGGCACTTAGCGACACTAGAAGGCGATTCAAAGTATAAGGTGATGATTCTTCCCCTTGAGCTTTTCATTTTCCCATTAGCTTAAGTTATAGTTTTTATTTAAATTTATAATTGATATCTCTCTCTTATAATCACATGTGTTGGCTGGTGGAAATTGAAATGCTATTTTTCCTGCTTAATATTTATCCTGCATATTTATCCATGCTTGTGGGTTATTTGTGAATTGCTTATGGAACTTAAACTGGTACACCAGTGAAAAACTCCCACCTATATGTATACACCCATACTTGGGATGTAACCCGATTAATTGGGATAGTAATGGACCTTCAGCTTAGTGGTTATTAAATGGTGGTTTAAATTAACTAGTGATGTGGGCTTACCATCCAGGGTTATTGTGTCCAACAGTTTGCAAGGATGGTCTTTTATCGCATGATTTTAATACTCGCCCTATGTGGCTTATTTGACATTTACTTATATGTCTTACTTTGATATCGCCTTATGGGTTTTTGTCCTGGTATTTTTCCTATATGGGTTCGATGTTTTTATACTGTATAACCATGCGAAGGTAAGCCCCACATATTGTAATACAATTGGCCACTAGTCGACAAGTTTCATTAAATATCCTAAGGTGGTAGTCTCATGAGCCGGAGATGGTGGTATGAGACACTATGCTCGAGCTGTCGGCCTACGCTGGGCTCTGAGCTCCCATAGTGACCTTCAGCTTACCTAAATTGGCTGATTGTAATTGGACTAATAACGGTTTGGTTAATCATGCATCCATAGCATGTTGGCGATGACGGGTGGCTAATTTGGATGCTATAGCACGTGCTCTTAGGATTTTCGGGGTATCGTTTCGCTAGCTCCCAGACTACCGACTATCAACCCCTGTCCGACTGGATGATTTTCTCAGGTCGATGATTTGCATGGGCGACGAGCCCAAGTCCGGCTGGATGTGCATCCCCAGGCCGATGTGCATCCATGCATCCATGCATTTAAAAAGACTGCATCATGTATTGTTTTGATTGCTTTGTTGTTTTATAACTATGCTTACCTAATGCGGTGGTGTGTAATCTTGAGGGGAATTCACACTGAGTTGGCTACTCATCCATCAAATATACAACCGTACAGCTAGCACAGGTGGCCCAGGTGATGTTCACATTCATATTGGTAAGGAGCAGGCTATGGTTGACAGGGGTGCATGATTGCATTTGCTAAGGGCTGCTACAAGATTTCATAGCTCAAGATTGTTGCAATATACCTTGTTTCATATGTAATGTTATTTCATTTTAAATTGTAAGAATGGGGACATTGGTTTGTATAAGTCATTATGGGCAACTTCTTGTATATTTAAATGATAATGCAAATTTTTCTTTTATGCTTACTTGTCCATTCTACGCTCATCTGCTTACTCTGATAGATAAAGAAAAAAAATACTCAAATTTGACCATCCTTTTAAGGTTAACACTCGGGTTTTTGGGAAACGAATCATATACTCGGGTCCTGAAAAGTTGGGGCGTTGCAGTTGGTATCAGAGCATAGTTTGGACAAACTTGGCCTTGGGAAATGATCTTATACAAACTTTAAATGTCTCAAGTTAAGATGTTGAAAGTAAAAATTTGAACTTAGGTGAATCTCCCCTAGACTTAGGGATATTTGGAGAACGTAGAAACCCAAACCTAGGTCCCTTTTGCAATTATTAGAGTAACCATTTGAACTTTTGTGAATTTTCCCCTGTAGCTAGGAGAAATTTGAGAATATAGGAACTCAAAATTTTTGGCACCTTAGAAATTGTTTGGAGGACTGAAGAACTTAAGAATGAACTTAGGTCCTCCTTAGAAATTATTAGAATAACCATTTGAACTCATTTGAACTTCCCCTGTAGTTAGGAGAAATTGAGAATATAGAAATTCTAGATCTTATGTCCCTTAGATAATTATTTGGATAAACAATCTTCGATTCCCTTGAAGATATGGATACTCAATGTTTTAGGTTCCTTTGAAAATTTTAAGTTAGTCAATTGAACTTATGAACTTAAAACTTTAGACCATTTGAACATCTCAGGTTCAGTCATACCTTGATTTCCATGAGAACTGCTAGCATCGTTGTTTGGGCTTAGAATTTAAACTCATGCACCGTGGGAGAACGAATACCCAACAAACATTTTAGAAATTTATGATCCAAAACCATTTCTGTAATTTCCCTTCGTCAAAGGTACCGTGGTCACGACACCTAGTGGATGAAAAGAACTTATGCTTCGTAAGAAATCCCGTGATCACTAAATTATAAACTTGAGCGAACACAAGTGCTTTCTAAGCTTAAGAATCGCAACGGGAAATGTAGTTGAAATGCCTTAACACATCTCTTTACTTAGAATTAATATTCTCTACAAATTCTAGCACATGAAATTAATTAGGGGTGCAGTTATGGGATTTTGGGTAAGTCTTCAGCCCTAGACTGAACATATTGAGCCTAGATTTGAGAAATGAGGATAAGTTTAACAACTTTCAAACTAAAATTTTATGTAGAAACTCTGGTCTCGAAATTTGTGTCGACTACGTGGGTACTCAGAGTGCATATTGGAAGCGTAATGGGCCACATGATCTTAATCGTTATGGAGGTAGAAGAGTAATTGATATCTCCCAGGAGCCTATAATAATTGAGGTCACGAGTTGATGGAACCACACCTAAACGTAGTTTACATGGTTTGGCTCAAGTTCTAAGTCCCAGCAAATCTCAATGATTCCAATGCTCTGATCAAGTAAAGGATCGAGATTTAACAGGATTATGAATGGATACCAGAATCCTTTGTCTTGCGCAGACAGATGATTGATGTATCGGGCTTAAACCTACTATGACCATCTATTCGTGTTAGCTTGAACATTGGAAATTTGAAATCTTTAAGGGGGGTAGGTTGCAATCACTCTTGTTCTAGTAGTGAGTTATTGACACTTATATAAATAACCTTAATGCAGAAAACCAGCGGATGCATACGGACACTGTAAGATAGATCGTGCTGAATCTCGAGGACGAGATTCTCTTTAAGGGGGATAGATTGTAACACCCCAAACTTTTCCATACTGAATATTGGAAGTCTTCGAGTGTTACCGTAAATTTAACCTATTTTGTACACGTGTATAGTACCAATCTAGCTAACCTAACCTTACATCCTTGCTCCAACACTAACTTAACCGTTGGAAATGATCTTCATTCATAAATCAAGCCATTTGACCGTTGAATTTCAAGACAAGCACATCCATCACGTGATTTAACATAAGTACTTTTCCTTAGATGACGTGATGAAAAACTCCCTATCCATAATGATTTAGATATACGTTCTTTTGTAAGAATTGCCTAGAAACATGTCTATAACCGTGTGGAGCCATTAAATTTTCCAAAACTCATAGATAGACAGTAATTACGAAATTGCCACTAACTTAGACCCGTGAACACTAGATCACATGATTCCCGTGGTCCGTTTCATGTGAAATTTTATATCATGCTTAATTATCACAAATTAACCACACACCTCGAATTTCAGCTCTTAGATCATAGTAAATCAGCTACTTGACCTCTACATCCGTTCGTACACTTATCAGATCAAGGTTCTGATCCATCCATCTTATTCACGCCATATGAATATGCTTAACCCACCATTAGAATCAGAAACTGATAAACCTTCATGTATAAGAAAGTCACTCGAATCTAACGTTATATAAGCCCTACCCCTAATCACTCCAAAAATCCACGTTATGTCCATCCATTTATTAAACTGACCATACATTCATTCACCTACATACAAGGATAAAGTTCTAACCATCAAGTCCTCTTATTTTTAGAAGCTCATCTAACCATCCATCATGTTTGGATCTGCCAAATGGGCCACTCGAATATCAGGATGAATCGGCCATTTTGAAGATCTTAAAACACAGGTCCAAACTACCGGATAAGACTACAAATAGACATATATAAACATGACATTGAAACCCCGGAGTAGTATAGTCCATTAAAGGAGAATCTTAGTCATCCTTGAGAGATCAGAGCTCAAATTTGGGCGACGGAAAGAGCGTGAAAAATAAAGATCACCTGTCAAATTTCATCACATTTAGACGGTAGACTTATGAGTTACAGACGGCAGAAATTTTGAAAAGAAAAGGGGTAGAATTGTAAATATTGTAACACTACAAGCATGTCACTGTTTGCTATCAAAGTTTTAGTAGTCAATGCATTAGTAGATTGTGCGGTCCACCTGAAGTTTGGATCTACTTCAAATTTGGGACCATGGGTTTGCACGACGTGCCAAAGACGGTGGACGGAGTGGATCTCTCATGATCATCGCGATGGACCCCACACTGAGGTGCATGTGCACCTCAGCCAGTGTGCAGGACGTGCACCAAACCACTCCAACGTTCAAACCGGGCGCTGACCCGCCCTTTCCATAAAAAGAGAGAATTCTCTCTCACTGCTATTGACAGCGGACGGACAAGCGTCCGTTTCCCTTGATCAGTGGCCCACCTGCTAGGTCCATATGGACAATCCAAACCGTTCATCTGACTGAGGACGCGCGTGAGACCAAAAACTAACTTTCATCTCAGGCTTTCGTGCATGTATAGACACACAAACCTTGTTGCAAATCGGCCCTACAAGCACAAATTGCTAAAATTAGGAGATCCCATTCCGCCGCTGCCACGAGAGCGATCCGTGTGAGGGAAAAACCTCTCATCTTAGCCATCCGTTTGAGCCTTTCTCAGCCGCCCGTTCCAACAGCGGTTTAGGGCTCTGAAACCACTAACGGTTTCCTTCCTACCCACCGAAATTATAGACGGTTTCAACTAGAACAAATCCAGGCCATCTATTTCCAATCTAATGGCTCTGGGATGTTAGGGCAAGCAAATATAGGAGGGAGGATTGAGAAGTAACGAGATTCGAACTTATTTTCGTGGTTGCACTCGGAAACCCATCCTTTCTTCCTCCATCCGAACCCACCGCCCAAACCACTACCAAGCTTCGAAAAAGCTTATCCATGAGCTCCGGGACATCCATTCGAATCGTCCCATGTTGCCGAAATGAAGAAGAAAGCCTTCATTGGAAATCCGCCATTAATGACCAAGCGTCTTCCTCACCATTGCACTACCTGTCTGAGCCATGATTCAGGCTCCGTTTGTGCAGAAATAAGGCCCATCTGCTAGATGTTTTTAGCAACAAGAGGAAAAGAAAAGGAAAGAGAGAGAGGAGAGAGGAGAAGCAACGGCTGTGGTGCGGCTGTTGCACCACACCACCGTGACCCACTCGTCCGGCCGAGTTTGGGCTGAGTCAGACCAGTTTGCAGGTCATTGGCAGATACCTCCAGCAGCAAGGAGAAGAGAAAGAAAACGGAAGGAGGAAAGAGAAGAGAGGAGAAGAAGTCAATGAGAGAGAAAGAGAGGGTGGGTCAGTGGCTGCTGTAACCCGACCCAGCCGACTCGAGCTCTACTCAGGCTCAAGTCCGGTCCAAGTAATTGCTGGATGTTTTAGCATCTTTTAAGAGAGAGAGAGAGAGAGAGAGAGAGAGAGAGAGAGAAAAGAAAAGAAAAGAGAGCAAAAGAGAGAAGAGGGAAGAGCTGAGCCGAGTTGCTGGGCAGAGTCTTATGAACTGGGCTACTGACCATGTGAGTTGGGCCTGGTTTGGTCCAGTAAACCTGCTGGTGCATGGATTGAGTGGAGAAGAAGGTGAGAGGAAGAAGAGAAGGAAGGAAAGAAGGAAAAGGAGGAGAAGAAAGAGAGAGAACCGGTGGGTGGTGTGTTGAAGTGAGTCAACTCGGCTCAAACCGAGTCAGCCAGGTGAGGGTTTCCGCCTCTTCTCATTAACCAGAATTGTCATTCACCTTCGTTGTTATTTTCCATCTGTTATTCAATGCTAGTAACTAAAAAATTCAAATAAATACTATGCTATATTAGTTAGTGTTGTTGGTTATACTTCTATTATTAACTACAATCAAGATGATTACTATTAACATGTTACGTTGATATTAATTATTATCGACGAAACTACCACTGATGACATTAGCATGATGTCCATCACATGAAAATACTATCTCTAGTATAAGTTATACTATTTACTACAATTGTAATGCTAATTATTACCATGGTCGAGTATTAGTTATATTATTAATATTAAAGGGTAACTAGCCATGTTACTATTATATTATTTAAGCTACTCATACATCCGAGTTCTACTCCTAGGATTGAACCCTAGGATGAAGACTCTAAATCTACATCAAAGTCCTAAGTAATTTAAACCTCAGGTAATCTAAATCCTAGGTTAAAACCTTAACCCTAAGTAGTGTGTCAGGATTGGATCTAACTGTAGGATTTCATAATTCATGGTAAGTCATAACATCCACTATCATGACGGGAATTGATAGTTACGATTTAAAATCATTAGAAAATATCCTATTATTATTACTTGTATTATCTAAGAGATTATTAGTCATTATAAAGATAATAGATAATGTCAATACATTCAAACGCGAACTTATGAACCACAATTATTCACATCAATGGATTAATACTCCCATTAGGAATATCAGTTGACCTATTGCACAATACTAATAATAATAATAATAATAATGGGAATAATAGTATATGAGTCAAGTCCTATAATCAAAAGCCTATAACTAAACTCTAACATGAAGCTCTAATTCTATACTAAAACCCTAAAAGTAATCTAAGCCCTAGGCTATAACCCTAGGTAGTGTGTGGAACTTGGACCTAATTATACAAGTTCGTGATTTATGGTAGAGTACAATTCTAAGGGCGCAGGCACTTAGCGACACTAGAAGGCGATTCAAAGTATAAGGTGATGATTCTTCCCCTTGAGTTTTCCATTTTTCCATTAGCTTAAGTTATAGTTTTTATTTAAATTTATAATTGATATCTCTCTCTTATAATCACATGTGTTGGCTGGTGGAAATTGAATTGTTATATTGCCTGCTTAATATTTATCCATGCTTGTGGGTTATTTGTGAATTGCTTATAGAACTTAAACTGGTACACCAGTGGAAAACCCCCACCTATATGTGTACACCCATACTTGGGATGTAACCCGATTGGTTGGGATAATAATGAACCTTCAGTTTAGTGGTTATTGAATGGTGGTTTAAATTAACTAGTGATGTGGGCTTACCATCCAGGGTTATTGTGTCCAACAGTTTGCAAGGATGGTCTTTTATCGCATGATTTTAATACTCGCCCTATGTGGCTTATTTGACATTTGCTTATATGTCTTGCTTTGATATCGCCTTATGGGTCTTTGTCCTAGTATTTTTCCTATATGGGTTCGATGTTTTTATATTGTATAACCATGCGAAGGTAAGCCCTACATATTGTAATACAATTGGCCACTAGTCGACAGGTTTCATTAAACATCTTAAGGTGGTAGTCTCATGAGCCGGGGATGGTGGTATGGGACATTATGCCCGAGCTGTCGGCCTACGCTGGGCTCTGAGCTCCCGTAGTGACCTTGAGCTTACCTAAATTGGCTGATTGTAATTGGACTAATAACGGTTTGGTTAATCATGCATCCATAGCATGTTGGCGATGACGGGTGGCTAATCTGGATGCTATAGCACGTGCTCTTAGGATTTTCAGGGTATCGTTTCGCTAGCTCCCAGACTACTGACTATCGACCCCTGTCTGACTGGATGATTTTTCCAGGTCGATGATTTGCATGGGCGACGAGCCCAAGTCCGGCTGGATGTGCATCCCCAGGCCGATGTGCATCCATGCATCCATGCATTTAAAAAGACTGCATCATGTATTGTTTTGATTGCTTTGTTGTTTTATAACTATGCTTACCTAATGCGGTGGTGTGTAATCTTGAGGAGAATTCACACTGAGTTGGCCACTCATCCATCAAATATACAACCGTACAGCTAGCACAGGTGGCCTAGGTGATGTTCACATTCATATTGGTGAGGAGCAGGCTATGGTTGACAGGGGTGCATGATTGCATTTGCTAAGGGCTGCTACAAGATTTCATAGCTTAAGATTGTTGCAATATACCTTGTTTTACATGTAATGTTATTTCATTTTGAATTGTAAGAATGGGGACATTGGTTTGTATAAGTCATTATGGGCAACTTCTTGTATATTTAAATGATAATACAAATTTTTCCTTTATGCTTACTTGTCCATTCTACGCTCATCTGCTTACTCTGATAGATAAAGAAAAAAAAATACTCAAATTTGACTATCCTTTTAAGGTTAACACTCGGGTTTTTGGGAAACGAGTCATATACTCGGGTCCTAAAAAGTCGGGGCATTACACAAGATCATGTCCTAGTGACTAACCAACAAATTTAACCACCGTTGATTTTAATTAGACAATGTTTGGACGACGTTGATCATCATATTAAAGTAATTATTGTGATGCAATTGATAATCTAATTGTTTCGAGATATCATTAACTGGCCATGTGCTCAATATTTAATAGTCTAGTGACACACATATTATACATGCAACTAGTGTAATGATTTTAGATGTAATCTAAGATCTCGCGGTGGATTTAAAACCCCCTCTTTAGTAGGATTTGAACACCTTAGTTTTGAAACCCCCATTTACTTTGGAAGCGGAGTGGCCGGTGTACCACACACCAGCTATATAACTTCTTTTTTTTTTTTTTTTCTTTCTTAAAAAAAAAAAAAAAAAACGCGCGCACACACCCCCACACACTCACGCCGTAGTGGAATTTCATCACCTATGGGTACTCGAACCCTTGACCAGGTGTTGAAACTCCTGAGAGTCTACCACTGGAGCAAGAGTAAGGACCTACCTGCTATAGAGCTGGTGTATTGACATCGACAATATTTGTGGGTCACATCATAAGGTATGTGTTATATCCAAACCATCCGTCCATTTTTCGAGCTCGTCTTAAGGTTTAAGACAAAAAATAAAGCAAATTTAAAGATCAAGTGGACCACACTGAAAAAAAAAAAGAAGCGGGGGATTGAACGGCTACCATTGGAACCCTTTTGGGGGTCACAGAAGTTTCAGATCAATATGAATTTTTTTTCCTCTTCATCCAGGTATTTTTTAACCTTATGAATGGATTGGATGGAAAACTAAATGTTATGTTGAGCTTTACGAATTTTTTAACGGTGAAAATCACTATCCTCATTGTTATTTTAGGTGTGGTCCATTTGAGCTTTGGAGATGATTCATTGTTTTGCTAATGCTCTAAAATGATCTCGGTAAAATGGATGAATAGTGTGGATATAATAAATACATCATTGTGAGGCCCATGTAACTTTGATCTCCTTTGAATCGTTCATACAACTTATAGCTCAAAGAGCGTCAACGCTCGTTTTTGCAAGACACGTATCTACACCAGCTATATAGTTGGTGTGTGGTACACCAGCCAATCAACTTCCATTTACTTTGTAGTGCCAAACAACCAGGGGATTTGAAATCCCTCATATCCCCCCAAATTCATGGTGCCAAACGACCCCTTACATTTGCAGATTGTTTACCCCCATTTTGGGCACACCAATGGATCAATGAGAAGTCACCATATGCCTATGTTAAGGTTCCACACCAATGGAATCATATTCAAGTATTTCTTTTAACGCTTTTTCTATAAAATCGGAATGCTAAATGCCACATTGCTATGATCCATGAAAAAACCTATTAAGATAAGAAATCTATTATGAATCTATATATATGACACACTCAAAAATATCATCTCTCTCCATTCTTTTAAAATATGAGATTTTCATATAGATGTTTGAAGCGCTCGCTTCCGTCACGAGAATTTCGAATATCTAAATATTGGACCATATGTAAATGGATGGACATCAATCAAATAGGGACGTATTGGAGTTAATATAAATCAAGAGAATGTGAGAGTTGGATTTGGTGGATTTGATCCCACCAATTACACAATCATAAGGGACAATGGGTGAAGATGTCTCTAATCAAGTTATTTTTATATGCGATATTATCTTGAAGATTATATAAAATAGTATTTACATAAAAGTAGAGACTTGAAAACCAATTATTTTAGATTTAAGGTGATCTCCCTATCCAGGATGCAAGTCTTAAATGTGAAGGATTTTGGATCGTCAATGAAACTCAGCGAGAGTTTTACTGACTCGGTAACTTGTAAAGGGAACAGACAATAACAAGCTCAAAACCAACGCCAGACATAATCTATTTTCTTTTTACATTTATTATGTCATGATCATTATTATGTTTGGTGGTTGTATAACATTCAAAGTAATCTATAATACCACTGTTATTATTGAATCAAGTTCATTTATGACCGTTAGTATATTACGATCATACAAAGACTCATGAAGCAGACATTGTAGTATGGGATATCATTCTGAGCTATTGACTTCATGCTAGAGTGATATGCTTACCATATTGGTTTTAAAAAAAGCGGGCCGGGGGGGGGGGGGGGTTTTATAGTTATTGGTACAAAAATGAGTGATAAGGGTCCCCCGTAGTGACAATTAATCACCAGTGATGCCCATGAGCCTACCATATTGTTAATGAATTGATGTTATAACTTTGACATATATGTGTTTGGGTGACGAAGTTTGCATTATCTGTGGTCGTTATTAGATGACGAATCCTAAAATAGATTAAGGGACACAGGCGAGGATTCATGGCGACCACGTTGAGCTTCATAGTTTGAGTAGAGACTCATGATATAATGACATTGTTTTGACTTCGTCAGTTTACTGCTTATAAATGGAATTAATAATTATTTGGCTAATCATACACATCGCGACACTCATTAATATACTTTGTTTATAAAAAGTATTGGAGTCGAGTGATGGGCAAGTGTTGACATTTTACGAAATATATGTTGAAGTTGCTTCTTTTGATGGAGTATTGGATTGTGATGATGATGCATCATCATGTCATAGCATCCATTCACATCAAAAGATTAGATATGCAATTGTTTGTTTTATTACACTGTCACTACCCGCACTTGATTTTTTTTGATGATATGTGTAACTTATATAAAGGTACCACTGAATTAGCTACTCACTCTTACCTAGACGGTATTTTAAAACACTAAGTAGATGATATTATAGATGGAGGTACCATCAATATCTCAAATGGATAGGCTTAGACTAACTTACACTATCATCGTGATGTTTTGTAGTATTGGGTGAAAATATAATATTTTATATTTTTATTTTGTTATGGACACATGTGCCGCGGCTTGCGTAGTCTCCAATTGAACGAATATCACTTTTAGAATTGTAAATTTTGAATATTAGCTATGTATTTATAAGTTTTTGTTATCTCTACTTAACTTTTGATATTGTCGATTCAAAGCTAATATAATAATCAATCATAGGTGAATGTTAATGGGACTGTGCAGACATGTAAGAATTTGCCAACGTGCTTTTTGCCAGGCTCACACTCACAAACTTGGTTTTTATACAAAATTTAGAGGCATGACATGTGCACACCACCCTCACACCCACACATGCCATACACTCGCGCATTCGTGTGAATTAGAAAATACTATTACATCTGTCAATGGACCAAGTTGGGGCCTAAAAATAAAAGATTTGAATATGCCTGGCTTAACAGACCGGCTCAAAACAGTTCAAATTTGCCTCAAGGACGTTGACAGCCCTGACTACCCTGCATGTCCCAACTCAGAATAGTCTGAGCTAGGAGGAACCCACCATGATGCATGGTTCTATCCACACCATCCATGTATTTGGCCATATTAATGTACAACCCAAAAAATTAGGCTGGTCAAACGATAAAGTGGATCATAGGACACATTGGTAATAATGATCCTAATGCCTACCTTGATGTCTTTTTTTATATCTTTCTTTTCTTTTTGCGGCATCGAACCTGTTCACGAGGTCACGTCGACCTGGCCTAAGGCAGTAGGCAAATATCAGATTGATCCAAGAATTCTGTGGCTCCCGATAATTTTCAATCGTGGAGTTTAATCCCCACTTTGTGGTCCACTCGAGCCTTGGATATACCTAAACTTGTTGTCTTAAAAACTAAATTGACATAAAAAAATGGATGGACCGTGTGGATAAAGCCACACACAACGGTGGGCCACCTCTGAGCCCCGGCTTGCTCGGGAGTACCTAATCCTTGTCCCGCGTGTTACGCTAGCGCGACTGGAAGCGGATTGGCTGGTGTACCACACACCAGCTATATAGCTGCTGTAAGTACTTGTCGTGCCAGGACGAGCACTGACGCTCCTCGAGCTCCGAGTTGTACGAACGGTTCAAAGTAGATCAAAGTTACATGGGACCTGCAGTGATGTATTTATTGTATCTACACCGTTCATTTATTTTTAGGGATCATTTTAGAGCATTATACAAAAATTAAATCATATCCAAAGATCACATGGACCACACCACGAATAGCAGCAGAGATAATGATTTTCATGGTTAAACAATTCGTATGGCCCACCGTAACGTTTATTTTCCATCCAATCTGTTCATTAAGGTCATAAAGACCTGAATGAAGAGGAAAAACAAATTTCGTATTGATCCAAAACTTCTGCGACCCCAAAAAGGGTTTCAATGGTAGCTGTTTAATCCTCCACTTTTTTTTTTCAGTGTGGTCCACTTGATATTTAGATCTATTTTATTTTTAGTCTCAATCCTTAATACGAGCTTGCAAAATGGATGGACGGTTTGGATATAACACATACCTCATGATCAGACCCAGAGCACTTGCTGACGTCAATACAGCAGCTATATAGCTGGTGTGAGGGACACCAGCCAATCCGCTTTCAGCGCGACTATATAAAGCTGCAGAAAAAAGGAAGAAAAAACATAGAAGAAGAAGAAACAGAAGAAAAGAAAAGCTACTCCGCGGCATTCTGGAATTTGCAGGAGAACGCGTTCGATCTTGCAGCAATCATGGTAAGAATTAGGGTTTGAATCCAATCTCTCTCCAATTCCTAATATTTACAATTTTCGATCTTTACAATTCGCAATACTTCCCCTATCGATTTGCGAAATTCGAAGGAAAATTAGGGTTTTTCTTGTTGGCGTTAGTTTCCATAAAGATCTACAAATCATCTCTCGTTCCTCAATGTTTCCCTAATTTCTATCTCAATATTTCAAGAGAAAGAACAAAAATCATTCTCATCTGAATTTTTAGGGCGAGAAAGAGCAAAAATCATTCTCATCTGAATTTTTAGGGCACAAGGAGCATTCTTCTTGTTTTATACCATTTTCTCCATCCACGAATTGAGTGTACAATTGTTTTCTTCCGCTTGAAATGATTTCCTTCTTCCAGTTTTTCATTTGCGTCCCTGTGAATCTTGGAATCGGTAGAATTGATTTGGTGAATTGCATTGTTGACTATAGATTGTAAGATTGGAGCCTGTATTGGTCAATCTGGACCATCCAATTGATAGGCCACCCTGTATGGATGGGATAATGTTCCATTATGCCACTGATAAGGTGTATAAGCCTTTTCTCGGTCTTTGCTCTGGACTTCCTTAACCATCCAAAATGGTAACAGATTGGATAGTTGTGAACTTTCCTTCAGCGTAATTTTGTACCACTGCACATCGAAGAGGTGTTGCTGATTGGATGGTCTGGAGTCATTGGCATGTACATTGATTCAATGATTTGGTAGGGATTGATGTAAAGGGTGCGCTTCAGCGATACCAGTGCCACCGTAAAGTATGGTGGTACCGGGCAGATATTGGGCACGCATGAAGCATGGATAAAATCCAACCTGCCCATCATATGCTTCAGTGCATTTTAATTTCAGGGCCCTAAAATCTAGCTGATCCGTGAATCACACCACAGGAACAAGTTGGGAGGGAACTTCCGCCCTTGATTTGGGTGGAGAGCCTACGTTTTTGTGGATATGAAATCCAGGCCATTCAGACCCTTCATCTGGTCCGCATGAAGGGTCAATCGGAAAATTAGGCTGTTTTGAACTTCAGGTGAGCCCCTATGTAAATCAAGGGTGGGCATCCCCTCTCACATCGTTCCCTGAGTTATCACCCATTTGACTGAGTGTTTGATCATGATGATTTTTTGCACTTGGGGGGTAATATGAAGTTACACATCTGATGGACGGATTAAATGGCCTGCATACTTCATGTGGGCCCCACATTTGCCCGCTACTACGCTAAGCTTATGGTGGTATACCGCTCGAGCATGCCCCCTTGACCAGAAGTGCACGGGCTATGAGTGCATTATGGACAGCAGATATTGTGACAAATAGGCATGGTTTGGTTGTTTTCATGAAGCTTTATTGATGTTTGAACTACATGGGGAAGAAAAAGAAACAAAATTCTAGCATTTCATCAGAGAACTGCAGCATTTTTTTTTGGAGCTAGTTCTTTTTTAAATAGAGGATTCCACGTTCTGGTGAAGAAGTATAGGGTTATGTGAATCACAGGCGCCATTGATCTCACAGGCCTCACTGTGCATCTGGGATGGGGTTGAGGGCGTGGTGCCAAGAAAATCTCCTTATATTTGAAGTTTCGGGCTCCTTTATCTTTGGACCAATCTGTGGAATGTTGCCCCTTTTTTCCTCAACCATCTATCCGCAGACCATTAATTGAAGGGGTAGGATTGCCCATCTAATAAAAAAATTCAAACATAAAATCATAGCCCCCACATATATTGAATCCTCATCAGCAATATGCACGCTTGCTGATATTGTCAGGCCTTAAATTTCCTCATATAGAGATGTGTCATGTCATGCGTGGTGAATTTTGTAAACAATCTTATCTTCTGCATATAAGTTGTAACTAGGTCTTGAGGTGCAACCGGTTTTACATGAATTTTAAATCTACTTAAACATGTGGAAATTGCTTTTTCGAACATTTTGGTGCATTTTCTTTTTCCTTCTCTTTTCTGGTGTTGTGACTTGCTAAACTCATTTCATTTTCTTCGTTTTCAGTCTTCCCTTGCAGCTGCCCGAGCAGACAACTTTTACTACCCTCCAGAATGGACCCCAAGTCAGGTATATGAGTCACGTGGAAAGTTCACTATCAATTACAAAATTATAGATGTATTGGCATGCTGTATTCTCATAAATGTTTTTCAATTTACAGGGTTCTTTAAACAAGTTTCATGGCCAGCATGCTTTGAGGGAAAGAGCAAGAAAAATAGACCAGGGCATTCTCATTATAAGGTGTGAAATCCTATAGTCTATTAAGATATCAATAGGCTAATTTTATCTTGTTATGCATGCCAACTTTGTTCGACTTGTTGAGGGCCGGAAGTTAGGCTGTGGACCCATGGCCATACACATAGATCAACTTAATTAGTTTTGTAAGTTAGTATGCTGTAGACTATAGTCATCAATTTGTAGAATCTTCATGTGAAGTACTAATTAGGATATTCTTATTTGGGGGAAGATAGGTGAGAACTTTACATGGAAGGGGCCCTTAAATTATTGCCATGTTTATTCTATGCTTTCATTGTTTTATTCATCCAAATGGTCCTTAAATGGTCACTACATTGCTTTTTACTGGGTTTGGGAGGATGCTATGTGTATTTTTCCATGGGTTTGGGGAGGATAAGCTAGGTCCTTGGCATCTTGCTTATCGTATAGCTGAATCTAAATCTTTAGTTTGTAAATCAGGAGTGTTGTGCTCCTAGGTAGCCTCAAGTCTTGCGAAAGGAGGTCTGATGAGAGGGTCACTCATTTCTGGGGCCTTCTTGCCTTAATTTGCTTTCCTATTGGAATAAAATGTCATCTTCTAAAAAAAGTTGCCAGATTGGAAGTTGGACAGCAAGCTCATAAGAGTTTGTTTGTTTGTTTGTTTTTTGAAGAGTGATGAGAATTTTATTGAATTGTTCAAGAGAGAGAGAGAGAGAGAGAGAGTGCAAAAAGCAGGAAAAAATACAGAAAGCCCAGCGGGCATGAAAACAACTTACCAAGGGTGAAAAAATTACAGACGTTTCCAATCAGAAACCAACACCTCGACCATTTCTGAAACAACATCAATAGAACAAGATGAGTATTCTAGGGGTAGGATAATTTATTGTGCTCCATAAAAACTAAGGTTTTTGTATCGTATTCAGTATTTAGATCCCTGATCCAATCTACTAAGCATATGCATTTTACGTCAAGGTTTTAAGACTTGGACTGTCTTGAGTCGAGTTGTACCAGACAAGTTAGGGCAACTTAGCTAAGTCAGGCCAGGTTGATCCCTATTTCCAATTGTGATAGATTGCCCATAGTTCAGTAATTTGATTCACATCTTCAATGGAGCATGCCCCAAAAAATTCCAACAATCCACCCCCCCACCCTGCCAAAAAAAAAAAGGAAAAGAAAAGGAAGAGCCTTATCCCTGCACATCAAACATAATGTGGCCTTCATTTCGTTCACTGAGATTGGCTTTTCTAACAACATATCTTCCTCAGAAGATATCTTATTATTGAACTCAAGGTTATCCAACTTCGGTCTCTGCCACTGCTCACTAGACAACAACTTTTTATAGAAAGAGTCAATTGATCACAAATCTGACTCTTACCCGAAGTCCTTGACCCACTGAAATTCTGTTATTGTAAGCCCGAGAGCTAGCAATGATCAAGGCAACTAAAAGAATTATAGAAATGGGTTCAAATGGAATATAAAAGTTTGTTGATCAAAGAATTCCAATTTGTTGAACGTTACTTGTCAGGTCCTGCTCTATAATCTGGTTTGATCTTGTAGTCCAAATAATCCCGTACCATGACGTATCTGAGATAGTAGTAATTAGTGAAAAAAGAAGACTTGTACAAACCAGTGAAGTAACTCCATCTCCAACTGTCCAAAGATATAAATCCTTGTAATATTCTGAACCATTCATGAACATCACAGCAAATACGATTAAGACATTTACGGCTCCCACGTAAATAAGGAGCTGTGCAGCAGCTACAAAATAGGAGTTAGATGGAATATGGAATATGTAAGTAATGGGTGTTCCTATTCCCTTCTTTGATCTACAACAATAGAATTTTGGTGCCATTTGATTTCCTCTTTCTTAGCCCGATTGGCATGTCTAATAGATAGTTCAGACCTCTTTACTCTACCCTCATCCGATAGGCCACCACCTTCTTCCAATAAATCAAGCTCAAGAATTTCTTCCGCCAACTAGTCAAATTCTTCCCTCCAAACACCTAGAATCTCTTTCTTCTGCAGCTTGAGCCTTTCTTTTGACACCGTTTGCTTGCTGCTGATCCTGAAGCCAGCATAGTTATCAACCGTAAAGGACCACCAATCAACTACCAACTGCTCGAAACTGTCGACTTCCAACCAAGCCTTTTCGAATCTAAAGGGTTTAGGACCCCAATTCTCTTCTTCGACTGTGAGATCAATGGGCTGATGGTCAGAAATAACTCTCAGATGACCATTCTAATTAAGCAGAGGGTGTTTCTCACTCCAACTCGCAGAAACCAAAAATCCACTGTGTTTTAAGACCTGTGGTATTGAACTTTATTGGGTCTGACCAATTCCAAGTCAACTCGGATGAGTTGTATCAGACTTGTCCAAGTTTTAAAATCAGGATTTTATACACAAATTGATGCCGTAACTTCCAAAAGAAACAAGGAATCCTTGTTGAAAAGGACCTAGATTCCACCCAGCAATTTATTAACTCAAGGAGAAACCATCAAGGATCCAATCAAAACTAAGCAGGTGGAAGAAATGATCCCACAAATCCCTAGGCTTTTTTTGAAACAATTAATTCCAGGCTCCTTGATAGAGTGGAAAGGTGGACAGGATTCCTGTAGCTAGCCCCAATTAATTCCAGGCTCCTTGAAGAAACAAGCAATTTCACACTTCGTTTTTGTAGCACATGGCACATGTTAGACAAGGGCATCTAACGCTTCACATTGTCCACTGTGAGAATCTTATTAGGCTTAGCAATTGTGATAATCTTATTGCCATGAGAATGAAGTGAAGGGAACTAACACTCAATAAATTAACTCATTTGAAGTAGAATTGTAGACTCCTATACAAATAGTAAAGGTTAGATTTACTATGTATATCCATTCAAATTCACATTTGACTCGTTCAGTTCTTTTTTATTATTTCAGGTTCGAGATGCCTTTCAATATATGGTGTGGAGGATGCAATTCTATGATCGCCAAGGGTGTGAGGTTCAATGCCGAGAAAAAGCAAGTGGGAAATTATTATTCCACAAAGGTAACTGTGCATCTGATTAAAGTTATTTTCTCAACTTTTTAAATTATACCCAATCAGTAATCCGGGTCAACATTGTCATAAGCAGTGATCAATGAGGTTAGATATTGGGATCAAATTCAGACAATGCATACAGAATATATATGTTTAGATATACATCAGGGCAGGCGGCACAGCTGGTTCCACTTATGTCCCCATTCACATTGCTTTCTAGAACAAAATGGCTTAGCCTCGATGCTGGCTTTTTGGAGAAATAAGATATAGCCTGTTTAGCTATATCTGTTCTAGGCAAGTGCATTCTAGCAACCCACCAGTACCACAACATCATTGTCACCACTCACCATCATCATTGCCTTGTCGGATTTTGTTATTCTTAACATAGATAGATAGAGGGAGGGAGTGAGGTCTTGAATGATTTTTAGTTTAGTTATTTAGAGCATTACTTATTTAGAACATTTACTTGGCACTTCATCAGATCTGATTCACACATTTTATTCTAATAGCCAATCATTTACTCTCTTTTTATTTCTTTCCTTTTTTGTCCTTTTTTTGGTGTGCACAACCAGTAGTGTTTGTATGGGTTGCTGCTTGTTTGGGTGTTTGCACATTCTCACAGCTGTGGGGGTGCTTTGCAATCGTGTTTATCGTGGTTCAGCTGCAAATACAACTAGCCTGTATGAATAACTTCAAACTGTATGTTTGCTTCATATGCATGCTTTTGTGCCCTTGCATGTGTTATCTGACCACAAAGGTTTGGTACAAGGTATAATCTGGAACCTGGATATGGCAGATGTGGTCTGGCAGAATCCCATTAGTCAGGTGTGGGAGCATGGCTACTGTTATAGGTAGATATAGGTGGCATTCATTGTTTTGCAAGTGGTACTGGAAGCACATGTATTGTGCTTGCCAAAAGCTATCTCAATAGTCAATACTGAACAATCAGTTATCATAGAGGATTCCTTTCTGGGAATGTAGGCCATCGGCCTTTTATGCGCATGTGGGGGAACATCTGTCCAGTTGTAATTGTCCATCTCCAACCTTTAGAGGCTCAAACCTACCCTACAGCAGATCACTGAGGTCATTTATATTGGTGGGTTTAGTCAGGTGAGGCCAAGGTCATCCCAAACAGGAACCACTTGGTTAACGGGCCACATTTTCTGGTCCAAAGCTGGCCCAATCCAAAAAAGGCAGTTCAAACCTGGCCATTAAGCGGGCCGGGTTGGCTGTGTGCAGGCTTAGCCAATCCATTGCCAACCCTAGTTGCATGGATGGCTTGAACAGCTGAATATTTGTTCCCCATGTGTCCGTAGACTGTCTGTCGTTCTGAAACAAATACAACACTGCCATGTTTCCCCTTGTGTTTGGAGTTCTTCTAGATATCTAACGATTCTGATTTCAAATTCATCATCAGATATGGAGCTTTACCATGAAGTCGGCATGCTGCAAACATGAGATTGTTATCCAGACGGATCCGAAGAACTGCGAATATGTGATTATTAGTGGGGCCCAACGTAAAACAGAGGAGTTTGACATTGAGGATGCAGAGACATTTGCCCTCCCAGCAGACGAAGGTTGGTGTATTTCTCATGGAAACAATTCATCCTTGTCATGACATGTATTCTTCCAAATTTTCAATTGCTGCATGTTGGATATCTTACCTCAATTAAAATTCCATGTTGCAGAGAGAGGCAAGCTTGCAGATCCATTCTATCGACTCGAGCATCAAGAAGAAGATTTGCAGAAGAAGAAAGAAGCTGAGCCGCTGCTGGTGCGCCTCCAGCGAGTTTCTGATATCAGGCATGCAGATGACTATGCCCTCAACAAGGCTCTACGTGCTCGACTAAGGGTATGTTATTCTGTGTTGGGTTTTCATACGCGGCCTTGCAGAGAATAATTTAAGGGGTCTTGCTCTTCAGCAAATGTATAGTTTGCTGAAGTGGAAGATTTGCCGGGCCCATACTTGGTGATCTGAGCCATTCTTCAGATGTGCCTCATTGTGCATAGGGATTTCGAGAAATTTCCCAGATTGGAAGATACTGACCCTTGAATTTTGTCCTCTTTTCCCACTGAATGTGGATTCTTGCTGTACCTTTTAACTGTCTATGTGCAGGCTATAGTATTGAAGAGTTAGTATCTACAATCCTAGTCTAAGAAATCCCCTTTTTAGGTTGGGCCTCATCAGACCAAAAGTTTCGATCACCAAAAATGGTCCCCTATGGATGGGATCATTTGCATCAGCAGAACCTTCTAATTCCTCTTCATTTGCTTATGCAACTTTTTTAAAGGGGTTATGTATTAGATGCACCTTCAACTTGGTGCTCCTTATTATGAGCATTGACACATATGTGGACGTGAAGTGCTTATAATCTATGGTTACAGGAATCCGCTGTTAACCTGATATGGCCCAATAATAACATGCCTTGTGTGCTTGTCAAATGCGAGGCTAGCAGTGTAAGGAGGAGATTCGTCTGTGTGAAATGACGATTTATTCTTTTCACTGTGGGCCTGCATCTGACAAGTGCGCATGATGCTTTTCATTGGGCCATGTCGGGGAGTTATAGGGGAATCTCGTAATCCCTGGTTACAGGCAATTCATGTCCCACATCTGCCCATGATCAGATGCAGCACTGTTCATCTAGTGTGGTCCTAGACTTTTATTGGCCAAGGTAGAAAGCTCTTACTGTTTGGACAATGTCTACTGTCTCTGCATGTCCTACAAATTGGATGGCCAAGAATGGTTCCCTGGATGGGACAGGCAGAATTGTCTGATCTGCTTCGTTTTAAGAGGAGGTCCATCCACGGTGGACAAGCTAATGAAACAAACAGTCTGGACTGTTTTACTGTCGTGTCATGCGGCGGCACACGATGGATAAACGAATTAGTTCACCCCTGGCTTAGATTAAGCTTCCAGCAACTTTGAAATTGATAATTATCTTTTTGTTAATTATCTTTTTGTTTCTTATGCATGCAGGGTCAAAATAAAAGGGTTGCTGAAGAAGAGGCTGCTGCTAGGAAGAGAGGCCATGGGATCCGACTGCTCCCAGCCTCATCAGAAGATGCAGCAACTGCAGCACGTATGAGGTTTGCTTCCAAATTCGAGAAGAACAAGAGGGACAAGCGGGCAGCAATCAAGGCTGCCTCAATCTTTGTGGAGCCGACCGGTTCTGCATCTGAAAAGAAGCGGTTGGAACTTGAGTCAAAAAGAAGGAAAATAAAGGCCGTGGCAGCAAATGCCCTGTTGACGGGGAAGTTCAAACCGTCATCATGGTCACAGAGTTCTGTTTCCTCGGCAGGAAGGCCTGCAGGAGTGACGGTGGCTGCGAGGCTTAGGTAAATCTTGTCAGTAGAGAGCCAGTGAGCGACCGTTTGATGTGCAGCTGAAATGGGATTTTGGATGATGCGGGCAACGGTGGCCATTGATGAATCCATGTATTGTCAGGCAACTCGATTGAGATTGGGCAGTTGTTAGCTTTTGAAAGGGGACATGGTGTTGAATTTGCTAGCATTGGATTTAGGTGTTTGTAAATATAGGATTTAGTTTCTCCTTAAGCTGCTTTCCTCCGAATTATAACTTGCTATGTTATTGTGCTCATAGCGTCGGGCTCCATGGCTCAGTGGTAGACAGACTCTGTTTCTATGCCCAGATCATGGGATCTGAGTGCGTGTGGTGTGGGTGTAAAGGAAAAGAAAAATGTTATTACGCTCATATATATTTGGTGAAGGGGAAGAATCTGTCTATATACTTATATTATACTGTCCTTATTTTATATGTAAGGCGTAACAAAGAAGCTTTTGGACATTTGTATCCCCACCAGTTGGTTTCCTTGGAGCAAGAATTTTTGAATATTCAGAGGACATGGAAATCATTTCAAAGGATGGCAAGGGCTTTTTGTTTTTTCGGCAAAAAGCCTAGGGTATGGTGTTTGATTTACTGTCGCAGATTGCATCTGTAGATTGATACGAACAGTTCATGTTCTCAATATCACCATATAGAAGCTTTTTATTATTATTATTATTTTTCCCTTCCTTAAAATCATGTTTCAGCCATTATCCAGACCATTGAATCTTGAATTTGGTTACGAACCATTGAATATTCATCTTTATACACGATCACCTGTTCCTCAAAATATTTCATATCATCGCTTGGGTAGCATAGAATCCAGAACATGAATGGTTCTGATCATCACTTAAAATGCAATCTGAGGTCCCCCTTTCTGAAATTTCGAGCAAGCAAGTCTTAGGGATGAGACGCCCGCGCAAGGACCTCAATTCTCATTAGGAGGTCGAACCAAGGACCTATGGAAGTCGGGGCTACCCCGTCCCCATGGCAACGCAACAGTGTCCTGAGGGAGGAGTTTAGAGGCCTTATAGTAGCACGGACCTCTTTTTCTTTCTAGGTCATGCGAAGGGGCTCCCTCCCTCTCTCTACGTGTATTAGGACATAAAATGAGATTTTTCCAATAAAGATAGGGTATTCAGGGATTTTCAAAAATAGTGTGCTTAATCTGTCTCTAACATTCTTTTCTTCCTATGACCTCTCTATATGTTTTTTGGGCTCATGCTGGGAGTCTGTCGCATCTGTTTTGGTGGCTCGTGCTATATGTTTTGGTGGCTTGTGCTATAGGATGCCAATTTTATTTTATTTTATTTTTTATTTTTTATTTTTTTTTAAATTAGGCAGATTTAAAACTTGAGTGGGCCACAGCCTTAAAAAAAAGGCAGATCTAAAACTTAGTGGGGCCCAGCTCATGAAAGGAGGATGGGTCTCCTCTCCTCCTTTTTCCCTCCCTAACTCTCTGTATAAGAAAAAAGGTCAGTGGTGTTAGGAAATATGGTTTGCCTATCATATTAGGTTTTCAGGTCCTATCAATCTTGGTGCCCTACGGTTTCTCAAGGTTAGGATCATGGTTCATCCACGGTGGGGGCCCCACGGGCTAATATCTCGATCACTGAACCGTAGGCTTCACCCAGGACAACAACTTTTAGTAGTTAACAGCCGCTTGTAAATGGTGGTGACTCGTCCCCATTCCTTGTGTCACATACATGTACTGCAATCTGGACCCTTCAAATTGTGGCCCATGACCCCACATTCAATGATGTGTACCCCCGAAAATGCTACAATCAATCCAACCGTTGTAATTTTTTGGGCTATAGCTTCATTGTGGTGGCCCATCAGATCAACAATCACCATACTCGTGTCCCAAAAATGCAAACAGAGATGTATTCCATCATCTCCTAGTATAAATGGCAATGCTTGGGACACATATATGGTGATTGTTGATCTGGTGGTCCACCACAGGTAAGATAGTAGCGTTGCCTATGGATAGATTTCACATTGATGGGCAATCACCTGAAATTCAGATTGATTGGACGCCACACCTTTCTACTGGCCATTTAAAAGAAGTTTATATATAACGGTGCACATCCATCTACCATACCATAGATTTTCTTGCAATTTTTGGGCCATGGCTTATAAAAAAGGTGGCCCACTTATTGGACCATTGAATCAGAGGGATATGCTCGGTTCAGACACTTTAGAGAGTGGGAAGGCCATATTCTCAATGGAATCATAACGATTGTCCAACATCTTCAAGGGATACGTTACACAAGGTAATAAAACAACATCTAGACCATTAATCAGCAGTGCCCGTCGTTGATGCACAATAGTCAATGACCACACCAATCAGATGATCCTAACCGTTGGATGTAAGAAGTTTTGAGGAGAAAATGGTAATGTTAAAAATAAAAATAAAAATCCTACGATTTATATTCAAACGGACGAAAGCTCACCATCCAAGCAACCAGGATCATACAACTGATATAATCTTCCAGTTATGGTCTTCATTGATGTATCAACATTCATGACGAATGTGATCGTTGATCACCGCCGTCCATCAGAATGCAGCTGTGAAAATGCAACTGCATGCGTATCATTCATCATACGCTACCAGAGTATCAATGAAATGCTCAATAAATAAAGGGAACTCATTACACAGACAGAGCGTACCATATGCCACATGGGACATGCAAGCATGTTTTCATATCAATGAGTTAGGCGTGTAGGGTATCTGGACCATGAGAACGTTGGGCCCCATCATGAAGGTAACCTGGCTGAAAAATCAGAATGATCCACCCATCAGATTGGCCAAACATGTACTTTGAATCTCGCAATCCATCGGTAGTCGCTTTTTCTGGATGGTGTGGCCCACCTGATGAATGGAATTAGCAAACCTTTTATGTGAAGAGAGAATCATATGATCCTCGACCGAAGAATATGCACATTTTCCTCGGATCCCTAGCATGTACACATGGCCCACGTTCAACGGAATAAGTCCAAAGATTGGATGGCTGCGATCTTCCCATCTGGAAAACTTTTGGGGTATTATCTGATCAACGGTCTAGATCATCAAATTGATGGGCCCCAATTATAGAAACAGCGACCAAATAGACCTTGGACCGAGAATGGTACAACTTCCACAGAGTTATCACTTCTCGAGAAGAAACCACTGGCCCATTTGATCAACGGTCAGGATCACATGTGAGAGCTAGTATCCTGAGGATGGTGCAGATATCCTCACAACATGTACTTCCTCTTGCAAGAAGGCCATCATCATCACTAATAGTGGGGCCCACTCAAAAATACACATTCATGGCTTTCATCATATTTAAGAATGAACAAGATCTTAGTGGGAGGTAGATGTGGGTCCCATCATACGCATTGCTTCTTTCTTATTATTTTTCTTCAATGAAAAGACTTCCGAATCTTTCAAAAAAAATAATAAAAAAAACATCATATGATTCGTACAAATCTAGAACCTTGATAATTCCAACGGAAGGACTGCACGTCCCAACGCTGTCACACGTGCGTAAATGCTGCACGTACGAGACATCTGAGCTATCCATCAGGTTGGAGTCAATATTTAGATCTTCTAGTTCAAAAATAAGTCCAGGTGGTCCACAATGTACAAAGTAAACTGACAGTTGACAAATATCATTTCAGCCATCCATTTTTTAAAATATGCTGTGGGCCACCTGTCATTTTAAATGACCTGATTTTTAGGCCAGATGATCTAAATAATCTGACCCACCTGATGGAAAGCTCAGATCACGTGTTCGTGTGGACGTGAAATGTTCCATGCGTGCGGAATTATTAGGATGACACGTTTGGATGCATCGCAGGATTGAATTGTAATTATGAATTTCTCAAAGGGAAAACGACCAGATTGTGATTTCGATAGGACCATAGCATTGATTAGGTTGTGAATTCCAAATGGGAGTTATTTGATACTCCGGCTGCATATCTTGCTTGATACACTGGCGTAAGAAAGTGTATACGTGGCATAAATTAACTCAAACTAAATCAAGTAAATTATGGAACTCACTGTCGCCGATACAACATCCCAAAATCAGATTCCGACGACCAATCCTAACCTCTTATTTGTGGACACTTGTTTGCTGAATGGGACCATTCGATAATTCTCTATTTTAGCTGTCCAATAATTATTTCCAATCCACTGGTGGTCAGATAAGCTGAATTTTTGGGTAATGATATAATTTCAACAGTGTAATTTGAATAATTTGTACTCCAATTTTGTAATTTTTAAGCACGTGTATCATCCATCATACTCTGCCAGAGTATTAACTTTTTTACCAACTCCGCAATCACAGTATTTCTGTGGCGAGGTCTACCTGCAATTTTAGCTCACGCCTGAAAATGATACGGAGAAATTGATGGATACTGTAGATGTAATACCCATATGTAAAGCTTGGCTCCAAAGTCTTGCTCCGATGGTAATGGTAGACTCTTAGGAGTTCCAACACCTGTAACAGGTTCGAGTACCATAGGTGGTGAAATTACACTGCAGTTAAATTTAAACCCTACATCTAATTAGGCAGCTTATTTTAAGATATGAGCCCAAAAATGAAGCATATCTAAATCTCAGGTGGATAACACAATAGAAACTATGGTAATTGCTATTAAATGCTTACCGGAGGGAACAAGTTTTTTGGATCAAGCTGATATTTGTGTGCTCATTTTAGTTGGATTACTGTAACCTTGACAATGGTCTACATGACGAATAAACATTTTGGTTGCTCTCCAATAGTTTTAATGATGGGCCATCCATCTCTACAGTTTGTATGGGGTAGTTCACTGGAGATTTGGATCTACTGCATTTTTAGCTCATGCCCTAAAATGAGCCCAAAAGTGAAGCAGATCTAAATCTTAGGACTACACTAAGGAAATTGTTACATTTTTAGCTCACTCTATGGATTAGTTGCTCAATTAGTTGTATTTTTTTATGATGTATACTTTTGGATCCATTCCTCCAAGTTGATTAATTGATTTAATTGGTGAATATTTTAAGTGGTTCTATTCACAATACCTTTAGGATTTAGCCTAATTGTAAGTTCAATAAGATTCATCATGTTAGATAACCACTGAGTAATTTTTAATGGTGGGCATTTAATCTCCACTATTTTTGTGTTGTGGTCCACTTGAGATTTGGATTTGCTGTATTTTTAGCTCATGCCCTAAAATGAGCTAGAGAAACTGATGGATGGTGCGGATGTAAGACACATGTGTCAAGGTGGGCCCCTGGTCAGGGATCCAGCCACCTTTGTGGATCCGGGAATCCACCTAAGCCGTGACCATTGGGTAGTTAGGCACACACGATGAGGTGTAATTGGTTGGGCTGAGTAGGCAGTCCACAACATAAGCAGATTTTTTGGGAAAGGCTCTCATAGGAAGTTCTTGTGCTGGGAAGCTAGGTGGGGCCCACCATAAACTTTTTTTATTTTAAAAAATCCCACTTAATTTTATTTTAGGACACACGACGAGACACAAAAATGAACTAAATACAAAACTCGAGTGGGCCAAAAATGAACTAAATACAAAAACTCAAGTGGGCCATACAAGAGGAAATAATAGTGATTGAATGACTACCAACAACTATCAATGAAACATTTTTATGGCTACAAAAGTTTTATACCATGCTAAGTTTTTATGTTTTCAATTCATCCCACTGAAAATGACCATCCGGTTTGATAGTTCCGAACATCAAGGTAGAGCCTTAGAAAGGTTTCAACCGTAGTCATTTCTACTTTGACCTTCTTAAGTACGGGATCAGAGGAAAATTGGGTAAATAAATGTCCGCCGTTGAAATCTTATTGCGCTCTCAACTATAATGTTTGTATGACATCCAAACCCTATATAAGGTCATTCTCATTGGGATGAATTGGAAACACAAAAAGCTTAGCTTAATACAGAACTTTTCTGGCCATATGAATTTTTCAACAGTGGTAGTTCAATCTTTATTGTTTCCTCTGGTGTGACCTACTTGATCTTGGATCTGGCTCATTTTTGGTCATTTCCTAAAAGGCACTAAAAAAATGAATAAACGGTGTAGATGTATTACAAACATCGCTATGGCCCACTTAGGCTCCAGCAGAAGAACCACCGCGTGGTGCCACTTCCCCATGTAACGGGAGCTTTGCTAAGCCCCGTGGCATGTGAGCGGATTTCTTGGGAAAGCCTTTCACAAGAAGTTCCTGGGAGGGAATATGGGTGGGGCCACTGTGATGTTTGTGACAAATCCAACCGTCCATTCATTTTGAAAGCTCATTTTAAGAAAGGAAACCAAAACTGAGGCAGATCTAAAACTCAAGTAGGCCACGCGAGTGGAAACATTGGGGAAGAAATGTCTGCTCTTAAAACCTTTCTGAGCTCCACATTGGGGGGTGTTTGGACGGACCAATTGGAAAGGATTGGAAGGGATTGGATGGTAAAATCCCAGGATATGCCAAATGTGCCGAACAGACCCGGTGAACTTGTCCCCGGATATAGCAAACCCATGGATATTAAACCAATATGCTGACATCACCATCATTACTTTAAAATTGATCTCATCCTTTCTAATCCCGTTCAATCAGGCCTAGGGCGTGTTTGGACGGATGGATTGAAAGGTACAATCCTAGTATATGCCATCCTTATCCAAACAGACAGACCCGGTTAACTTGTCCCGGATATAGCAAACCCATGGATCTTAAACTAATCCATTGACATCACCATCAGTACCTTAAAATTGATCCCATCCATCCTAATCGAGTTCAATCCGGCCTGCCAAACAGGCCTTTGATGTTTATATGCCATCCAAACCGTTTATAAGGTGGGATGAACTGAAAACTAGAAAAACTTAGACTGATAGAAAACTTTTGTGGCCATACGATTGTTTCAATGGTGGTCATTCAATCCCCACCGTTTCCTCTCTTGTGGTCTACTTGAGTTTTTGATCTATCTTATTTTTGGTCACATATACTAAAATGACCTCAAGAAATGGATAGACGGGGTGGATTTTTCACATACATAACGGTGGCCCACCCATCTTCAAGCGCAGGAACTTCGTCCGAAAGTCTCTCACAGGAAATCTGCGTTCTACGGGCCTTGTATGACAGCTCATGCACATGCCATCACATGTGCTAGTGTGCCATATACATAAGAGATCCCATCCATTCAACCACGGGTGTCTCACCATGCTGATGTCCTGGCCGACTTCGGTTGTCCATCAATATATATATATATATATATATATATATATATATATATATATATATATATATATATATATATATAGGTACCATGCGCTCGAGCTGATCCTACCCCCGGGACACGTCCGCGATCCGGGGCTCTGTGAGGCCCAACATAATGTAATTATATTATCCACACCGTTAATCGCTTTTCTCAGATTATTTTAAGGTATTATATAAAAAATGAAGCAGATATACAGATCCACTAGACCACATCAAAGGAAGCTGCACTGATAATGACACTCACCGTTGAAACATTTCTAAGGGCCACTGTGATTTTTTTTTTACCACCCAACCTATTAATAAGGTCATGCAGGCTTGGATGAAGTGAAAACACAAATTCATCTTGATCCGACCCTTCTCCAGCTCCCAGGAAGTTTTTAATGGTGAAAGTTTAATACCAAATTTGTGTTCCACTTAAGCCCTGAAATTACTTCGATTTTTGTCTCATATCTTAAAATAATCATATAAAAACTATTAACGGTGTGGATAAAATACTTAAATCACAAGGCCCCACCAAGTGCTTTTATAAGTTTTTGCCTGTCGGATTTTAGATGGTAGGGCGCACCGATCCTATATATATATATATATATATATATATATATATATATATATGCGTTCAAGCTGATGGGAACATCCATGAGGTCCGTGAGGTCGACTGTGTGGACCCCACCTTGATGTGTGTCGAACATATATGGGACGCAATCATGAGCTTGAGCCATATATATATATATATATATATATATATATATATATATATATATATATGCGCACACGAGACACATGGGAATGTCCATGAGGTCCATGAGGTCGACCGTATGGACCCCACCATTGATGTTTGGGAAAAGGTACTATGCGCTCGAGTTGATGGGAACGTCCACGAGGTCGACCTGTGTGGACCCCACCGTGATGTGTGTTGAACATCTACCCCATTAGTCAGATGCACCATTCCATCGTGGGCTTAAGTCTCAAACATCCAGTCAATCCGTGACTTGTGTGGGCCACACCACATACAGAAGTTGAGAGGGGCCGTACACCATTAAAACATTCATAATCATTTTTTGAGCCCACCGAGATGTGGTTTGCAAATCCAGCCCATCCATTATGTGTGTCCCACTTGGATGAGGGTTCGTACCCAAGTTTCAAGAAGAAATAGCCAAAACTCAGTGGGCCCCACCAAGTGCTTTTATATGTTTTTGACATGTCTTCACATGATTTTAGATGGTATGGCCCACCTGAGTTCCGTATACGGCTGATTTTTGGGATATCCCATAATTTAAAGGGGACCCATCAAATGCATGGTGTTTATGGTCGACACGCATCACGATGGGGCCCACACAGCTCGACCTTATGGGACGTTATCATGAGCTCGAGCGGATTATATATATATATATATATATATATATATATATATATATATATAAAAACACACAGAAACGCTCACCTGCGAACCAGTTCGTACATACTACGTACGAACTTTTTTGAGAACCCATCATACGTGATGTGGATCCAAAATCTGAACCGTTCATGTGAAGCAGCACCTCGTGAAACCCCCCGGGCCCAAGTTTTACTTTTATCTAAAACTTTGATGGGCCATGAAAAATGAAAATAGTTTCCTCCCTTGATTTGCATTTATCTTTGCTATGGCCCACCAGAATTTTATATCGGAGTGAAAATTTTTCACATAAGGTTTCATGGGATTCCGCATCACATGAACCGTTCAGATTAGACACCCATGGCACGTGTGCAAAGGTGCACACATGCGTAGGTGCTAGGGGAGCATGACTCTCTCTTCTCTCTATATATATATATATATATATATATATATATATATATATATATATATGGGAAAAGGTACAATGCGCTCTAGCTAATTTTAACGTCCCATGAGGTCGAGCTGTGTGGGCCCCACCGTGATGCGTTTCGAACATCAACACCGTGCATTTGATGCGTCCCCTTTAAATTATGGGATATCCCAAAAATCAGCCATATACAGAACTCAGGTAGGCCATAACATATAAAATCATGTGAAGACATGCCAAAAACATATAAAAGAACTTGGTGGGGCCCACCTGAAATTTTCATGCGCCTGAAACTTGGTCCGAACCCTCATCCAAGTGGGACACACATAATGGATGGGCTGGATTTGCAAACCACATATCAGTGGGCCCCAAGAAATGATTATGAATGTTTTAATGGTGCACGGCTCCCCTCAACTTCTGTATATGGTGTGGCCCACAAAAGTCACGAATTGACTTGATTTTTGAGACCTAGACCCACAATGGAATGGTGCATTTGACTGATGGGGTAGATGTTCGAAATGCATCACGGTGGGGCCCACACAACTCAACCTCATGGGACGTTAAAATTAATTGGAGCGCATTGTACCTTTTCCACACACATATATATAGAGGGAAAAGGTACAATGCACTCGAGCCGACTATAAGCTCTCGTGAGGTCGAGTTGTGTCGGCCCCACCGTGATGTGTTTCGACCATCAACACCGTGCATTTCATGGGTCTCCTTTAAATTATGGGATGTCCCAAAAATCAGCCATATACGGAACTCAGGTGGGCCATACCATCTAAAATTATGTGAAGACACCATTAAAACATATAAAAGCACTTGGTGGGGCCCACCTGAGTTTTGCATGCACCTGAAACTTGGTTTGAACCCTCATTCAAGTGGGACACACATAATGGATGGGCTGGATTTTCAAACCACATCTCAGTGGGCCCTCAAAAATGGTTATGAATGTTTTAATGGTGCACGGCCCCTCTCCACTTCTGTATGTGGTGTGGCCCACACAAGTCACGGATTGACTTGATTTTTGAGACCTAGGCCCACGATGGAATGGTGCATCTGACTGATGGGGTAGATGTTCGAAACGCATCACGGTGGGGCCCACATAGCTCGACCTCATGGGCGGTAAAATTAGCACGAGCGCATCGTACCTTTTTCATATATATATATATATATATATAAATTTTTTAAATTTTTTTTTTTTAACAATTCAACACTCTCTTTTGTCTACACAGGAAAACAAAACTCCCTCCTCTTTCGATATTGTAAATAACATATTTATTTCTTGCTCCCTCATTCACAAATTCCCAAATCGTCACTATTGTCAATGACACCTTATCTAAGTTGAGAAATTACATATTTGCCCCATGAATTAGAAAAAGCTGGATACTCTAATAAGGTGTAAAGGTTGATATACAGGACGTGAGAAAAAACACACAAGGTATGGTCATAACTTAGATTAAGCCATACATAGTGTTGGTCGAACCATGGCACACTGATAAAATGAACATGCAAACAACAGAAAGGGTTCTAAGTATATAAACAATAATAATCTAAAGTGGGCCCCACTAGCTAATTAAACGGCCAGATCAGGTTCTAAGGAAAAAAAATCTGTTCGTTGAACCATGGTGCACTGATCAAATGAACATGCAAACAGTAGAGAGGCTTCTAAGGAAAACAAAAAAAATCTCAAGTGGGCCCCACCAGATAAACGACCAGATCCCATGTGCAAATGTTATGTGGGCTCCGTGCTCCTTGTGAGCTACTCAAGACTAACCCCATTTAGACATCTTCACATCATTAGCCGACGGAATTTTAACAATAGGTGGATTTTAGCACAACTATGAAAAAAAAATAAGGCCTTATATATTAATAAAGAAGTTTTTTTTTTTTTTTTTTTTAAATATTTTTTTTTTAAATTTTAAAAATATTGAATTTTAAAAAACAAACATAAAGAAGCAGTGTACATGAAAAACTCAAAAGATTGTTTTTGACATGATGGCTCACTTGATTAATAGATCGTATTAGGTGCGCTTTGGCTTCACCTAAGGCTGTACAGCCCTTATGGTGGGGCCGACTTTGACACATGTATTGTATATTCACATTATCCATCCATTTTGATAGATTATTTTAGGGCACGATTCTAAAAGTGGAACAGAAACAGTGGTGGTTGAATGCTCTATGAATATCATGTATATGAGTTACTAGAATATTGTATATATGAGTTGTTGGGTGTAAAATATCATGTATAGAGAAGCTCTAAATAAGCTTCCTTGTATATAGCCTTGTAGTGTGGTTATTTAAACCCACATCTGGGTTGAAGAAAATATGAAATACAAAAGGAGTAATTCACTAGATTCTTAAATTATCATGCTCAACCATTAATTAAATCCTGCATAGAAGCATGTAGTGTTTCTGTAAAATTTTAATTTGCCATCTAACCTATTGGTAAGGTCACATAAATTGAAATAAAGGAAGCTTCCATGTACATAGCCATGTAGTGTGGTTATTTAAACCCACATATGGGTTGAAGAAAGTATGAAATATAAAAGGAGGGATTCACTAGATTCTTGAATTGTCATGCTCAACTATTAATTAAATCCTGCGTAATGCATGTAGTGTTTCTGTAAAATTTTAATTTGCCATCTAACCTATTGATAAGGTCACATAAATTGAAATAAAGGAAAAAGCAAATATCAAATTGATTTAAAACTGTGGCCCGTAAGAAGGTTCTAATGGTCAACTATCACCATTTCTTATGGCATAGTCCACCTGAAATTTGAATCTACTTTATTTTGTACTCATGCATTAAAATGATTTGTCCGTGTGAACAAGGCGGATATACAATACATACATCAAGGTAAGCCTAAAGGTAAGAGCTGTATTGTCATGGGCGAGGCCGCGCTACACCTAATCTTCTCCCCAGTGGATCAGCCTAACTTCTAGATGAGAACATTTAGACATTTTGGTCCACCTAAAGGACGGCTTGGATGTTGCACGTGTCTACCACTTTGTCACACTACTTCTCATGGATAAATCTTGTAATTGCAACTTGGTTAAATTGAAATTTGGTGCATCCAAACACGATCTTAGACCCTGCGTGGGGTAACCTCAAGACATTAAAATAAAAAGAAGATAATACCACCATGATAACTCATATTCATATACTTTTCCACATTATCATCATTTACCAACTTCACAAATTTCAACGCAAATGTCAAATCGCACTTTTTGGTCTCTCTTCATTATTGAAAATGATGTTATTAACCACTTTTGTCCAAGTTAAAACACACCCGTATCTTTTTCGAGCATCCCTTCATGTTAATGAGACGTTGTCTTTTGCAATACCAAGGAATCCGAACAGTTATAACATTCTTATACTGGTTATTAGAGCATAAAAGAATAAAAGATCGAATTTGTTTAAAATATGGAATTACAATATTATTATTAATACTTGAGAAAGAGAGGAGAAAAAATAATTATAAAATTATTATACTTGGTATCAGAGCTCGTGTAAAAGATAGTAAATAAAAAATGTCCTGTAAGAAAAAATGATTAATTTTGTACATAATGGAGGATATGGGAAAAATATAATGAGACAATTAGATTTATCAGGTTCAAGACTCGACTTAAATAGTTAGTTTCTCAAGATAGACTTGCTGTCATTTTTCTGATAGTTCCAGCAAGTGCAAACGAAGTAAATATGCAAATTGCCTTTAAGATACAATGAACTCTTAATCCAAATTTCAACATGAAAATTTGCACATTTAAGTGTTGAACAGATATCTAGTTTTGACACCAAAATGCCTTTAAGACGTTAAAAAAAAACATAGCGAGAGGTGAAATTCAAGAGGACTGCACAGAAGATGATTTTTATCTTTTAAAAAAATGAAGAGTTTCTCCTCTAGATTATAGTATCCAAGATTTATAGCAATTGAATGGTCATGGAGTTCTTCTTGAAGAGATACTCATGTGCCTCTTCAAGACATCCATACCCATTCACAACAAATAATTTTCTTCCATAAAAGGATATGACCATTTGTCTTATGACAGTTATTTCTGTACCCTTTTAGACTGAAACAATATTTATCCAACATTATAAAACTGTAGCCACATGTCCTAATCATCTTAACTGTTGCCACATGAACGACATATGGCATAAGCGCCACATGTACAATCATGTCACAATCATTTTCGATCAACACTAAGGTTACAATACTTCATGGTAGACCCTAGTTCAATTCAAATTGCACCATGACTCAAAAAGGTTTGAACCAGTGCCAAAAAGACTAAGGCTCTTTTGGCTCCATGGGATGACGGGCATGTGTGAAGTACAAAGTGTCCCAAATAAAGCGCCCAAGCAGCCTTACGCCCACGCCACATGCGTGAGCGGTGTTTCGCACTATCGTTGAGGAGATTAGAACCCTAGTTGTAAAAGCAAAAACCCATTCTCTTACTATCTAGCTATACACACTATTTATGATTTATTTTTAATAATCAATATATGTATTTACTTACTAAAAATAATTTTTTATTATAAAAACATAATAAATCGATGGATTAATCCTTTCACTAAGGTCTGATCAATATTGTCTTGTTGTGATTAATAATGTTGCATCGTTTGCCTCTCATTTTAGGTCTCCCCACGATGGTGATTGTAACGCCCCGAATTTCAGGAGCCGAGTAGGAACTTGGCTCTCGAATTCCCGGGTGCCACGTATGCCCTATTGGGCTTTAGAATTTGATACATTTTATTTACTTAATAAGCAATGGGGGAGTATAGCAAACCATGAAGCATGAATCAAACAACAGAATAATATCAAGTACCGATATATATAAAAATCCATGTCCAAATGCAAAATAAAGTAAAAACAGGAGGGACTAGTCCCACTAATACATCATCTCCAAAATGACTAAAACTTTGGCCCGTGCCCCACTGTCATACCTACAACAGACTAAGAGGATCCGCTGAAGATCCGAAAGTATGACAGCTCCTCCTCATCATCCACACTTGCTCCATCAAGTGCGTCTAGCTCCGTAATCCCTGCATCTAAGAAAGGTTCTGGTTGGTGTTTTAAAATACTATCCCAGAATGGGAGTGAGTAGCTAACTCAGTGGTACCATTAACAATAAGTTGCATGTGTTATCATACACAGGAGTAAATTTAGTGAAAGACAGACATTCAAAGAAACATAATTACTCTTGTTAATGCAAATGCATGTTTTAATGACATGATGCATGCCCTTTCTTCCAACACTCCCTCGAGCGACAATATCTAACGATCGCAATGCCCAACACTCCCTCAATACGACCTCGACTGCTAAATCGCCAATTCTAGCTAATACAATGTGATGTAAGATGTTAGCTGAGTTGATTAACTACGTCCATTCATCCAACAGTTTGGGGAAACCGGGACACCCTGACAGATCAATGCCCTATCCCGATCGCACGGCCATGGCAGTATTGCTGTCGCGATCCTTGGCCTGTTTGGGTTTGTCACTCCCAATATTAAAATCATACAAAGGTAGTTTGAGAAAGAGTCTTTGCTCGTGGTTACTACGGGGGGGCTCGGGTATAGTGTCCCATACCACCATGCCCGGCATCTCGAGGCTTATGGGTTACAACTAGCGGTTTATCAGTGGGCGCAAACAGACACATGATGTCTCAGGTTCAAACAGGCGTGTACAAACATGGTTAACGTACATATATGGCTAACTGGTGGGCCAATTTGTCCCCACAAGACAAACTACAAACTGTACGACTTTGAGAGCTTTGCGTAGTCCGACTACAGTGGACAATATGCAGTTTGACTAGTTGGGCCAAATTTACTCGTGGGCAGGCCCATCAAAAGGGTGCCCAAATGAGTTCTGAATTTGTTAGCCGATCCGAAGAGGGAACAGTGTATAAATGCAACATAATAAAGTAGAAGTCCATCTACTTGTAGTTGTGAGAGAATTAGTCAATGCATAATGGTAAACCGCATTCATTAACAGCAGATGAGTCATTGTTTTGTAAAATTCAAGGTATTTCTGAATGACATGTACATGGGTCCAAGATTACAAGAGAACATAGGAGGAAATGGGCACAATAACTAATTGCAAAAAGAATTAAACATAAATGGAGTAATGTTGACAGTTAATTAACCCAATCCACATATATAAGAGACATGCAACCGAATTCATCTTGTTAAATTTGTAAATTTGGGGATATCATAATTGGAATTTCACATTTATCAAACAAATCAAATAATGCAAACAATTAATTAACCCAATCCACACATATAAGGGTGTAACACCCCAGATTTTTCCTAACTTGGCAATGGACGTCCTTTGACGTAGAACTGCCCTAGGACCTTATTCTGCAGTGATTAGGGCGTAATTTAATTAAGTATTAATAGTTTGAATCACTTTCTATACAAACTATAAAGGCCCAAGTACCACCTCAGGCAAAAATCATACAGGACTAAATCCTTTAGAAATTAGGCGAGTATTAGCTAGTGCTAAACTAGTTTACTTGTAAAATTAGCACTAATCACTTTAAATATGAACTACAAGACCCAAAACGTGTAAAATTATTAACGCTATATTATCTTATAATCCAGGATCAATCTCATTACCCAGTTGCTCTCAGGAGCATCACGAAGCTCCGTATTGGACCTGGACCGCATGTCGAAAGTCTGATTACCGCGAAACTAAACGATTATGACCGCCTTACTGGGCTTGACAACTTTGTCAGAAATCAAGACCTGACTGTGTCCAGAAATGCACAACTTGAGCCTGGAGCGAAGTGTGTGAGAAACATGAATATTTTTGGAAATAAAATTCGAACTTAAGTAAACTAAGACGTGTCGCTTGTAGGCCAAATATAAGGATTCAGACCATCAGAATCTGACCTAAATACACCCTCGGATCAGGAGAAATTTTTCACATATGTCAGTACACTTGTAGCCCTGATCGAGTACCAGTGACCGTTGAACTGAAACTGGTCTGCCACGGTCGATCTGTAAATTCGATCGGACCGAAAACTCAGGTTGACCTAGATCCAAGGTCAGGGAGCTTAAGTCCGACCGCACGCAGAAAAGGAGCCTCTAGAAGTGCTCCGTTGAGCCAGAACGGAAGGATTTTGGCTATAACCAAAGTATACCATGGCTCTGGAGCCATTGAGCTCACTTTTGAGCCTATATAATGGGCTTAAACCCTCTCTCTCCCATGCCATACGAATTTTACAAACCCTAAGGGAGAGAAGAGAGAAAAGAGAAGAAGAAAGTGAGGAAGAGAGAGAGAGGATGAGAGATAGTCGTAGGGATCATTCCCTGATGCTCCACGTGCTTAACCGCCATTCCTGCATAGCTATACGGGCAATACCGATCCCGTTTTTAGGTAAGAAAATCTAACCCTAATCTACTTTAGGGTTTCAGATAGTGTAATAGGTGAATTAGCCAACCTATTCCCTGTTATAGGTTGTTGTGGTGCCACAGACAAAAACTTAGCGTTTAAACTGAATTTGTTACACGTTTACCGACGAAAGGTGCGGACTATAAATGTATATGTTATGGTTTTCAAGGCTTTCAATGTCGGTTAATGATTTATTACTGACGTGGGTATCATTTCACATGCAAAATGCGTTGTTTGTTTTGCGATACAGATATATATAAACTATGTTGAATATATTGTAAGCCATGTGTTTGTAGAAATCATCGTATATGTATGAAATTTAAAATTGTGTTTGCCATGATTATTTGCCGTGTATATATGCTAGTTGTATGTGTAACAACTCTTTGATGAAAGGATTTGTCTTAAGACATGTTATCCTAACATACGTCGTGTATGTTATAATAGGTAGCCTAGGTGTTTGTGAAAATGTCTGAATGAGTGTAGGATTTGCATTCGTGCTCTCCATGACAAATTGTTGTGGATATATGATTGTTGTGTAAGCGGCAACTCCTTGACGGAAGGTTTTGCCCTAATACATATTATAATCAACATACGTCATGTATGTTGGAGTGTGTAGACTAAGTGTTTGTAAGAATGCTTGAATGAACTAGTCGTTAGTAAATTGTACTTTGTAGGTGTGTTGAGATGTGATTCTCGACTACCCTAACCATGTGTATGATGTCCTCCATCTACTTTTACTATAGTGTCTATTTAGGTATGGAATGCATATGTGTGAATTCATGTTTAAGTTGTATTTCATAAATTGCTCAAATGATTGTATGAATTGAATTATTGATCCATCACTGCTTTGGTTATCTCATATGATTGTTTGTTGAAAGTGAATGTGGTTGGGGCTATTATATAGTCTAGGCAATCGGTAACAGGCCTCGAACTGGTGGCTGGAGTTGGTTCGCCACATAGGATGTGGTCGGTGAATCCGAGCCGTACTTGAGATGTCGACAGTGGTTAGGCCACACGGCGTGCTTATGCACTTCATGTCGATCAACTCAGCGTGTGCTCGTGCTAGTCGAGCTCGTCAAGTAACCTGATTGACTCAATGTATGTTCACCATGTATGGACGCTACTGCTTGAACTTAGGGTACCAAACTCACCAGTGGAAACCTCGTTAACCTTGGTACTTTGATCCACTAAGACTCATGAGCTAGACATGGTGGTATGGGACACTGTGGTCAAGCTGGTGGCCTACGCTGGGGCGACGAGCCTCCCCGTAGTGACTGGTGAGCAACATTGCCTTGTGAGCCGAATACGGTGGTATGAGACACTGTATTCGAGCTATCGGCCTACACTGATCAGGTGACGAGCCATTTGTAGTGACCTCGAGTATACTCTTAGACTGCGTTAAGGCGACGAGCTTTTCCGTAGTAACTAGAGTATAAACAAGACCTACACTGATCAGGTGACGAGCCCTTAATAGTGACCTAGAACCGTAATATCGTATGAGATTTGCTAGGACTGACGACCCTAAAATGGATCATTATTTGGAAAATGAGATAAGGGAGGTACCTTAGTTTCCCAATCCTGCTGTATGAAAAGGACTAATAAGAACTTGAAAATCACGTGCATGCACCGCATTACGTGTGCGTTTGGCGTAGCAGGTCAAGCACTGAGGAAGGGTTTCATGCCGCGATCGTGAGATGAAGTCGCTGAGGGAGAGCAGGTGAGGGCATGCATCATTATTTATATCATTCTTGCATTAATCAGAGTATTTAGGGATGTTTGATTGTACTACTTTATCATTATTGCTTGACTGAATTGATAACATGTTAACCTTTGCTTTATTGTTTCACTGAGTTGATCACTCACTCCCACGTTACGAGACGGTGTTTTAAACACCAACCAGACCCTGTTTTAGTTTTAGATGATGGCGATGCTTGTGAAGTGGAGCCAAACTTTTATGATGACGAGGAAGGTTTTTCCTATATGCAGCTATCAGGCGAGTCTATGTAGACCATGTTCTGATCAACGGGGTTACAGGGTTGCTAATTAAATGTCATTACACTTGTTATTTTGTACCTTTAGAACACCCATGTATATTCATTTTATTCATTTTTTGAGTATACATGTATATATTTAACCTGGTAATATGTTCACACTCCGGAGACTTACAACAGTATATATATTTTATATATCTATCACAGTCTTCCGCTTGCGTAATTTAACTGTCTCTGAAGTATGATATGTTGATTTGGTATAATCCCACTCATATTTAATGCACTAATACGAACAACATTCAATCATCATTATCTATGTTGCATAAGTTATGCGTTGGAACTCGGGAGCTGAGCTTTTGCTCGATGTTCACTCCCCAAGTGTAGGGTTGTGATGTAGTAATAAACTCGGTGAGACCGAGGTTGAATCTTAAGAGATAAACCATTGGGTATATCCGTAACTAGAACTAGAATAAGATGCAATCTAAATCAGAAAAAATTAAGGGAATAATGGTGAAAATATTAATCTAAAACTAGTGAATTTTAAAGGTAGGGAAACTAGGGATTCAGAGGATCCACTTGTAGAGATCTAAGATCTTATGCACTCGCTTGAAAGACCATGAAGATAAAATCGAACTTATTTAATATAATTTCCACTAGATGAAAGGTATATGAATTAGAATGGATTCCATCACCAAACTATGCCCAGAGACAAAGCAAACAACAGAGTTAAACTAATTACCAACCAATCAACATGTCATGAAGGTTAGGAAGGGTACCGACATCCAACCATGCCCAGAGACGATGGTGAACAACGGGCTTCCTAACATCATAAACATAAAGAGGAAAGAGAAATACTTAAAGCCATTGCGATCCATTGTAATTTCACCAACATGGCACCATTAAAAACCAAAAACATTCCCATAATAAAATTAAATCAAAATCCATTCGGGCCTAAACAAAAGGCACAAGCATGACTCATCTCTCACACTCTTCTCTCTTCACTCTCTCTCTCTCTGCTAAGAGGTTTAGCCACACATGAGTGGACTAGCTCTCTTAAACAAAAGAAAATAAATAAAAACTAAAAATAAAAATAAAAGAAAAAGAAAAGAAAACAGTCTACTCCCTCTGTCTCTCGGCTCCACGTCCCAACTCCTTAGTCCCCCTTTTTTTCTCTTCTCTCCTTTCTCTTTATAGCTGCTGGAGGTCGGATGGGTTGCTGGAGTCGGAGAACTAAACTCCGCGTGCGCAGAAGGAGTTTACGCAGCTCAGCGTGCAAACAATAGATTCCTTGCGTTTGGATTGAGATTGCGGAGCAAAATCAACAAATCCGTTGAATCTGACACCTTGGATAGGGTTATAGCCACCTGTTGCAACATGTGGACGGTTCAGATCATCAAAACGATCAAAGATAGTGGACCACAGAGCCCCAAAATTTTTGGTTTTCACGGACGCACGCCATTTGCACGTCATCGTGAGTATATTGTTCGGTGGGCTCCACAAGTTGATGTTTTTGATGCAATCCACACCGTCCATTACAATCACGTCGAAAAATAAGTAAAGAATGGTCGCTTTCATTGATTTTGATTTTGTGTGGCCCGCGTGATCGATCATACGACCGTCCGACCCCCATTTGTACAGTTAAGATCTGATCTTCACTGTCTTTCACAATTTCTCCACCTAGGCGAAGATCTTGGCCACCTCAGAGAACGAATGGACGGTCTGGATCATCCCTATAATGATCATCGTGATCGTACAATGACCACGTACGGGCAAATTATGCGGTCGCGAAATTTGCAGCACTCGCGACTTGCACACGCAAAGTGACGATGGTGGGGCCCACTTCGTCATTATTTTGAGAAATCCAATCCGTCCATTCGATTTGCTCCCTTAAAACCCACTGGACTTGATCATTTTTGGGTCGGCTTCAAAACTGACGGCGTTTTTCTTAGCACCATCCAACCTCAGACTACACCTTTATCTTCATGCAGATTCTGCGGAAAGAAGAAAACAGATAGATTTATGGTCGGTTTGACCTCCTGATTACACTGAATGGTTCGGATCATAAACATGTATCATGATGGTGGCCCACCAGAAGTCGAATGCAACCTCCCTGTTCACGTATATCCGAGCTTCCACTGTTCGTGGTCGACCGCTGACCATTTCGATGGTCCAATGCACCTCATGTGCACATGAGCCGTGCATACTCACGTCCTATAAAGTGGGCCCCCTATTGACGTGAGTGAGAAATCCGCTCCGTCCATTCGTTTTGTCACCTCATAAAATGGGGTGAGCCCAACTTTGAAATATATCCATATATCAGGTGGGCCCCAGATTGCCAATTCATGGGCTGATCAAGCCGTTGGGCCACTTCCACATGGATCCAATGGATCGAATTTGACATGTACGGTTAATCTAAGGTCCTCAGTGCCATTCAGTATGAAGCTTTGAGGCTTTTCTCACAGATGGTGGAAACCCAATCTTGCATTCTCGGGCCGACTTTCGTGCCACTTACAACTTCGGCGTCATGATTTTCTCGGGTCTCTGGCGTGTAATTCCGTTGATTTTGATCCCATCGAGTCCGTTCCTTGCCTTGGTGAATCTTGAGCGCTAAAACCATGCTTCTAATACCCATTTTCAGTTCAAGCTCCTAAATACATCCTGCATCACAAACACGATTAAATGGGTCCATTAAACAGTATAAGTTTGTAAATCCAGACAATAACTGGGGTCTGATATGCAATATTTAACCCTCAACACTCGACCCCCGATTTTCAGGGCGTTACAGAGGGACATGCAACCGAATTCATCTTATTAAATCTACAAAATTAGGGATATCATACTAGGAATTCCACATTTATTAAACAAATCAAACAAATCAAACATTAGGGTAGTTAAAATCGAAATTTCTTCCCCAATTTAGGAAATTTCCATACAAAATTTCTAATTCAACCATTTCACTCTATGAAAGCAACATGCAAGGAAAATTATCAAACATAATCACTAAAATTTATTCTAGGTGTGATAAAAGGCCACTTAGAGATAATGGTCCACACCTATGGTCGGTTAGAGGCTCGTGAAGTTGCTTTAGCAACGTCGGATCCATCAGTTGATGCGCCGGGGCCCTGTGTCGATTGAATTTGCATGTCAGGACACATGCAAGTGGCCTAACATACAAAAATCTAAGGAGAGTTTGAGTGGTTACCTTCCGATTGGTGATACTTCACCTCTATGGCGATGGGGCCATGGTTTTCGACGAATGGTGGTGGTAGAAGAGGGTGATTTCTCAATTCCCAGCTCCCTTCCACACTCTACTCCCCTTCCTCTCTCACTCACTCTCTTCTCTCTCTCTCTCTCTCTCTCTCTTTTGCTGGAGACTATTATGGGAGTGAGGGAGAAAGAGTTGAAGGCTTATATAGCTTGGATTTTTGCCCAACTGGCCCTGGGGTAGTAATTTCTACCACATGTGACCATATAGGGCACACTTATGATTTTTGGGGCTGTCCTGGTGGCCCCCTGGCCCATCCGTGCCATGGGATAAGTGTCCCATGATTTGATGAGGGGCTGTCTAAAATTTGGTGGCAAATGGATGCAGAAATTGATCGCAGGAGTCCGATTCGCGATCAACGATCACTGTCCTTCGATCAAGGGTCTGATTCGGTAGACGAGGGCAAGGAAATATCTTTGATCTATGGTGCGAATTTGGGTCAAATCTAACGGTTGGAATGTCATAATTTATTGTCTTAACTGGTGGGCTAATTGTTTTAAAATTCAAATTTTTAGGTTATTAACTTGTGAGAGTTGCATTTCACAAGCGCCGACTGGACGACGCAAATCGTCCATTTTCAGGCGTTGTTTGAGTATATTGTCCGAGATGGACCACAAGCCCAGTGAAGTCCATAACTTCCTACGGTTTCGGATTTATCTGCCCCTTTTTGGGCGTTGCACGGCCCGTACAGGCTGTCGCCAAGTATTATTGGGTAGATCGACTTTACAGCCCACACTTGACCCGAACACGTTCAGACTCGATCGCATTAGCGGCTTAATTTGTTTTAATTTATTGGTGGTGGGCCTCGCACGTGCGATCAAATTGTGCAGTCCTACGACAATCTGCTATTGAACTCCTTAGGACACTGCTTTGATTGACCCGGTTGTTACAATCTACCCCCCTTATAAATAAATTTCGTTTTCAAAATTTGTACCTTATCGTACTACTTGAGCAGGTTTGGGTAATGCTTGCGGATCTCAGCCTTCTCTTCGCCGTAGTGCGTCCACCGCACCTTTACTAGTGGGATTACTTTGTTTCGAAGCACTTGCTCTTTCTTGTCCAAAATTTAAGTGGGTCGGAGGATATAAGTGGTGTTTTCTTTAAGCTCCACGTGCTCCCATTTGATGACATGAGTGGGATTGGGGACGTATTTCTTCAACATGAAGATGTGAAACACATTGTGTACCCTGGCAAGGGGCGTGGGTAAGGCCAAGCGATATGTGGCAGGGCCTATGCGGTTAAGGATTTGGAAAGGCCCAATGTACCACGGAGCGAGCTTCCCTTTCTTGCCAAAGCGCATGACCCCTTTCACCAGTGAGATCTTTAAGAATACGTGGTCCTCTACTTCGAATTTTAAGTCTCTTTGTCTTGTATCAGCGTAACTCTTCTGCCTACTTTGGGTTGCTAAGATGCGGCGACGGATAATTTTAACATTCTCGGTGGTCGTTCGTATCAAGTCAAGCCCTATTAGGCTTTTCTCGCCAATCTCTGTCCCGACATGGGCGCCCATACAAAGCTTCATAAGGCGTCATGCCAATACTATCTTGGATGCCATTGTTGTAAGAAAACTTGGCATAGGGAAGGCAATCATCCCAACTGTCCAGGAAGTCTAGTGCACAGGCTCGCAACATATCCTCTAATATCTGGTTAACTCGTTCTATCTACCCGTCTGTTTGAGGGTGGAAAGCAGTGCTGAATTTCAGTTTCACCCCAATTGTCTCCTGTATCCGTGTTCAAAACAATGAAAATGAAGTAAATTGAGTATTTCGGTCCGACACAATCTCCAAAGGAATGCCATGAAGCCGTATTATTTCCTTAATATATAATTTAGCTAAGTCATCAGCTGAGTTAGAAGCTTGGATCAGGAGAAAGTGAGCTGATTTTGTCAATCTGTCCACGATCACCTGGATTGAATCGTGTCCCTTCCTTGTCTTAGGCAAGCCATAAATGAAGTCCATAGATATGAAATCTCATTTCCATTCGGCTACTAGTATGGGCTGCAAGAGACTCGGTGGTCGGCAGTGCTCAGCCTTGACTTGTTGGCAGGTGAGAGATCGAGATACATAGGCAGCTATCTCTCTTTTCATATTGTCCCACTAGTAATTTCGCTTAAGGTCTCGATACATTTTGGTGCTTTCTGGATGTATTCTGAATTTGGAGTTGTGAGCGGCACTTAGAACTTCTTCCTTCAGTCCGGGAAGGTTTGGGACGCAAAGGCAACCCCAGAATCGTAAGCCCCAATTGGAATTGACTCTCCATTCGGAATCATCCCGGTCTCCTGTTATTCCCCTTATTCTCTTTAGTAATTCATTGTCCCCTTGAGCCTCAATGATTTGACTATCAATTAACGGTTGAACATGGACGTGGGCTATGACCTCGTACGGTTCTTCTATCGTCGACTTCTTGTCGAAATCTCATACGAATTCCACCATGCTCTATTCTTCTACCATCAATGGGGCCGTAAATTCTAGCGCTCTTTTACGACTCAAAGCATCCCCCACCAAGTTGGCCTTGCTTGGGTGGTATGAAACTTCAAATTTGAAATCCTTCAACGTCTCCATCCAGTGATGTTGTCTCATATTCAAGTCTCTTTGGGTAAAAATGTATTTGAGGTTCTTGTGATCGCAGAAGAGCTTGAATTCTTTCTAGTAGAGATAGTGCCTCCATAGCTTCAGGGCGAAGATGACTGCCGCCAACTCGAGGTCGTGGGTGGGATAATTCCCTTCATGCTTTCTCAATTGTTGGGAGGTGTTGGTGATGAATTTGTCCTTTTGCATAAGTACGCAGCCCAAGCCCACTCGAGAGGCGTTCGTATAGATGTGTATTTGACTCCTTGCTCAGGCAAAACGAGTACCAGTGCCGACGTCAACCTATCTTTCAGTTCTTGGAAGGCCGCTTTTGCTCTTTCGTTCTAGGAGAACTTGATGTCTTTTCGGGTGAGTTGGGACAATGGTCGGGCTATTTTTGAGAAATCTTTAATGAATCGGCGGTAGTATCCTGCCAATCCAAGAAAACTTCTTAATTCAGTAACTGAGCTCAGTTGCTTCCAATCTTGCACTGCCGCCACTTTGGCCAGGTCCACGGAGATGCCCTCCTTGAACACCACATGTCCCAAGAATTTAACTTCCTCTTTCCAGAAATCGCACTTCCGGAATTGGGCAAATAATTGGTTTTGCTTGAGCGTCTTGAGGATCGCTCGTAGGTGTTCTTCATGTTCCTTTCAACTCTTCGAGTACACCAGTATGTCGTTGATGAACACGATAACAAATCTATACAGGAAGGGTCTGAAGACTCTATTAATAAGATCCATGAATACAACCAACGCGTTTGTGAGTCCAAAGGGCATGATTAGGAACTCGTAATATCCAAAGCTGGTCGTGAAGGCTATTTTCTGTATGTCTTCTTTCCTAACTCGCAGTTGATGGTACCCAGATTGCAAGTTGATCTTCGAGAAATACTGGGCACCTCTCAGTTGATCGAATATATCATTAATTCTTGGCAATGGATATTTGTTTCTCATGGTGACTTGGTTCAGCCTCCTGTAGTCAATACACAACTGTAAGGCGCTATCATTCTTCTTCACAAATAAGACTAGGGCTCCCCAAGGTGAGACAGTGGGTTGGATGAAGCCTGACTCTAGTAGGTCATCGATTTGAATCCTAAACTCTTCCATTTCACACGGAGGCATGCGATAGGTCGGTAGGGAGATAGGCGTGGTGCCCGGCACCAAGTCTATGGTGAAGTCGATCTCCCTTTGGGGAGGGAGTCCCGGTATGTGTTTGAACACATCGATGTACTCCCGAACAACGGGTGTGCATGTTAGTGAGGATTCATCGTAGCCTTTTCTAAGGAAGCATAACACAAGACTCGATCAGATAGCTGACTTGGACTGAAAACTTAAAGCACAAGCCATCGTCTTCGTGGATTGTCACCGTTCGAGTTTCGCAATCGATCTCGACTTTTATTGCAGTGAGCCAATTTATGCCCAAGATGACGTCGTAATGAAAAACTTTGTGACAATTAGATCCACATGTGCCCTTTTACCCCCAAGTCGATGGGGCAGCCTCGGCACATTGATGTAGCTTTCGAGAAAGTCTCGGCTGCCGCGATAATTCTTACTCCCAACATGGGAGTGGTGGGTAGTCCTAGATGCTTGACAGTCATGTATGAAATTAGTGACGTAGTGGACCTAGTGTCCACTAGAAGAAATATAGGGGTACCTCGAATATGAGTCGTCGCTTCAAATGTTGTGGGCGTGGGCGTGGCTGCATTCAGGCCTTTTGCCGCCAATGCATGAACTCTGGCTTGTTGTGGCAGGTTGGGCTGATGCATAGGCTGTTGTGGTGGCCTATTCTAAGGCGTAGGCGGCTGCGGAACTGTTGGGCTGGAACCAAGGCTCTCGCTAAGGTGGGGCCTGTATGGCTTGATGAGGTGGTCAGTTGATGTGCTGAGGGGGTGCGTAGCCGTGGTCCCTCATCTGAAAAAAATAGAAGGCCTCCGAATGGCCCACCTTCTTGCAGTACTTGCAAATGCGATCAGGTCATGCATAAGTGGGTGGCAGAGCTGCATGTCTAGGAGGCGAGCTTGGGCCTCTTCCCTACGAATGACGAAGACTGTTCCTCCGCGCTGCCTCGAGGGCCTAGTTGAAGGCGGGCTCGAGAGACCCGCTCTCCATCCTGCTTAGATCGTAGGGACATCTCCACCAAATTGGCATATGAACGAATATTCGCACAACACATTTTGGTGCGAATGCTGGCCCTTAGGCCTTCAGTGAAACGTCGCATCTGGGTCTCCTCATCAGTGAGATTCGAGGGGCGTAGCGCGACAATTCGGTAAAACGATTTTCGTACTCGGCTACCGACATCTCTCCTTGTTGGAGGCGCATGAATTCGTTCTCCTTCTCGTTCCTGTAGGTCTGTGAGAAGTATTTTTGGAAGAAACGCGCCTCAAATTCTTCCCATGTCCAGACAAAATTTGAAGGGACAGCTCTCAGCACACTCTCCCACCACAGATTAACTTCCTTTTCAAATAGGTAGGAAATCAACTCCACTTGCTCAGCTTTGGTTTAATGGAGGGGCCGAATCGTCTTGGTGACTCGGTTTAGCCAAAACTTTGCTTCTTCGGGGCGATGTGTGCTGGCAAACGTGGGCGGCCCGAGTCTTTGAAATTGCTCAAATAGACTGCTCGGAGTGGCAGTCGTCCCGGGCTGCTCTGGCTGGTGTACATCATGTGGTGAGCCATGGTTCCCATCAAAGTAGTTAGCGTTTGCTGCTGCTGTTGCATGACGAACAACGTTTGCTCCATAATGCCCGTAGCTGGGGTTGCTCGGTATGCAGAAGTTGCGCTCTGAGTTGGTGGCGCTTCTGCAATATTGTCTGGGATGACATTCCCTATATTAGGTAGATCAGCTGCCCCCAGGCAGCCCTGTTGCTCATTTGGAGCAGTGCAGTCCCTTTCGTTTAATCCACCAAGAGATAGGCAAACTAAACGGCCGTCACCCTGAGGCTTCATTTCCTGAAAGATATTCCTGAGGGGTTTAGTACAATCGAGTATACGAATACAAACATCCAAGCATATATGCATTTCAACGGAGACATCATCTAAGTATTAACAACTACCATCAAAATTTTTAAACATTATGCAAATTTTAGCAACTCTAAGCATTTTCATTATGGGCAAATGCCAGTGATACATAAGTCGACACATTACATGTATGGGAAAAGAAAAATGTGAGAGTCACTGGTAGACGAAAAATATAAAGAAACTATGACTTAGTCAAGCAAAAATTTACTCCTACAGTCTAAACCAAAAGAGTAGTTCTATCTACTACAAACAACCTGGGAAACTAACTCCTACACTACACTTCTAGTCTTCTGAGTCGGGCGAAGGAGGGGGTGCTCCCTCTTTCTGAATACAGCATAATATCGCCTTCACAGTGCGCGATAACTTTTTAATTCTCCTCTCTAGGTTCCCCTGATTTTCCTCAATCTTGGCCATTCGGGCGTTGAGCGCGTCCAGGCCCTTAAGTTCACTTTGAGTGACAGGTGGCTCCCTGTCAGTTCCCTAAGTCTCTTGTTCTCCTTCTCCTTCGTCCTCTTCTTACTCCTCGTCTTCTTCTTCGTCTTCACATCCCTCTTCTTCTTCGTCTCCAAATTCTTCGATGTGGGCCCTACGCTGCATGGGGCCCATCTTCATGTGACTTAGGATTTCTTCGTTGATCATTTTAATTGGGCGGGGAAGTTCATCCGGCTGCCTGTACCCATAGTTGTATGCTATTTTGTAAGTTAAACGGCCAAACGGCCAAACGGAAGTGCCATTTTCTCACGGGGAGCCAACGCAGCCTTCACGATCTGGGTTAGTAGAAGTGTGGACATGCAAACTTTCTCTCCTTGTCCCACTTGATAGAGAAAATCTACATGAACCAGGAGCACTTTGTACGGTTATTGGCCCTTGGGTATAAATTATAAGTACATATGTGGTAGAGTAGGCGGTAGTCGGGGGTCAAGTTTGACGACCTAATACCGCTTCCTCTCCTCCACTTAACAAGCTTGCCACACAGGCGGCGAGTATGGCGGTCTTTCTGCCGCTTTTCCTTCAAGTTATCCTCAAGGGCATGCACATTCTCGCGCTCCACTCCGAAGATTCTAGCAATGACTTCTACGCCAACGTGGGCCTCTTGCCTGCCGAGGCCAATGCTGAATCTGAGCAGCTCGAGTGTAGGCTTTTGCATACATGCATAGAAGTTTCACGTGCATAGAAGATTCATATTAAACCTTCATTGGCCCGATACTTCCCTTCAAACATCGGGCCCCAGCCGTTCTCTAGGAGGTGGTTGAGCAACCAATGTTCGCTGAACAATTTCTCATCCACATGTGCCTCAAATACGATCTTTCGGTCTTTAAACTTACCAAATTCTATGCCCGACGGTGTCGCTCGTGAGGGCGAAGCTAGAGGGTCGAAGTCTCGTTTCAACCTCCGCTCAAAGCTAGGCCCCGCACCACCGTCTTGTTTCTTCTTTGATTTTTTCTCGCGGCTCGGCCTGGCTTGATTGGGGGCCGCTTTCTTTTTTCCCATGAGAGACAAGACCATGGAAATGGAGAAAAGTGAAGAAATTACCTCGAGGAAGGCCATAGAGACGGGTTTCTTCTTCCTTGGGCAAGGATGGAGCAAAGGATGGAAGGTTTTTAAAGAAAAGAGCCTTGGTTGGTGGGTTTTGGAAAGATGGGGTGTGTGGACCCTTGAAGAGAAGGATTTTGATTCAAAATGGGGTAGAAATAAGTGGCCTTAAGTTGTTGTTGGAAGGGGTTAGTGATTTTGGAGGTTGGGATGGATTTAAGAGAGAGTTTGGGACAGGAATGGGGTGAGAAATGAGAGTGAGTGGGGTAGGAATGACCCTAGAGAAGCCCTTAGGGCTTTTAAGGGGTTAGGAGAGGAAAAGAGGGGGGGTCCCCATGTGTGGGAGGGCCCACCCGAGTTTGGGGTTGGTGGCGGCCCGCCGTCCTGGCGGTGGCCTCGCCGCCCACTGGCAACATTGGTGGCGGTCCGCCGATTCGGCGGTGTCTCTGCCGTCCGCTGGAGGTGTTGGCAGCGGCCTACCGATCTGGCGATTTTCCCGCCGTTCCTTGTGGTGTTTGGTGGCGGCCCACCATCGCCTTGGTTATTTTCTTGGGTTATGGGGTAGGGGTGACCACTTTGTTACGTTGGTTCGGCCCGCCAATGATCGAGAGCGTAAATCGTGTCCTAAATGTTCCGAGAGGATTGATTCGATGTTGGTGGTGGCCCTTTGGGTTCGAGGGGTCGTTCGTTTGATGGTCCAGGTAGGCCCGAAGTCCCTCATGCTCGAGGCAAAGATGACTTAGCCCATCGAAATCAAAGCGGGGTGCGTCTTACATCCGAACGGACTACCAGACATGCGATACACGCGTTTGGGGTAAGGCGAGCTACTTAGCTACTTAACTCTTCTATATGGGGCCGTATCGCTCCCAATTTCTGTATTCCCAAGAGACTTGAGTTAGATTATCCCTTTTTGGCTTAAATTCCCTCTAAGCCTAAAACCTAAGCCGAGACTTCGACATTCAAATTAATCGAAGAGCTTGGTCCTATGATCTTACAATGTCGTTAGGTTTGATCGCTCCCTCCTAAGTCAAATGGGTCAAATGGTGTTGTGATAGACTTACTGTCCATGACCCAACTTAACCTCGAACCATGCTTTGATAACAAGTTGTAATGCCCTGAATTTCAGGGCTCGAGTAGGAACTCGACTCTCAAAATCCTGGGTGCCACGTATGCCCTATTGGGCTTCAGAATTTGATGCGTTTTATTTACTTCATAAGCAGTGGGGGAGTATAGTAGACCATGAAGCATGAATCAAACAACAAAATGATATCAAGTGCGGATATATATAAAAATCCATATCCAAATGCAAAATAAAGTAAAAACAGGAGGGACTAGTCCCACTAATACATCATCCCCAAAATGACTAGAACCCTAGCCCGTGCCCCGCGGTCATCCTTACAGCAGACTAAGAGGATCCGCCGAAGATATGGAAGTATGATAGCTCCTCTTTGTCATCCACGCTTGCTCTATCAAGCGCGTCTAACTCCGTAATCCCTGCATTTAAGACAAGTTCTGGTTGGTGTTTTAAAATACCGTCCCAGAGTGGGAGTGAATAGCTAAATAAGTGGTACCATTAACAATAAGTTGCACATGTTATCATACGCAGGAGCAAATTTAGTGAAAAGCAGACATTTAAAGAAACCTAATTACTCTTGTTAATGTAAATACATGTTTTAATGACATGATGCTTCCCTTTCTTCCAACACTCCCTCGAGCGACAACATTTAACAATCGCAATGCCCAACACTCTCTCAACCTGACCTCGATCGCCGAATAGCCAATTCTAGCTAATGTAATGTTATGGAAGATGTTAGCGGAGTTGATTAATTACGTCCATCCAGTAGTTTGGGGAAACCGGGACACCCTGATAGATCAATGCTCTCGCGATCCTTGGTCCGTTTGGGTTTATCACTCCCAATATTAAAATCATACGAAGGTAGTTTGAAAAAAAGAGTCTTTGCTCACGGTCACTACGAGGAGACTTGTCACCCCAGCGTAGGCCGACCGCTCGGGCATAGTGTTCCATACCACTATGCCCAGCTCTCGAGACTTATGGGCTACAACTAGCGGTTTATCAGTGGGCATAAACGGACACAGGGTGTCTCAGGTTCAAGCAGACATATACAAACATGGTTAACGTACATGGATGACCAACTAGTGGGCCAATTTGTCCCCACAAGACGAACTACGAACTGTACGACTTTAAGAGTGAAGTCTCGCGTAGTCTGACTACAGCTGGCAACACGTAGTTTGACTAGTTGGGCCAAATTTACCCATGGGTGGGCCCATCAGAAGCACTGCTCAAATGGGTTCTGAATTTGTTGGCTGATCCGAAGAGGGAACAGTGTATAAATGCAACATAATAAAGTAGAAGTCCATCTACTTGTAGTTGTGAGAGAATTAGGCAATGCATACTGGTAAATCACATTCATTAATAACAGATGAGTCATTGTTTTGTAAAATTCAGGGTATTTCTGGATAGACATGTACATGGGTCTAAGATAACAAGAGAACATTGGAGGAAATGGGCACAATAACTGATTGTAGAAAGAATTAAACATACATGGAGTAATGTTGACAGTTAATTAACCCAATCCACACATATAAGAGACATGCGACTAAATTTATCTTGTTAAATTTGCAATTTTGGGGATATCATGCTTGGAATTCCACATTTATCAAACAAATCAAACAATGCAAATAGTTAATTAACCCAATCCACACATATGAGGAATATGTAACCGAATTCATCTTGTTAAATCTGTAAATTTGGGGATATCATACTTGGAATTCCACATTTATCAAACAATGCAAACATTAGGGTAGTTAAAACCGGAATTTCTTTCCCAATTTAGGAAATTTTCATGCTCAATTTCTAATTCAACCATTTCACTCCATAAAAGCAATATGCAAGGCAAATTATCAAACAGAATCACTAAAATTTGTTCTAAGTGTGATAAAAGGCCACCTAGAGGTAATGGTCCGCACCTATGGTTGGTTGGAGGCTTGTAGAGCTGCTCTAGCAGTGTCGGTCCGCGAATTAATGCGCCGGGGCCCTGTGCCGATTGAATTTGCATGTCAAGACACATGCAAGGTGGCCTAATATATGAAAATCTGAGGAGAGTTCGAGTGGTTACCTTCCGATCAGCGTTACTCCACCTCTATGGCAGTGGGGCTGTGGTTTCCGACGAATGGTGGTGGTAGGAGAGGGAGATTTCTCAATTCCCAGCTCCCTTCCACACTCTACTCCCCTTCCTCTCACTCTTTCTCTTCTCTCTCCTCTCTCTCTCTCTCTCTCTCTCTTTTGCTGGAGACTGTTATGGGAGTGAGGGAGAAAGAGTTGAAGGCTTATATAGCATGGGTTTTTGCCCAACTGGCCCTGGGGTGGTAATTTCTACCACACGTGACCTTATGGGGCACACTTATAGTTTTTGGGGCTATCTTGGTGGCCCCCTGGCCCATCCGTGCCATGTGATAAGTAGCCCATGATCTGATGAGGGGCTGTCCAAAATTTGGTGGCAAACGGATGCGAAAATTGATCGTAGGGTTCGATTTACGATTAATGGTCATTGTCCTTCAATCAATGGTTTGATTCGGTGGACGAGGGCAGGGAAATATCTTTGATCTATGGGGTGAAATCCAATGTCATAATTTATTGTCGTAGGGCAATAAAATTTAGATTTTTAGGCTATTAACTTGGGAGAGTTGCGTTTCACAAGACCACATGAGCCGTCCATTTCCGATCCGTTTTGAATCCATTATCTGCGATGGACCACAAGCCCAGTGAGGTCCATAGCTTCCCACGATTTTGGATTTATCTATCCCTTTTTGGGTGGTGCATGGCCCGTACAGGCTGTCACCAAGTATTATTGGGCAGATCAACTCTACGGCCCGTGCTTGACCCGAACACGTTTAGACTTGATCGCATTAGCGGCTTAATTTGTTTTAATTTATTGGTGGTGGGCCCTGCACGTGCGATCGAATTGTGCGGTCCTATGATAATCCGCTAGTGGACGCCTTAGGACACTGCTCTGATTGGCCCGAGAGTTACAGTGACACAAGTCACAACTGACATGAAATTGGTGTGAAGTGTCTTTATTCAACCAACATTAATGCAAGATAGGGATGGTATTGGGAAATGGGACCCACTTGATCCCTCCATCTTATATAGTAATAATTCAAAGCAAGTCCACCAACTTCTAATTAGGGTTGTCAATGGGTTAGGTATAGGTTGTTTCCTAGATACATGTACCTGAGCATGAGTTCTTGTCTATTTTTGGTGTATTAGACCTACATGTGATCTTGTACTCATTCAGTCCTTGAATTTATGTTTTAAGTTGTGTTTAAGAAAAATGAGAGCATTTACATGATTAGGCATACCATAGGGATGAATTAGATCGCACGCCCTTCCACCACTTTAACTTTGACACGTGCATGGTGTGTAAACGGGCTGTCTTACATGCCTATGTTTTAACAAATCTCGTAATCAAAATATATTTAATACTTTATATTATTCTTTACAAAATATGACTCATGATTCATATACCTGCCCCAATTAGTATTGATGATGATATGTATGTTACTATTAAAATTAATATGATCTAATCCAACTTGTTTTTAGCCGAGTCTAAGTTGGTAGATCGGCCTGCAGCCATTTTATAATCAGTTTTGAAAATGAGAGATTTGAACTCAACTCAATTTCTTAGCGGGTCAAAAAAATTAAAACTGGTTCAAGTCGTATGGGAAGGTGGGTGGGACCGCTGGCTATGGGGCCACCATGACTTATGTGACTACATACATTCCGTCCATTCATACTAAAAGCTCATTTTAGGGCATGATTCAAAAAATGAAATAGATCTAAATTTCAGATGGACCAAACAGTGGTAATTGACCATTAAAAACTTCTTGTGGGCCACAAAAGCTTTGGATGAAGATGATATTTGTGTGGTCTCTCTTCATCTAGATCTTTGTGACCTTGTCAACAGGTTGGATGGCACATTTCGGTAGAATCCATGAAGTTTTTAACGGTGAGGATTCAATCTTGACGGTTTCCTGTGGTGTAGTCCACTTAAGATTTGGGTCAGCTTCATTTTTGGGATCATGATCTAAAAATTACTATTAAAATGGTTGGACGGTGTGGATTGAAGGCACAATCATCACTGTGAGCTCCACAGTCTGTGGATCCGGGTACCCTACTTCAATGGCGGTTGGATCTTGATTAAATAAAAGTGGTACGAGTGACCAATAGCGGAATCTCACTATGGGAGTCTGAAAGTGCTACCCACCGATCATCATTTCCTATCTACCCACTCTTGATTTGAACGGCATTTTCATCTGCCACATGTCATGTGGCCACTTGATACATCACATGGTGTATCGTAATATGGACGCGGATTGCGTACTACCCCCGGGCAGGGCTCTGTGGGGCCCACCGTGGCGTAAGTATTTTATCCACACCGTTCATCGTTTTTCTAATATCATTTTAAAATATGAGCCAAAAAAGAGGCAGGTAAAGGGCTTAAGTAGACCACAAATTGGGGATTGAACATCCACCATTAAAAACTTCTTGGGAGCTGGAGAAGTTTCGGATCAAGCTGATATTTGTTTTTTCACTTCATCCACGTCTACATGACCTTATGAATAGGTTGATGGTATAAAAACATCACGGTGGTCCTTAGAAAGGTTTCAACGGTGGGTGTCATTATCACGGCAGCTTCCTTAATTGGTGTGGTCCATTAGAGATGTGGACCTGCTTCATTTTTAAAATCATATCTTAAAATGGTCCGAGAAAAGCGATTAACGGCGTGGATAAAAAACTTACATCACGGTGGGCCCCACAGAGTAGGACGCAATCGGCGTCCATCGTGATAGAGCATGTCATGGTGGCGCGCACCTTTGTTACATGGCCACATGGTATCATCCATGAATCCCTCCCTCCCTTTGACTCTCCATAAAAACCATGGAGTGGCTGCCACTAATGTCAATGGGCTTGTGAGCATGCACAAAAAGATGTTGAAAATAAAGCATGATGGTGGGCCACATAATAGAAAGAATGCATCCACACCACACCATACAAACCCTCCATTCCAAGGGCTAAAAGGAAGGTTCTTCTCCCAAGTAATGATGTGATTCTGGGCTCTTCTTTAGGGTGGTTAGTTTGTCTACGTGGGACCCATGGATTAGTGATCCAGACCATTGATTCCACAATCTGAAAAAGTCCCAAGCAGAAGATCTCAGCCATCCATTATGTGACTGCCTGTTCAGTTCAATGTGATCTTAGGTGTATTTCTTTTGTAATCGTCTACTTGCAGGCCATCAATCAAAGGCTTATGATTTGACCATTTATGTATTTGGGGACAGTCAATCGGCTTAGGACAAGATATCAATGATTCGGATCACCCAATGGTGGGCCCCACTTGTACAAACTGAAACTGAGTATATCATTTGGTGGATAATCACATGATATAGTATTATAGTCACAATATAGAATAATCTCTTCCCAATACACGTTCCAAACCATCATTTAATAAGATCCCATGTTCCTGCCACATCCCATGTATTGCTCTAAGATAGTATTGGTCGTTGGATCTGGGGTCATGCTTCAATAATCAACAATCCCGACCGTTCATATGATGACATCTCTATGGATGAATAATACCCAAAAACAAAAACTCTCAGGTTGGAATATTTTCTACTTTTCAAACGTGTGATCATTTTTCTCCTCAATGTTGTTTCTGGCCTATTCGATGAAAGTTTACGATCTTCCAAACATATCAATGGTTTGGATCATCGAACATGACCCCAGATCCAACGGCTATGGTCCCGATGTATCCGTATAAGAATATCTCGAGGCCCATTACAGCAAACCTTTATTCTATCCATCTTCTACCATCAAATAAAGCACATGAAATTCCACTCCATGTGATGAATCGTGCCGTTTCAGCCACTCATTGTTTAATATAGAACATTATAATACACCCAACTCAAAATTTCAACGCTATACCAAACAAACACATCAAAACATGTTTTCTTTATGGCCGTAAAATCTACCAAAAAAAAAAAAAAAAAAAAAACCATTTTTCATGCAAGAACTGAAACCGTTAAAAGAAGGTCATTTGAACGGTCAGTCTACTTTGATAGTTCACCACCATTTTAAAAGAGTGCCGACCCATCCATCGTGGCCATCACTTATGTGCATGGTGATCCGGACCATCAAAGTTATAGTAGGCTCCATGAAGGATGAGCATGATCACGTCGAGTCTGAACTGTCATCTATCGGATGGTTAGGATCATTCAATCACTTCAAAGTGTGATTTGGACAATGGATGAGTCACAACCATTTAGAAGATGGTGAGGAACTATCACCACCATGTTGTCAATGCTTGAAAAGAACTTGAAAACTAGTTTTACATATTACATATACATTTCCACTCACCAAAAAAATACACATGTCCAACAATGTATTGATGGATCTCTCTCTACCAGAAAAAGAATGAGATTATGCAAGTGATCTGACCACTCACCAATCATGTCCACACACCAATGTCCCACCTTTGATCAATCTGATCAATGGTGCAACGGGTTCGGACCCGTCGGGACGAATCGCTTCTCGACGCCGTACCGGGGGTCAATCTCACCGTTGATCGGGTCCGGCTCGGCGACGACAGGGTAGGAGTAGTGGTTGTGCCGTTGATGCCGGACGCCGGACGTGCCGATCGATACCTTCCGGTTGATCATGACCATCAAACTAGGATGAGTTGCACTAGTGGGCCTCAAGTGTGTCAACCCATGAAAGAGCAACAAAAGGAGTGGGGTCCACAAGAGAATACACACTGGTTGTGATATCCTCATGGCCATGGAGAGGGAGAATGAGAAGAGGAAGCATGGATTTGAAGGGGGGGGTTATGAGATATGGGAGTGTTTTAGATGTGGGAAGGACTTAGGACTTTTTGTTGTGACAGCTTGTATTTGGGTAGGAGCATAGGTGACTAACATATGAGATATGGGGTGCGTTTGCTTCCATTTTATTATGATTTTTATACTAGTTTAAGTGAGGTTTTGGGAGTTGTTTCAGCACCAAACAGGCTAATCTTTTTCCAATGAAACTTCCTTTGCGTTCAAGGAACAATAGCCTATTAAAATCGTCAACGGAGCGGATTGTATGATCCTCGGCCCGAGGATATGTATTTCTCTCCTTGGGCGTGCAGATATTGATAGTGGTGGGCCGGTGGTTTGGTGATCTAGACCTGATGGGTACCGTGTTTGTGGACAATGGCCCAGTTTATTTCAAGATTGGGAGGTGCTGATATGGAGGTGATTTTTGTATTTTTTTTACCCCCTTCTTTTCACAGACTATTTGTACGGTAGTGATTGAAGGGTAAGGATTGTCCCATCAAGGAGACTAGTGGGTCCATCAAATGGATGGTCCAGATTATTTAGATGCGGTAGTAGTGTTTTACAAGTGGGCCTATGTTTAGGAAATCGAGACCGTTGATTGGATGGCCTACCTCAGTTGGACAATGCCCACGTAAGTTCCCATAATAGGGGCGCGGCTTCGGTGGACCCCTGATCTACCGCGGTAGGTGGATCCCTGACTGTGGGGCTCACCGTGATGTATTTACCTTACATCCACACCGTCCATCCGTTTTTAAAGATTATTTAAGGGCATAATCCAAAAAATGAGTAAGATCCAAAGGTCAGGTAGACCACACCACAGAAAACAGTGGTGATTAAACATAAAAAACATTTTGTCGGCCACAAAAGTTTTGGATCAAGCTGATATTTTTGTGGTCCCTTGATCCATGTCTTTCTGACCTTATCAAAAGGTTGGATGGAAAATTAACATTCCGGTAGTCCCCAAGAAGCTTTAAACGATGGGTATTCAATCAGTACTGTCTCCAGTAGTGTGGTTCACTTAAGATTTGGATATGTTTCTTTTTTGGGATCCTGCTCTAGAATAATCTTTCAAAACAGATGGACGTCATTGATGTGAGGCACATACATCAAGGTGGGCCCCGCATTCAGGGATCCACCCACCTTGGCGGATCCGGGTATCCACCGAAGCACCGCGCTCATAATTGAAAATCGGACGGTAACCCTTTTCGAATGTTGTTTAGGGCAGTGCGTGAGAAACCCAAATATGTGAGGCTCACCATCTAGAAATGTAAAATCCACTCCGTTCATAAAGTTTTATCCTCGATATTAATCCGTGAGATAAGAAGTCGGATGGACTATAACTCATATGGTCCACACCACATGGAACAGTGGGAATAGATGCGGACCATAGGTTTGTGTGTAGGGCCACCTTGTGATGTATCTTTCATCAAAACCCTTAATCAGGCCCAACTCACCATAATGAAGAGAATATAAAATAATAATAAAAAATTCAGGCCGCCCACACCACTAAAACTTAGTGTTTTTTGAAGCAACTTTGAATTTCTCCCATTGTGGCCCATATGAGTTTTGATTTAGAGTTGTATTTTTTCATGAACCGTTAAAATAGTGGTTCACATCTGATGAACAGAGTGGATTTGATATACACAACATGGTAGACCCCACAGATCTTGGGTGTTTTGGGCGCTGGGTCAAACAAATGTAGTAGACGATTTCCTGTCCTAGAAAATCCTACAATCAAAATTCTTCAGCCTATTTGACACTGAAAGTGGACCATTTGTGTAATTATTGTCTAAATCGCACCTTTCAAACCAATAATCAATGGGTTATGATTATTCTCTGATAGAGATATTTCGTATGTATTCCATCGGGAGTTGGTCCCATCATGTCAACGGTCTGGATTATCCAAATATGCCCCACTCATGCAGAAACAAGGGATGAGGATGCAGTAGAAATACACTGTCCGAGGATACTATGATTCCTTTGCTATGTTATAATTATGATCTTTTTGAAATTGTTCGGGAGGCATGATGCATGGAACGCTCCTTCATATAACATACAGCGGCTGTACTATTGGTAATAATACAGCAATCATTTTCCACTAATATTTCATGATTCTACCAAATCTAATCCGTTAAAATTGTATATCAAATTATAATATTATGTACAGATAAAATATACCCATTTTAATAGACTTTTGTTTTTAAATCAATGGACAGCCAATGGTATTATAGTGTTTATTTATGACCTTATTGAATGAGAAAATCGTCATTATTTTCATTATAATGATAATAATAGTTTTTTATAATGTTTTGAACGGATTTGATATTATATAAATATGATATATTATCAGTAATAAATGTATGTATTTTAAATTATGAAACATCCGCTGTATCTGATCAATTCCCATTGCACTGAATCAAGAACCAAAAACCCGAAAGCCTCTGTCGTAGAAACGCATCTGCACGCGCTAAAAAAAAAAGATTCCTACACTTACCAAAGAGGTATACGTATTCTCGATCCGTGACGTTCATCATCTGAGATCATAGATAAGTATATTCTATCATAAATTTCGTTTTAAACCGAAAACTATTTTGATCATACTTCTACATTAAATATAAACCGTTGGATATCTACTTTTTGTATTTTTCGACGAATCTGATTAGTGTACTACTCTAATTTTTCTATAACAGCCTATAACATGGGGCTCCTCTTTATTAACGGTTTATTTAGTGTACAAGTATGCAAATTCGGCATGTGTAGCCTTCTTGTGTTTGGTCCATGAAGACGCCGGTGGCAATCCCTTTGTTCTGCTTTGATTCATACGGTAATCGAGTCGTCGGTGTGTACTGGGTCTTGATTCGAGCCTTGGTTTGTAAAGTGGGGTCCACAGATCAGCTATCCGAATGGTGGCCTAATGAACCCAAACGTGAATAAGGGACTAACAAATTCTCACCCAGATTGGAATAAGATAGCTATGTAATTTTTAACTATTTCTACGATGAATATGGCCCGTTGATCGACTCATCCTAATTTTAGGACATTGAATAAAATATTAAGGTTTTTTCTTTAAGAAAATTTTTAGGAAGAACCAGATAGGTGGGTCCCATCTTATAAACGGTTTGGATCACAGCACATGAAGTTCTAGTTGTACAATCTCAAGGCTGGAGTATACCGTGCACATGGTCCGGATGAAAAAATGGAGCGCACCGGTGTTCAGTTGGGAGCTGATGAATACAGACGTGGGTCCCATTAATTCCCTCCAACAATGGGGTGGTGGGGCCCACCCAAACAGTTAGCCCAGAAGACTTCTGCCATTCTCGCCAAAATTAAAAAATTGAAGAAAAATCATAGGTGGGCGCTTTCTGACCATTAGATGTATAATTGGACGGTGATGGGATGTGGGGCCCACCATACTTGTTCTGATTTTCGTCGGTGATATGATATGACGGACCGAACAGTATTGACAGCCATTTCGGTGGAGTATTCCCGAATAAACTCCTTCAAGACCTTTTTAGCATTCGACTCTGCACGTGGCAACGTGGAACACGTGTGAAAGCCAGGCCGCACATCAGATGGGCCGACGCGCATATTTGTCCCGTCTAAAAATTCAGGGTGGAATGATCAGGAGTTGAGCACGCGTTTACGTAATAGACGGGCGTTTAAGATATTGACCAACGGTCCACATTCAGCATACCGTGTGGCCGTCTGATGGTGCAAACAGACTGATTTTCTAAACGATCATCTAACGGGTGGGATCTTCCCGATGAACGGATTGGATCTTACACACATGTTCCACGTATCCACGTGTGAAAGTGTGCAAAACCATGGATGCTTAACATGAGCATGCACACGTGGCAATATGGCACATGTTTGAGAGATCCCAGCTTTCCATGAAGTGGGGCGGCAGTGGTTCTAGATCTTTCGGCCAAACAAACGGATGGCTAGAAAAATATATTTTAGCAGTACATATGATTTTATTTTATTTTCTCTTCCACATTTGCTGCAGGGAGCCCGCAAAAACAAAAATAATGTGGGGCCCACTGTGATGTGTGTGTGACATCTCCTCATCCATCAGTTGGGTGCCTCATATTAGTACACAGCCCAAAAATTTGGGGATACAAAATTACGTGGGCCATACCATAAAGAGTAATGGGAACGGGGACACCCACCATCCAAACTTTCTCGTGGCCCACCTTGATGTTTATATGTAATCCAAACCGTTCATTAAGTGAGTCCAGCCAGAAAGAACGGAAAAATGAAATATCAGTCTGATAAAAAATTTCAGTGGGCCCCAGGAAGGTTATAGTGGTGTGCACCTCCTTTCCCACTGTTTCTTGTGGTGTGACCTACTTAGTTTTGTGCCGGCCTAATTTTTGGGTCACGTCCAAATATGAGCTGGCACAACGAATGGACAGATTGGATGGGGTCCACAAAGCTTTTTGCTACACAGTCAGTTAGGTAGTAGAAAATTCGCGGCAGTATAAGATGCGGTTTGGGTACTTCCCATCGGCTGTTCGAAGCTCGGGTCGGGCAGGGGCTCAAGGGGAGCGGCCATTGCGATTGATCGGAATCAATACAAATGGATGTAGCGGAAAAATAGAATTGGAGTGCTAACGTATGAGTTTCATCCACACCGTTTATCTATTTTTCCATACGATTTTAGATTACAAATAAAAAATAGGCAGATCAAAGGCTCAAATGGATCACACAATGGGGATTAGTGCTTATTCATCCACACCGTCCATCCATTTTTCCATACAATTTTAATTTACAAATAAAAAATGAATCAAATCGAAGGCTAAAGTGGATCACACAAGGGGGATTAACGCTTACGTTGAAAACTTCTTGAGAGCCACAAAAGGTTTGGATCAAACTAATATTTACTTTTCTCCTTCATGTCTATGGTACCTAATGAGCAGGTTGTATGGCAAGTAAACATCACAATGGGCACTAAAAAGATTTCAGTAGTAGCATCATTAACACCGTTGCTTCTATAGTGTGGTCCACTTAAGCCTGGGATCTATTTCATTTTTAGACACATAATATAAAGTGATACGAAAAAAAATAAATGGACAGTGCAGATAAAATCCATGCAGCACAGTGGCCCTCAAAGCCCTAGCCTGTCCCAAATTAGGTATGTTGAGCCCACTATTTTAGTGCTCAGTACTTTCATTTTGACCTATCATCTTTAGGGCATGAGCCAAAAAGATAGGCAAATGAAATCGTGAGTGGACCACAGCATAGGAAGCAACAGTGACAATAACACTTCAAACCTTACTAGAATCTTTATGACACGTATTTTTCATCCAACTTGTTGATAAAGTCGTACATAACTACTGTGAGGTATTCAACGGTAGCCATTCTATACTCTCTACTCCTTATGGTGCGGTCTACTCCTCATTTTTTAGCTCATGCTTAAAAAATGATTTATAAAAATGAATGTGCAACATGGATAAAATATACATGATCGGATTTTCATCGGCAGACCGTTGTCATAAAATATATGTATACTGTCCATCTAGTTTGCCGGATCATATACGGCATGAACCAAACAAATAGAACCAATCCAATTTTCAAATGCATCATCATAAAAAGGTGGATACATAACGACAAGGACTGCACCGTCTTGCACGTGGATATAGAATAAATGTAGGGAGCGGATTACCTGAGGGACGGATTGTGTCCTACCTGTCTTTAGCTGGAAACGGGAGGAGCTTTAAATGGCCACCATGATGTATGATCTTATCCACACTGCACATCCGGTACTTTCTCGTTTCATTTTAGGCTATAAGATTAAAAATGAGGCAGATCCAATGCTCAAGTGAACTAGAAAATGGGAATTAAACTCTTACAATTAAAAACTTCTTAGGCTCACAAAAGTTTTTTATATGGAGCTGATATTTGTGTTTTCTCTTGATTCAAGTATACGGAGCTTTATGATATTTGTGTTTTCTCTTCGTCCCAGTATATGTAACTTCACGAATAGGTTGGAAGAAGCGGATTGCATGATATTTGTGTTTTCTCTTCGTCTTCGTCTACATAACTTAATAGACTTTATGAATAAGTTGTATTACAAAAAATTTATAAAATAGATTTTTCTGTAAAATATGAAAACCGAAAATACAAATGATCTGAAATTAGGACAGGCTGAAGCACGTCTGGGACACGATGCGGACGTGCAAAGTGTAAAGTGCGCCACTAGTGCCTCTATAGCCACACTGCCTCACATGCCCATATCCTCGCACCGAGCCCGAGCCCATACTTGTGCTTGTGCCCGTGCCTGTGCCCGAGCCCGCGCGCGGGTGTTCTAGTGCTACGCACTGGAACACGCAAGTTCCATGGTCCATGGACTATGTAGGCAAATAATAAGGTACTCCATTGTTTTCATTTAAACCACAATTTTCTCTTCTCTTTCTCATGTGGGACTATTCTCAAAACCCCAAAAAAGCTTTTTACAAAAAAATTTAATATATTATATTTTATTTTAAATATATTTTATAAACTCATTTATTTTATAACAATCCCCCACTGATTTTTTTAAAATATATTTTTTCGATTAAACATTATTGACAGAATAATCAGCTTACATGCATAAAGAAAGATATCTTTCGATTTTAGTTTTTCCTTAGTGTAAGTATCTGAAAACTCTATCGAAATGACCGTTGGCCGCATCGTTGAATCAATTATTCCTAGATAGCAGAGTCGGAGAAACTACACATATATTCGCTATGTGTTAATTAGAGTTCCTACAATCTTGCTTAGCACAATTAATGGTCCTGTGCTTATCGTAATTCATGAACGATCACTAGAGAAAACTCCTAACTCTCATGAGAGACAGCACCTTCTCTACGTTTATATAGGTGAAATCCTTCCAGCGTCTTCGTTACTTTAAGACACTTGTCCTTTAAACTGAATTTCATTAAGAGTTCTAAGACTCAACCCTCTTTCGTAACGCTCAGCACTTATCTATTATCGATGCGGTTTTATTATTTAGTGCTAAAAACTTTTCACATATCAGTAACTTGTTCTTACCCATTAAACCCGAAGTTAGAGATTTTCTAACTTTAGGTTGGGTTACCATCACTAGTGGAACTTTGGTTGAAGAGTTTCAACCCCATCCTTCTAGATGTAGCCTTTACTACCTCTCTCGGTAGAGGTTTAGTGAAAGGGTTTGTCAGGTTATTGCTTGATTTCACATAGGAAATAACAATGATTCTATCTCGAATCAATTATCTGACATAATCATGTCAAAGACTTATATGTCTATACTTACCATTATATGTGCCGCTATAGGCTCTAACTAATGTGACTTCACTGTCACAATATAGTGACACAGCCGATATGGGCTTTACATAGAAATGAATTTCTAATAGAAGATCTCTTAACCACTCGGACTTTCTGTTTACAAAGGGTTATAAATTCGACTCATTGTCGAATGCGTTATGCGCAGTTTATTTTTGGAATCTTAAGATACAACATAGATCTCCTAGGGTAAATATCTACCCTATAGTAGACTTATTGTCCCCCGCACTCGATATCTAGCTTGCATCGGTATATCCTTCCAATACAACAGAAAATTCTCAATAAAATAGTCCTAAGTCTTTGGTTGCTTTTAAGTAACCAAAGACTTTACTAATTGCATTCAAGTATTTATTACTGGGGTTAGTAGTAAACCTATTAAATTTACTTACAGCATATGCGATATCAGGTCTAGTGCATTACATAGCATACATAAGACTCCCTATAGCACTCGCATATTCTAATTGTGCAACTGTTCTTCTGTCATTCTCTTTTAGCTTGATACTTGGATCAAATGAGGTTTTTGCTTATTTTATATTTAGATGGTTAAACTTGTTTAGTATTTTCTCAATATAATGAGATTGACACAAAGAATAACCCTCATAATATTTTTTAACTTTGATACCTAAGATGGTATCAACTTGTCCAAGATCCTTCATTTTGAATACAGAAGATAAAAACCTATTCGTTTCAGTCACACCTTCCATTTTATTACTTATTATTAGCATGTCATCAACATACAGACAAATAATAATCATGCAGTTACCATCTACTTTAGAATATATGCATTTATCAGCTACATTATGCATGAAACCATGAGATAATATTTTGGAATCAAACTTCTCATGCCATTATTTTGATGCTTGTTTTAATTCATACAAAGATTTGATTAATCTATATACTTTATTTTCATTTCTTAGTAGAACAAATCCTTCAGGCTGTTTCATGTATACCTCCTCATTGAGGCCACCATTCAGAAATGCGGTCTTCACATCCATTTGGTGGATGTGAAGATGATGTATGAAAGCTAGCGTAAATAATATCCTAATGGATGTTATCCTAGCTACAGGAGAGTATGTGTCAAAGTAATTTATCCTTTCTTTTTGTTTAAAATCTTTAGCTACTACTCGAGCTTTAAAGGTTTGGATAGTCCCATCAGTGTCATATTTCTTTCTAAATACCCACTTACAACCTATGGGTCTAGAACCTGGAGGTAAGTTAACTAGTTCCCATGTTTGATTTGACATTATAGATTCTATTTCATCGTTTATAACTTCTTTCCAGAAAGCTGAGTCTCTAGAGGATACAACATCTTTATATGCTTTAGGATCTTCTATAGTCATTAATATAAGTATTTTTCTTATAATATTTTCTCTATCTCCTTCTATAAGATGGAAAAAGATGCGCTGAGAGTCATATAGTCATCTCTTACACTCTTCTTTATTCGTGTCCTTTGACTCTTACGATGTTCGATAGGTGCTTCCACTATCTGTGGAGCTGTACTATCTGGTTCTCTATCAGGAGTTTGGACTCCATTATCCTTTGACTCCAAGGATAGTGAGTTCTCAAAAAACTCAACGCATATTGATTCTATTATTGTATTAGACTCTACATTTACAAGTCTATAACCTTTACTATTTTGTGCATACCCTACGAAAGCGTACTTAATAGCTCTGGGTCCTAACTTAGTTCTTTTTGGATTAGGAGTTCTGCAGTATGCATGACACCCCTACACTTTAAGATATCATAGGTTAGGTTTTCTTTATTCCATGTTTCATATGGAGATATTTTATATTTTTAGACAAAATTCTGTTACAAGCAGTGCCTCACCCCATACACTTAGTGGCAAATTTGCTCATATTAGCATTGAGTTGATCATCTTTACTAATGTTCTATTCTTTCTTTCAGCTATTCCATTTTGTTGAGGTGTGTATAGCGCAATACATTGATGTATTAGTCCATGTTCTTCACAGAAGTTATCGAATTTATCGAAGAAATATTCTCCTCCTCTATCGCTATGGAGAATTTTTATCTTCTTATTTAGTTGATTCTCTACTTCTACTTTATATATTTTAAACATATTCAATGCTTCATCTTTGTTTTTTAACAGATAAACATACACATATCTAGAGCAATCATCAATAAAGGTTATGAAGTACCGTTTACCTCCACGAGTAAGAATGTCGTTTAACTCATAAATATCATTGTGCACAAGATCCGATACTTGAGGTGATCTTTTAACACTTGAAAAAGGTTTTTTGGTCATTGTGGATCATATGCACACTTCACATTTTTTTAGTTTCATTATCTGTGTATGAGATTAAACCATTCTTAGCCATGAACTTCAAGGTACTAACCCTATATGGGCTAGTCTATCATGTCACAGTCCAACGGATTCAACCATATACACATAAGTACTACTTTCATTCAGATGAAACTTGACCATACCGTTACAAGCATATCTATTTCTGATAAAGTTCTCATTCTTTGACAAAATCAGTTTTCCTGACTTGTATACCACCCTTATTCCTAGTTTACTCAGAAGGTCTTCAGAAACTAAGTTTCACCTCATGTCTGGGATGTGCAGGACGTTTATCAGAATCACTTTCTTTCCAGAGGTGAATATTAGCTTGACAACCTTCGATCGGACTTCATTAACCATTTGGACTTCTTGACCATCGGTCAATTCCTCATAAGTTTTGAAGGCTGATCTGCTGTAGCACATATGTATGGTAGCAGCAGTATCATACCACCAACCAGGAAGCTTTACTTGGATAATATTCACCTCAGTGATCATGGCCACAATATCGCCTTCTTATACTGTACTTACCTCTTTTTTAGACTTGCGATATCGGCATACTCGAGAATAGTGCTCGTTTTTTCCACAGACATGGCATAAGCCTTTAAACTTTCCGTTCTTCTTTTGGGAGGTTTTCTTGAATTTTTCTTTATTGGGTTTCAGGAAATCGTCATTCTCGGGATTCTTGTTAGTAGTGTTCTCTACTACATGTACCTTAGACGATGCATTTCCGTTGTCATTCTTTTTGTCGCGATTACGAGATTCTTCCTCAATTCGAAGATGTTTCTAGATTTGTTCCAGTGTATAGTTCTCAGTCTTATGCAACAACTTCTTTCTATAGTCTTTCCATATCGGTGGCAATTTAGGGATTATAGCCCCGACTTGGAATGACTCAAGAAGATCAATTTTGATGGCTTTGATTTTGTTTATTATTAGCTACAGTTTTCCGATTTGGGGTAGCAGCAGTTTGTTATCTACCATGTTGAAGTCAAAATACCTGGCGATGAGGAATTTGTTGGTACCTTCTTCTTCAGCCATGTATTTGAACTCCAGAGTGGTTCAGATTTCCTTTGCTGATGACGTTTGTGTGTACAGATCGTACAAACAGTCGAAGATCACATTCAGAATGTGTCCACGACATATGAGTTCGTCTTCAGTTCGTTTGGTGCAGACAGCCACTTGTTCAGGAGTGTCCTTATCAGTTGCTTTAGGCAACGACTGCAAGTTTAAATTTAGGATGTAGTAGATCTTCAGTGCTGTTAGAAAAAATTTCAGTTTGTCTTGCCTTCTAGTGAAATTGGTTTCATCGAATAGGTCAAGACGAATCAAGTCTTGATTCATCAACTTGATGGATGATACACTATCGGCTTCCATCAGAAAATAACGCTTTAAGATTGTTACAAAAAATTTACGGAATAGATTTTTCTGTAAAATATGAAAACCGAAAATCCAAATGATTTGGAATTAGGACAGGCTGAATCACGTCTGGGACGCTGTCCTTAAAGTGTTATTTGCCCCTACTCAAGTGAATTGAGTATGCTGAAAGGTTACAGGCAAACAACTTCTAGGATACGATGAGCCTGATGTAGGTTTGCGTTCAGCAAACACGAAGGCCTACTACTGGAACTTTGTTACACAGTCTGGAAGAAATACAGAAAAGAAAAATCCCAAAAAGAAAAGAGATAAGAAGATTTCTGAATAAGACCACTGCACTGGTCTGTTCTTCTTGTTTTTCAGCTATTGGTTCAGTTAAACCATTCTAGACCACACCGCTGGTATGTTCTTCATGCAATGGTTCAATCTAGTTGTCTTGCTGGAGATGAGTAGCTATGGCTCAGTTCGTATGGGTCTGTTGGAATGGGTTGAGTGATGGTTTAGAAACCCATCCAGGCTCTCTTATGTAGGCATTGGTGGCTGGGGGGTTATGGTCCTGTGATATAAATCTCATTAAATCATTTTCTAGCTGTTGAGAAACTAGCCGTTTATGGCCGTTTTCTGACTGTTGTGCATGAGCCATAACAGCTGGTGCATGCTAACTGTTGTGAGACAGAACTAGCCGTTTTCTAGCTGTTGGGCTTGTCGTGCAGCAGTTACAGCATGGTTCTGCACTTAATTGCATAGTTGTTACACATCTACTGCAACAGTCATATTTAGCCCCTCTACAATCACACTGCCTCACATGTCCACACCCTCGCACCGAGATCGAGCGGGTGTTCCAGTGCATACACAAGTTTCATGGACTATGTAGGCAAATAATAAGGTACTCTAGTATTTTTATTTAAACCACAAAATCTTTTCTTCCCTTTTCCAGGTGGGACTATTTTCAAAACCCCAAAAAAGCTTTTTACAAAACTTTTTAATATATTATATTATATTTTAAATATATTCTATAAAATCATTTATTTTATAACAAGTTGTCTATGTAACCTTACGAATAGGTTGTAAGATGCGGATTGTGTCCTACCCTACCAAATTTAGCTAGGAACGGAAAGGAGCTTTGAGTGGCCAACGTGATGCATGGGTTTTATCCCTCCTGTACTTTTTTTTTTTTGTATCAGCTTACAGTGTACCCGAAAACAACTGAAGCAGATCCAATACAGGTGTAGACTTCGCAACGATGATTAAGCTTTTACTGACTTCTTGGGGTCACAAACGTTCTGAATGCAGCTAATAATTGTATTTTCTCTTCATACAGGTCTATTTAACTTTAAAAATAGGATGGATGGTAAATAAACATAAGGGTGAGCCCTATAAATGTCTCAATGGTGAGAGTCATTATTACTGCTGCTTCCTGTGGTGTGATCCATTTCAGATCTAGATCAGCCTAAATTTTGGTCACATCCTATAAAATGATATGAAAAAATGAATGAACGGTATAGATAAAACCCATACATCATGGTGGCCACTCAAGCTCCTGCTCGTTCTCAGCTAGAGACGAGGTTGGATGGCAAATAAACATCACGGTGTGCCTTAAAAAAGTTTAAATGGTTAGAATCAATATCACCACTGCTACCTGTGGTGTGGTACATTTGAGCTTGGATCTGCCTCATTTTTTTGGTTTATAGCCTAAAATGATACCCAAAAAAAAAAGATGTACGGTGTGGATAAGATCCATACATCACGGTGGCCACTCAATGCTCCAGCCCGTTCCCAGGGCGGGGTAGGACGCAATCCGCGTCCATACGTGAGACCCCGGTCACCTAAGATGGTGCAGCCCTTACCGTGGGGACTACCTTGATGTATGTATTATGTATCCACACCGTCCATCCGTTTTCAAATAGTATTTTGAGCATTATCCTAAAAATGAAGCAGATCAAATAATCACGTGGACCATACAATAAAAAGCAGTGATGATTGAACGTCCTACCATAAGAACTTCTCAGGGTGCACCATAATATTTCCGTAGTGTTTGTTTGGCATCCGTAAGGACGGCACCGTCCATGGTGAGTCCGTGGTCTCACCTAATCCGCCCTACCAAATGCAAGGCGGTAGAGTCGGAGGCGGATTGCGTCCTACCCCCGCAGGGCTCTGTGGGGCCCACCGTGTTGTAAGTGTTTTATCCACGCCATTAAACGCTTTTTTCCAATAATTTTAATATGTGAGCCGAACACTGAGGCAGGTCCAAGGCTTAAGTGGACCCCACCAAAGGAAGCTGCACTGATAATGACACCCACCGTTGAAACCTCTTTAAGGGCCAACATAATGTTTTTTTACCGTACAACCTATTCATAAGGTCATGTAGATGTGGATGAAGTGAAAACACAAATATTAGCTTGATCCAAAACTTCTCCAGCTCCCGAGGAGTTTTTAATGGTGGACGTTCAATCCCCACATTGTGGTCCATTTAAGCCTTGGACCTGCCTCAGTTTTTAGCTCATGTATTAAAATTATTGGAAAAAAGCGTTTAACGGCATGGATAAAACACTTACAATACAGTGGGCCCCACAGAGCGTCCGGTAGAGCCACCCTGGCCGTACACGTGTTAGTGTGATGTGCAAGCCAGGTTTGCCGGCCGTAGTGCCCGTAACGTGGATTGGGCGGTTTACGTATTATGAGGGTCGCAGTTGGCCCTACAATGATATATATGCCATGCACCTACACCCTTCATTTCAGGGCATGCTTCAAAAAATAAAGCATATCTAAATATTAGCTGGAACACCCCATAGAAAATATTCCATGTTGAATCCCTACTATTAAAAACTTTATAAGCCACCGGAATGGTTATTTGACATTCAACCTGTTGATAAGGGTACGAACCTAGACCTGGATAAGAGGCCACACAAATTTCAGCTTCATTCAAAATTTTTGTGGCCTGCAAGAAGTTTTCAATTGCCAATTACCACCGTTTCTTGTACTATGGTCTATCTGAGATTTTGGATATATATTCTTTTTATTTATCTTGCCCTCTAAAATGAGTTTTCAAAATGGATGGACAACATGGATATAAAGAACGGGCGCGGAATCATGGATCCCGAGGTTGGTGGATCCTTCCTCAAGGGTGGATACACTATTCAAATGGGCTCAACCCATAACTTTCTCAAAGCACCAAGCCCAAACCTGGTCCGATCCGGTCACCAGAGCCATTTTCACTTCTTGAAAATCGGACGAAATAAATTCAAGTTCGAATAAATTTGAAATCTTCGAGTTAAAGTAATTGTCTAAATAAATTTATGGTCTAATTGAAGTTATGGCCTTTGATAGAGTGGAGTGGCAGGAAAGGATTCATGTAGCCGAACCCAAGTCGTTGGGATAAGGCTTGGATGATGATGAGTTCAACCCATTGTCTTCCTATTTAGGAGAGTTTGGTCTGAATTTTGGGGTTCCATTTTCTTGATGGGTACATCTTCTAATAGATTAGATGGTAGATACAAAACATGGTGGTCCCCACACGCAATCAGAAAGGTTTTAGTGATGGTCCTCCCCATCCCAAATGCTCCTATGTTTGGCCCATTAGATTTTAGATTCACAAAAACATAAAAATAAAAATAAAAATCTTAATTTCTAGTTGGGACTGTTATCTGCAGGGTGAAGAATGCTAATACACGTTCACCATTATGCTAGGCGAGCTCTTTACACATTGCAAAACGTGTAGTGAATGGGAGTGTTGATCTCGTGGGCCTACATTTGTACATGTCATATCACAAAAATGGAGATTAGACCATGTAGCCAAATCAATGGCCCGAAATTAGCAACAATCCACCTTCAACCAACAAAACTAAACAATTTGTTGGCCTATAGACATCTAAGTGGTGGCCCACCTCATCAACGGTCCTTATCATGATTCATGACTCATGATTGCCACATTTACTGTGAGGAGGGAGCTACATAAAAGTTCCATGATGCAAGCTGCATTGCATAAAACATTTCTCATGCTGGATTTCTATGCGCACCATGTCATGGAACTGTAAAATCATATATAGTTTACCATGCCATCTCAAAGTTTGTTCTTTTATAAAATCAAATAAATGGTCATGATTTTGTCAAATCTATTGTGAGGAGGGATTTACATAGATCTCTAAGGATGAGATCTGCATGTTAGCATTTGTGATGACCTCTGGATAATCTCTATGGCAGATTTTTTTTTTTTTTTTAAGATTTAAAAAAAAATGGAAAAAGATAAATCATTCATTAATTGGGCTTCACCTTGGATTAGTACTCTGGTGGTTGCATGGACGGACAAGCGAAGAGAGGTGGACGGCCTCTGCTGGTCGGACAAGAGAGAGAGGGTCGCTGGTCGGACGAGAGAGAGAGAGACTGATTAGAGAGGTGGAGAGCCGAGTGAGGAGAGAGAGAGAGAGAGAGAGAGAGAGAGAGAGAGAGAGAGAGAGAGAGATTTGGTGGGGTCCCGGGGATTATCTTGGGAGGAGAGGGTTTGGTGGGGATGGTGGGGTCGGGTGTTTTCGAGTTTTCAAAATGGATGGACAACATTTTTTTTAAACGGTATATAAGAATGGGTCGGGCCGGGTCGGCCGAGTCGAGTTTCGACCGATCATGGCTCGGCCGAACTCGGTTGGTGGATCCTTAACTGTGGGGCCTATTGTGATGTATGTACCGAGCTAGCCCTGCCTTGTACATCCACGCTTAGTGATGTATGTGCCATTTTCCACACCGAATCCATTTTGACAACTCATTTTAGGGCATGATACTAAAAATGAAGCATATTCAAATCTTATGTGGACCACACCACATGAAACAATTGTAATTGAATCCTCACCATTAAAAGCTTCGTGGTGGCCACTGGAATGTTTGTTTACCATCCAACTTGTTGATAAAGTCACAAAGACCTGGATGAAGAGACCACACAAATATCAGCTTCATCCCAAACTTTCGTGGCTTATAAGAAGTTTTTAATGGTCAACTATCACTCTTTCTCGTATTATGGTTCACTTGAGTTTTGGATATGCTTCATTTTCGGTATCATGCCCTAAAAAGAGTCATCAAAATAGATGGATAACATTGATAGACATCACATAAATCAAGGTGGGCCCCACAACAAGGGATCCATATACCTTGGTGGATCCAAGGATCCACGGAAGCCGCGCCTATAAGGAATATATTGTTGCTCTCAATTCGACCGGTGAAGACCACTCATGCGACCGAGGGCCTAGATAGGAAGTATGTGTGCGTGTATGATTGGGTGAGCATGTAAGAGTCTACTTAGCTGAAGGATATTGATAGAATTGGCCTATACCCCTGCGCCCAGATGAACATTGGAGACTGGACCTGAACCAATAATATTTTTTACCACTGACTTATTGATTTGGTGTACACCGTACTACTCAAGCGATTTGAGCAAGAGAATGGATTAGCCCGCATGAATGATTTCTTTTTGCCTTATACCAGTGATTATAAAATTAATCAAGGACTTTCTATTTCAACAACAGTTTAACATGGTATTTCTCAATTAAAGTAGAAGATTTGCATGTGATAGAATAAAGACTAACATAAACATGATCGATTTTATTAACGTAATGGTCATGTTACAACTTTCATGCTTTGCAGTCTAATTAATGTGAGAAGCAAGATAAATACTTGATACGTTTATTGGAAAAGATGATCGAAGCAAATGTTCAACAGGATATGATCGGGGTATGAACAACTAAATTAGAACTCAGATGGACATAAAGATCTAGCAACTTAAGGTTGCATATATTTTATCTACTCATAATATAAACGTACTACAGTGGGATCTGCCGGACAGTAATGAACTAGGCAAGGAAATGTAAAATAGGCATGAATGTAAAGTAAACATGTATATAGATGTATATAGTGTGGGGCCATGAGCACTTCTTCGAGTGCTCCTTTTATAGCTTTCTCGGGACGGTAAAAGCCCATTGTTGGGCTTCTTGGTCTTTCTAGCTTCGTCGTGCGAGCTTTCTGGATATGCAATTCTTTTTACGTAGATTTGGAACCTTTTAATTAGGAAGATTTCCGAATGGTCATAGTAGATGGGTCTCAGTTTTTCACTCTTACACGTAAATGCTCTCCTATAGGATCCTCTTAGTTCAATTAAGAGAGCATCTTTCGCTTAATCAAAACTGTTTACTATGGTAATCCGATGTATATATATAACACAATTCCTAACAGGAGTAGGATTTGACACTAGGTACTGATCTATCATTGGACTAGGTTTGTATCTACTTCTCCCATTCTTTTGATCTTGATGGGGTCATGGTTGCAAACCCAACTCAGATGATGTTTTTGTTCCCCCCGATCATGACATAATCTTATACTGGATTCATTTAAAGATTGGCCCAATGCGTAGAACTTCAGAATCCTCTGGATAACTGCTAGCTCTACAAATGTCTATGGAAAAATCTCCTATTTTGGAAGGACTGTAGGAGACGGCTTTGCAAATGGAATCATATCCGATTATGAGATGCGATATGTTCATCTAACAGGTCTTTTGTATCCGTATTAGTCACACATCCCTCATTTAATGGGCACATTAATCATAGACACATGGCATGTGGCGGTTCATTCCCTTAAAGGGCTTGATAATGACAGAATATGTAACCCGAAGGAAGATCATACACAAATATTCTCCGAATGTAAGTATAATTCTGACTATGCCAAAGACATAGTATCTTCAGGTGTCATTTTCCTATTGGTCCACATCAAGGTGCTGAAAATGATAGTAAACACGTACATCAATTTGAGCCCCACGGTCAGGTATCCATCGAAGCCATGCCCGATTAGGAGAGGCCCGGCTGAAAAGGCCTTAATTTGGCGAGACACGATTGGGTCATGTGTGGCTGTTAGAGACGGTCAAGCAAAGCATGTTTGAAAATGTCCTAGTTGAACATATATTCACCCACCCTAGCTAAATAATTTTCAAAAATGCTTTGGTAGCTCCATCTTTTAGTGGCACTTGGCCAATCAAAATGTTTGGCCGCCTCATCTAATATGTTCCCATGAATTGCTCGTCTAAAAATCACTCTGAACAAACAATTCTATCCATCTGATTTGCGGTTATTATCATGAACAGGGAAAAATAAAATTATTGATGGTCGTATGTATAAGAAAATAAGATGTACAAAAAAAATAGATGAAATCAACTCGCTCCTCATGCCAGATTATTGGGTGGACAATTGATAGTCACCTGGCCACGTGCTCCCTAAAGAGAGGGCTCTACCAAATTGTTAATAGAGAGCTTCAAACATGAAGAGAGGTAAAAAGAATGTGAAGAAAGTCACTAGTTTTAATGTTTATCGAACTAAAATTATCAGCGATGTGGGCCCACAGTGATATGTGTCGAGCATATACCTCATCAGGAAGATGCACCATTACATGGTGGGCCACGAGATTAAAAATCAAGTCAATCCATGACTTGGGTAGGCCACACCACATACAATAGTTGAGAGGGGTTATTACTCTCCCATTAAAACATTCATAATCATTTATTGGGCCCACTGAGATGTGGTTCACAAATCTAGCCCATCTATTGTATGTGTCCCACTTGGATAAGGGCCTAGACCAAATTTCAGCAGCATCCAAAACTCAGGTGGGCCCATAGAGTGGGCATGTCCTCACATGATTTTAGGTGTTATGGCCCACCTGAGTTCTATATACGGCTGATTTTTGGGAGATCCCATAACCTCAAGGGGACCCATCAAATTCACGGTGTTGATTTTCGACATACATTACCGTGGGGCCCACACAGCCCGACATCATGGGAAGTTCCCATGTGGTCAACCTCATAATACCATTTCCCACACACACATATGTATGTATATGTGTGTGTGTGTGTGTGTGTGTTTTGGAAATGGTACAATAGGGTCGACCCTGTGGACCCCACCATGATGTATGTCGGACATCAACACCATGCATTTGATGGGTCCCCTTTAAGTTATTCGATATTGCAAAAATAGCCGTATACGGAACTCAGGTGAGCCATGCCATCTAAAATTATGTGAAGACATTACTAAAACATACAAAAGCAATTGGTGGGGTCCAACTGAGTTTTTGATGCAATTGAATCTTGGTCTGGCCTCTCATCCAAGTGGGACACACAGAATGGATGGGCTGGATTTGTGAACCACATCTTGATGGGTCCAATAAATGATAACGAAGGATTTAATGGGCGGGTAACTCCTCTCAACTGTTGTATGTAGTGTGGCCCACCTAAGTCATGAATTCACTTGAATTTTAAGCCCATGGTTCACCATGGAATGGTCCATCTAACTGATGGGGTAGAATTTCGACACACATCACGGTGGGGCCCACATAGCTCAACCTCATGGGAAGTTCCCATTCCCATTAGTACCATTTCTCTCTCACATGTGTGCGCGCGCGAGCGTGCGATTTAAGTTATACGAGCCCTTCATTTGGCTTGGATTAACCGTCATGGAAAGTATCTAAGTTGGCCCTAGTGAAAATCAAGGGTGGGTGTTCGTTTCTACTTTGTTCCTTTTGTTGTTGGGCCCATCTAAGTTTTGGATTGGAATAAGGGTGAAGTTGTACGAGCCTTTCATTTGGGCTTGGGTTAAGGGTCATGAAAAATACCAGTTGCTTGCAAATCAAGCTATACGAGTCCCTCATTTGGCTTGGATTAAAGGTCATGGAAAATATCACTCTTTTGAAACTCAGTGGGCCCCAGTGAAAATCAAGGGTGGGTGACCTAAAGGTAACTGAAAATATCACTCTTTTGCAACTCAAGTGGGCCCAGTGAAAATCAAGGGTAGGCCTACCTCCCATTTTATTCTCTTTGTTGTTGTGGCCCACCTGAGTTTTGGATTGAGTTGATATACGAGCCCTGAGGGTTCATGAGGTCACGCATTTAATGGACAGGTTGGATATGGTGTATCACGTGAGATGAGTTCTCACATTAAGAAGAGATCATTCGCATTTCTATTTGTTGCACTGAAATTTAAAGAGAGGGTAGATAGTTGGAAAATACGATGAGATGGGTAATCCGTCCCGGTCCCTATTACAAATGTTTGATCGTGAATTTCACCACGATGCATGTGTTACATCTAAACTGTCCATCCATTTTTTAGGGCATGAGCCAAAGAATGAGGTAGACTATAAAACGTGGGGGTTGAACACCTTTTTTTTCTTTTTCTTCTTCTTTTTTACACACACTCACACCATAGTGGGATTTCACCACCTATGGATGCTCTAACCCTTGACCTAGTGTTGAAACTCTTGAAAGTCTACCCCGGGAGCAAGAGTAGGTATCCTGTGGATTGAATACCTACCTTTAAATATTTTTTAGAGGCTACAAAAGTTTTGGATCAAGCTGATATTTGTGTTTTCCCTTCATCCATGTCTGTTTTAACTTACGCACAGGTTAAATCTTAAATAAACATCATGGTGGGTCTATTTTCTGCGATGGGGTCTACTTGAGCCACTTGAGCTCTTAATCTGCCTCATTCTTTGGCTCATGTCCTAAAATGGTCTCTCCAAATGGATGAACGGTGTGGATACAACACATATATCATGGTAAGAGGGCCCACATAACTTGGTGACCTCACTTGAGTTTGGAAACTCGCTACTCAACCCGTCAGTAGCTAATCAGCGTCCATTCACATTTTTGATGCACGCACTCTCTGCAATCGGATCTAATTAAAAGCGGGGAGGACACGTGTCACGAGTAGAGGGCAATTGCTCTTGAACAAATCATCGTAGGGTTACTTTTCCCAGCTTGGGTGGGACCCAAGCTGACATCGTCCTGGATTTTGAACAAATCGAGCCAGGCCAATTCAAAATTTTGATTTTGCTTGGCCAGAGACTGGCACGTTGACAGCCCTACATATAGATGGGGCCATTGGACGTATGGCTATCTCTTGTTTGGTTTATGTCTCCCAGGGATAAATGTTACTGAAAAATATTCAAATTCTGTTAGGTTCCATAACTTATGATATTTCTGAAATTTTGATTATTTTGCAGTGGGAAACTGTTGAGAAATGCCTGAATTTAATTTTTAAGTCGTACCTAGGCTATGTGTGTGAAAGATAATACTCATTCATCAAGTAGAAGAGTGATGCATGGACCTTTATCGAATTCAGCACTTGTTATTTTGGTATGTGCACGTGCCATAGATCAAAGCCATTTATCAAGCGTGCATGGCTCATTGTAGAATAGATGGCCTTGAGATTTTTTATATAAAAAAAGAGTGTGGCAGATCTATCCATTTATCTCTACTACAATAGTAATCGTTTTTTGATTGATCATATTGATAATGTGTGATTATTAATTTAGACCGTCTATCATACATCCTGCACTTGATTGCGTATCTCTCTTAAGATCACTTTGATCAGATGATTCTAACTGTTATAGGGAAAAACAGACTGACTGATGGGAACAGGTCAGGTCGGAACCTTATGCACTCAGTCGAGTTGCGCAATAATAGAAACTCCAGACCCAAGCTCGACGTTCCGCCAACAAGAGGGATCACAGACCTCAATGAAAGGAATCCGCAAACTCGACTAAGGAGACAGCTCAGCATGACCCAGTTCAGCGTACCCCAGCTCGGCAGGACCCAGGTTAGCATGCCCCAGGCCAATACGGTTCAAGTCGGCATGGACCGCCTCCTATCGAAATCCGACCTCCTTTGCCCAGGTTCCTAGCCGAAGATTCAGGAAGCCTATCTCGATATGGATTCATCCGAGATCTCAGCCGAGAATATAGGGCGATCACCATGATTCCCAATATTATTCTAATCCTACTACGAAATATCCTACTAAATGAGGAAACCCCTCCTACACCACCATCTCTCCTAATTATAAATAGACTAATGGTGAAAAATACGCACAATCTCTAACCTAAAACTCCTTACTCGACCAAACCTAGATTTCCGACCCTAATCAGGCATCGAAGGGTCCCTTGTATCAGCCAGGGTCTCCTTTATTCGTCTCTTCTGCAGGTATACGCAGGTCCAAGGAAAGCTAACCAGATTTTTGCATCAACACTAACCATCCAATTAATGGCTAGAAAATAGATGGTCCATATTGATCATGTTAGAGAGAAGGTCCAATTATTAATTTGAACCATCCATCATCTCATTGCACATCCCTTTCGAATGTCACTTTGATTAGATTATCATAACCAATATACCAATTACTATGAAAATAGATGATTTACGTTTATTAAAAAACAGATCTCATCATTGATCTAGAGCATCTATCATAAACCCTCACCTTTAATTGTCCATCCTTTTTTTTTTTTTTTTTTTTAACACACGCACACACACCCCCACACACTCACGCTGGTGGAATTTCACCACCTATGGGTACTCGAACCCCCTTGACGTTGAGTTGAAACTCCTGAGAGTCTACTCACGCTGGTCGAATTGTCCATCCCTCTTAAAAGTCACTTTGATATAACGATCCTAACCATCCAATAAATGGATTGAAAATGGATGGACCACTTCTATTTTATTAAAAAAGTCAATCATTATCAGCACCATCCAACATGTGCCCCACCTTTGATTGCCCATCCACCATTGGTACGAAATCCCTCTTGTTAAACAACGATCACCTTGTATCTTGATTTTGATGCATTACTTCCTGATAGATGATTGGGTGTCTCTAACCATCTGATCAATAGCCTATAAAATGGACCCTCAAGATCATCTATGAAAAGTAGGCCCAACCTACAATTTGAATAATCTATTTGTTGGGGCACATCATGGATTGGTTATAGGTCTAGAGAATCACATTAGCCAAAGAATCCTAACCATCCGATCCATGGGCTGAAAAATGGATTTTTATAGAAAAGAAGGCCAACTTGTTGGATGGATTAGATCATCCAATCAGTGTGATTTTTAATGTCATAGCCCATGAAATGTACGCAGAACCTAATGGACGGTCTGGATTGATCTTTGTCCAAGTGTCCCCATGCAACTTAAAGCACTGGTTCATCACCTACTTCCCATGTAATTTGCAGTACTCCAAACGACATTTTGCACCCTGGCTTGATGATTGAGCACCTTTATATGAGTTGCAGAGCTCAACTATTCAAAAATGGGTATTTGATCCTGTACAATCTGACGCAGGGATGAACCTGAAGAGTTCCATCACCGTCTTCCTCAGTAATAAGTACTTCGAATTTACTAAGCTTTTCTGGACTTCGAATCCACTACGAAAAAGCAAGAAAATAGAAATAATATTTATGAAAATTTATAAATTGATTGATAGATAATTGTCTAATCTGTCCCTATTACACCATTAATATAGAAAAAAAAAATCGTAACTACCCAAAATGGTAAACTTCTAATTCTAATAAAATCTTAATTCTAATAAAACTCTTGTAAAACCTAATTTCTAAAAATAAAAATTCCAAATAATTTTTTTGCTATAAGCGTTATGATTACAAGTTGTTTTTAAAAAAAAATAAAATCTAAATCTCTAAAAGTAAGAAAGTACTTAAAAAATTGGAATTACTTAAAATAATAAAATTTTCTTAAATTTTTGTTTTTGAGCTGAAAGCGTGCATTTTCTGACAAAATGTACAAACGCAACCCATCGGATGGCCTGTTTCAGTAAAGATTAATAGGTTATGCACCCAATAATGATACCCAGATCAAAACTTATAATCAATTTACAGTCCATCTTTTTTTTTATCCAACCATGATAGGAATGTATCTATGTCATGTTCTACATCAAAATCCTATATTTAACATTGTGGACATTACAATCATCGGTCCAGATCATAAACCAGATGCACCCATTGTTGAGAACCCATACAAAAATCACACCAATTAGATAAGAAAATATCTTATTGTAATGGTCCATTTTTGGAATGATTCCGGTAGAGTAATTTTTTAATAATGGGCAATCAAAGGTGGGTGACCCACTGCTGGACGGTCTAGATTGATGCTTGGACAATCCTCATTTGCAAACTGCTAGAAGCCATTTGGAGATGCAATTTCATTAGTGTTGAATGTAGAGAGGGAAAAAAATTATCAGAAAGAATTTCAGAACATGTTTGTCAATCCAAATTACCATCTGTAATCTTACAAAGTAGAAACTGTGAGGTGGGCCAATTCTCATTCTGGACCACTCATATTCACAGGGAAACATGATACAATTGCTCAAAAAAATTGAAAATTACAAATGACGCCGAAAGATACTGCGGCCATCTATTCATATACAATAGTGTTTTACAACAAAACGAGCAGCCGGGCTCTGAAGCACCTAGGCTGCGGTCGTATCTGATCCGACATTCTCTGTATCGTTCCCTCTCATGGATGGGAATGATGCATTTCTGGTGAGTTTTTCAACGTCTGTTTTCTTTAACTTAATCGCTGTCTGAACGGACTGTGATCGCTTTAGCGGTGGGACGATGAGCAGCAAGCGGGACATGACATAGGCCAAAACCTCTTCCCTGTGTGAAAATGTGAATTCCAAGTGGGCATATTCATATTCATTGTATGAGGCCACAACACCTTCATTTTTCATCAACTCGAAATGTTTCCTAACCATCGATGGTGGGATCACTCTATCCTTCCGGCCGGCAACCAGATCGACGGGCACATCAATGACCCCATAATGCTGGCCCAAGTCCAAGGGATCAGGCGATCGGTATGCTTCCATGTTGGCAGTGGCACTGCCGAAATCATACATTATGAACTTCCGTGCATGCTTCATCTGCATGAGGTGATGAGCGACACGAAATGATATGCCGGGCATGTTGTTCATGTTATAGTGGGGCATCCCGATCGCACCGACCCAGTTCGAGCTGTCCCCACCAACAGCATAACTCATTAAGGTCTGCACCAATCCTCCCAAGGCAGGGTAGTTGTGGAAGTCCCTTGCCAGCTTGTTCAAAAGCATCCGGAAGAACCTGGTTGGTATATATATTGCGGGCACGAGGTGGACCAGGATAGGAGCTGTCATAAGAACCACGTACTCTGCCACTGTAAAAGCTAAAGTGCCGTCCTCGTGGAAGCCTGCAGGCGATAACAAGATCAACCTCGACAGCCGGTGCAGCTTATTTTCAAGCCGGCGTGTTATTATGTACATTAACATTACAGCCCCTCCCAGGCTGTGGCAGATTGCACATAGCTTATAGGGCTGCTCTTCAGTTTCATCGTCGAGATCAGATTGGCTGCTCTTCAACTCGGAGGTTTTGATTTGATGAATCTTCTCTATCACTGCAGGCATGTCCTGGGTCCCGTGCTCGTTGATAGAGTATCTCCAGTAGCTGCATTGGATCGGAATATGTGGTACATTGTATCATCATAATGATAAATTTATAGGGGAAATATACAATATCAGATCTGCACCATTCGTATGGCTGGCCAGATAGTCTGTTATCTTGGCTCGATCATTCAAAGCGCCTTTCAGAGTGTTGTGTGATCAGCCCATGAAAACAAAACTAGGGAAAAAAATGATAGTGAGTGGATGAATTGAGATGGTTCAGTCACATGTTAAAATCTGGACACGGCTCTGGTAAGAAGGGTAACATTGATTAGGTTATGAGAAGGGGTATGAAGGCTTGTTCACTTGCCAACGATAGGGCTTTAGATAGGAATGATTGGCAAAATAGGATTCATAAAGCCGACTGAGATAGTTGGGACAAGACAACGACAATGACAATAATGATTGGATGATCCTAACCATCAGATTCGGTGTCCGTTTAATGTGAATTATTGTTGTAGTTATCCACCTAACATCTCATGGGGTATATTCCAGCATGACCAAACAAACTATGAGACTCACAAGATGCATACTTATTGCTCAAAGGGTGGGCCCCCCACCTGTACCGTAGTTGGTTTTTTTTTTTTTTTTTTTTTAAGCATCATTTTTTTTTTTCAATTGAAAATCAAATAATACCTCAAACTTATATAACTGGATTCACCAAAATATAATGGCATCATCGTATTACAAACATTTTAGCATTTTATAATATGAAGGCCTTCTAAAAATGCAAAGTTCCCATTTCCATGCTTCTCAGATTTCAACGGTTTGTTATTGGGCGTTTAGTTCCACTAAATATCATGGTATTTTGCACCAAATTAGACTGATTAATCATGAAATTTCATGATATTTGGTGCAACCAAATGCACCCTTGTACAAATGTACCAGGTGAACGACCCATAAGATGGGAACTTACTTCCATGAGGAAATGTTCTCGTCAACATGCTCTCTAGAAACCAACCCACGTAGGTTCCCAAGGAAAACATCATAACCTGTGAAATAAGATGTCAACGGTACTTGCTAGTCATATTAGATGCACAAAGGACATTGTCAGAGATACATTTTGAACATTCACAGTTGATCTCAAGAAAAGCAATATGTACCTTGATCAAAGGCTGCAAATGCTGGAGAGCCAACAACTCCATTGGAAACCCAACTAGATAGGGAATTAATACATTAGAGTACTGAATGTGGAACATAATGCACAAATTCATGACACTAGAGGAGGAAAAAAAAAAAAGAATAAAGAAAAAGAAAAATGGAAACGTGTATAAGAGAAATTATATGGTCCTGCTCATCAATAAGTGTAGGATTCTTTACTTGGTGTACTTGGTGATTGTAAGCACATATCTAAGGGCCCCACCATGGATAGGGAGAGTCCTTGAAATCCTCGAGATTGAAAGATCCCAATCCTTCAACATAGTGTCCTACAAATAGATGCTTAGCAGAAGAGAATACAACAATGGTTAACATACAATGAACGTGGCCCAAATACTAAAGAGTTATGATCTTTCTATCTGGGAGATTTCTGGGGTATCTCCATCCATGTTTGGGCCCTTCAGATTAATGATGTGGGTCATTGATTGATTGTCCCCACGGCATGGTATACTGTGAATCACCAGCTATATCTTCTGATGAGCAGTACCCTGCAATTCCTGTGTATGAAAAGAATGTAAAGATTCCCATGATACCTTCAAAACCAATCATTTCTAATTGGCAGTTTGTTAAGAATTTCCAATATGAGTCTTCATTTGGTAGTTTTCGAGACAACCAAATTAGTTGGTCCCGAGGCTGCCTTTGATGGACGGTTTGCAACATTTCCATCAATAGGAGCTACGCAGACAACTAATTTGGTGGTCTAGCACACCGCAATCCTTTCCCCTTTTTGTATTGATATGTTCACAAAGATTAGATGTGTTAGAGAAGTTCTTTAATGCAGGGGCATTTTTACAACGGGCTCCAGTGGGGTTGCCTATGGGATGCAAGGGCACACTCGGGGTGGGCGGCCTGTGTGAGGCGGGTGGCTCGTGTGAGGCGGTACCCATGTGATTTGAGGCCCATGAGGGGGGTTCGGCCGAGGTTCTAACCCATGAGAAGTGGGGCCTAGGATATAAGATAAATGGATTGATTCGCCATGCTCTAACAGTTCGAGCTTTTAGAGCAAGTGGTTAATTGTCCTGCATTAAATTGAATTTTGTGATTTTAAAAAAAGAGAGAGAAAAAAGCTCTTGCTTTCTTATCCCATCTTCATGCGATTACATTTCCATGCGATTTGAAAGGGAGATTGGTGTGAAGCAATCTTCATCAACGGATGTGTGAAGTCTCCATCTATCCCCGCACTATCTTTTCTTCTCTTCCCCATTCAGGTATTTTCTTCAGGTTCTTCATTCTCCCCATCACAGATCTTCATCTTCTCCCAAACCCAACATTCTCATACCCATCCACAATCCAAACCCTAACCAGCCTAAACTCATCCTCCCATGCCACATGTGTGACCGTATGGCCACACGTGTGAATCCCACCTGCCCCTTTTGATTTCCCACCATCATTATATCAAATTGGTATCAATGCAGGATGTCTTGTGTTCGAGACTCCTTACCGGGGGTGATTAATGCAGGGGCATTTTCACACCAGGCTCGAGTGGTGTTACCTATGGGATGCAAGGGCACACTCGGGATGGGCGGCCCGTGTGAGGTGGTACCCATGTGATTTGGGGCCTATGAGGGGGGTTCGGCCGAGGTCCTAACCCATGAGATGTGGGGCCTGGGCTATGAGATAAAGAGATTGATTCACCACGCTCTAACAATTCGAGCTTTTAGAGCAAGTGGTTAATTGTCCTACATTATTCATGTTTGGTACTTTTCATATGCTTAACCCAATGGTACTTCAATGAAAAACTAAGGGCTTGTTTGGATGCACCCTCGAAAAGGGTGTTTGACACCTAGCACTTTTGCAAACCTTGTTTGATCCCCCACTCATCGAAATAAGTGCTAAAAAGCCAAAATGCCAAAAAGCAATCGGATAGTTTTTCAGAAAATCAACCTATGAAATCAACACGGACTTGCTTTTGAGGGAAAATTCCTTTGGTGGAAGTTACGTCCAAACAAGCCCTAACACATACTAGAGATGAGACATTGACGCCATCCTTTTACACAATGCAAAACCTTGAATCAAACACTTAATCATAAGCAATATTTCCTGGTTATAAACATGGGTGTCAAGTTTGACCCTGCATCTCAAGGTACAATGAGATCTATGTGTTTCTTATTATAGTGTTTTTCATTGTTAAAATATTCCTCAGCATATTTTTACATATTTCAAAAATAAGTTTTACAATTTTAATTATTTTCAACATAACATAGTTGGTGGCTGTTGAGCCATATGACCCGTATCCAACATTGGCCTCATGCTTGTTACATGCCATGTCATATCCAATCAAACATGGGTGTCTTGAAGGATTTAAGGATCTGGGTATCTTATAGTGATTCGGCACCATTTTCTTCTCATCACAGGTGAAAGCAACTACAATAGACATATATGAAGGATCTGGGTATTCAAGATGAGCATAGTAGATTTTGACCACTACATGATGTTTGGGTTGTATGTTTACTACAGCAAATTCACATTCCCACTTTCAGCATTTAGCAAATTCTAGTTCATGATCCCTGGTAGAGATACCTGAAGTCAAACTGAACTACAATTAACATATGGGTTACCCTTATTCAAGAGATTTGCAAGATATTCCGTGAGATTCTGTACAGGTTCTACCATGATAAGGCAGTTTTGCCTAGTTGTTCAAGATTTGGATGCATAAATGTGGTAAGCAAGCATAGAGGAGGGTTGATGTCAGGCAGGCAGTTTATCAATGAACTTTTGCCTAGCAATCATGAGAAATCCCGTAAGCAGACCCACTCCAAATAGCTGCGACAAAGCTGTGATAATGATGATGATAAGCAGAAATTTATAAATTATACCCCGTTTCTATGAAAGAACCATAATTTTCCTTTCTAAGACAAATCAAAAGCTTTATTACAAAGGAGAACAATCTGAAGGGACAGAGACTCCTCCATACTCCATGCATAGTTCAGGAAAGTTTAACCCGTTCTTTACCTAAAACATCTGAAACATCATTTTCCTCACAGTAAATAACCAAAATCTAACAATCTAATGAGAGGGAGAGAGAGAGAGAGAGAGAGAGAGAGAGAGAGAGAGAGAGAGAGAGAGAGAGACCAAAATCTATCTTATTAGTGGAAGCGAGACCAGGTATTGCAATTCTCTTAATCAATGGAGAGGTAACATTCATCGAATCTTCCTCTACAATAACCCTCAATAGAATGTTTAAACAACTTAAAAACCACTAAAAGTACCTTGGCATCTGGCATGTAAGAGTCTCTTACTCCAAGCAGACCATTGAAAGGTAAGTTTGACGATTGACTACTCTATCATCGCTAATCGAGCTGCCACCAAAATTCAATTTAATAGCACCACTCAATTGAGCATCCCACCTTAGTAATAATGCTGCTCTCGCGACTTAGCTCTAAAAATATCAAAGTTTGTTCAATACTCCACTTGATGACCCATCTCCCTCCCTTCTATCCTCTCCAAACCACAAAAAGAAAAGAAAGACTGGTGATCTAACACCCATGCTCTCCGTCAATGAAGTCCAAAAGATATACACTTCATTTTAACCAACCTAATAACCCCAAAACGTTTTTTTAAAAAATAAATTATATAATTATAAATTTAAAAAAAAAAAAAAAAAAAAAAAAAAAAAGAAAACTCCATCATTTCTCCTTAAGCACTAGGTTCTATTCCACTCCCCACACATAACCCTAAATAATAACAGCCCTTTAGTGTTGGTGAGCCTCTAGAAGCTCAACATCATGGCATGGTTCATGAATCCAGCACAAGTGAGCACAAAATGGTGAGTAAAAGAAAGTTTTCTTCTTCTTCTTTTTATAAATAAAAAGAAAGTTTTCCTTGTTAATCCTGATTTTGGATTCATTTTGTGGTGCGATGCTCCAACTGATAGTGTGGCTCAACCAGGAGTTCAAGATTTGAAGTGACTTCAAAACCAAAACTTTTGAGTAAGGTATTAGAGTGCATTACTGTAATTGGTCTAATCTTAAATCAAGTTATCTCCACTTTATTAGACTAATAGTGGCAATTCATCTTGATATTGCATTGAAATACACCCTTAGTAAACAGCGGTTTTTGGCACCTTGAAGAGAATGGGATGCTCAGTAACTGAAATAACAGTAATGAAGAGGACATGGTGGAACTGAATTTACGTTAGGGTTTACGTAAAATAGCAGAACTGAAAATTTAGGCTGTAAACAAACAAAATCTCACAAACAATTTGAGATCACACTGCATTTAGATGAAACTTTGATATGCACATATAACTCACCCCATGGAAGAATCCAATATTCCATGCTGTAGATACACAACCTTCTTTGAATCACGTCTGTACCATTCCAACAACATGCCATTGCAGGAATCCCACATCCATGTATTAGAAAGAGTTCAATACCAAGGTTCTAATGCTATAACCAAACTAGAACTAAAAGAAGATTCATTTTATACCTTGGGATTCTTTCAAGATGAAGGATGTATCCATCAGAAGTAACTACTCGAATAGCTTCAAATGGATACCTGAAATAGATGGCTTGCAGTTAGAAGTTGGTACTTGGAAGTTGAGACCAGGGTTGCATCTGATCATTCCTCTTAACCTTAATCTTCAGGTGACAATAAAACCGTCACTGAATACACTTATTCACATTCCAAAAGTACCACGCACCAGTGGTGAAATCCCATGGCGTGCGTGTGTGGGTGTGTGTGCATGTGTTATTTAAAAAAAAAAACCGTACCACACACATGGAAACTAGCTGCGAAAAAGAGAATGCCAAACAACGAAAAGAAGAAATGTAACTCCTATGGATGGTCCAGTCAGTGGTTACCCAAGTTCTGTTATGACATCCTGACATGTCCGCTCATCCGTATTCAAACGGTGATGAAAGGTCATCTCCCTCTCTTTTGGACTTGGGGCTACATCTCCAAGGGTAGCCATCAGAACAGATACATCTGCATCACTGTCTTTCTTGTTCTTATTGCCATGAGAGGAAACCCATCTAAACAGCATACAGCAAGCTTCTGATGGGGAAAGAAGGTAATGTGTTCCCGTGTGAACAATGTCAAAGACAGCTTCTATAAAGATCTCAATCGCTAGCTGAAGATCCTGGTTAAGAAAACATCGCCTGATATGAGAAAATGGTAAATTCATTTTGGAGAACATAAAGAAGGAAACAATATAGAAAACCAAATGCTACCAGCATGGAATCAACAAACAGTTTATGGCAAGTATATGATGCTTGATCGAGTGATTATTTCGCATGACAAACTGTACATGTGGCCCCCCCCTTATCGTGACACAGATTGTATGTATGTTGGGCATCACAGCAGACGGGAGAGCCCCAACATCCCCTTCATCAGATGATCCTAACGGTCCAGTTTGGCCCTTGTTAAATGTGGGTATTGGTTCTAATTGGTGAGGTATTAGGGCATGGCCCATAGCATGATGGGACCCACAGCTAGATAGGTTGCCAAAAGGTGGGTCCCCATCATACCACTCTGGGTCAGAAAAAGAAAGATGTTTTGTCACGATTGAGCATCATATGACATCTCTAATTAGATAGCATTTCAATATATATATATATATATATATATATATAGCGGAACGTTCACCTGCGAACCAGTTCGCACGGACTACGTACGAACTTTTTTGAGAACTCATCACACATTACGAGTCTCTAAAATCTGAATGGTCCACATGAAGCAGAACCTCATGAAACCCCCTGGTATCAATTTTTACTTTGAACCAAAACTTCGGTGGGCCATGAAAAATGCAAACAGTTTCTTCCCTTGATTTGCATTTCTCTTTGCTATGGCCCACCAGAATCTTAGATCAGGGTGAAAATTCACCCCCTAAGGTTTCATGGGATTCTACATCTTATGGACTGTTTGGATTCAACACCCATGACACGTGTGCAAAGGTGCGCACGTGCGTAGGTGAGCATGCCTCTATATATATGTGCATATATAAAGAGCTGTCCTATAACTACCTCAACAACCCCACGTCTCCTATCAGTGGTACAGGGAACCATGTGATCCTCTATGAGGTTTGATTTATTGGAAGAAGGTAAACATGAAGACTGGTGATCTTCTGAACTGACAGAGGCTGCACCCAATTTCCAAAAGCCAGCAAAATAACAAATACGAAATGGAATCCCCAGAATGAACATTGTGGCCCACAACATCCATGAAAGCAAGCATTGGATCCAGCGCATTTGACGTCTATCATACTTGATAAAACTGCTTGTCCTGGAGAAGGATGAAGATGAAGACAATGGAGTCGCAAAACTGCTTGTCCGGGACAAGGATGAAGATGAAGACAATGGAGTCGCAAAACTGCTTGTCTGGGAAAAGGATGAAGATGAAGACAAGTTATCTTCTTCTCCAGATATATAATCCTCACTTGAGGAAGTGCCAGAATCCTCAGAAAGTTCAAGAATGAATTGGTTGAAAGAAGAGTAGCCACTATAAACACCAAGAAAACACAGTCATGTTAGAAAAAAAAAAAAACTGGAATATAGACCCTTACTAACATAATCAAGGCGGAAAAAATCCATGTTAACAATTAGAAACTGAAACTAGGGGTGCATCTGAATGCCCTCCTCAGCCAGAAGGAAAAAAAACACTGGCTGCACTTGGTTGCACCAAATATCATGAAATTTTGGTGATTTCATGATATTCGTAGTGACCAAATGCAGCCCAAACAAAATAATAATAATAATAAGATCCTCATAGAAACAAAGGTATATCGGATTCAACGTAGTCAAAACACCTATATAGCCCAGACAACTGACCCTACTGAATGCTCAGAAGTTCCCACATTTTTAGTCCAGACAAAAAAAGAGGAATGCTGATTGATCATGACACAGCTTATTGCACACCTTAGCACACACAAGTTCCCATTGAGATGGATGGCAGAAGTACAAGATCTTGACCACTCAGCATGTGTGCCCCACCATTATGGCCCAAAAATAGGCCAAACAGACGATCCTAGCACTTAATTTGAGGAAAAGAATTTACCACCATCCATTTTTGGGCCCCTTGCTGATTGAGTGTTACGATTGTCTGTTGGCCTGTTTTTGGGCCATTGCCTGTTCATGGTGAGGCCCTCAAGACGAGTGGTCAAGATCTTGTACACGCCTGCCATGTCTCCCATGGGAGCTCATGCGTGTTCATGGTGTGAAATGATTGTGTTCAGTTAGCAATTCTGCAAAAATTGGCCCAGAGACAGAAATCCCAGAAATGGAGTTGAGCGGAAAAACATGGGCACTGCAATACAGCTGTGGAAGAACTACAGGTCAAGTTACAGAGACAGCCATGCAAACAGTGCATATCCAAGTTACAGGATCCGCATCGAAGGATAGATGCATGTTAATATTACTTCTTTCTTTTTTTTTTGAAGAGTGCATATCCATATTACTTCAACCACAGAGAATGTAAACATGTAAGTACCAAAGGACAAAACCAGTATCGATTTTGAAACTGAAGTATTCATACAGCCAAGCTCAAAGCTGTGACTCAAATATGAAATTTCGAATAAACCAATGGCGTATGAATTCTTGGAAGAGGAGAAATCCACAAACATACAAAATCTGAAACTATAACAAGAAATCTCATTTAGTTGCTTCCATCTGACAGATCCCAAATATAAAAAGAAATTACACCAAGGCCTGATGCAAGCTTTAAAACCCTCGATGTTATAGAATTTTGTCTGGTCAGAAGGATTGTGGATGAAGATTAACATGAACAGTAGATAGTTCCACTTCTAGGCAAATTTTAAACAATAGAAAACGCACCAACGACGGGCTCCAACAATGATGCAGGAGGATGCGCCAACACCAATCTAGAATAGATGGATCGAGGAAAGCAAGGACCAGCTTGACGCATATGACAACCCTCCCGACTGTGAGCACGGAAATCAGCTTTCCACACCCAGAATCCAGCAAAAGCACTCTCTTTCTTTCTTCCTTTCTTTCTTTTTTTAGAGAGTCCATAGGTGTACTCTGTTTTATGGTTGCTATGATATCCTAGCCTTGTTCTAACTTCTAAAGGGTATTTTTGTCAATTCTATGGATGGTTATTAGTTGCTTAAGTGGTTGTTAGAGTCAGTCAAGGTTGGTTGAGGATTAGCACACTAATTACTTTGGCCAGTTGTGATTGTATAAAACTCTGTTTTCTTGTAATTTTAAATAGTTTTTTTCTTTCTTTTTTTTTTTTTTTGGAATTTTCAAAGAAATTGAGATATTTGAGAGAGGTATTATAGCTTCTTTTACTTCTTTCTTGGGTGGGTTTTTTGGTTTATTGACTCAAATTCATTGAATTCTCCTGATTTCCCTTCTCCTCTCTCTTGATTGTGTGATTGATTTTGGGTTTTTTGTTTGATTCGAGCAAGCAATCCCAAATCTTTATCAAATAGTCATTGCAATAGCAAGTATCTATGCGACAAAGATATGGGATGTGGACTTCTTTTTTTATAACTAAAAAGGGATTACTGCTTCATGGCTGCAGATTTTAAGGATATGATTGCCAAGTTGGATATGTAAAAGATAGCCTATGCCCAGAGCTGGGTTAAGGACAACGACGACAATGATGACGTGGATGAGACCAATTTATAAATAGGCAGTATATGAAGCTTGATAAATAAATAATAATAATTAATAAATAAACAATGGCTTTTGTTAGATCTGCAATTACATGGGAGACCACTTTTCAGTAACCTGTGCCATTATTCTGGTGGACCCCATCAGTGAATGGACCCATACAATAATAACTCCCCTATCAGATGATTCTACCAATCCAGAGAAAACAGAAAGTAACTAACAGTTACCATTAACAAGTGCACAATCAAATGGTCGGGATCATTTGATGGGGAAAATTTTTGGGGCACGTCCAATCCAACATGGGGCCTACCATATGCATTTTGGATCAACAAAAGTTGCCCCCACAGACATCCCGGTTTATTAGGCTAACATTGTAGATTTCCTCTTTTATGCAGAGAATACACATGAAAACTCATGTTTCCAACACAATGGAAGATCAAGCTATCCTCAATCAGCCTTTCCTTATCAGGTCCACTAGCATTTTGCTAGTTATGCGGATGGCTACTCATTTCATGTTTTTGCTTGCAGCAAGACAGAATATCCAGCACAGACCTCGATTCCTTAATGAAGGGCTGCATGTGCTCAAAGAATCCAACTTTCTATTTACTCATGGGATCTAAGCAATCAGGGGGAACCACCATGGATTCTCTCTTCTCGAGAATCCATACATCTTTTATCAATGTACGGACAGCTACCTCTCGAGCACGAATTTAGGTTTGGCCTTAGTGGGAAATGAAGCCCCTAACAACTCATCTTCACAGACAAAGAACTACAACCTCACCCCTTTTATTATGTGGTGATGATAGAGGGATTGTACCATTTGATCCCTCATAAGGCGAGTCATTTTACAAATGAACCATCCTATTTCCCAACACTCCAAGCATGTAAGCGAGGAGGATTGAGTTCAAGTGGGCAGCCGATCCTTGGACTTTAGGCACACTATCATGAGAATTTTCATAAAACCAACCCGAATAGCTGGGACAAGGCTATGATGACGATAGAAAAATATTGGTCAGAACTTACTTTTCCATCCAACGAGGAAGCCAAGGTCCACGAAAAGTGGGCCGGAGCTCCCAGCCATGGATACCTTCTAGAATAGTAGTCTTCCCCGGCAAAACAGCCAAAAGAAGGGCTGACACCCCATTAATCAGCCTCACAACATTGTTCAAAGATTCATAAGTGAATGTCTTCACCGACCTGCACAGTACAATGTGTTTGCTTAATGACATTTGATATCACATTGCCACTTGAGATATGTCTAAAAGAATATTGAAGTGGCATGTATTTATATGCATTCAATGAAGTATCGCATCAAGAAAATAGACTAAAGAGTACAATTTCTCAAATAAATTGAAAGAAAGAAACGACTTGATGGGCCCCACGATTTGCAACCTCAATAAGTAGAAAATTAACAAAAGACACGTTCCATTTGCAATTTTCTAATCCTCCCCCAAATCATTCCATAGCCACATGTCATTGCAATGTTCCCATCCACCAAAGCCATATGGGTGCGCCGACTCCCCAAGGTGGGCGGGATGCAAGGTTTTGAGATTTATTAATCTCAAATTACATATTTATAATTACGGTAAAACAAAAGGAAATTGGAAACCTAAAATATAAAGATTAAAAACAGGCTAAAGCATGTATAATCACGTTGTCCTTAAAGCGTTATTCGCCCCTTCTCAAGGTAATTGAGATTGCTGGCAGATTGCAGGTAAATAGCTTCTAGGATATGATGAACCTATGTGTGGTTCTGCGTTCAACAAACACGAAGGAACCACTGATGGAACTCTATAAACATAGTTTTACTAGTAGATAAAAGCTAAAAAAGAAAATCCCAAATGGAAAGAGAGATAGAGAAAGAAGATTAGTTCTACTGGCTTAAACCACTGCATTGGTTTGGTTCTTATGAACTTTTCGGTCTTGCTGGCTTGAACAGAGAATACTTGGAGTGTCTCCGTTACTATTAAGACACTTGTCCTTTAGACCGAATTTCATTAAGAGTTCTAAGACTCGGTCATCTATCTATAACAGCCAGCACTACTTATCATGGATGAGGTTATTTGTGATTTTAGTGCTGAAAGCTTCCACATATCGGTAACTTGTTTTTACCCATTGAAGCCGAACTTAGAGATTTTCTAATTTTGAGTTGGATTTCCATCACTGGTGGAATTTTGGTTGAAGAGTTTCAACCACATCCCTCTAGATGTTATCCTTACTACCTCTCTCGTTAAAAGTTTAGTAAAAGGATCAGCCAAGTTATTACTTGATTTCATATAGGAAATCTCAATGATTCCATATCGAATTAATTATCTCACATAGTCGTGTCACAAACTTATATGTCCGGACTTTCCATTATAAGTGTCGTTGTAAGCTCTAGCTAATGTAGCTTCACTATCACAATGTAGCGAAACAGCCGGTATAGGCTTCGCACATAATAAGATTTCTAATAAAAGATCTTTAAGCTACTCAGCCTCTTTACATGTTGTAGTTAGGGCTATAAACTCAGACTCCATAGTCGAGTGAGTTATGAAGGTTTATTTCTTAGATCCTGAAGATACAGCTGCACCTCCTAGGGTGAAGACCCACCCTGTAGTGGACTTGTTCTCCTGCACTTGATATCCAACTCGCATCGGTATATCATTCCAATACGGCAGGAAACTTTGAGTAAAATAACACTAAGTCTATTGTTTTCAAGTAACCAAGGATCCTTACTCTTGGACGGGTGGTAGACTCCTGGGAGTTTCAACTCTCGTTCCAGGGTTCGAGTATCCATAGGGGGGTGGAATTCCCCAGGTGTAGGGAGTGAGTGTGTGCGTGTGTGGGGGTGTGTGTGTGCGTGCGTAAATAAATAAATAAATAAATAAACTCTACTGATTACATTCCAGTGTTCCACACTACACTTGCTAGTAAACCTACTGAGTTTACTCACAATATATACAATATCTACTCTAGTGCATTGCATAGCATAAATTAGACTACCTATAGCACTTGCATATGCAAGTTGTGCAACTGCTCTTCCGTTATTCTCATTTATCTTGATACTTGAATCAAATTGGGTTTTTGCCTCTTTTGTTTTCAAATAGTTAAACTTGTTTAGTATTTTATCAATGTAATAAGACTAACACAGTGCATAACTCCCACTATGTTTCTTAACTTTGATACCTAAGATGGTATCCACTTGTCTAAGATTCTTCATTTTAAATAGGGAAGACAGAAACTTCTTTGTTTCAGTTACACCTTCAATTTTATTACTTATTATTACCATGTCATCAACATACAAACGAAAAATTGTTATATAATTACCACTAACTTTGGAATATATGCATTTGTTAACTACATTATGCATAAAACCATGAGATAGTATGTTGGATTCAAATTTCACATGCCACTGTTTGGGTGCTCATTTTAGTTTATACAATGATTTAATCATATAACAAACTTTCTTCTCATTTCCTGGCAAAACGAACCCTTCAGGTTGTTCCATGTATACCTCCTCGTTAAAGTCATCATTCAGGAACGTTGTCTTGACATCCACTTGGTGGATGTGAAGATGATGTATAGATGCTAGCCTAAATAAAATCCTAATGGATGTTACTCTAACTACAGGAGAATATGTGTTAAAATAATCTATCCATTCTTTTTTATCTATACCCCTCAACTACTAATCTAACTTTAAAGGTTTGGATAGTCTCATCAATGTGTTATTTCTTCCTAAATACCCGTTTACATCCTATAGGTTTGGAACCTGGAGATAAGTCCACCAGTTCTCATGTTTGATTTGACACTATCGCGTCCATATCATCATGAATGGCTTCCTTCCAAAAGGTTGAGTCTCTAGAAAATATAGCATCACTAAAGGTTTTAGGGTCATCCTCTATAGTCATTACTATAGGTATCTTCCTAATAACACTCTCTCTATCATTTTCTATGATATGAAAAAAGATACATTGAGAGTATATTTGTTCAAGGTTAAGACTTTTTTCTATCCTTACCCTCTGACTCCTACGAGGTTCACTTGAAGCTTTAACTTCTTGTTGAGCTTTACTCACGGGTTCACTTCTAAAAGTTTGGATTTCATTATCCTTTCGACTCCAATGATAGTGAGTTATAAAAAAACTCTACATCTCTAGATTTTATGGTAGTGTTAGATTCTTATGTCTAGGAATCCATAAGCTTTGCTATTTTGTGCATACCCTACAAAAGTGCACTTGATAGCTCTGGATCCTAACTTAGTTCTTATGAGATCAGGTGTCCTGCAATACGCGAGACACCGCTACACTTTAAGATTCCCTAAGTTAGGTTTCCTACCTTTCCATATCTCATATGGTGAGGTTTTGGTTCTCTTAAATGGGATCCTATATAGGATGTGGCCCGCTTCAAGTAGTGCTTCACCAAATATACTTAGTGGCAATTTTGCTTGTATTAGCATAGAGTTGACCATCTCTACTAAGGTCCTATTCTTCCTTTCTGCTACACCGTTTTATTGTGGTGTGTATGGTGCAGTGCATTGGTATACTATGTTGTGTTCTTCATGGAAGTTAGAGAATTCACTTGAGAAATATTCTCCTCCTCTGTCATTACGGCAAATCTTTATTTTCTTATTTAATTGATTTTCTACTTCTGTTTTATATACCTTAAACATACTAAGCGCTTCGTCTTTGTTCCTTAGTAGGTATATGCACACGTACCTGCAGTAATCATCAATAAAGGTTATAAAGTACCTTCTGCCTTCACGGGTAAGAATGTCGTTCAACTCACAGATATCAGTGTGCACAAAATCTAATACTTGAAATGATCTCTCAACACTTGGAAACGGTTTCTTTGTTATTTTGGTCCATATGCATGTTTCACATTTATCGTTCTCATTTTCAGTGTATGAGATCAGGCCATTCTTAGCCATGAATCTTAAGGTAATATATTCTATATGTGCTAATATACCATGCCATAATGCTACAGATTCAACCATATACGTAGAAGTGCTACTTTCATTCAAAGAAAACTTAATCATGCTATTACAAGCATATCTCTTTGCAAAAAAGTTCATATTCTTTAACAGAATCAGCTTGCCTAATTCGTACATTAACCGTATCTCATGTTTTCCCAGAAGATTCCTAGAAACTAAGTTTCCCTTCATATCTAGGACGTGCTACACGTTAGTCAAGATCACCTTCTTACCTGAGGTAAACACCAGTTCCATGATTCCTTTGCCCGTGACCTTCGATTGGCCTTCATTACCCATTTGGACTTCTTGATCATTGGTCACATCTTCATAGGTTTTGAAGGCTAACTTGTTGTAGCAAACATGGGTTGTAGCAGCCGTATCGTACCACCAACCAGGGACTTTCCCTTGGATCATGTTAACCTTGGTGATCATGACAACTATCTCATCTTCAACTGCTCTTACCTCTTTCTTCAATTTGCGAAGTCGGCATGCTCAAGCATAATGCCTAGTTTTCCATATACATGGCAAGGGCCTTTGAACTTTCCGTTCTTCTTCTGTGATTTCTTAAATTTTCCTTTATTGGGTTTCAAGGAATCATCTTTCTCAGGATTATTGTTTTGGATCATTTCTACTGCTTGTACCTTGGACGAGGAATTCCCATTTTCATTTTTTTAACTTTTCGTTCTTCTTCTATGATTTCTTGAATTTTCCTTTATTAGGTTTCAGGGAAACATCCTTCTCAGGTTTCTTGTTTTGGATCTTTTCTACTGCTTGTATCTTAGACGAGGAATTGCCATTTTCATCTTTTTAACTTTCCGTTCTTCTTCTGTGATTTCTTGAACTTTCCTTTATTGGGTTTCAGGGAATCGTCCTTCTCGAGATTCTTGTTTTGGATCATTTCTATTGCTTGTACCTTGGATGAGGAATTCCCATTTTCATCTTTTTTATCACGGTTGCGAGATTCTTCCTCAATTCTCAAATGTTTCTGGATTTGTTCTTATGTGTAGTCATCAGTCTTATGCAACAACTTCTTCCTGTAGTCTTTCCACATCAGGGGCAATTTTGTGATTATAGCCCCGACTTGGAATGACATAAGGAGATCAATTTTAAGAGCCTTAATTTTATTTTCAATTAGCTGCAGTTCTTCGATTTAGGGCAGCAATGTTTTATTATCTATCATGTTAAAGTTAAAGTACCTAGCTATTAGGAACTTGTTCGTATCTTCTTTTTCAGCCTTGTATTTGAACTCTAGGGCAGTCCAAATTTCTTTTGCAGATGTACTTTGGGTGTACAGATTGTACCTACGGTCAGATAGTGTGTTCAAGATGTGTCCACGGCACAATAGTTCATCTTTAGCTTGTTTGTTTCGTGTAGCAACTTGTTTGGGTGTGTCCTTGTCAGTTGCTTTAGGCAGTGGATGTAAGTTCGGATCCAAGATGTGGTAAATCTCCAATGTCATCAGTAGAAACTTTATCTTGTCTTGCCACTTGGTGAAGTTAGTTTTGTCGAACCGATCGAGTCGAATCAGATTCTGGTTCATCAATTTGATGGAGGATACACCATCGGTTTCCATTACAATAACGCTTTAAGAACTTTGAATTTATTAATCTCAAATTACATATTTATAATTACGGTAAAACAAAAGGAAATTGGAAGCCTAAAATATGAAGATTAAGGACAATCAGAAGCACGTGTAATCACGTTGTCCATAAAGTGTTATTCGCCCCTTCTCAAGGTAATTGAGACTACTGACAGGTTACAAGCAAATAGCTTTTAGGATACGACGAGCCTGTGTGTGGTCCTACATTCAACAGACATAAAGGAACCACTGATGAAACTCTATAAACATAGTTTTACTGGCAAATGAAAGCTAAAAAAGAAAATCCCAAACGGAAAGAGAGATGGAGAAAGAAGATTAGTTCTGTTCGCTTAGACCACTACACTGGTCTGGTTCTTATGGACTTTTTGATCCCGGTAGTTTCAGGTTCGTGTTGAACCTATTGGCTTGAACAAAGAACACTTGGAGCTTGTTGGTTCAGATGAAAGAATGAATTGGAAAGCTGGTGATTATCGAATGAACCAGCCAAGCTTTGTTTATATATGCAAGGATGGCTGGACGTTTTGGTCCAGAGTCATAAATACAACGGACCATTTCTGACTGTTGGAGAGAAAGTAGCCATTTTTTGGCAGTTTCTGACCATTTTACATGTGAGGGACTAGCTACATGCTAGTCGTTTAGACAGTGACTAGTTGTTTTTGTCTGTTGGGCTAGCCATATGTAGCATTTTCCGCATGGTATGGTCGATATTACTGCATGAGCAATTACACTAGGCCTCTCTCTTAAATGGCTCCACAGCTCCTATATAAGGCAGTGAGGTCTCTCTCAAATCACTTCCCCATAATACTCCTCAACTTCAAACCCAGTTGCACGTGTGAAGTGCAAAGTGTGCCTCTGCAACCACACTACCTCACATGCCCATGCCCTCACACCGAGACCGAAACCAAGACCATGACCGTGCCCGAGTTCGTGCGCATTTACACTGGAACACACAAGTCTCCGTACTCCTTTGTCTCACCAAGCAAATATTAAGGTACTCAACACCCTACTTATAAAGTAGATTTTTTCTTCTCTCCTATACGATATGGAACCATTCCCAAAGGTGAAAAACCAAGTCTTTTCACAAACACTAATATATATTATTCATTTTTATTTAAAATATTTTTTTAACCAAAATCATTTTTCCATAACACAAGGCATCAACATTGCAAGTGAGAGAAGAATTCAACCTTCCCATTTCCATCCCAAATTCTCGCTATTGATTTTGCATTAGAAAAGGAGGAAAATTGAAGCATAAACAATGCAGGTCCCTACCTCATAATACCCCAAATGCGAATTATACTAAAAACAGGAGCCTATACACATGCGGGTTCCTTCCCCATACTACCCCAAACGCCAATCATACTAAAAAACCAAAGCCTGCACATGCGAGTCCCTTCCCCACATTGCTCCAAACACCAATCACATTGTCTACACCTCATAAGCCCAGCCAACCAAGATTCGGCACTACACCCAAATGCACCCTCAATTACAATATACGACCAGTGACACATACATCGCACATGGCATATGAGCCGTGCATAACGTCATCACCACCATGAAGGCCACCTGACACAAAAGTTGGGCCAATCCACTCATCAAGCAGCCCACACCACACATACCAACAGGAGATACCTGATGAGCCGGGCCCACCTTGTTGCATTTTAAAAGGTTTTTTAAATAAAAATTCAAAGTTTTCCCTCCATGTTTTTTTAAGTGTTTTTGTTTTTAGTGTAGCTCTCTTGTCCCATATAAAAAAGAACAAAAAAAAAGCTCATGTATATAAGAGATGTGGTTTGTATAAGGCTTGAGCCACCAAGGAGGAATAGCCATTTGGGTTAGACCATCTCCTTATAATGCGCGCGCGCCGAGCCATGTGCGTGCGCGTGCTACGCCGGTTCGGGTCCAGGTTTGGGTCTATGTGTGGACTGAGAGAACACTCATGCTAACGGTTTTTATTTCACACTCCGCGAGTATACTCACACCTATCGGTTTTGTGCGAATTCCAAACCTGGGACGCGTCTGTTCGGGTGGTCGCACCAGTTGGGTTCAAACCCAACGGACCTAACTCATTTGAAACGGTGCTTTAAGCACCTACTCGTGGTCTATATATAGACCTATTCCTTTTCCGAAAAAAAAAAAAAAAAAAAAATCATTCAAACTAATGATTTCTTTCTCCATTTCTTCAAAATCCGTCCCTGGTTCAGTGTTGTTTTGCCAACTGAGTTCGTTGTAGAGTCAACTCACTTCGGTTAAGTACTGCGTGCTAGTTCGAGCCCGTGTATAGTGAGTGCACCATTGGAACCGGATCATAGTTGTTGTATCTCGGAGGCCAACTGTCCAAGATTCCTATTGCACTTGGGATGCCGTCCAAGGAGGGCATATTTGGTTTCAAGCCGAGTGACCTAGTCACGCCTCGACTCAAACAAATAAGTAATTTTTTCTTACTTTATTTTATTATTTAATTTTCTTTTTCTGAATATTATCTACTGTTTTCAACACATTATTTCCAACACACTTCACACACGGGTTGGATGTCCCAGGCACGTGCCACATTACAATGTGCATTGGAGGACGTGCTCCTCCACATAATCAAATGCTTCCATTTCAAGCCCTAAATCATCATCCACACTCATAAATTGGGGAAAAAGCACCTGATATATAAACATCGAGAATGCAGAGATACGGTAATCGGCAACACCCATCCGCGGCAGATAGAAGATAAATAAATAATGTATATATAAATATATATTTTTTATTTGAGCTCTACATTTCTGAAAAATCATGATAATTCATGAAATGTAAGAAATTTCAGCAGATTTTTGAAAACGAAATAAGAAGAGAAGGAAAATGTAAGGAGAAGATCGAGTGACGTACTCTTTTGTGATGGCGAGAGCATGGTCGACGAGTCGCTGCATCATCGAGTCATGGGAATGGGGCGTGACTCAGTGAGTCGGGAGAGAATTGAAACGGGAAGCGAGGGAAAGGAATGAAGAGACGAGAGGCAGGGAGGAAAAGGGAAGCCGGTTTAGAACGGACGTGCGTAGGCTGCCACGTGGAGAGCACTGATTGGGTGTTAGAGTTTGATCGTTGGAGGTTGCTGTGAGTGGATAAAATAGGACCGGTATCCTCGGGAGCGGATTAGGTGTTAAGGTGTTACCCTTACCGTGTGGGGAATACCTTGATGAATATAATATAATCCACTCCGTCCATCCGTTTTTAAAGGTCATTTTAGGCAGTGATACGAAAAATTAAGCATATCGAAGTTTTATGTGGACCATACCACTGGAAACAGTGGAGAATGACCGTTAAAAAAATTTTGTGGGCCACGAAAGTGTTGGATCAAGATAATACTTGCCTTTTATCATCCAGGTCTGTTTGACCATATCAACAGGTTTTATGGCAATTAGACATCACGGTGGGACCTACATATTTTTTAATGATGGGTGTTCAATCACCATGGTTTTCTTGTGGGTGGTCCACCTGAGATTTGGATATTTTTAAATTTTTGGAAAACATCCTGAAATTGGCTTTAAAAACATATGGACGGATTGGATATAGAAAAAAAAAAAAAAAATCATCAACCACTAAGGTGTTATTCGGATAACACCTAATTGGGCGAAAGCGCGTGCGACACCCGAGCTCTTTAGCGGCCAGCATTATCTCTGTGTCAAATCCATTCCGTAAATCATATGATCCGACTCATTCTAACCGCACATAATAAAAAAAATGATCACTATCCATAATATACGTAGGCCACACAATATAAAATCACGAATACAATCTAGATATTCGCTAGATGTAGCCGACATGAGTAATACAAATTATACAATCTAGATATTCACTAGATGTAGCCGACATGAGTTTTAGACCACGATGATTTACAGGAACTGTGTTTATCGTTATCGAGATCTCATGACGAACGTATGAGACGGCTTATAAATGACAAGATGGTATCAGAGAGGTTTCTATGGTGAGCATCCCCTCCTGATGTCCCTGTGTCGTGTCGTGGCCCGTATAAGTTTTAGATCAGAATTTAACGGAAGATCAATCAACTCATGGACGGAGTGGATTTTACATGAACATCACGGTGTCCTAAAATAATATCGCAGGATTCTTTTAAAAATGGGTTTGTGGTCCAAACCGTACTGTGACCGCGTTTGTGGCAGGAGCACATCCTTTCCAACTTAAGGTTTTTTTCATTTTACCTTCAAATTAAAATTTGAAAGGACGACAATACCCTTCTATCATAACTGACCTAGTGACCTTAGTGTCTTCTTGAAAAGTGCCTCTTTGAAAACTGAAATTCAACTTGCCCACTGGCTTATTTGATACATTCATTTAATTTGGACACTCATAAATTTATGGTAGGATTTTTTATTTTTATTTTTTTTGAATTTTTCTATGGCTTATAATTACACTAATGGTGTGTATTAATTTTGATCTATTTTCTCTTGTATAGTATATCTTTAATGAATTTTGCCATCAAACTTGGACAGATAATATTAAATTAAAACCCCTCGTAGGTATAGAAAATAGACTTGCTTCTAGATGACCCAGTGAGCTCCATATAAGATGTAAATGAGTTCAAAATGTGGTGCACATGCCGCACAAGGCCATTTGGCCATTTCTTCTTCGTTTCTTCTTCATTTTTTTCATTTACTGGAACCACATGAAGCTGAAGGTTCATCGGCAATTGGTAGTTATATAGCCAATTTTCGCGCACTCTAGGCAACAACAAAAAATTCTAGCAAGCTCCATCCGAGCTTAGACCGACAAATCTCTTGGGGAAAAAAGAATTTTTTTTTAAGTTTTTCAACCGCAATCTCCGAAGTTGGAGTTTGTGAAATAGATGAGAGTATGGGGCTCCCTTTGTTGTTTTTTTATATATATAAATGGTGGGACTCCATGAATCGCGGATATTCTTTAAGGATCGCGGATATTAACAGTGGAACTCATTGTGAATCATAAAATATTTTCAAAGGACTACAAATATTTAATAAGAACATTGGATTATTAATAGTGAAATTCACTATGAACTGCAAATATTATTTATTATGGACAGCGAATTATCTACGATGAATATCAACAATCCTCATTGAATATCTGCGGTCTACAATGAATTCCACTGTTAATATTTGTAGTATCCTGTAAAATTCTGCACCGAAACACTGTTACGCCCGTGAGCGAGACCGTTAGGAAGTTGTACTCGTCTAACTAAATGCCCTAATTATACTGAAAGTAGCAAATTTAGGATAATTATAGTTGGGCGTTGTTTTCGCTAATCACGAATGAGTAGCGTAGCAAACTTAGGTGGTCCCGACACTAATTAGGGCCCACGAGAAATCATGAGGGTTAACTTATTTCGAAAATGCCCCGATCAGCCAAATTTAGTCTATACCGCGCATTGGTGGCCCACTGGACTCAAAACTATAGAATAATGTCTGTCTTGCTAGACTTGATGTTCATCGCGGATATTGAGCCGAGATAGCGCATAGGATTGCTAAACTTTGGCTGCAAGTTGAGTGTATGGGACGGGCAAATGCCCTAGGTGATAACCTGAAATTTTAGAGAAATTAGCACCCCATTCTCTTTTGTGTAGTTATAGCTTTTGGACAGTTGAATTATGACCAAATTTATGGCACTAATCAAGATTATTGCCTTGCCTGCATCCACATAGTTATGGACTCGATCGACGCTCGGTGATCATCGATCTGAGTTAGGGTCTTCCTTGTTGATCAGCACGCTCGATCATTGAATGGATGTGTCTAAACACAGATAGCTTAGTGGAACACCTATCCCATGGCGTAAATTGACCCTTACACCTCCCATTAGGTCTCATCGGTTAGAAACAACCTCCTTTATGGTTAGTATAATGAACAAAGGGCCATCGGGTCATTTGTGCACAACCTAACACTGTAAATACAGGTTCATTTCACACCCCCTCTCCTCATACGATTTTTATGCCCTAGCCTTGAAGTTGAGAGAGAAAGAGGAGAAAGAAGAAGAAAAAGAGAGTGAGAGAAGGATCGATCAAATGAGGTTATTCCTCTCTCCTTCGATCGTCATCTTTGCCATAGCCAAAACCTTCGTCAGAACTTTCTTAATAACAATTGAATGTAAGATCCAAGCCTTACTGTAACATCCCGAAAAATCGAGGGTCGAGTAGTAACTCAACTCTCGAGTTCCAGAACATCACTTATGTAACATAGATAATGATGGTTAAATGTTGTCTGTGTCAGTACAATAAACATGAGTGAGATTCTACCAAAAACAGTAATTCATACTCCAGATCCATGTATAAAGCATAAGTGGAAGACTGAAAGGTATATATAGATATATATAAAACAAAACATTCTCTATCTCCAAAGTATGAACACTAACTGAGTCACCGTATATATATATATATATATATATATATATATATATATATATATATATGTTTGTTCTGAATCAAAATGTCAAAATAGTACAACTGAAATTATCGATCCTGTAGCCCCGTAGCACTGGACAGCCTATGCGAAGCCTCCAGCGAACTGCATATAGGAGAACTCATCCTAATCGTCATAGACGTCGGGCTCAGTCTCCTATGCTCCAGTAATACCTGCATCTGATATAGGGCCTGGTGGGTATTTTAAAACACCATCCCGTAACGTGGGAGTGAGTAGCTAACTCAGTGGAACAATAAAGCATAGGTTAACATGTTATCAATGCAGTCAAGCAGTAATGATAAAGCAATATAATCAAACACTCCTAACTACTCTTATTAATGCAAGTATGAGTGCAGTCATGATGGATGCCCTCACCACACCCTCCCTCGTGCGACACCATCTTACGTTCGCGGCATGCTTTCATCCCTCAGTGCTCCACATCTTCGAGGCACACGCAATGCATGATAAGCATGATTACCGAGTTTTTATTAGTCCATTTCAAACAGCAAGATTGGAAAACTAAGGTACCTCCCTTGTATCATTCTCAAACATGATCCATTCTAGGGTCGTCAGTCCTAGTTAATCTCAGATAATGGTATGTTTTCTAGGTCACTGCAAAGGCTGCCAGGGCTATTACGCATAAAGGTTACACCACTCTCCCATCACCTCTTTAACGATTCATCACTATACAGAAACAGGCCTAGTTCATACTCCATACACCGCGGCAAAACTCTAAGGCTCACCGCGATTTCAGAGTATACTCGAGGTCACTCCACTAATGTCCTACCAACTGCCAGTCTATTTTCGAAGCCCGACCAGTCCACTTATTGACAATGGGACTCGAATGCAACCCGACTGGGGACCATAGCCAGGCTACGCCAGTGTAGGCCAACAACTCGAATATAGTATCCCATACCACCATAATCGGCTCACGAGTCTGGTTACTCACTGGTCACTACGGGGAGGCACGTGGCCCCAGCGTAGGCCGACAGCTCGACCACGGTGTCCCATACCACCATGCCCGGCTCATGAGTCTTAGCGGATCAAGGTACCATAGTTAATGAGATTCCACTAGTAAGTTTGGTACCCTAGGTTCAAGCAGTAGTGACCAAACATCATGAACATACATTAGACATATCGGGTTACTTGACGAGCCTGACTAGCTCGAGCGCACAATCAATTGGACGACATGAAGTGCATAAGTACTTCGCGTGGCCTAACCACTGTCGCCAACTGACGTACGACTCGGGTTCGTCAAACACATCTTACGTGGCAACATGAAACTCAACCACGATCTCAAGTCTAGTACCGACTGTCTGGACTATAGACATAGTCCCAAACTCAATCAAACCATATTAGTAGCATATGGAGTAGAGCATGGTAAACAAAGTAATCCAAGCATATTAGTAAGCATGTCATAAAGCATGTTATAAAGCACGTTGTAAAGCATGTTATAAAGCATGTTGTAAAGCACTACATAAATAGGAATACAAACACATATATTACAAAAGTAAGCGGTTTAAGTAACCAACCTCATGGAGGTAATCATACATGTCTCTAAGGTAGTTGAGAATCTCATCTCAACATCCTCCTAAGGCATCAACATCCCAACACTTACTCACACAAGCATTTCCACAAACACATAACATACACTATTTCAACATACTTGGTGTATGTTAGCAAACATGTATTAGGACGAATCATTTCGCCAAGCAAGTATTTTACGCACACATAATATATTTATACAACAATTAATTATGGCGAACACATCTCTAAAATATACATGTATACGGTACTTTTTACAATATAGCATTTCTACATACATAGTGTATATTAGTAAAACATGTATTTAGGCGAATCCTTTCGCCAAATAAGTATTTTATCCATATATCGTATATCCATACAACAAATAATCATGTCAAACACATTTCCAAAAAATATACGTATACGGTATTTTCTACGAATACCTAGAATATGTAAAATTCCATATTCTACAACTTTAATCGAAACAGAAAACGGAAAGCACTTTGTACATGTGTAATTGCATGCAGATCATGAATCTATCATTATCTGACATTGAAAGCGTTGAAAACTGCAACCTATACGCCTAAAGTCCTCACCTTACACCTTGGAATTGCAACGAAACAGCTAGGTTCGTTAGGCTTCCGTATTCGGCAGTTTTATAGCCTAAAGAGTGAAACCGGTTAGTTATTTCATAACCTATAACCTTCACACCCCAAAACAGATTTAGGGTTAGGGTTTCTTACCTTAAAACGGAGTCGGTATCGCCGGGAAAGCGACAAGAAAAGGGGTAATGCAGCCAGTGTGGTGACTGGAAACAGCAGCAAAGAGATTCTCCCACAACTCTCTAGCTCTCTCTCTCTTTTTCTCTCTTCTTACTTAGGGTTTTTTCCAAATTCGTATGGCTGTGAGAGAGGGTGCTCTAAGGTCCTTATATAGCCTAAAAACTCTCTGAAATAAACTTAAGTTCAAGGTATACTTATGTTATAACCAAAACGGCATTGTTTCAGCTCAACGGAGGACTTCTGACGGGCCTCCTTGAGCCAAAAGTTGGACTTAAGCTCACCGACCATGGATCTATGTGGAGTTAAGTTTTTGTCTCAGTCGGATTCCCAGATCACGCGTGGCGGACCAGTTTCAGTTCAGCGGTCAGTGGGCCTTGATCCGAAATTCCAAGTACATGTAAATGTTCTTGAAATTTTTCCTGATCCGAAGGTGTATTTGGGTCAGATTCTGACGGTCTGATTTATTATAAATTGACTGCAAGTTTCAAGTTTCAGATCATTATTCCAGATATTTATTTTGTAAAGGGATTATGTGTTTTCACCCTCCTTCGCTCCGGACTCAAGCGAACAGTCATGGGACACTGTCTGGGTCTGATTTCCGAGATGGTTGTCAAGCCCAGCGAGGCGGTCCTAAGTCCTTAACCTCGTATTATTCGGAGTCCCGATGCGCGGTCCAGACTTGATACGGAGTTTCAAGGTGTTCTCGAAAGCAGTCGGGTAATGAGTTTGATCTTAGATTTTAGGGTAACTTAGCGTCAATGATTCTGCAAGTTTTGGGTCTTGCAGATCGTATTTAAAGCGATTTTAGCGAATTTCGTAGCTAATCTAGTTTTGCACTTAGTTACTTTGTCTCATTTCTAAAGGATTTAGTCCTATAAGATTTCTGTCTGAGGTGGTACTTAGTCCTTTGTAGTTTGTATATAAAGTGATCCAAGTTATAATACTTAACTAGTTTAAGATAGTGTCTAGGGTGAAAGTACATAGGAAAATTGAAAGAACAAGGTAGTGAAGGGCGGGACTTGTGAAGGAAATGGGTTCAGAAGCGATTTTAGACTGTGGGATTCAGTTCTGACAAGTTAATAAGGTGCTAGGAGCGGCCCATTGCCTAAGGACATCTAATTTCAGGTTGGCAAAAATCCAGGCTGTTACAACGTACTTTCAAACCCTGGATTAGGTAGGATTAGTTTCCCAAAATTCTCATATAACTTTGTGACTGCTTAGGTCTCGATGGTTTTCTCCGAAACCTTAACCCTATAAGTGTTAAGTCGGGCGAATCATCGCAAAGGTGTGGACCATTATTCTTATGTTGTCGTTTATCAACTATTGATGGTCTCTGTTAATGATTTCTTATTATGCATGGTAATATGTATACATTTCGAATATAATTACAAATCGTGCATTGACTTGTTTATTAATACTTACATGTTCGATGAAATGCCTGAATGAATATGTTGTTGAATTTAAAGTTTATATTAAATCTCATCGTGATTGTTTAACAATTAGTTAGCCTTTTGTTGATATTTAGAAATGTTTGTGATAGTAGGTTAGTCAAAAAATTATCGAACCAAAGGGTGGCATGAGTTAGGTCGGCCACCCTAGGCTTGTTCAATTGACCTGGGTTAAACACAGACGATTGACAGTAGCTAGACTACGTGGGATGCTTGCATCCAATGCCAGTTACGACGTGGTTCTCTTAGGTCAATTAAATTAGTTTAATAACCGACTGATCATGTATGTTCACAATGTATGATTAAATGAATCCATAATACATCATTTTCATTGAATGAGTCTACTAATAACTACTAGCGATACAATCCGTAAAACTCATGAGCCAAGCATGGTAGTTTAGGACACCATGTTCATGTTGTCGGCTTACGCTGGGGTGACGAGCATCCCCTTAGTGTCCATTGAGTAGTGTTATTGATAATTTGCCTACTGTATATGTTTGATTAGGAGTGACGAACCTAAAATGAATCAAGGGTCAAAGGCAAGAAGCTGCCACGACTGTTTCGAGCTTGGTTATCTGGTTGAGACTATTGATAAAATGGAGGTGTTATAGTTTTTCCAATGTGTTGGACGAATAGGACTTAATAATTACTCATCTAAACATACACATCAATCACATTGCATAAGTTTAGGTTGTTGCGATTTAGGGTTGTAGTCGTGTGATGAGGGAGTGTTAGCATTCACAAAATAGGTGTTAAAGTCACTTGTGAGGGAGTGTTGGATTGTAAAAGCATCCATCATGTCATAATTTCATTCGCGCATTTAACAAAAGTACTTAGGAAATAATTGTTTACTTACTTTATCATTACATATGTTGATGGAGTTGCTAATATGTGTAATTCAGAACTAATGGAACCACTGAGATGATCACTTACTCCCACTCTGGGACGGTATTTTAAAACACCAACCAGACAATGTTGTAATGTAGGTATTATCGAGGCCGACACATTGGAGGATGCGTGTATGAATCTAGAGGAGTTCTTATACTTCTAGCGTCAAATGGACCGATGTAGCTGGCACCCAACTTGACGGGATTGTGGCGGATGTTTGGCGTTGAGCGGACTACACTTAGACACATTTTCTATTTATTTTTAGAATTGTATATTGGGCCTCAGCCATGTACCTCGTACTCTGTATGGATATGTATGATATATTTTAGTTTATTACTTGCCTCATATTCATTTATTTTAGAGTATGTTATACTGTTTAACTTTAGTTATATGATTGCTTAGATATTGAGTTAATTGCATTATAAATTGTAGTGCCCTAGATTTCGAGGGTCAAGCAAGACTCAACTTCCAAGATTCAGAACATCACTTATGCAACATGGATAATAATGTTTAGATGTCGTCCATATTAATGCACTAAACGCGAGTGAGATTATACTAAAGCAACATATCATACTCCAGATATAAGCATACGGAAGTCTGAAGGTTATGTATTTAAATAAGTAAGCAATTCACAACTTCCAGAGTATGATGGTGTAACCGGGGTTAATATATACAAGATTTGTTTCAAAAATAGACAAAATGGAAAAATGCAAGATGTCCAACTAGACAAGTATCCCAGTATCCCAGCGAAGCAGCTCTAGGTCTACATAGACCTGCCTGAAAGTTGACAGTAGGAAAACTCCTCGTCCATAAAATCCTGCTCCGTCACGTAAATCTCATCATCATTTGTATCTAAACTGATTGGTGTTTTAAAACAATGTCCTAGAGTGAGAGTGAGTGATCAACTCAGTGGTACTATAAGGCAAAGGTTAACATGTTATCAATTCAATCAAGCAGTAATGATAAAACAACATGACAATCACTTCCTAGCTACTCTTGTTAATACGAGAATGGAGTGCAAATAATAATGCATGCCCTCACATCAAAAGCTCTCTACAAGCGATGCCGACACCATATCGCATATGACAATACTACATCCTGTGCGACTTCCACGCCTTTAAAGCACGTCCTAACTAATACAGTGCTATGCATGGTCATGTTAACCCAGTACTTAATTAAGTTTTTTCATACAACAGATTTGAGAAGCTATGGTACCTCCCTTTATATCATTGACTCGAACAGAAGGATCCATCTAGGTTCGTCACTCCTAGTCAAGCACATATGATGGGCAAGTTGTGGGGTCATCACTCCCGATTGAAAGCAGTGGTTAAGCAAGTTCATAATTTTGTGTTAGCAGACACCACGAGGTGGCTAATCACCTCGGCGTAGGCCGACAGCTCGAACACGGTGTCTCATACCACCATGCTCGGCTCACGAGTTTGAGTTTGCTCACTGGTCACTATGGGGTGGCTGATCACCTCGGCGTAGGCCGATAGCTCGAACACTGTATCCTATACCACCATGCTCGGCTCATGAGTCTTGGTGGATCGTAGTACCATAGTTAAGACGGGCCTTTACATCGGAGGGGGTACCTTAGATTCAGGCAGTGGTGTCCATATATGGTAACACACATTAAGTCAATCAGTTTATTAGACAAATTCGATTGGTACGACCACACGCCTACTTAATCGACATGGAGTGTGTAAGCGCCCCTCGTGGCCTAACCACTGTCGATAATCGTCGCGCGACCTGATTTGTCGAATATATCTGAGGTGGCGAGATTAATTTGACCACCTGAATGAGACTATTACCGATTGCCTGGACTACACCATAGTCTCAATCCTACTCAGATATAACAAGTAAACACATGTGGCAATAATTCCAGCATTTGGCAATCAGTCAAAACAAATCTCTCATTTGAGCATTTCATCAAACACATTGAACATGTCACTAACACTTGCATTTTATCCATAAATTACATAGTGACAAATATGATTACATGGAATAAACTATACATGTGATTAAGGTAATTGAGAATTCTATCTGAATACACTGAATAAATACACTTCATCAACATTTTCTCATTCCGACATTTTATCAAACACCTAAGTTACACTTCACCAAATACATAGACTAGATTAGTTACGACATATATTACAACAATTCCTTACACAAGGAAATCATCATGCAAACGACAAACATGAATCCTAGGTTAACAGTCATGGTAAGCACAAATCACAATTTGCATGTTCATTCAAACATTTCAACAAACACATAGGATGCATCTTGTATTCAACATAGTTCACACATGTATGATATATATCGAAAATGTCATATCTAAGACAATATGGCAGCAATCAAGTCAAACATAAATCATTAGCTGACATTGAAAGCATTGAAAACCATAACCTAAACGTTTATAGTTCGCACCTTCCATCGGATTACTTGATTCGGACTCGGCTCAAACACTACGTTCCCGAAAATAGAACAATGGATACCTAAACCATGAAATGGGTTTGTTAATTTATCGATTATTTAATCCTGATTTCTAAATCAAGATTAGGGTTAGGATTCCTTACCCAAATCGTAACCTAAACAGATCGATTAGCTAAATGGAAAGACGATTCAGTACGTATAGTTGTGGGAGAGAAACGCTGCAACAATCTCCCAAACTTTCTCTTCTCTCCTCACTCTTTTCTCTTCTTTTCTCTCTTCTCTCTCCTAGGGTTTGGAGCAAATTCGTATGGAATAGAAATGGGGTGGTTTAAGGGCTTTATATAGGCCCATAACTGATGCAAATGGCTCCAGGGCCATGGTATACTTAATTTATAACCAAATGGTGTCTGTTTCAGGCAAACGGGGCTCATCGGGAGGTCTATTACTCACCCATGTCACATGGTAAGTTCTCTGACAATGGATCTATGCCATGATGTGATTTCAGTGAGATTGGATAGGCCGATCGACCGTAGAGGACCCGTGTCAGATCAATGATCGTACTTGCTCGATCGGGGCCACAAGTATACGGATATATACAGAAAAATTTCCTTTCTCATGGGCGAAGTTTGGTCAGAAACTGACGGTCCAAAATCTTCAATTTCGCACGTAAGCGAATGACCCAATTTGCTTAAGTTTCATTACGTTTTCTAAAGATATTTACGTTTCTCACACACTTTACTCAAGACTCAAGTTATACGTTTCTAGACACCATTTAGACTCGATTCTCGCGATGATTGTCAGGCTCAGTAGGACGGACATAATCCTATAGTTTCGCGGTTATCGGACTTTCGACGTGCGGTCCAGGTCCGATATGGAGTTTCAATGTATTCTCGAGAGCAATAGGCTCATGGGATTTCTCCTAGGTTTTCAAGTAGTGTTAAGTTAGCGATTTTGATGGTTTTGGGTCTTGCCATTTGCGTAAATGGTGGTTCAAGCTAAATCCACTGATTAATTTAGTTTAGTATTTAATTAATTTTTGCCTAAATTTCTACAGAATACAGTCCTTATGGATTTCTGCCTGAGGTGGTACTCGGGTCTTTATACAGATTTTTCTGAGGTGTTACATAGATTCACACTTCCACAAAGCATAAGTGACACTCAGAATATCGGGGATCGAGTTCGTGCTTGACCCTCGAAATTTTAGGCGTTACAATTCATGGCCAGGTTTACTCAAATATCACTATGATCTTTGGATATTCAGAACATTTTCGAATGTTAACAATTTTTCGAACATCTCTGGAAAGATCTCCTATTTTGAAAAGATTGTGAGAGACGGCCTTACCGAGTGTATCATAATTAGATGTGCGATAGGATATATTCTCTCGACCGGTCTTTTATAAACATACTGAGTACATGCCTCATTAATTGGCATGTTTAATCGTGGTCATATGTTATTCGTTGATTTATTCTCCTAAAAGCATCCATATGAGTTTGCACCTCCACATTAATAACGAAATACGTAACATCAAAAGAAGATCAACCAAAAATATTCACAGTTATGAGTACGATTCCCGCCAATACTAACTTCTTAATGTCAACACGTGAAAACTTCCTATTAGACCATATGGCGCCAAAAATGGGTGTAACAAGAGGAGACATACATATGTTAAGGGAGTTCGATTTTTCTTAGGGTCGTATATCGAGTCAAGTCGAGTCGAGGTGGGCCAAGCTTGGCTTGACTTGTCTGTGCTATCCTCGAGCTCGAGCTTACCACTGGAGTCTGGCTTGTTTGCCAAACCTTTCAAGTCGAGCTCAAGGCGAGCTAGTGAATTGAGTTGAGGCAAGCTTACATCGAGTCCAGTCAATCACGTTCCCAACTCGACCCAACCCAACACCCAACCCGCACCCGACTTAACCCAGCAACCCAACCCAATCGACACCCCACTCAACCTAGCCACCCAACCCATACCTGACCCAACTCCTAAATCAAATATTCATTTAATAGTATATATACACTATTAGATAGAGCTATAGAAGTACCTTATTGTTGGTGCTAATAGAGAGAGAGAGAGAGGCTGAGTGCAGGTGGTATGGCTAAGACGAGTCGGGCAAACGCTGAGTTGAGATTAGGAGAGTGGCCAAGTGAAGAGAGAGAGAGAGAGAGAGAGAGAGAGAGAGAGAGAGAGAGAGATGAGGGGATTGTGGAGCTTGGGCACAAGAGAGGGAGATAGAGGAGCTCGGGCGCGCATGGGTTGGGTAAGCAATGGAAAGGGTAAGAAAGGGATGGACGGATAAGGTAAGGTTTAAGTTTTAACCTTATATATATATATATATATATATATATATATATATATATATATATATAAAGTATTCGAGTCGAGCGGAACTTGAGCTCGAACTTTGAGCTGAGTCGAGTTCATGTCGAGTCAAGTCAAGATCCACTATGATCGAACTCGGCTTATTTTCAAAACGAGCTGGGTCATATGAAGCTTAGCTCGCCTTGAGTCGTCGTTCGAGCCGAGTCAAGCTGAGCTATATCAAGTTGAGCTGAGCCGAGCGAGCTTTTCGAGCTAACTTGGCTCGTGTACAACCCTTATTTTGCCGATAATTTCTTTATTTTAATTAAATTACTATTGAGAGCTCATGAAAGGGGATTAGTTTTATCAAAAAATGTATTCATCATAACTAAAACTATCAAGAGTAGGGGTGCACATGGGTCGGTTCGGTCTAGTTTTGGGGTGAAACCGAAACTGAACCAATCCTTACGGTTATAGGATTTTTGGAACCGGAACCGGACCGTTAGCACCCTAGAACCGAACCGGAACTGGACCATGAAAATCGGTTCAGTTCTGAATCGGTTCCACGATTATGGGCTTTTTATAATCCAACCAATTGCATGTTTTATTTTATAATTTAGCCCATGTCCATTCGTGTTGTGATCCATTTGATGAATGGTTTAGATATGTATATGGTGTGGAAAAAAATAATTATGAAAACAATCAAAGGGTGCATTGTAAATCATAAATCATGAGTCAAGTATACAACTAAAATATATTGTAAACTTAAAAAATAGCTTTAAGACAGGTTCAGTTTCTAGTTCGGTTCCAGGTTCGGTTCCAAATTCGGTTCCATGGTTCGGATCCACGGTTCGGTTCACGGTTTGGTTTGGTTCTACATGTTATATTTGATGTCTTAAATCCAATTAGATTCTGTACAGATTTTTTCGCAAAACTGTGAAATTACGGGATTTGTTTCCGATTTCATTTAGGATTCTTTTCAAGGCTATATATATGGGTGTAAACGGGATTGAAATGCATTCCAAGGGTTTCTAAATAGTTATAGGGTTTTAAAGGAGTGGAGCAAGGGTGAGATACGAGGTTGTTCGAATCGGGTAAACCTTCTCTCTTTGTAATTTCTGCTTTCATAGAGAATTTTTGTCGCTTTGTACCGTGGTTTTTTCCCGAAAGGGTTTTCCATGTTAAATCGATGTATTCTCTTTCCTTTTGCTTGGTGTTTTTTGGATTGCTATCATAGATTCATCTCTGTGTGATTCCACTGTTCTCCCAACACTACATACCCCCAAATCAGAACCGAACAGAACTAAACGGTTCTTTGATTTTTGGAACTGGAACCAAATTGGTGCACTCTAGAGCCGGACCAAACCCGATCGTTTGATCGGTTCGGTCTGATTCCGCGGTTCTACCAGTTGGATGTGCACCCCTAATATCAAGTGTGCCTTAAATAACGAGGCAAGCCTTCTCTTCATGTGCACGTTTGGACATCCCTTCAGCTGACTTGGCCTAGAAGTCATGATATTGGCTGTACATTGATATTGACGTTGAGTTTGATGGATGAATGGATTTACTTTATTTTCATGCCAGGTAAACAGCACGGTGTCCCACATTTTTAATTAGAAATTCTACGGAAGTGGATTGCCTGTGGCCGGCACAAGAAATTCTTATAGTCTGAAGCTGTGTGGGACCATAGATATGCCTGTGACAAATCCACTCCATCCATCATTTTTGCAAGACCACAATAAGATAGCTGATCCAAAACTCATGTGGGCCATATCACACAAAAGAGCAGGGATTGAACGACCACCATCGGAAACTCCGTGGTTATTGGATTTTTCTAGGCAATAAAAGAGAAGCTGAAATTTTGATGGCTAGGATCCTCGGATCCAGGATTCTTTTATTAATGGATCATAAAGGAAGGCCCATCATATCAATGGTATGGATCACTGGTTCATCATAACCCAAAAGGGTACAAACTAAAAATCCAACCTGCGGTACAAACTCCACTGGGGAGCATCATACCTTGTCTTTATATCATGGAGATTAAAACTGCTGGACCAGCAGATTCAGCACCATGGCTGGGCACATGCAATATGGTGGGCCGAGAACTACGGCTTCAAGTAGTCCCGCGGACTAGTAAAACGGCTCCCTTACCGCAGGAGGCCTGTTCCTGTGCCACGCTATTAAATAGTTTTGTTCTGCAACACTTTACTGTGGGGTCCACCGTATCTAGAGACCACATCCAATCTGTTCATAACGCCTGAAATCTCATCTTCTCCTCGTATTCCAAATATCAGTCCTATCCAAAACTAGGTGGGCCACGACGTGTGAGATTATGCCCAAAACATCTGAAATCATGGGATGTAGCCCACCTGAGTTTCAGAATAGTCTGATTTTTTGGGTCGTCCATGTATCCATTTGGAGTGAATATTTTTAATGGATTAGATGGAATATGAAATCACGGGTGAACCCTAGCTATAATCTCGACAGTTTAATGGTGGGCCTCTCCATCCCAACTTTTCTCAGTGGTGTGGCCCACTTTCTTTCTTGGATTGGATTTTTGGCGCCTAGGACGATCTTGAAGGGTCACACCCGATGGATGGATCGGATGTGGGTCTACATTGTGGATGAATTGGACTCCAAATTCCAAAATGGACCCTTTTTTTATGAGAAATGATCAGGTACAGACTTCAGTACCATAAGTTTACCGTACTGCTCCTTTCTTCCCGCCAAAAATTTATACGTGTAGGAAATCGAGTCCATGAAAATAGTGGGTTCAATGATGAAGATCACTTCGGATGAAAATAGAGATTATCCAATCATCTCATGAGCAGAACTTTATAAATCAATGGATGACAGATGATATGACCCAAAATACATCTTTGACCCATATTATAATTGGATCAGCTTGATCTCATAGCCAAATGGCACGCACCGTTCGGATGTATTACATATATGATATGTTTGCGCCAAAAGAGATGTGGTACGGTAATATTATGGTGGATGTTGATGTCAAAATCTGGTCAGCCCTCTCCCCCTCTTTACACACTCCGAGCAGGTCTCGGACCAGAAATCCTGCACACAAACCGTAAGCAATGGAGACCCTGGCTAAGCTGGGGGACCCTCCGATGCCTAAGTCAGGGCAACAGAATCTGGGTCTAAGTTAAGGAGAAAAGGGAGAGTGTCAGATGTTGCGTACCTGTTCTCATGGGATGATGTAGTATTTATACCTGTTCATTGCTCGACTCGCATCCGATAATCTCGGCACGATCAGTGGGATTCGTGGATCATGGAGATATTGCCCAGAACCCGGAGATCATGTCCTACAATGTGCGTATCTGCGGGCGAGATAATAGCGCACACCTATACATGGCAGTTTCTCCACTTAGCGTGTGGGACCTTCATTCTCGGAGATGCCTCGGCTCGGCCAGTCCGAAGGCTAAAATATCGCTCCGAGCTGATGGCTAGTTATGTCAACTCGAGCCGAACCCTGATCCGTTCGTCAGTAGTACAGCTGACCCTTCTCAGTGTTATGATGGACGCTTACTCGGAGTCGGTCGTACAACTCGAATATTTTCTCTACCGACTGCTGAGGGAAAGAAGGTGATCAAGAATGGGAGCTTCGTCCATCTTAACCTACCTTCCTAGTGATATGCCGAGGCGCGGACTCTCCGTTCGGAGTGACGGACAGTCGACCCCTCCCATTGTAGTCATCTCGGATCTTCCCATAACAGAAGCCCCCTACTCTCTGAGGTCATTCATGAGCTCGGAGAGTAATTAATTAAAAGATCCGTCGCCTTGGTTCTTGTGTGAAACGTCTCGAACTCGGGATTTAGTGACTTTGAGCTAACCGTGAACAGCCACGTGGCGACGGTTGGGATTCCAAATCGTCACTAGCCTGTGAATAACCGCCACGTGCACTCGGGGCGTCGTGTCGAGCACTCTTTTTTGCGCTCGGGTTCTGTGTGGATTAACTCACACAACGACCGAGGTGGATAGCGTTACCTTTACCACGTTTTGAACCAATGATATGACACCACGTCGGACTCGGAGTCGGCCAGCAATGATTCCGACGTAGCCATTATTATGGGTCATTTAATGCAGGGTTTCTTCAATCTATAAAAGGCCCATCCGGGGTCTTCATTCGACTGCTATCGTTTGCTTTTGAGTTGTTTAGCGGAGAAGGTGATTTCCGGCGAGGGCGATTTCCGGAAGAAGTGGTTTCCGATTTAGTTCTCACGCTTGCTGAAGCCATCTCCGGCGATTATCTGGTGAGTTTGATCCTCAGCATCACTGTTTCAAGATGTCTTCCGATAGGGAAATGGTTAGAGGTTATAATGACGACTCCGAGTCGGAGAGCTCTGACAATGGAAGGGAGACCTCCGAAGGTCCCTTCGAGGCTGTGCCTTTATATCCTCGGCCCCAGAAGCGGACGGTGGCGAGAGCTCACACTCGCCAAGTCAGCAAGAAGGCCAGCAAGAAGGGGGCGACACGAGCCCCCAGAGCTGCAGTCGTCGATGTGCCAGAGATGCCCCCTGGTGGACGGGCGTCGGAACTGGTTCCAGGGGGCTCCGTAATAACGGAGGCTCAAATGGCATGGATCCGTTCAAAGTTTGACATACCTCGCTCCGTTCGGATCAGAGCTCCTGAGCCCACTGACGCTGCTGGCAATCCCGCGGCTGGGGAGATAGCCATATTTTTATGTGGCTTATTATGCGGACTCCGTCTCCCGTTGCACCCTTTCATCCGAGCTCTGACCGCTTACTTAGGGCTCGCACCTGGGCAATTCGCGCCGAATGCTTGGAGGGTGCTGATTTCCGCTTACATTATCTGGCACCAAGTAGGGAACTCGGCGTTGACACCCGCCAAGCTGATGAACCTGTACTTGGTCAAGCACGAAGGCAACGATCCATGGTACTACTTCGCGACCAGAGGTAGCAAGGGATCAGGGCTCGTCTTGGGTCTTCCGTCTTCGAATAAGGACTGGAAGAACAAGTGGTTTTGGGCCGCAGGTGAGTGGGAGGCGCCGGCAACGGAGATTGGGGCTTTGTCGACTCGGGTTCCTACTCGCTTCGTAATGCCAGGTCGGGTCGAGATTTCTTTCACGCATTGCTTTTTACTTCAGCTTTGCTTGAAAGATTTTTTTTTGTTTGTTTGGCAGGTTTCGCGAGGGGCGTGCCCTTCATCACCTCGGACCAGAAGAATCAGATAGCCAAAGCGAGGACATATTCGGAGGAGCATCGCCGCTGGTCGGACCTGATCACAGCTGCTAACCTTTACCGATCGGGGCTTTGCAAGACGAGGCCGCTCCCTACCTCGCTCAGTGAGTACTCTTGTTTATTTTTATTGGTCCGAGGTAACGTTATCTTAATCATTCTACTTTACAGGCATGGCCGAGGCATCTGGTTCTCGGAGGAGGAAAGCCGCGCTGACTGCAGAGGAGATGCTGAGAGCTGAGCCCCCGGCGAAGGTAGCTCGGAGGAAGAAGGTCGTTCAAGGAGTTCGTCCTTCAGGTTCTGCCTCAGGAGTCGCGACTCAGAGGGTGGCACTTCCTCCTACTATCCCGAACATCTTGGTTCGGGATACAGCTCCATTTCCTGCCCCAGCATCCTTGGTTGAGGGACCATCTGCATCTGCAATTGTGTCCCCAATTCCAATACTACCGGGTGCAGCTACGGAGCCCCCGGTCGGTGTTGATATGGTCGTACCTTTGTGCGGCCCTAACTTCGCCGCTGCTCCAGTAACGGGGGCAATTCCCCCTCCATCCATCACCGTTCCCCCCTCCGAGGGAGCACGATTCAATCCTCCATTGATAGCTGTTCCATCATCTTCCGAACGGGAAGAAGCTGTTCGGATGGCTGATGCCATGATTACCCAACCGGGTAATGAGGGGGAGGCTGTTCGTGGTGCCGAGGGTGAGGCTCAGCCCTCGGCTGGTAGTCGGACGGGAGCCGAGGAGGCGACGGGCTCAGCTCAAGTTGGCACGAGCCGAGGCAGGTTCGAGCCGGGTTATCACATGTCTTGTTTGACAGACTGGGCGGCGAGACATGTCACGGAGGAATCTATTTCGCGCCTCCTTGATAAACCGGACGACTGCTTTCTGGAAGACTTGGCTGGAGTCTTCTATCAGGTACTTCCTGCCTCTCTTACTTGAAAAAGTTGTTGTTTATGTATTATTATTTTTCCCTCATTCTCTTCTCTTGGACCAGTCCGTTCCGAGGATCCTCTTATGCTGGGAGAGGGTCCGAGAGCGTCGGAAAATCGACGCTGAAGTCGAGACCCTCAGGAGCGAGGTGGGTGTCCTCCGGCGAGACGGAGGCGATCGGGGCTGAAGCGGGAGTCTTACGGGACACTGTTTCTATTCTTCAGCTGGAGCGGAGTGATCTGTGTCATCAGCTCGAGGCTAGTAGGTCTGAGCTGCTTCAGATTCAGGGGGCCGCAAAGGACCTTGAGGCACGAAGCGAAGCGGCAGTAGCCGAGTTAAATCGTGCTAGGGCCCGTGCTGACACCCTGGCTGAGGAGGTTGGCCGATTGAGTGAGAGCCAGGAGAAGATCAAGGCCGAAGCTACAGAAGAGAAAAGCCGAGCTCTAGAGACACAGAAGGCCGAGGCTGAGGCCTCCTTGGCAGCGGCAGTTGCTGCGGCGATAGATTCGTACAAGACCTCGAAGGAGAGGGATATCGAGGCCGCCAAGTTTTATGACCGCGGCTTCGACGAGTGCCTTGTCAAGGTCCAGAAGCTGTACTCGGACCTTGACCTCGATCCACTCCTGCCTGAGGACCCTGCTGATGCTGCTGCCGAGGCGACCAACCTATATCAAGTCTCTGGTTCCCAAGCTCCTCCGGCCTCTTGAAGACTCCGCTTCTTTTATTTGTATATTTTTTTATGTACTTCGCTTTTATAGCAATTAATGAAAGAGCCAATTTTGGATCACCTCCTTTTCCCTTTATTAGTCGTTCTTGCTAACTAGATTGTGTGGTCGAGCCGAGTCCTTGGTTTGTCTGGATGCGGTTTGGGCCTCGGTCTGATCCTTAAAAGGATCAACCCGTTTCGCTTTCGGCGAAGGGCCTTCTGTGTAGGTGGGACCGACTCCCTTACTGGGGGGTTAAAGTTATCCATTGGCTTTGCCCTCCTTGTTAAGGGGGGATGCCTTTGTAGAAATTGGTCCGACTCCCTTAGTGGGAAGTCCGATCGCCTCGTAGCTTCCTCTCCTCAGTTAGGGGGAAGTGCCTTTGTAGAATTTAGTCCGTTTGATCTTTGTTGATGGCAAGGATAAGCCGATCGGATGTGCTTTTATTCATGGCCTTAAAGGCTTGTCGCTCGGAGGCGTACATTTATTGAATAACCTTAAAGGTCAGTAGGCTGCTCGGAGCGCCTTATTAAGGATAGTAAATTTTCAGATGCTCAGCATTCCACGGGTGGGGGAGCTGACGGCTTTCGAGATCCTCCAAGTGGTAGGATCCGGGCTTTGTCGATCGGACCACTCGGTATGGTCCTTCCCAGTTAGGGCCAAGCGCTCCGGTTCCCGGCTCAGCTGTGTTCTGAAAGACTCGTCGAAGAACCAGGTCCCCTGGTCGGAATCGTCTGACCTTCACCTTAGAATTGTAGAATCTGGTTACTTGTTGATGCCGAGCAGCGGCACGGAGCTTCGAGACCTCTCGGATCTCTTCCAGAAGATTCAAATTGACGGTGATTTGCTCGGTATTCTGATTCTCATTGTAATTATCCACTCGAGCCGTAGGGAGGCCGATTTCAACGGGCACTATTGCCTCCGACCCATAAGAAAGAGAGAATGGAGTTTCTCCAGTGGAAGATTGAGCTGTGGTTCTATACGCCCAGAGGACGAACGGAAGTTCTTCCGGCCAGTTACCCTTTGCTTTTTCCAGCTTCTTCTTGAGGTGGTGCTTGATGACTTTGTTTACTGCCTCTACTTGTCCATTGGACTGCGGATGCCGAGGCGAAGCGTAAGCGTTCTTGATACCGAGCCCTCTACACATGCCCCTGAATTTATCATTGTCGAACTGTCTGCCATTGTCTGAGACGATTGTATTCGGAACTCCGAACCTGCAGACTATGTTCTTCCAAACGAAGCCAATTACTTTCTGTTCGGTAATCTTTGCAACGGGCTCGGCCTCAGCCCACTTTGTGAAGTAGTCGACAGCGACGATGGCAAATTTGACTTGTCTTTTTCCAGTCGGCAGAGGGCCGATGATGTCGATCCCCCATTAAGCGAAAGGCCACGGACCGCTCATAGGAGTCATTTCTTCCGCCGGTTGCCTAGGCACGGTCGCAAAACGTTGACATTTGTCACATTTCCTAACATACTTCTTGACATCTTCTTTGAGGGTCGGCTAGAAATATCCTTGCCGAAACACTTTTAAAGCCAGGGCTCGGCTGCCAGAATGGTTTCCGCAAATCCCTTCGTGAATTTCCCGGATGACATATTCCGCTTCCTCGGGTCGAAGACACCTGAGATACGGCTGCGAATATCCTTTCTTATACAGAGTTCCATTCAGAATGACGTATCTTGCTACTCGGACTCTTAGACGTCTAGCTTCTTGTCTATCCGAGGGAACCTTCCCTGACTCGAGGTAGTCACAGATTGGATCCATCCAGCTCGGACTGCTATCCACTGAATTGACCGTCTTTTTCTCTATCCGATCGATGCTGGGATGTTCAATGAACTCTACCGGAACGATTCGCGGAATCTTCCCCTCAGCGGCTGACGCCAACTTTGTCAGGGCATCAGCCCATGCATTTTCTGTCCTCGGAATCTGGTCAATCGTACAGTTCCAAAACTTCTCGATCAGTTTTCTGGCCTCGTCTAGATAAGCAATCATTCTATTTTCTTTGGCTTCATAATCGGCGGAGATGTGATTCACGACTAGCTGAGAGTCGCATCGAACTTGTATGGATTGGACCCCGAGGCTGGCGGCCAATCTGAGCCCAGCTAATAGTGCCTCATACTCCGCCTCATTGTTGGAAGCTTTGAAGCCGAGTCGGATGGCGTATTGGATAATTGTGGAGTCAGGAGCGATTAAGACGATCCCTGCCCCGGCTCGTTTTGAGTTAGATGATCCGTCCACGTAGAGGATCCATCCGGCTTCCGGAATAACCTGTGAGTTGCTTGGGGGGTCAGGCGGAGTTGCTTCATCCTCGTCGTTGATCTGCCCTTTCTTTAGGACGGTGAACTCTGCGATGAAATCAGCCACTGCTTGGCCTTTCTTTGCTGTCCTCGGCCGGAAAGTGATGTCGAATTCCCCAAGTTCAATCGCCCACTTGGTCAACCGACCTGAGACCTCTGGCTTTTGGAGGATCTGCCGGAGGGGGGAGTCGGTTAATACGATGATCGAATGAGCTTGGAAATATGGACGCAGCCTTCGAGCCGAAACGACTAAGCTGAGTGCAAGCTTCTCCAGAGCGGGGTATCTTGTTTCTGCTGGTACCATGGCTTTGCTCACATAATATACGGGATGTTGTTTATTCCCCACTTCCCTGATCAGAGCCGAGCTGACTGCTGAGGCTGAGACTGCGAGGTATAAGAACAAAGATTCGCCATCCTCCGGTTTCGATAGCAGAGGAGGTGAGCCCAGATATTGTTTCAGCTGCTGGAAAGCTTGCTCGCATTCGGGCGTCCACTCGGCCTTCTTATGACCCTTCAACTGCTGGAAGAAGGGGAGGCATTTATCAGTGGCTCGGGATATGAAGCGTCCGAGCGCTGCTACTCGTCCAGTGAGGCATTGTATTTCTTTGACAGTCCGAGGCGAACTCATGTCGAGGAGTGCCTTAATCTTATCGGGGTTAGCTTCGATGCCTCTCTGGCTGACTTGGAATCCGAGGAACTTTCCCGAGCCGACTCCGAAAACGCACTTCGCTGGGTTAAGTTTCATTTGATATTCTCGGAGGACTTCGAAGGTTTCTCCGAGGTTCGTCAAGTGATCGGATGCCTTGACGCTTTTCACCAACATGTCATCGACGTAAACTTCCATCGTGCGCCCGATCTGTCTTGCGAACATCTGGTTGACTAACCTCTGGTATGTGGCTCCAGCGTTTTTCAGGCCAAATGGCATGACCCGGTAACAGTAGAGCCCCCTGTCTGTGACAAAGGTAGTCTTCTGCCTATCTGGAGGATGCATCGCGATCTGATTGTAACCAGAGTAGGCGTCCAGGAAGGAAAGTAGTTCGTGTCCTGCAGTACTGTCCACTAGTTGATCGATCCGAGGTAACGGAAAACTATCTTTTGGACATGCTTTGTTCAGGTCTGAATAGTCCACGCAAACCCTCCATTTGCCGTTTGCCTTCTTAACCAGCACCACATTTGCGATCCATTCTGGATAGTATACTTCTTCTATGAAGCCAGCGTCCAACAGGACCGAGACTTCGTCTGCAATAGCTTCACACCGCTCGGCATCAAACGGTATCCTCTTCTGTTTCACAGGCTTGTGGTCTGGATTCACGTTCAACCGATGGACCAAGACGTCCGGAGAGATTCCTGGCATATCTGCGTGCGACCAGGCGAATACGTCCCTGTATCGTCGCAGGAAAGTTAACAACTCGGAACGTTGCTCAGGCGTGAGTGATGCTCCGAGCTGAACCGTCTTGCTAGGATCGGATTCGTCGAGTGGTACCTTCTCCAGATCTTCAATTGGCTTATTCTCGGTAGGTCCGCGCGGGTCCAAGATGTTGACGGTGAGTGTTTGCTTTACAGACCCTTTTTGAACCGCAATGGCATAGCATCTTCGAGCCTCACGTTGATCGCCTCGGAGGTAACCTGTTCCACCTTCGGCGGGAAATTTCATCATCAGGTGATAAGTAGACACGACCGCCCGCATTGCTTTGAGGGAGGGCCTGCCCATAATCACATTATGCACTGATGGCACATTAACAACAAGGAAGTCCACCATCAAGGTGACTTGATGTTGTCCCTCTCCCGCAGTCACTGGGAGGGAAATAGCTCCCTCGGAGATTACTCTCTCTCCGGCAAAGCCGTGTAAGGGGGTCTTCACAGGCCTGAGACGAGACTGTGGAATCTCTATCCTTTCGAAGGCCTCAGAGTAGATCACGTCGGCTGAACTTCCAGTATCAACAAGAACCCGGTACACCTTATGATTGGCTATGGTCATGGTGACCACCAAGGCGTCATCGTGTGGATGTTGGATCCCCCAAGCGTCATCTTCTGTGAAGGTGAGACTGCATGGACTGACTCGTGGTTCTTTGTTGGGCCGCTCGGTAAGGTTGACATAATGCTCTGGGCTCCTTCGGGAATGAGCTTTTCGGGCTCTATTTGAGTCTCCTCCACCTGATGTACCTCCGAAGATGGTGCGGATCTCCGCAGGTTCTTCAGCTGGATTTTTGGGGCGTTCTCGTGCTCGCTCCTCTTCCGGGTGGTTTTTTCTTGCTTGGTGTACCGACGTAAATGCCCCTTCCGAATGAGGGATTCAATTTCGTCCTTGAGATCTACGCACTCATCGGTATTGTGGCCATGACTCGATGGAAGCGACAATATTTGCGTTTGTCGCGGAGTTCTGGGTCTGCCCGCATACAGACTGGCCAGTTGAGAAGTTTCTCGCCCCGGATATCTAGCAAGATCTGCTCGGCAGTGGTGTTGAGAGGCGTGTAGAAATGGAATCTTCCTTCTGGCTTTCTGCTCGGTCGGCGATCACGAGAAGAGTGATCATCCGAGTTTTTCCTTGGGGCTTGGGGTTCTTCGTTCCTTGGCCTCTTCTCTTTCCCATTCGGTTCAGTTACCTGGATACTCTTGCGGGTAGCAGAGAACTCCTCGGCATGGACGTATTTCTGGGCTCTAGCGATGAGCTCGGCTAACGTCTTTCTTTGGATTCTTCCCTATAGAGAAGGCGAACCTTCCTTCCCTCAAGCCAGATATCTTGCGGCGAGAGCCATCTTGTCGTCATAGTCTTCCACCTGCAATGCTTCCTCGTTGAATCGAGCAATGTAATCCTTTAAGGATTCTTTCGATCCTTGTTTGATGGTGAGCAGGTGGGTATTAGGCTTTCGGCTTCTCTTACCGCTTATGAACTAGGTAAGGAATGACCGAGACAATTCTTCGAATGAACATATGGATCCAGGCTTGAGTTGTCGATACCAATTTCGAGCGGATCCGGTTAAAGTGATCGAGAATCCTCTGCACATCATTGCATCAGTTGCAGTCTGTATCTGCATCCACGAACGATAAGCTTACACATGTTCGGATGGGTCGCCAGACCCGGAGTACTGGATGACGGGAGGAATCCGAAATCTCTGAGGCATCACTTCGTTCATGATTTCTGAGGTGAACGGAGGTTTGGTCTCTTCCATCATGGCTTGAACAGCAGCCGGAATCGATGATGGCTGCTGTTGCTTCTGTAACATCAAGACTTGATTATTCAGGTCCGCGAATCGTGACTCCCAGGGATCTTTATTTTCCGCCACTTCTTCCCGAGTGCTCTCCGGCTCAGGCATTCTTCTTTCCCTTCTCCTCTCCAGGGTGTGACGAAGGTCCGTTGGAGCCAAAGCCGAGGCGGCTGGGACATCCGTCGGGGCCCGAGTCGTCACATTCCTGGTAGGAGCTCGCATTGGAGCTGGGGGAGGGTTTTGAGCCGACACCGGTGCTCGGGTAGATTGTTGCGGAGATGTCCCGCGCCTCAGACTTCTTGTCGCTGAATGGGCTTGAACGGTCGGTCTGACGACTTCTGGCGCTGGACTCCTCCGCTCGGGTTGTTGCTGGGGCTCGCGCTCCTGCCTCATCCGTTGTAGCTCATCGCGCAAGGCTTGCACTTCGCCCTGTAAAGCGCGGTATTTGTTGGAACGGTTGCGAGAACGCTGAGAAGGGCCCGGAGCAGACTCCGCATGAAGTACTGATGAGGAGCGGGTCTGCTCTGGTTCCACCACGACAGCTTTCTTCTTCCCTCTAGCCATAGTTTTCAAGAATAGGAAACTGACTTTTGTATCGAGTTCCCACAGACGCGCCAAAAAATGTTGATGTCAAAATCCGCGCCCTCTCCCCCTCTTTACACACTCCGAGCAGGTCTCGGACCAGAAATCCTGCACACAAACCGTAAGCAATGGAGACCCTGGCTAAGCCGGGGGACCCTCCGATGCCTAAGTCAGGGCAACAGAATCCGGGTCTAAGTTAAGGAGAAAAGGGAGAGTGTCAGATGTTGCGTACCTGTTCTCATGGGATGATGTAGTATTTATACATGTTCATTGCTCGACTCGCATCCGATAATCTCGGCACGATCAGTGGGATTCGTGGATCATGGAGATATTGCCCAGAACCCGGAGATCATGTCCTACAATGTGCGTATCTGCGGGCGAGATAATAGCGCACACCTATACATGGCAGTTTCTCCACTTAGAGTGTGGGACCTTCATTCTCGGAAATGTCTCGGCTCGGCCAGTCCGAAGGCTAAAATATCGCTCCGAGCTGATGGCTAGTTATGTCAACTCGAGCCGAACCCTGATCCGTTCGTCAGTAGTACAGCTGACCCTTCTCAGTGTTATGATGGACGCTTACTCGGAGTCGGTCGTACAACTCGAATATTTTCTCTACCGACTGCTGAGGGAAAGAAGGTGATTAAGAATGGGAGCTTCGTCCATCTTAACCTACCTTCCTAGTGATATGCCGAGGTGCGGACTCTCCGTTCGGAGTGACGGACAGTCGACCCCTCCCATTGTAGTCATCTCGGATCTTCCCATAACAGTGGATATTGCAATACATGATTTTTGCAATCAACTCCCTTAGGGTTTTTGCAATTAATTTCCTCTCCTGTAGCTGTACATGGGGTGAACTGAGTCAGGATAGGGCCGGCTCGACTCGGCTTGGCCAGCAGACTATCCCAGCTCAAACTTAGCTTTGTTTCCGTTCTCAAGTCTAATTGGCCAGCTCAGATCAGCTCGGTCAGCAACTTGAGTTAAGTTCAAGCTGAGCTTGAGCTCGACCTTTCGATCCGAGTTCTAATTTGGGTTTATAGTTTTTAATATATTATTTATATTAATATATATTAATATAATATATAATTTATTTAAATATATAAATATATATATATATATATATATATATATATATATAATATTTATATTAAGTAAACTCGATTTGAGTTGAATCCATCCAAACCGAGTTGAGTCAAGTTTAATGTAACTCCGACTTGGCTAAAAAATTATTCAAGTTAAAAAAATAAACTGAGAGTTGAGTTGAGCTTTTGTGAGTTGAGTCTAAGCGGGTTAACCGAGCTAACTCGGCTCGTGTGAAACTCTACTCTCTTTTACCTATTCATTGCATATTCACAACATTGCTTGTAACCACATTATCTTTTCTACAGTTGACCATGTTACTTTATCTCACATGCAACTAGTTGTAGGCATGTGGGCATATCATATTTCTGATATATCATTCTAACTCGGTCACTCCATCATGAAAATGGGGTAAGCAAAAAATTAGGCTAATCCGATCATGCAAATTTGTAATTTTTTGTTCTCCTCCATTATTTTTTATGGTGTGGTCCACCCAATGGTTGGATTAACCTTATTTTTGGTTGACAAATATTTATGGTGAAGGGGCCATGACAGACAGGTTGGATAACATTAATACATACAAGTGGGCCCACACCGTTAAAATGAATTCCTCAAGTGGGGCACATCTTCCATTGAGGTGGGTGGATCAATGACGGTGGCGCCCACCTACATCTACACTGTCCATCCATTTTGACAGCTCATTTTACGGCATGATCCAAAATAACGAAGCATATCCAAATCTCAGATGGACCACACTATTGGAAACAATGGTGATGATCAAGCTGATATTTTTGTGGCCCCTTCATCTAGGTATTTATGACCTTATCAATAGGTTGGATGGCAAATAAACACTATGGTAAACTGCAATAGGTTTTTAATGGTAGATAGTCAATCACCATTATTTCCTATGATGTGGCCTACTTAAGGTTTGGATTGGCTTCATTTTTGGGTCATGTCTTAAAAATGAGCTGTCAAAATGGATGAATGAGATGAATGTGAGGAACATACATTTCTTACGGTGGACCCCACACCTAGGGATCCAACCACCTTGGTGAATATGGGGATCCATCCAAGCTTAGGGCGTGTTTGGGCAGTGGGATTAAAAGGGATTAGGTGGGATGGGATTCATCTGGTTATGTGCCAATTCCACTCCATGTTTGGTACGAGTGGAAAAGCTTGGAATTAGATAAGATGGAATTGCATTGGTCCAATTTCACTCAATATTAGCAAGTTGTGTAGGTCCCACCATGATGTGTGGGCTATATCCACACCTTCCACCCATTTTTTGATATCATTTTAGAGCATGGGCCAAAAAATTAGGTAAATATAAAGCTCAAGTGAACCGTACCATAGAAAGCAATGGGGATTGAATAATTACCATTGAAAACTTCTTTGGAGCCACATAAGTTTTGGATTTGCCTCATTTTTACGCCCATGTCATAAAATGAGGTTACAAAACAAATAAACAGTTTACATACAACACATGTGTGTTATTCTAGTTATTACAAATGATGGTGGGTATATCTATTCAATGTACCACTCTATTACCAACAAAGCATGACATTAATCTTATCCCATGGTAACAGGGACAATCCCTGCCATGGGTAATAATTATGTTTTTTGAATATCATCCCACCTAATCCCTTATAATAATTAATGTTGGACCTTCAATTACCATTGTTCCTATGGTGTGATACACCTGAGATTTGGATTTGCTTATTTTTTTTAAAAAAATTTCTTATAAATGAGCTTTCAAAATGGATGAAGGGCGTAGATGTAAGGACATGGCCCGGCAGCCAGGGATCAAATGAAGCTGCGCACCTCATCGCCCAGTGGATTATGTTTACCAGCAAATTATATACATGGTTTTTTAATTATGACAAATGGGGCTCCTTTTTCAGTAATCCAGACCGTTGGTATACTGCACCTAAATTGGATCGACCAAATCTAAATTTTCACTGAAGATCCCACTGGCCACTAGGGGCTTTTGAGTTGAAGGTGGGCCACGGCTGTATTTTTTTATTAGCCATCCATCTTTAGAACGCCAATCCAAAGGCTAAGATTGTTCTACCCTTAGAATTTTAGGGAACTCTCCATCCATGGTGGGATGAAAAATACCAACGGACTGGATTCTTGAATCATGGTCCGTTGGTATTCTTTGCGAAGACGGCAGCGTACAAAAACATTTCTCTTTCTTTAAGGCCGGATTAGGCTCAAGGGGTTTTATACGATACTCGAACTACGTCATTGCGCGTCATACACGGTTCTTAGTTGGACGCGGATTCCATCCTACCCTTGGGATGCGGTTCCCTGGGAAAGCCTTTTGCAAGAACTTACTGTCCAAGGATTCTGTTTGGGGCTACTGTGAAGTTTTTAAGAAAGCTACTCGTCCATCCGTTTTAAACCTCATTTTTAGGACACGCAGTCAAAAATAAAATGTATATAAATCTTAAATGGGCCACAAATAAAATGTATATAAATCTTAAATGGGCCACACGAGAGGAAACAGTGGGGATTTAGTGACCACCGCTGGGAATTTTATATGACTACAGAAGTTTTTTATAAGTTTTCACTTCATCTCAGTTAAAATGACATTATAAACGGTTTGGATGGAATATAAACACAAAGGTGGAGTCTAGGAAGTTTTTACCTATAGGTATCCCTTTCCGCACTGTTTCATCTGGTATGGCCCGCTTCAGTTTTGGAACTTCCTCATTTTTTGTCATGTCTTAAAATGGGCTTGAAAAAGGGCTGAATGGGTTGGATTTCTCAGAAACATATCAATGGTCCCTAACGAATCATTGTACAGGAACTTAGTGGGGAAGGCTTTCTCGTGAAATCCTCGACCCGCTGTACTTCCATTTTAACGTGTTAACTCAAAAAAGATGGTGATCCAAGGCTCAAGTGGGCCACACCATGAAAAATAGTTAAGATTGATTGCACACCGTTGAAAGCTTCTTAGTGGCCACAAAAGACTTTAATGAAGCTGATATTTGTTTTACCTTATGAATAGATTGAATGGCCAGTAAAAATCACAGCCAGCCCAGGACAGGTTTCAGCGGTCGTGTCATTATCACTGTGGAGTGATGGAAACGGATTGGCTACTCCTACTCCCCTGCCACCAGCCTGGTGGCTGATGGTCGGTGCTCTGTGGGCCCCACCAAGATGTATGTCTTTCATCCGTTACATTCATCCGTTTTAACAAATCATTTGAAGGCTTTGTACAAAAAATGAGAGGTATATAAATCTCAGGTGGACCACACCATAGGAAAACAATAGTGATTGGATATCCACCATTAAAATCCTCCTAAGGCCCACTGTACTATTTATTTGACATCCAATCGGTTGATTAGGTCATACAGACCCAGAAAAAGGGAAAAAACCAAAGATAAGCTTGATCCAATACTTTTATAGGCCCCAAAAAGTTTTTAACAGTCCACGTTAATTCAACACTGTTTTCTGTAATGTGATCCAATTGAGAACCGGATATATCTCATTTTTGGTCTTCATACAATAAAATGATCTCCAATTGCCTCCGATTTGCCTTATATATATATATATATATATATATATATATATATATATATATATATATATATATATATATATAACGGCCCTATAAAGCCCCAAATTCGTGTCTTAATTAATTCTATAGGTAGGGCCATGGTTGCTAATCTAGACAATTGGTACGGAGAGTGAACTAGGTGCGGTGGAGGACTCACTCAACATGGCGTGGCCCTGATTGTGGGCTAACCTTGATCTATGTATTGTTTATCCATCCTGTCCATCCATTTTTCCAGTTTAATTTAGGGTAGGAGCTAAAAAATGAAGTAGATCCAAATATCAGGCGGACCACACCATAGGAAGCAGTGTTGATTTTACATTAAAAATTTTTAAGGGTAAGAAAAGTTAATAAAAGTTTTGAATTAAATAGATTTTTTTTTTCCCCTTAGTCTTTAACGATGTCAACGGGCTGGATGGCAAATAAACATTGGTGGGCCCTAGGAAGTTTTTAACGGCTGGTGCTCGATCACCACTGCTTCTTATGACATGGTTCACCTTAAATTTGAATCTGCATCATTTTTTAATCTATACAGTAAATACATCAAGGTGGGCCCACGGTCAGGGCTGCACCTAATCCACTCCCATTGGTGCGTTGTTTCCCAAAGTAATGGACCATGCCTGAAATATTCGAACGCTGATCGGGTGGTGTTGCCAACACCGACCCCGGCAGTGGTGTGTTGAAGTGTTAGCCGCTGTGGGCCCAATGTGATGTATTTGTTTTATATCCATGCCGTCTATCCATTTTTTCAGGTCATTTTAGGGATGAATCAACAAACGATGCGGATCCAAAGCTTAAGTGGACCACACCACAGGAAAAAATAGTAATGATTGAATGCCCACCATTAAAAATTCCCTGGGGCGACAAAAGTTTCGGATCGGGCTGATATTTTTGGGAACGGATTGGCCACTCCCCCTGACAACATCCAATGGCTGATGGATGGAATGGCTGATGGTTGGTGCTCTGTGGGCCTCACCATGATGTATGTTTTTCATCCATGCCGTCCATCTATTTTTCTAGGTCATTCTATGGTATGAGACAAAAAATGAGGTACATTTCAATCTCAATTGGACCACATTACAGGAAATAGTGTCGAATGAACATCGACCATTAAAAACTTTTTAGGAGCCATAAAAGTTTCGGATCAAGTTGATCTTAATTTTTTTCCCTTCATCTGGGTCTTTATGACCCACTCAACATATTGGATGACAAATAAACGGTAGAGTGGGCCTTAGGATGATTTTAATGGTGGATATCCAATCGCTTTGTTTTCCTGTGGTGTGGTCAACCTGAAATTTATATTCCTCTAATTTTTGGTATCATAAGCTAAAATGATCTAGAAATATAGATGGACGGCATGGATGAAACACATACATCATGGTGCAGTCCACATAGCACCGACCATTAGGGGGAGTAGCCAATCCATTTCCGATATTTTCGTCTTCTCTTCATTCATCATCCCATCCAGGCCTAAGTCACCTCATCAATAGGTTAGATGACAAATAAGCATCACTGGGCCCTGGAAAGGTTTCAACGGTGAGCGTCATTGTACTTACTGTTTCTTGTGGCGTAGTCCACTTGAGTCCAGGATCTGCTTTATTTTTGAGTTCATGTACCAAAAGGAGCTGTAAAAGCTGATGGACGGCTTGGATATACAAGAAATCTATTAAGTTGGGCCCAACAGCACCCAACGCATCAACACGCCACGGAGGGTTGGTGTCGGCAACCCAACCTATCCACATTCCAGAAATTCTTCCCCAAAGGTCGCACTGACTGCGACCTGTTTCAGTTGAAAGCGGGCCGTTTCTGTAGATCTCTTGTTCGCCCTCTATCTTCATGATACAAATCGAAGGGCTAAGATTGTTTCATCAAGGAAATTCTCAGAACATATTAAATCCACAGTGGGATGCAACATATCAACGTTCTGGATTATGGAACCATGAAATCGTATAATAAAAAATTTATACTGTAGAACCACAATAACAGGCGGTCCTGTAGACTACCAAATTAGTTCCTCTACCGAGGAAAAAACAAAAAGAAGACTGATGGATTCCTTTTCACTTTTAATTTGAAACCACTTGGACCGAAATGTAAGGTGGAGTAGGTTTAAAATTCGCTGGCAAATTCCTCTGACCATCTCCTAACGCTGCGTACTTTTTTTTCCTATTGATGATGACAGGGAAGCGGATTGCGTCTGACTCCATTTGGATTTTTTTAATGTATGACCAGATCTGTCTTAACGTATTTATTTATGTGCGAAGTCCATTCCATTTCTTCATTAAAGTTGTCTTATTAAAGTTGTCTTATTTTTGAGCTTGTAACTTAACATGATCTATGAAAAAAAAAAAAAGTGGATAATGTGGATAAATGAATACATCACGGTAGGAATTTTTTGGCTAAATGTTTAAAAGTCGGGGCTTCCTGATAAACTGGACTGGGTATTGGACCGTGCCTTGTGTAAGCAACCGAGTGTTGTCAAAAGCCTTCGATGTAAAAGGGTTTTGGGTCTCTTGACCGGTCGAGGGCCTGGCTCGACCGGTCGAGTGGGCATCTCAACTAGTTGAGGATTGGTCGACTCAAAGTCTAGCATCTTATAATTTTTGGTGTTCGGGCCGCTCGACCAGTCGAGGGGATGGCTCGACCGGTCGAGGGAGTCCCTCGACCAATCGAGGACTTGGCTCGACTAGTCGAGGTTACGCAAATTCGATTCCAAATCTTGTGCGGACTGCGGAAATCTGAGGCGATTTTCGCAAGGGTGCAAAAGTGAAGTTTCCTAAACTATAAATAAGAGTCCCTATGACTATTCTAAAGTATTTTAAGGCTTCCGAAAAGTATTCTGAAGGGTTCTAGGGTTATCAAAGGGTGTAGCAAGGGTGAGATTCGAGCTTGTTCGAATCGGGTAAGTCCTCTTACTTTGTAATTTCTATTTTCATAGTGGAGATCTGTTGCTTTGTGTCGTGGTTTTTTTCCGAAAAGGTTTTCCACGTTAAATCTATGTTCTCTTACGTGTGCTTGATGCCATTGGATTGCTACCCTAGATCTAGATTTGTGTGATTTCGCAGGCAAAAATTCCAACAAGTGGTATCAGAGCAATCGTTGGGGCACAGATCTGAATATGAGGAATTAGTAATAATGGAAAGTATTAGGTATGAGATTGAGAAGTACTCAAGGAAAAATAATTTTGATTAATGGAAGATCAAGATGATGAGTTCCTTAATCAAATAAGGCGAAGATGGTGCTTTTGAGGAGCGAAAGTCTATTATGACTGATGATGAATGAAATACTCTTGATAAAAAGGCTTTATCATCGATCCATTCATGTTTCATGATTGAGGTGCTTTATAATGTCATGAGGGAGAAAACTGTGGCTAAGTTATGGGCGAAGTTAGAGGATGTTTATGAGAAAAAATTCTCTGAAAATCGCATAAGTGACAATGGTATAACTTCAAGATGACAGATGGTGGAGATCTGGAGGCTCACATCAGCAACTTTAATAAATTGGTTTATAAATTGTTGGATATAGAGGAAGTGATGAAAGATGAAGAACAAGCACGTATATTGTTGAATTCTCTCCCGGCGTCATATGAGTCATTCAAGGACACTATGTGCAGCACGAATAAAACCCTGAGTGTCGACACTGTTATCTTAGCTCTTCAAGGGAAGGCTATGAAAAAGCTTAACGTCGACATAGGGATATCTTTTAAGGCACTGCTTACAAGGGGTAAGAATTTTGAACAAGGTACAAGTTCCTCAGATTCTAAGTTCAAATCTAAGGGCAAGCGCAAAAGAAAGGTAAAGTGCTGGAATTGTGGGAAGGAAGTACATGTAAAGAAGAATTGTGAAAATCCTAAATTGAAGAGGGAAGATTCTGAGGCTTCGTACAGGGAGGTCAACGCTGCTACATCAGATGGATCGAGTAGATGTGATGGTGATGTTTTGTCTGTGTCTACTATCAGGCGGCCATACGATGATCGTAAGGACGAGTGGATGCTAGACACAGGGATATCTTTTCACATGACTCCTCATCGGATGGTTCGCCAGCTACAGGGAGTGCGATGGTAGACAAGTGTTTATGGGCAATGACTTTGCCTGTAATGTTGTGGTTGTTGGTATGGTGCACATCAAGATGTTTGATGGGGTGGAGCGTACCTTGACAGATGTCAGGCACGTTCGTTCCTGACTTGAAGCATAATCTGATTTCTCTTGGTGTACTTGAGGTAAAAGGATGCAAGTACACATGTATTAATGGTACTCTTAAGGTATCTAAGGAGGCACGGGTAATCATGAAAGCGCAACGACTCGGTAACTTGTATAGGTTGATTGGGAGTACTTCAAAAGGTGGAGCTACAGTGGTTATAACGAAATCCACATTTGCACGTGTGTGGCATGTTGGACATGGCCACATGAGCGAGCAGGGCAGAAAGGCTGAAACGCGTGGATATGGATACAGAGAAGGTGGAGCAGCCACCTGTGAGAAGAATCACAAGGCATGATCGTAGGATATCGGAGAAGTACATGGACGACTCCAATATCGTAGGAGATTCATCTTCTATTGAGATGGCTCTAGGTAAGCCTGGTGTTGAGAAGTAAAAGGTGACTATGGGCGATGTGATAGATTCGTTGTACCAGATCGACATATGGGAGTGGGTGGAGCTTCCAGTGGGCCGGAGAGCAATCATATGAAGGTAGATCTTCAGGAGGATACATTTAGATACAGGACGAGATTGATAACGAAGGGTTATGCTCAGAGAGAAAGAATCAACTTTTCAGAGATATTCGTGTCGACGGTATAGTAGGTGTCTATTAGATTCGTGATTAGCACTGGTTGGCTAATGTACTCTGGAGCTAGAAGGATTGATGTGGAGTCTGCGCTTCTGAAAGGGAATGTGAAGAACAAATCTACATGAAGTAACCAGAGAGGTTTGAAGTTAAAGGGGTTGAGAAAAGACTTTGCAGGAGGTCATGGTTCGACTTGTCACCTAGGCAGTAGTTTGATTCCTTCATGGTGAGTCAGAAATTGATGACATGTAGATCGCCAATTATGACATGTCTGAAATTAATGTACTGAAAACTCGGTTAAGTGGGACATTAAGGATGAAAGATCAGAGGGCTGCAAAGATGGTTCTCGGCGTTGAGACTGAAAGAGGATTATGCTTTGGTAATTACAGGAGGAATACTTTATGTGTAAGTATTGATCAATGATGTGATGAGCCAGGTAAAGCCGGAGAGTGTTCCCTAAGCGTCTCTCCTCAAGTTTTTCTTAGGACATGTCCTAAAACAGATGAGGAAAAGCAGGATATCTCATAGGCCTTATTTGAATGCGGTTGACAGTGTATGCCGTGGTTTGGATTAGACCGGTTATTCCACATACTATTAGTGTTGTGAGTAAGTACTTCGACAAACAATATTGGGTAGCAGTGAGATGGTAAGAAGACTACGCCTTTCCTTTTGAAAAGATAGGAGCAAACGTGGTTGAGCACATAAATTTTGATTTGGCAGACATGCTCACCTAGATTGTTCCTGTAGAGAAGTTCAAGTTCTGTGTAACTTCTCTGGGTTTGGCAATGGCATAAAAGAAGGATGAAGTATGCACAAGAAGCTATGATGCATAAATAAGAGAAGAGGGCAGCAAGATACACGGTTGAAAATTGAAGACTTGGTAGAGATTGTTGTCAGAAGCCTTCAATCTAAAAGGATTTTGGATCTCTCTACCAGTCGAGGGCCTGGCTCGACCGGTTGAGTGGGCATCTCGACTAGTCGAGAATTGCTTGACTCAAAGTCTGGTGTCTTATGATTTTTGGTGTCCGGGCCGTTCGACCAGTCGAGGGGGTCCCTCGACTAGTTGAGGACTTGGCACGACTAGTAGAGGTTACGCAAATTTGAGTCTGGATCTTGTGCGGACTGCGCAAATCTGAGGCGGTTTTCGCAATTGTGCGAAAGTGAAGTTTCCTAAATTATAAATAGGGGTCCTTAGGACTATTTTAAAGTATTTTAAGGCTTTCTAAAGGTATTCTAAAGGGTTCTAGGGTTATTAAAGGGTGTAGCAAGGGTGAGATTCGAGATTGTTCGAATCAGGTAAGTCCTCTCACTTTGTAATTTCTATTTTCATAGTGCAAATTTGTCACTTTGTGCCGTGGTTTTTTCTCGAAAGGGTTTTCCACATTAAATCTGTGTTCTCTTATGTGTGCTTGATGCCATTGAATTGCTACCCTAGATCTAGATCTGTGTGATTCTGTAGGCACACTGGGTAGATCCTCTAGTTGGTATTATAGGAGGGAATGGGTTGGGATGGTGTCGTGGACTTGAGGGGGTCACAACCTGACTCATTTAAGAATTGAATCAAAAATTTAAAACTAAAGCTAACCCATTAAAAATTTGATAAGGTCTAAATAAAAAATAACTGTTTCATTTATTTAATGGGTCAGATCTCATCACATGGTTCTTGCATGGGTTGTTGATTAGGTTATAGCGAAATTGCAGTAGGGTTTTCACGTGTAATGGATGGGTAGCACTGTAAACTGCCTGAAGAGAAAAACCTCACACGCTTAGTATTGTATCTTATTTTTGGTTAGATCGTGTTTGGTTTTAGCTTAGGTTTATTTTAGCATGATTCAATTTGGACCCATTAAACTCAATTAACTTAGTCACGACAATTTTATCAAGAGAACTATTGTATGCTTAATTAATTAATTTTCTCTGGGTCTAAACTGGGTTTGGGTTTGACTTGGGCTCATTTTAGTTTGAACCATGTTGAAACCGCGGGGTCTAGTTGGGTCATGTCAAGATGATTTTAAGATGATTTAAAACTTGAACCATGGATATCTTGAGTTGAACTTTTGAACCTAGACCCACCAATGGATTTAAATTTCGGACTCAAACCCACTAATTACCGGTTGGAGCTTGAATGGTCCACAAGGCCCTAGTTAATATATGAGTTGGGATGGGACAATTTTGACTTATCCTAACTGGAGACGCAGGCTTCTATAGAGTTTTGATTCTCTGTTAGAAATTTATATTTATTGTAATGTAATTGTGCCACGTCATTATAAATTGCAATGCCGATGCAGGAAAACATGGAAGCGGATTGGCCGGCGTACCACAGACCATCTATATATCTGCTTAGGTACGTGTCGTGCGAAGACGAGCACGACGCTCCTCGAGCAGTTCAAAGGAGGTCAAAGTTAGATGGCCCACGGTGATGTATTTATTATATTTTCACTGTTTATCTATTTTTAGGGATTATTTTAGAGCATTACCCAATAAATAAATCATATCTTAAAGATCACATGGACCACACTACAAATAGCAGCAGAGATAATGACTTTCACGGTTAAGAAATTCATAGGTCCCACCATGACATTTATTTTCCATCTAATCCGTTCATAATGTCACAAAGATGTGAATTAAGAGGAAAAACAAATTTCATATTGATCCAAAACTTATGTGACCCAAAAAGGGTTTCAATGGTAGACGTTTAATCCCCCACTATTTTTTGTGTGTGGTTCACTTGATAGTTAGATCTGTCTTATTCTTCGTCTCAAGCCTTAAAACGAACTCAGCAAATAGATGGACGGTTTGGATATAACACATACCTCGTGATCAAACCCACGGAACTTGTTGACGTCAATACATAAGCTACATAGCTGGCATCAGGCACACTAGCCAAACCGCTTCCGGAAAACAGAGAATCTCTTTGGTGAAGGTATTATAAATTTATAATAAAAAAAATAATTCAAACCGCCTCTCTCTCTTAAATACCGTTGCAAAAGTCTCGGCTCACTGGATAAAACTGAGAAAAGCCAAGACAAGAAGATTCTCTCTCTCTCTCTCTCTCTCTCTCTCTCTCTCTCGGTTTTCAAGGTTGGCCCCTTCCCTTCTCCCAAAACTGCAATTTCCCTCTTCTCTTTGAAATGCATTCAGCTGTAGATTTCTTGTTGCATGTTATCTGTTCAAGAATCGATACGTAGAAACCCTAATTTCATGCTTTCCGACGCAGACTCGTATTTTTTTCCCCTTTTTTAATATTTTTTTACTGTTCGAGAATTAGATCAATTTGGAACTGAAATGTGCTGAATCAGCTGTTCTCGTTGTTGGAAACGGATGGTTGTGATCCTAGCCCTAGTTACCATATGGACGGGGGCCGGTCATTTGGTTATTTAACATGTGGTGGATCTTGCCATGGATGGGCCATGCCGCAAAATATCCCGCTTTGGATGATCGTCACGGTCTGGTGAGTAGCTTGCAAATGGACGGTTAAAAGATTATGCGACTGTGATGGCATTTTTTTGGGAAATTCCATCAAGCGGACGGTTAGGATCATCTGTACATCCACTGTAGTAGGGGGCATGCCAGATGAGTGCTCTGATCAGCACAAGCATCAAGCAAAACATGTTGTTCTGCTCGGCCGTGTTCTCCATACGTTAGAAAACATTTATTCAAATAATCTGATTGCTAATGAACTTGGAATCACCCAATTCGGTGTGTCGGATATCGATTCTGCAATCACAAGCCTTGGATTTCTTTTCACTAATTACGATTAGGTGGTGTTTGTTAGGATGTTTGGGGTGCGGGTGTAGAAATTTTGTTTGAGACTGAAACTTAATGGGAATGATGTATTTGGGTGAATCATAAACGATAGAAATTGATGATCATGTGAAGCACATGTTTGGGAAATCAATCCGTCTATATGGATGTATTACTGAGGAATTCAAATCTCGACTATGCAGATGTGAAGAGTGCAGTCTAGGGGTTCTTCTTTTTCACCTGTTGCTGAAGAAACGTATTATGTGAAAATCATTGCGCAACTTGGACACACGAAATTATATCTATATATAAACTGTTCATCTGAGGGACTAACTATGATGGGCCACAATGGGAAATCTCACTGGTGGGATGATCTTAATTGTCTGTTCTGTTACCACATATGAGGCAACAGGGAAGAAAATTAGCAATGGTCTTCATTGAATGGAAAAGTTTCGCAGGAAGGAATGCCAGCCAATATGATACTGGGAAAGTTGCCTATCCCTGATGGGGCCCACCCAATGAATGGCTAGGAGCTCTGCACAGTGTGACATGTCCTGTTTTTGTGCAGCCATATGATATTAAGATCCATCTGGTTATAAAAACTCTTCTACTGATGTGTTTCTGGTGGACATTGTTCCAACAAAGAGGCTCATCTTACTTGTACGGGCAAGCAAGAAAAGACCGAACTCTCCCTTTGATTGGTCCATGTAGGTGGTGGATCCACACATCTTGTATTACATCCATTTCTTCTAAGGTGACTGAGCAGAAACTAAGATGCTTTCCTTTCTCTTTCTTACAAGTAAGATTGCAATTATGGAAATCCATCCTCAATTTGAAGAATGTAATTTCTTCAAGTTTTATGTGCAGCTTGTTGCTTTCTCTTTGTATTACATACAAGTTGGTAAGACTTCATTATCTTCTACCTAACACTACTAGGAAGCCAGCATGTTTTTGTTTTATTGAGACAAACTATTGGGGTCCTCTTTTTTGTTGTTTTCTTATGAAGTAAATACCATTCAAAATATTGAAAGATGCTTCTTAGAATCTTGATTATGATTTGCAGATGAAGATCTTGTTATTTCTTGTTTGGTATTCTAGAAGTTACAGAGTTCCGTAAACCATCTTCTTCTTCTCACTATTGGATTAGTGAATTTCTACTTCTAGAACATGCTAGGTCTTTGAACTTTTTCAATGGATGGCTTAAAAGTAACTGATAGGATTTCATGCTCATACAATCTTGTATTGTCTGATGGGAAGCATGCATATTGTTCCATTTACTCCCTGCAAGGATGCATAAAAGTTGTCGCGTTTCATGTATATATATCAGGAATGATAGATTGAATTGTTATCATGAAACATTTGAAACTTGAAAGATTGGTCTAGTTCTGAATTCCCTGTTTATTTGTTTATCTTTTAGTAGGATAAAATGCCAGAGATTCAGTTGGGAGCTCACACTATAAAATCTCATGGAGTAAAAGTGGCAAGGGTGCATATGCACGACTGGCTTATACTCCTACTTCTGGGTGTGATAGTGGTCATATTGAATGTTATAGAGCCATTCTACCGCTTTGTGGGGAAAGACATGATGGCAGACCTGAAGTACCCATTGCAAAGCAATACAGTGCCGATTTGGGCTGTTCCGGTATGATTTGGTTTCCAAGGCACTGTTTGATAGATGCCTAAAACTGAGTTCATCTCATTTAAGTTACAAGTGATTATGTATTAGAGATCATCTCTAATACATTGTTACTGTTAACATGAACTCATTATGTATTAGAGTCAAGATCTCTACATAATTACTGTTATCTAAAATGAGATGAACTCATTTTTAGGTGTCTACCAAACAGGGCCGATGGGTTTTGCTTAATTTATCATGTAGCAAAGTAGATGCATTTGTAAATTCTACATATGATGGAGTGCAATTCTATGAAAAGTTCACAATCATTTTCTTTTTCCTGATAACAGATTATCGCAGTCTTGTTGCCTTTAGCAATCTTTATTGTGTACTACATCGTCAGAAGGGATGTATATGATTTGCACCATGCCATATTGGGTAATCCTCCTCCCCTCTTATGCCTTATGTAAAATAGCTGCATAGTTGTTTATATGTTAAGGGATCATATCTGTAACACTAAAGTGATGACTATGCAAGCTCAGGCCTTCTATTTTCTGTACTGATAACTGGGGTGATGACTGATGCGATCAAGGATGCTGTTGGTCGTCCTCGACCGGATTTCTTTTGGCGCTGTTTCCCTGATGGAAAGGAGGTGGGTCCTCAATTTCACACCTCTCTCCCTCCCTCTCTCTCTCTCTTCAAACTCTTGTTCGCATGTGTTATGTGTCCTGGTGGACATTCTATACTTAGATCGCATATTGTTTCTGCCATTTATTTCTAGGATTACAATCCAGTCACAGGGAATGTTATTTGCCATGGCGTGAAAAGTGTGATTAAAGAAGGGCACAAAAGTTTTCCAAGTGGGCATACTTCATGTAAGCAGCACAATCACCACCCGATAATAATTTACTGTTTGCATATTGGTGTTTTTTACTTGGTACTGATTTTGTAACTGCGATCATGGTTCATGGTAATGTTATTTTACATTTTGGAGTTTCATAGCATATCTGTTTCTCCCTAGTTAAATAAATCATTATATAGTTTGGTAGAGTAAAGTTAACTTGTGTTTTTCCTTTTCCCCTATCCAATGCTCTTGTATGGTTTGTAACAACCAACATGTAAGAACTTGAGTCTCTGAAAAGTTCATTTGACTCAGTATTCCACGTATGTTATAGAAATCCTAACTCTACTAAAATTGTTCCTGCGTTATTGTACCTCTCAACAAGTGAAAAACATGTATGAAAGCCCGACGGGGTTTGGGCAAGCGGCCAACACCATGGGTTTGCTCCCTACAGGCGTGGGTTCGACTTCCCTCCCCGGCATTATCCGATGCACGTGGTTGCGGGTAATTGCGTGCATCCGCGGGGAGTAGTCTTGCCTCAAAAAGGGGTGTGGACACCCCGTGTTGTCCAAGGAAAAAAAAAACATGTATAAAAAACTTGTTTAATACTTCCTATCACTCACTACATCCAAATTCGGTGTGTTTGTGAGGGAAACAATCAGAGGGTAGCTTGAGTGCTTACTGACTTAAACAGGTTGTGCTGCCACTGCTTGATGTGTTTGGAAGCGGATTGCGTCCTGCCCCTGCCTGGACGGAATCAGTCTAGGCTGGGGCTATGTGGGGCCCACCTTTATGTATGAGTTTTATCCACTCTGCTCATCCATTTTTCCAAATCATTTTACGTTATGATCCCGAAATTGAGGCTGATCCAAGGCTCAAGTGGACTGCACAGTGGGAAATGAATGCCCACCACTAAAAACTTCTTGGGGGCCACAAAAGTTTTTGATTAATATGAAATTTGTGTTTTCCCTTCATCCAGGTTTGTTGGACCTTATGAACAGGTTGGATGGCAAATAAACATCACTGTGGGCCCTAGGAAGGTTTCAAGTTTCAACGGCGGGTGTCATTATCACTGTTGCTTCTTGTGGTGTGGTCCAATTGAGCCTTAGATCTGCCTCGTTTTCGGGCTCATACCCTAAATGATTTGGAAAAATGTATGAATGGCATGGATAAAACCCTTACACCTCAGTGGGCCCTACAGAGCCTCTACCTAGACCAATTTCCGTCCTGGTAGGGGCAGGACACAATCCGATTCCGATGTGTTTATGCTGCCATTATTACATGCTTATGTCTAGCCTATAGTAATGGACTTACAGTTGTAATTAAATGAATATTTTTCCTGCAATGTCCCCTTCCCCTCCCTTTTTCTGTCGAGCGTGCACAGTTTTAGTTATGAATAGCATATAGTGAGAAGCAAGGAGAAGAAAGAGGACTACGTGAAAGGACTTGCTATTTGATCTTTATTTTTATTATTTCTTTGCACTTGTTTATTATTATGACCGATGGGCACCGCAATAGGAGAATTTTGTTTTGCATTTGTTGTTTCATCTTCTTATCTTGGTTACCACTATATGTTGATATCTAGTGAAGCATGAACGAATGAACTCTTTTTTCCCCTTTTGTGTTCTTTGGTTAGCTTTATCATTATATTTTCACAAGGAATCATGGATTGGATTATAAGGCTGAGGATTTTAACATCTCATTTTCAGAAAAAATAACTTTGCTTGTGGGGTTATGGGTACCTATCGTTGTGTGTCTGTATCTTTTCTTATGATCTTCTTAGTTGTGTTAATTTCTAAGGGTTTGAAATTATTGGGATCAAATATGCAGGGTGCTTTGCAGGTTTAGGTTTTTTGACATGGTATATTTCGGGGAAAGTCAGAGTGTTTGATCGTAGGGGTCATGTTGCAAAACTTTGCATTGTATTTCTTCCCCTACTTTGTGCAGCTCTTGTAGGAATTTCCCGTGTGGACGACTATTGGCATCATTGGCAAGATGTATTTGCTGGAGGACTTTTAGGTTTGTTCTTTAGGCATTAATTGTACTGGATACTATTGGTTATAATCAAATATTTCTTGATTTATTTAGTGACTCCAATGTCATTTGCAGGGCTAACGGTAGCCTCATTTTGTTATTTGCAATTCTTCCCACCCCCGTATGATATCGATGGTACACTCCTTGTTCTTTTCTTACTCTCCATTTATCCAAGACTTGCTTTCATTTTTCTATTGCACTTATATTTTGCCTACCATTGAGCTTCTAGTTATCATCATCCAAAAGAAAATCTAAGGGGGATTTCATTTTTTCTGGCAAGTTCTGGTGTTATCGAAGTAGTTAATATTTAAAGAGTTCCAATTCTGTTAATTATTTGCAAAAATGTAATGCTGTATGCAAAAATGCTATTGCTATCCCTTCATTTAGAAAATTTATTACAATTTACAACACAAAGCTTTGAGAATTGTTTTGCATGTACTTATTTGGAAGTTTCTTATTTCCAAACAGTGTTTCAAATAGTGCTCGTAGTGTAGCGATAGCGCTACATAGCCTAGCTAAATAGCGTAAATCCCCTATAATGCACGCTACAGGGGTCATAACGTATGTTACAGCTACGTAGCGTGTAGCATACACTACAGTGTATTTTATATTTTTATTTTGAAGAGTGATGAGAACATTTATTTTTATTTATGTATAGTCTTGTTTGTTAAAAATAGTGTAAAACTCATACTATATAAATAAAAATAAAACTTAAAACATAAAGTTAAAACCAAACCTTTTCTTTGTTTACTTTCACTTATAATGGTGGTGATCATTTGTTAAAGTTGGTGTGAAACTCACACGCTTAAAAAACCATTAAAACTAAATTTAAAAGAAAAATGGTTTTGAAAGAGGGTTTTCAAAAACTTGTCTTTGTATAGATGACATCTGTATTGTACTTAATACTCTTAACCCGTGGGACTTTTTTTTGCTTTTCATACTTGTGAGTTGTGACTTGAGGTTTCAATTAAACATTATTAATTAAAGTGGTTTGCTTAGGAAGTTGTTGATGTGATAATTATTTGATTTATTTCATGACTTTATATGTGGATTGACTTTTGATAAATGATAATTAATAACTTGTTTGAATATGCTTATACTTGAAAAAATGAATCATCTTTAGTTATTTTTATATTGTTTGCTTTTCCCCCCCCTTACTATTTATCATATTTTTCCTATATTTAAATTAAAAAATAGAAGTATTGTGTAGCTTACACTATACGCTACGCTATTTACGCTACATGCTACAGAGGAATGAGGACCCATCGTTGAGTTAGGTCATCATATACATTGTCTTGATGACAACATGCTACCTCTATTTAAAAAAAGCTTAAGCTACACAATCGTTTCCAAATCACTATCATTGTAATGTAGCACTGATTTTCCTGGTTAACATGCTACCTCTATTTAAAACATAGGATCTTCTACTTTTCCAAATCACTATCATTGTATCGAGTGTGGTGTATCAATTATGATTTAGCATATTCTTGCTAAGGAGGGGTCGTGAGGACCCATCGTTGAGTTAGGTCATCATATACATTGTCTTGATGAGTATCGTAATTTTCTCGAGTATCGTAATTTTCTCTTGATCTTGAAGTAACATTGAAGACAGGTTCTGTCAAACAACCATTTACTTCAAAAGCTTAAGCTACACAAACTGACGAGGGTGGAGGGATACTCACACCATAAATAGGCCGAGGGTGGAGGGATACTCACACCATAAATAGGATCTTCCGGTGGGCTTGATTTCCCATGGTCCTGGCCCCGTGGACCTTGTCCAATGTATGGGTCCGATATTCTACACCAAAGTGTGTATTACGTTTCTTCTTGGATTGTTTGTGATATTCACATAAAGTGTGTATTCACGTTTCTTCTTGGATAGGTATTATTTAGATTTTCCTGGTCCCCATATGGGAGAATAATAATTTAGAGAGGTATATTTTGATTTATATTCTTTGGTACCAATATGACCCTTCTTAGATTGGACAAGCTCTCGAGTGATTCGAACATAGGATCTTCAAGAAAAAGAAGAAGATCTGCATGGTTTTTCAACCAAAAGATCTAAACAATGTGGCCACCATATTGATACCATGTCAAACAACCATTCACTCCAATAGAGAAAAGGGCAAAAATAAAAGCTCAATTTTCCTCTCCTTTGCTACCTTCTCTTGTCGAAATGTGGGTGTATCAATGTATATCAAAGGACTTTATCACTTTAACACCCCTATACATGCTACGGCATCGGAGTGTGTGCGGAACTCCGCATGGAACATACCTCACAAGGGTGGAGGGACACTCACACCATAAATAGGCTCTAAGCAAGATGGTTGTGCTTGATTTCTTCTAGGTGAGTAGAGATGGTCTCTGGCTAGCCGAAAAGAGCACGATTTTCAACATCGACCCAAATCAATATGTGTGGAGAATAATATATTAGCGAGGCATATTTGGGATGCTATGATTGAAAGGGTGGAAAACAAGTTGATAGCTTGAAAGGGTAGATACTTATTGTTGGGGGGACTGGATCACACTACTCAAAGCCACCCTGTCAAATATGCGCATCTATGACATGCCATTATTCTGGTGTCCAGCTCCAGCCAATGTGATCAATAACATAGATTGCAAAGAGGTGACAAGGATTGGGCTAAAAGAAGAAATTTCGCCTAGTAGAGTTGAGCGAGGTGTGCAAACCGAAAGAAGTTGGGAACCAGCGCATTAAAGATCTAAGATACATGAACTGCGTTGCTTGGGAAATGACTTTGGCATTACATAATGGAAGATGGAAACCATTCAATGTTGTCAAATGGCATAAGCGATCCTGTGCGATCGCTTTTTTTTTTTTGAAAAAAATTAAAAGAAATAAAAAAATCGGGAAAAAAATGGAAAGTACGTGATCACTATGCGATTATGCGATATGCGATAGCATACCATCCATATGGCATATGCAACCATTGCATATGCCATATGCATGGCATTATGCGATTACGCGATCGCTTTTGACAACATTGAAACCATTGGAGAGTAATTATTTGTTATCGAATGTGGCAGTCAGAAGGATGGGAGGCTGGTTTTCTTGTCTCTTCTCATTACAAGGCTTCAAGGATCTGGAAGGTAGTAATGGGGGTATGTGTGGAGTTCTCTCAAGTGATTTTGTATATTGTGGGGAATGGATCTCGCATCATATTTTAGGAGGATATATGGTGTGGTGACACTTAACTTAGACTTATTTACTCTAGCTGATTCAGTTTCTCTTTTGGTAGTGGAGTTCATCTCACAATGTTTCTTCAGTGAGGGATACATAGTAACGTGGTCTCTTATGTTCTGCAGGAATCTTATAGATGGGAGGTGGGAGAGTTCATAAGCTTGTAGGATTGTGCCCACTTAGTTTTGATTGGCTGGTTTGCTCTTCTCTTCTCATTACAAGGCTTCTGGGATTTGGAAGTTAGTGATGTCCAGTGTTCGAAATATCGGTATTATGTTATGTATCGCACCCTTGGGATATGGATACGTATTGGTTATCGCATGTGATATATTGGTTGTATCACATAAGGTATTGCTGTTGTTGGAAACATGGGGAAACACTGGAAATTGGTCAAATTTTTCAATGAAACTTCAGTGACTGTTAAAAAAGACATCAATACACACTTATAAATCACAACATTACAAAAAACAAGTGCACATAATAGATTTTCTTTGTATGGGGTCCTAATCTATGCGCTGTTTAACTGAATTAATGTAAGTATATTCAAAGTTTATTCAAATAATTTATAAATGTAAGAAGATGTGTGGAAACACAAGTAATACATTCAAAAGCAAAAGAAGAATCACTAGATTAGGTTATATACATGTTTGATTTTATGTTTGGACAACATTGCAACCAATTTTTGAGAGATTGGGAAATTTTGATTTGTTTCAATTTTCCGCAACTTGGCCCATCTCCAATTCTCGAAATCGAAGCTCCCAATCCATGATTTTTCATGCGTAACATGAAAAGTCATGGATTTGTAACAATGTGACATTGATTTAACATGATTTGCAGTAAAAAAAGGATTGAAAATCGAATATGCTCATTGGATCGAGCTTGTGGGATATATCTCACTACTTGTGCGTTTTGTAACGCACAGGTTGGATACAAGATATATCGTGGGATATATTGGCCAATATTGTTGATACTTAAAACACTGGTGGATCCCTTGTCATCCCCATCTTTTCTTCTTCTTCTTCTTCTCTTTTGAGGGTTTTAATAAAATTGTGTTGCCATTCAACAAAGACAAAAAGAAGGGTACGAGACCCTGTGTGCAAGCCCCACACCCTTGAACAAAAGAGCCCATCTATGAGAAAAATCTTTGATACTTTGGCAGAGTGTGATGGTCTTATGGATGATACACGTGCACTTAGAAATTGCATGTTAGGAATATGTAACTGAAATTAAATTGTCTAGGTAGTGGGCCCCAATTTAGATGGTTTATAAAACAATAAATGTACTAAAATGATTCCTTAGTGGTTGCGCTTGCTTGGTTAGTGGTCAAAGATGAAATCCTAACCATGAACTCCTTCATAATAGGAATGTGATGATCATGAATGGGGTGTTCGATGTGCTTACTGAATGCGGAATTCGTTAGCCACCTTTGAATTCATTTGGGTTGCATGGAACAACATATGCAATCTCCTTGATATGGTGTGGATCTTTCCTGGGTCTATTGAGGCCTTCGTACAAGCTTGGCATAGAGAGATGCGAGGGAAAATGAAGTCAATTATTTGGCATCTTTCCCTTATGGTCGTGCTTTGATCATTGTGGAAAGAGCGCAAAAATAGGTCTTTCGATAGTGAGTTGGCATCCCTTGAGGCATTTTTCTTGAGAATCAAAGGCCAGATAATCTTTTGGGTGTTGGGTCTTCATCAGTTTAAAGGATGTAAGGGAGGATTTTTTAGGTTCTTGGAAATTGGAATGTATTTGTTTGATCTCTTTGTTTCTTGTGGATGATCCTTTGTCGTCCACATCTTCTTCTTCTTCGTCTTCTTCTTTTTTATTTATTATCTATTATTATTATTTTTTAATTTTTTCTCCTTTTGAGTGGTTTTAATAAAATTCTGTGTTGCCTTTCGGAAAAGGAAAAAAAGAAAAGAAAAGAATAAAAGGGTGCATGACCCCTGTGTGCAAGCCCCCGTTCTTGTACGAAAGAGCCCATCTATGAGAGAGAAACTTCGATAATCTGGCAAAGTGTGATAGTCCTACGAATAATGCAGAGCCACTTGGAACCTACTACTAGGCATATGTGTAACTCGAATTAAACCGTCTAGTAGTGGGCCCCACTTTAGATGGTTTATAAAACAAACAAAAATGTACTAAAATGATTCCTTAATTGGTTGATTCTCAAATATCTAATGGAAGGTCACCATGAAAATTTTTCTTCTTTAATCAAAGCAACGACTCAGGTGACTTAGATAGAGTTGACACTTTTTATTGTACCGGGTGGTGACCCTGATTGGTTCCAACTTCCAACTGAAATGATGTAACTTGGCTGATAGTAAGTTGTACTAGTCCCTGTGGATGGATTTAAAAGAAGTCGTTCTTCACCACCAACATGTGTGTAATGGTTTATCATGTACTGAAATCATTATCATCATTCGCCATCATCATCTATATATCTTAGCCTCCTCCCAAATTCATGATTGGCTTTTAAAAGGTCACAATCACCAATCAGGTTAGCAACACTTGCATTGCAATAGGGTTTCTCTTGTGTTTATGAATAGTGGTATCAGGGGGCATATCAGCCCAGTCAAAACACGATATGATACGGGCATCACGTATCGGTATTGAATTAGGGTTTTTTAAAAGCCACAGAATTGAAAAGAAATATTGGAAAAATGGGAAAATGAGATATTGAAGAATCTATCTTTGTGTGTGCGTGCGTGCGTGCGTGCGTATTTTGGACATGCATATAATGGCGTATCAGACCATTCTTTAATAAGCATGTTGTCTGTCAGTTTCACCTATTGAAAGTCAACCAAATGGGCCCTAATTGAACACAAATCAAGCATAATTTGGTGAATTAGGGCCCATTACATTGAAATACAACAAAAAGAAGATGAAAACATAAAAAAGAAAGTGAAGGTTTACCCTTCTTATCGAATTTTCCCATAATGGTCCATTCCGCTTCGATTTGTTAAATCCCACTAATATCATTTGTTTTGATACCAAAATAAATCTAGATCTAGCCTAAAATGACTTTCTAAACTTCATGGTTTAAATAAAAAAGGAAGAAGAAAAATGAGTGAAATTTTGAAAAGAAAATCAAAATTGGGCCTATATGGGTGTATCAGCCTGTATCAGTGCTGATATGGGCCCTTTGTTTTAAAAGGTTGGGCTGATTTTGTCCCATATCACGTATCGTATCAGGCTGATAGGGATAAAATATGGACGTATTGGCTGATACAATACCGATATTGAAAACTATAGTCCCACCCATACTGACTGCTAGCCCAACTATTACATGCATACCCCGAAGGGAAGCAAAGTAGGACCATGGAGGGGAATTTGCTACATAAAACTGTTGAGCGCATGCCTCTCACACACACTGGAGTCATGCTTGATCAGTTGGTTGCACAGAAAAGCAAGGAACCCACAGATCCATGCTTACTAAACACCAGTTACATGCCAACATGGTCAACACCATGCACTTTCTTAGTATATTGGGGATTAATATTGAGAACAAATAAACCTTGTTTAGCCATGAACTGAACTAAAAATATGCTGTGCACAATTGACCCACGTTGAGGTAATGAGTTGAGCTAGGAATGTGGTTAGAATTAATATTGAGAACAATGGAACCATGGTAGAGGTTGTTTTTTTTATTTTTTATTTTTAAATTTTAAACACGCACATACACTGCCACACACTCACGCCTAAGTGGGATTTCACCACCTATGGGTACTCGAACCCTTGACCCGGTGTTGAAACTCCTAAGAGTTTACCACTGGAGCAAGAGCACTTTGACTTAATTATGCTTAAGAAAGGTGAGTTATGTCATTACAACCGGTACTTCGACCCTTCATTTGGAATTTTTTGTTATGACCTTGTGAAGTATGTCGGTATCATCATATTTTTGGAATGGGAGATTAAGTTCAGAATTGCAAAGTAAATACTTCAATGCAAATGTACGATCAATGCAAATGTACAATCTTTTTTATTATGTTTACACATATTGCATGTTCTCCATAAGATTTAGCTTTCGAACGATAGTTCTCATAGCAGGACTCAGACAATTCTTGTGTTGGGTTGATTTGTGGGTCAGTGGGTCTACCATGCGAGTCAAGAAAGTGATTTTTCTATCATAAAATATATAATACAAATAATAAAGTAGGTATCTTAAATTAGATATCTTACTTCTTGGTGAGACCATCGTCATCATCAACATCCTTCTTCACCATCAATGCAAGACACATCATCATCATAATCATCTGTTGAAACCAGATTTTCGGTGAGACCCATCATCACAATCATCTTCTTCTTCTCGGGCATCCACTCTCATTGCCATTGTTATCATCATTATCATCATCTTCTTCTTGGGCATCCAATCGTTGCCGTCGTCACCGTCATTGTCATCACCATCATCTTCTTCTTCCTCCTGAAAATCATTAAAATACGCTTTCGCAACTCAACTGACTTGTTGGGACCAAGTTGAGTCAACCAAGTCCTGTTCTGACCCGGGAAACTTCATGAAACATTCAAGGTTGAGTATGTCACACAATATATTATGCTTGGAATATTTGCTGTGAAGGTGTAATCACTACACTTTTTTTTTTTTTCTCAATTCAATTGTATTCTACCACTGGAAAGGTTAAAATTTTCAAGGGGAAAAAAATCATGAACTGTAAAATTTTAGTAACAATGGTGTGATTGCTAAAAGGCAAAAGATACAAAGGAAAATTGGAATGATAGAACCTTTGTAGTTGATTCTTCTAGCTCAAATATGTTTTGTATTCTGCTACTGAACATACCCCAACTGGGAGACAAAAGCCTCAGTTTCATCTTTACATGAATTGCTTGTGGGAAATCTTGTCTGCTTAGAATTTTCTTGAGCATCACTAGCGTAGTTTTTGTTCGTGAGTCTGCCTATGGATTCTCCTTGGTAGCCCCAATCTTCTTGGCATCTATGGCACTGTTATTAGATAAACTACCCTTTGGAAAGTTTGGATGTACCTTGAGAACGGCATCTTCGAATTACATAGTAAAAAAGGTGGGTGGAGAAATGGGGTTCTGGCAAATTGTAAATGCGCCATTCACGTGCCAACAAATAGGGTAACTTCCAAACAAAGCAGGTATTGTGTATGCACTTGTCATGGTGTTTTAGGTAATTTTTATTTTTGTTTTCTTTTCGTGGAGGCTATTCTTGGTGTTTTAGATATAGTCTTGGGGTAATAGACATTTCTGTTTGTGTAAGACACATTTCCTTAATGTAAAAAATAAAGAAAAATAAATAAATAAAAGTTCAATCGCTGTTGTGCTCATGCTTCATTTTGAGGCACACTAAATTCAGGGAAGCTTCTGAACTCTGGTGGCAGAAGTTTATCTACCCAGTACAGCTTGAAGAAACATAACCAAGATTAGAATTGCACACATGTTTTACTCTTGTTTTCTCACAGTCCTGATGGGGATGAATGGAAGATGTGTATAAGATCTTGGCTGAGGCATGCCTCGTGATACATTGGCTATGGTCCAAAATCAGCCTGCAGAGTTTTTTGTTTTTTATTTTCCCTTTTTTTTTGAAGTGTCTCTCCTTCGTCTGGGACATAAGCGTCTGATTTGAGGAGGATAAAATGACAGCTGATTACTTTTGGGTCATCGTAGCAGCTAGGATTTTTCTGGTTGGCCTATTCTGAGCCCTAGGCCATATGGCGGGGGTGGTCCACATCTTGTACATGTCAGTGACATGTTCCTACGGGAACTCTTATGGCAAAAAATAAAAATATAATAATAATAATTTGTAACTGTTCATTTCCCGGACTTGCAGCCATATTATTTTGTTTGACCTTGGGCCTAAGTGCCAAAATGTCTAAGCCTTCGATTTGTTTTGGTATGCAGGTTGGGGACCTCATGCATATTTTGAGATGTTGGCAGAGTCGCGCAACGGCATCCAAGGATCTGCGAATGCGAATTGTCTTAGCGTGCAGTCAGGGGAGATTGAGAGTGTCTACATGGCTTCAGGACATGGTATGGGAACGGCAGAAATCAACATCAGAGAGAGCAGCCCGATTCTGGACGCGCTCGAATCTGGGAGGAGACATTACTGATTCCATGATTGAATATAGGGAAAGCATGGTCAGCCCTGGAACTTAATCGACCTTTTGATGTACAAATTTCTTTTTTGAATCCATGCATTTAGACCTGAAAATTTGCATGGGTCTTACCATTGTTCAGTATTCTTTCATTGGATCATTTAGTAGTTTACATGGATAGGATTCACATGCACTATTACTCAAAATGCTACTTATAGATGTGACATTTCGTATGATTTAATTCTCGACGTAACGAACAGATGTGACATTTCATATGATTTAATGCTTAACGAGATGGTCGAGTCAAGAAAGGGTATTTTTGACTATATGTAAAGCGAGTAGCTAGGGACAATTCTACCCACAGAGTCTTCGTAGAATCGTGAATTTCTGAATTTTTGTGCTCTTATGCTGGTCCCAAGTCAAGATAAAAGGAGGGCTGTGTTAGGTTGGCTATTGGTGTAATTTGATAGAGTGGAATGGCAGAACTAGATTCACGTAGCCGGCCCCAATTAGTTGGCATAAGGTTTTTAGATGATGATAGTTGTGAACTTTGGGTTTTAGGAGGGCACGGGAAGGGATTTGGAACATGGGTAAGGGTATTAGGTAATTTGGATGTCTCTGCATGTTTAGTAACCTACAGTTCAGATTTTAATTGCTCTGCCCCACGAGTAATGCAGAATTTACCCACTTTAGGGGCATTTCTTCCATTTTAAATTTTGGATGTGAGTAGCCCACATGCTCGTACTGCTCACCCATTTCCCACCTCTTTGCATATGGCCTGCATCCCCTCCCCCCCCCCTCCCTCTCTCTCTCACACACGCACACACACGCACGCACACACACTCACTTTCTATCCCAATCTCTTGTTCTCTCTCCCAATTTTTTCCTTTTCTTGCTCCATGTGTACCTTCTGATCTTTTGCTCCTTTCCATCTCTCCCTTCCTCCCTCCACATGCGCTGCATATGCCATACCAACTACTTACTATAAGCAGAGGCTTGCTAGTCCCTACTAGTGGGCATATGTGGGAACAAGACATTTGGGCACGGGTTCCAAGCTGCTTATTAGGCTAGCATCACTGTATTTATGTATGTCACTTGGTCCAAAAATCAGGCAGTCTGTGACAATCCTACCACTAGGCACTCTGCAAGGATTGTCCACGACTTGGTGTTTACTTGCAAGTTCAATCTTTGTTGTTAGTAGGGTGAGGGTGTGATTGATTACCTTTCACACAGTGCTAAATGTGCCATATGTTTAATAATCAAACCGTTCAATTGCTATCATGAAAGATGAATTCAATTTCTTCAGTGCATTTCAGGCTGTGATTGATTACCTCTTGCAGTGCTAATATGTGTAAGGAATGCAAAAAGGCTTAGTTTGAGAAAAACCATCCATGGAGGAATGATATCTGCATTCTTCAGCAGTGCCAAACATGAAAACTTCGAGTTTCCACAGAGAGGTTGTTATTTTTATGCGTTGGAATGACACTTGAGGGTGTGCCTGGATTCACCATTGAATTGAATGGTCATGTTATTCTACTGGAGTGCTGATAACCAAATTGTGATTTCCTTACCAAGAAATAGGAATTGGCGGCAAACTGCAATTACATTACTTTCAAGTTGGACTTGAAGAAACATAACTTCTATTCAATGGCCACATACCTAATTACGAATGCTACGATGCATCACTAACTTATGTTATTTCCTTTGGATGAAGGGCTAATTTGTGTTGGACATCTATTTGGATTTCATCAGAATGTTGCAGTTGTGGGGCTGTGCTTCCATGTTGGATTCGGGCCTCTTGCTTTGTGGAAAGATGCTGCTCAAATTCTCCATGAAAAGAAAAGAAGATTGATTCATTTTCTGCAGAACGACTGTTATAAACAGAATGTTTGCATTGTTTCACTTGTGCGTCCAAACGTGACGTTAGTGAATCAAAATGCAAATTGATTAGCTCTGAGAGCTTCACTGCGCAATAACACAAATCAAATGCAACTTGATTTTGACTTAATGAAATTTTGTAATGTAGTTTACGTCAATAAGATTTGATGGTTGAAGCCCACTTGAGATTGGGTCTTTCAGTTGGCTTAGATTGGGCTGGGATGAAGTCAATCTTGATTTTGGATATAAACATGGATTGTCAACTTGGACCGACTTAGTCTGACTCAACTTAGACTCAGATGGCTCGGGTTTTTTAAAAAAAGAATTTATTATTATTATTAAAAAGCTGCTTGCCTTCTAGGTTATGGACCGAAATTCGTTTACTTTTAAACTATTTTCGTAGAACTAACCTCTCGTATTAATCTGACAACTTGAAGTGACCTCACGGCAATAACTCAATGCAGGCCTGCTACCCCCGACGAAGGTGTGGCAATTTTTAGAAATTCATCCTATCCATTGGGTCCAAGAATAAGCAGGTGTGGCAATTTTTAGAAATTCATCCTATCCATTGGGTCCAAGAATAAGCAGGTCTAAAACTCAAGTAGTCCACGTGGAAAGAAATGTCTACCATTGAAACCTTCCTAAGGTCCACCATGTTGTTTATATGCCATGCAAACTGGTCATAAGGTCATTCCTATTAAGATGAATTGAAAACTCAAATACAGTAGCCTAATCCAAAACTTCCGTGGGCCCACTATTGCCCCACGAATGTTTTAATGGTAGGAGTTCAATACTAACTGCTTTTTGCTATATGGCTCACTTGAGTTTTGGATTTGCTTGATTTTTGGGTCCACTTCCTAAATTGATCCGATTAAAATAGTGGATGGAGTGGATTTCTCAAAAACATTATGATGGTCCCTAAGTATTTAAATAGTGGCCATTCAATTTCCACTATTTTGTGTAGCCCACTTTAGTTTTGAATCTACCTCATTTTTAGCCCACGCCCTCCTAACATGAGCTGGAAAAACGTATGAACGGGGTGGATATCTCAAAAACGTCATAGGTGGGCTCCATGACTACTTACAATGGTAGGCGTTCAATATCCGCTATCTACGACCCGCGTCGGCGTAGCTTATGGACTTCTCAAAAATATCACGGCTTACGCGTGACTTTTTTCGCCAGTCCCTGGATAGAAACTAAGAGGAGAGAGAGAGTGTTTCAACGGTGGTTGGGCGTTCAATACCCACTGTTCCAGTGCGGTCAACTTAGGTTTTGGATATATCCAATTTTTAGGCCCAGGGTCTAAAATGATTTAAGGAAAATGGTGGGCAGCTGGATTGGTCAGAAACATCACGGTGGGCCCTGAGGATTTCAATGGTGGTCGTTCAATTTCTATTGTTTCCAATCATGTGGTTCACTTGAGTTTCGGATCCGCCTAATTTTCACCCTAAAATGATCCAACAAAACTGATGTATAGAGTGGATTTCTTAAAAATATAATAGTGGCATGACTGTTTCAGCTGTGGGCGTTCAATACAAACTTTTTCCTACGGCGTGGGCCACTTGATTTTTGGATCTGCCTCATTTTTTGAGCTCATGTCTAAAATGGCCTGATGAAGCTGGTTGATGGGGTGGATTTCTCATAAACATCATGATAGGCCCACAACTATTTCAACAGTGGATGTTCAATGCTCATTGCTTTGTGCCATGTGGCTTTTTAGAGTTTTAGATCTGATTAATTTTTGAGTTCACACCATGATTTTAAAAAAAATAGTGGAGGAGATGGATTTGTCAAAAACATCACGATGAGTCTCAAGTGTTTCAATGATGGCTGTTCAATTCCCAATATTTTCTGTGGTGTGATCCACACAAATTTTGGTTCTGACTCATTTTTAGGCTCACACCCTAAAATGATCCAAATAAACTGATGAACGAAGTGGATTTGCTACAAAAATTTGGTGGGCTCCACCTAAGCAATTCGTGTCCCTTTTAATGGTCTTCTATTGAGTCTCTTCTCTCTACTCCTCTGCCATCAACCCTCTCTCAGCTACCCATTGTTGAGAAAAAAGTCTTTAATCTGTTTTTTACTATAGCTACGACTGGTCGAGGGACAGCTACGACTGGTCGAAGGAATAGTTCGACTGGTCGTAGCCTACACGACTCTAAGTCCAGCGACATGAGATTTTGGTGTCCGAGCTGCTCGACTGGTTGAAGGGGTCCTACGACCAGTCGAAGACTCGGCTCGACTAGTTGTAAGTTACGCAGTTTGTTCCGCAATTTTGCGCGAAACTGCGGATTTAAGTCCTTTCGCAACTGGGATGCGGAAGGAAAGTTTCCTAAACTACAAATAGGTGTTCTTAAGGTTTTTTTAGGGTATGGGAAGGCTTTCTAAAGTAGTTTCAAGGGTTCCTAAAAGGGTTTAGGGTTATCAAAGGGGTAGCAAGGGTGAGATTCGAGGTTGTTCGAATCGGGTAAGTCCTTTCTCTTTGTAATTTCTATCTTCATAGTGGTGATCTGTCGCTTTGTGCCGTGGTTTTTTCTCGTAAGGGTTTTCTACGTTAAATCTGTGTGTTCTCTTGTATGCTTGGTGCCATTGGATTGCTATCCTAGATCTAGATCTGTGTGATTCCGCAGGCCAAAAATCCCCAACACCCCTCTCTCCCCTCTTCAGCTTTCCTGTCCAATCATACACAGGGCCGTAGTATGGATGGCTTAGTTCTCAACAATCACAGCTGTTAGATGATCCTATCCATATGATGTGTGGCCATTAAAGTGACTGACCAAAACAAGAACAAAAAGATTCAGTATGCAATGGGAAGAATTGTTGATAAAGTAATAAATAAAATTTTTTAATGGATTTTATTTTTGAAATGTAGGCCATCTTTCCTGATGCCAATATATAGGTGGACCTGATCAATACATCCCACCATTGAAACCTACTTAGGGCCCACTAGAGTGTTTATTTGCCATCTAACTAGTTCATAAGGTCACACAGTCATGGATGAAGTGAAAACACAAATATCAGCCTGATCTAAAACTTTCGTGCCCCAACAAGTTTTCATAGGTAGGCATTCAATCCCAATTGTTTCATGTGCTGTGGTCCACCAACAATACCTTTGTGATATCCACTTCCCATCTAAATATTGAACTGGTAGAAGGGTAGGAATAAAAAAACCATGTAGATCCAAGGCTTAAGTGGGCCACCACACATGCAAAAGTATTTTGAATGGTTTGCATCCACCACCTACGTCTTGGATGTGGCCAATTTTTTGGCTTTAGGTTCTTTCACTAGCTCTAAAAAGATAGAGAGAGTGGATGTCACATGCACATTGTAGTGGGCCCCACCAAACTCACATGTGATAAGTGTTCTCCTCTTGTCCCCATGAAACAATAGAGTGATACTGGTTCTTGTTGAGAAGTAAGCCTCTCTCATCAAATAAGGTAAAATCATGAAAAGCCATCTATCCGAGGTAAAAATATTATTTTAAGATTTTAGGGCTATTTATTTTTAATAGTCCGTCAATTAAAGTCAGCACAAGTAGATAAGTGTGTACTTTAAAAAGACAAATAATTTAAAAGTAAAGGACTTAAGAGCTCACAACTTAACTCATGACTAAATGATACGGTCCAAGTCACTGCTAAAAATTCCCTACCAACCCATTCAATAAGTTGGTCACTGTTGAGTATCTAGGACTATAGAAATCAACCGAATCCTCTTATAAGGTAGGCCACACCATAGAAAATAATTGACAACTTTTAAATATAATAAAATAATATACGTGTTTTCCACTTGATGAATGGGGCCTCTAATATACGTGTTTAAATATAAGATCATTAATCATCCTGCTAGAATAATGGGGCCTACCATTGCAATTTTTGCATGTCAATCAAAAAGCATAAGCTAGACCTTATGGACATTCTAGATAACTTGTTGGACTGTCCAAGTGTCCAGATGAGACAAATAGATGATACCTGACCATCTAATGTACCCTTGCACATATGAATATTGAATATATTTCAGAGCTTTTAATTGACATGAGGGACAACCAATCATCAACAGAGACCGTCCATTCACTAGTACCATTGGACTTAAGCCATGTTGCAAAAGTAAGATGGCTGTCAACTCCATCTTGTCATTAAAATAAATAAATAAATAACCATATAAAACACGCACTTTGATTTTCATCTCTCACCAACTTTCTACAACATGGAAGAATAATACTATTTAACTACAATGGCTTTGAGAAACACTATAATAAGAACATTTAAAAGAAGTCATGATTCCTTGATGAGCTCCTCATCTAGTGGTGGAACATGTATAAAAGATCAAGCACATGCCACACGTGTTAGATATATGGGCCATTCATCATGTAGTACATAAAAAAAATCAGGTAGCACACTCGTCAAGCGAATCACACATGTGGGTTGAATTTGGATCGATGGACCTTTTGTTTTCTTGCTGACCATTTTTCTCATATAAGTTTTTGACCTGCTTAATTAATGAGTCAATATTATTATTTTTTCATGGTATGTTCATGATATGGCCTACCTAATGAATAATTAATTCTCTAACCTTTACATTGTTTGGCCAATTTTTTTTAATTTTTTACGTTACTCATGAACGATGGATGGATACCCTTTGGCCATATCCGGCCAATATACACTTCCTCACATAAAGACTGCTCCATGAAGGTCCACAAGGACTCGTTGATAGCTGTAAAGTAAGAATCTTCGAGGCAGTGAGTCAAGGAAAGTAAGGTAAGGAAAATAAAATAGTCGCGATTCAAAACCTAAATAAATCTTTCATGGGGCCTATAATATTATTAATATCAAAGAATACATGTTCCGTGAAGCACGGGCCTTATAGTATTGCATGCACACATGAGATGTGGATAATCTAATACTCAATACCGACGTGGGCCACCGCAAAAAACTCTTATTGATCAAAGGATTATAACCTTGTAAGGAATGCAATGAATCATCTTATCTATCTTTAGAGACATTTATCCAAAATGGACTCTATTAAATGGACTATTCATATTAATTATTTGCCCTTTGATCTAAACCATTCATTTTTTTTTTTTTTGAATGGAATTTGATCATATGGAATGGTTCCTTAGTGTGTAAATTTTCATCATCAGATTAAGACCATTAATGTGCTGGTGTTTACTAAGGTAGGCAGAGCTGCAGTTTAAAAAGTAAATTTGCTAAAATCAAGAGTCTAACATTTCTAGTATTTGTGCATTAGTGGCATATTATCAATCTTAACAATTGTATTGTAGACTGGTGAACCTCACCACACATTAGAGCTGGGCATCGAGTTGAGTTGGACCGAGTTAGGGTTGAGTTGACTCGATCCAGTTTTGAAATAGACTAGACCTGAATTAGAACCGACTTGGTACTGAGTCCAGCATGCTTGACCCAATTCGAGTCTAGGTCTGGCTCGGACTAATCCGAACTGAGTCTGACTAGATCACAAGTACTGAGTTGGGTCAAGTCGGCAACAAATCGAGTCGGGTGTAGTAGGTGTCATGGGCTGAAATCACCACTCAAAGCCTAGATTCACTTGCCAAAATTGCAGCCTCTTCATCAGCTACATGGCATCTCGAATCTGAAACATTAGATCTAAGTTTTTATTTATTTATTTATAATTTTTTAAATATATTTGTATGAGTCGAGTCAGTACCAAGTTGGATTGGGTCGAGTCAAGTCGAGTTACTAGGTGATTCGAACTTGACTTGATTTGAGTTCGGATTAGACGAAGTCAACTCAATTCGGATTGTCTCACCTACTCGTTCTGATCGAGTAGGATATGAATGACTCGGCCGAGTCAAGTTGTCTTGTGCCAAGGGAAATTGGAAGATCCAAGGGAAATTTTGCGAACGGTTCCTTTAATGGTTGGGCCATTAGATCGTTGAATCATGAGCTCTATCTTAATACATTAAGACATTATTCATGTCTTAACGATGCTCTTTAATTTCTTGAGTAGCTGTCCTAATCATCCATTTTTAGACCACTGCATTATTCATTACAACCTTTACATCTCTAAAATTTCATATTGCTTGTATATTATTTTCAAATTATGGGCTGGGCTGGCCCACAGGCTTGGTCCACTTTAAGCAGGCCTTGGGCTGAAATACTAGACCCAGGCCCATTTACAAGGGCATGTTTGTCAATATCATACATGAACATGATTAGCCACACCTAGTAAACAACCCAGATCTCACATAAAAGATGATGATTAGGCCGGTTTGTTTTGGCCTGTAATAAGACCGGTCTAGGTTCGAACCTAGGTTTTACTTTGCAGGTGAGACTTAGACACACTTTGGCCTAGCCCAAACCTAGCTGCTTGACAGCCTATTTAAAATTATATATATAAAATAAAGCTTAACACATTGCTTAACAAGGAATATACGCTTTCTCTTTATTTATTTATTTCTATTTTTTTATGGGAGCCTCACATGCAACTTTGTAGATAAAAAACCATGCAACCAGCTATGCTTTGGACCCACTTTGGTGTATGTAAGTTATCTAATTCACCCAACAAGTATTGTCATAAAAATAAGATGGCTCAAAAATCATGCTGATCCAATCTTCATGTGAGCCACATTGCAAAAAAATGGACCACCACCTAAATGAAAACATTGTAAAAGGTAATATACTCTTAGATCTTACCACCATAGGAGATGAGTGGCTAGAGATTTTCATCAAATAGAAAAGGTATACACAAAAATGTAACATGTTCTACGGCTCTGATAATGACAAAGTTGATAAGAGAATATATATAATCTTGGGACAAGGATTGTATCGGTCCATCCACTGCTAATAGAAAAGCATTATGTGCGCAGTATCACATATGACTTATAAAAAATATATTTTAAAAAATGAAATGGCCATTTTGCCTTTTTCATTTTGGTCCCGTGTTCGACCACATGTACATGATACTTTTTCATTGAGGTGTCGAACAGTCCTCAATATTGATAGAAACACATAAATTATGGTGGGCCTATAGAGCCCTAACATGACTGTCCATCTCTACCTAGGTCTAATGGAGTACTACCCCGTCCACTTGTATCTATAATTTTATGATTATTAGATGGTTCAAAGTACGTGGAGTAATAAGTCATGGGTAGATATCTTATAATGAAAATTCAGCAAAATAAAATATAAAAATTCTTTATCTGATCTTATAATGAAAATTGGAGAAAAATATATATATATATATATATATATATATATATATATATATATATATATATATATATATATATATAGCACTTCCGAACTGGTTCTAAGAAAAGTCTTTATCTGGTTCTCAAAAAAGTTCGTTCGTACGTACGAACTGGTTCATAGGTGAGCGTTTCCGTGTGAGACATGATATCACACGTGCCATGGGTGTCTAATTTGATATATATATATAACCTATATATATATATATATATATATTTTTCATATATATATATATATATATATATATATATATATATGGGTTCTCAAAAAGTAATTTAACAAATAATTGAACTAGTTCGAGGTGAGACCTTCCATTAAAAAAATAAAAGTAATTTAACAAATAATTGTAGAGAAAGCCATTCCATTTTTTAAAAAAAGTATTTTAACTCATTCGTTGACATAAGAGTTTCTATTTTTCTAAAGTTGGGTGACCGTTCTTGTATTTCAGATGGGAAACTTTACATGTGGGCCACACATGCTTTTGGATTTTCTCTTGTGCGAGGGAGGGTTGAAAATTTCTTCATTATCTACATGTGAGGGGGTTTACGTCGTTTTTTATGGCCTAACACAAGAGTATCAATAGTAGATTATAATTCACAAAAGAAATGGACAGATGAAAACGCTTCGGAAAAGTTATTCTAAGACTGTGGATGTAAATGGTAGGACCCACATGATGGATGGCTTGGATCTCTTTGGTCTAGCACTTTAGATGGCTCGGCATACCTCTGCTTATAATGACGAGGTCTGGTGATTTCGCAAGCGTGTGGGAGCCTTGCATATCCCACACGAAGGCACATGTGCCAAGTGACGACACGTGCGTGAGATCTGAGCTTTCCATCCGGTGTTTAGATCTCCTGGCTTAAGAATAAGGGAAGCGGATCGTGTACTGAGTAAACTCTGTGGGGCCCACTGTGATGTACATATCTTATCCAAGCCGTCCATCTGTTTTACCATCTTATTTTAGAGCATGAGCCTAAAATTAAACAATATCCATATCTCAAGTGGACCACACCACAGGAAATAGTGTGAATTGAACACCTACGGTTGAAAACTTTTTGGGGTCCACTCAAGTTCTAGATCAAGCTGATATTCATGTTTTACATTCATCCGTCTAGGTTTCAACGGTGGACCTCATTATTCCCTCTGTTTCCTGTGTTGTGGTCCATTTGAGTTTTGGATATACTTCAATTTTGGGATCCTAATCTAAAATGATAAGTAAAAATAGATGAACGGCATGGATTAAAAATATACATAGTGGGCCCCGCAGAGTTTACTCAAGCGTAATGAGTTACTCAGTTCGCAAGCCGCTTCAAAATAAGGTTCGTTTCAAACCTACGGTGGCCCACACCAAACCAAAACAAATGGATGGCTGAAATAAAACCGTCTGATTCCCAACCAAATGGAAGGCTCAGGTCGGCAAAGGTGCTCCATATTAGCACGTGTGCCCTGTGTATGGATTGGTATCGCTACACACCCGTGTGGAATTATCAAACCTCATCGCAAGTATAGACTTTGGAACCTCTTGGAAACATTGAATCTCTACAAGTGTGACGGTCGGTCCATCAGAATACACTTATTAGCCGTAGATATTACACGGCACTGGACGCGGATTGCATCTGACCTACTGAAATCTTAAGTTAGGTGGGCCAACCGTAATGTTTGTGAGAAGTCAACCTCGTCCATCCGTTTTGTGGGAGTGTAACAGGTCCAAAACAAGTGGGCCACACGACGGTGAGCGGTCGAGATTGATTGTACACCGTTGAAACATTCGTGACACCACGACAATAACTTCCGACCGTTGAAACATTCGTCGCACCACAAAATTCTAGTGGGCCCCACCTAGTTTCCAGCCGCGGGTATTTCCTGCGGCGCGTCCACACTCGACGCAGATTGCCTACGGTCTGAAGTTAGGTGGGCCCATTGATTTAGGTGGACTTGGTCGTCCACTTCCTTTGCCAGCTCATGATACGCATGAGCTAATAATGAGGCAGATTGAAAGCTCGATCTGCCTCATGAACGGTAGGGACAGTTTTAGATCAGGAGAATGACCTTACGAACGGTTGAGATGGCATATAAACATGACAGTGGACCCAAAAAGGTTTCAACAGCAGTCATTTCTCTCCCAACCTTTTCCTGTGGTGTGGCTTACTTAAGTTTCAGATCTGCCTCATTTATCATTTCATGTCCTAATATAAGCTTGCAAAACGGATGAACAGGGTAGATTTCTTAAAAACATCACGGTGGGCCCCACTAACTTAGGCAATCCGTTCCCACTTAGACCGATGTCCCAGAAACTTCCCATTGGTTGACATTAATGGATGGTCAAAATGAGATTTAGTCAAACCTCTGATTCCTTTCTGATTTCGTCTTGTGAGAAATCTACAGTGGCCCACGATTTAATTTGATTGTTTAATCACATCTGTTAGGCGCCGCATGTACTATTTTGCGAGTGCATGTGTATGAAGCATCAGACTCTGCCAGAGTATAAAAACGGGTAATTTTTTTACTATAGGCACGACTTTTCACCTATTCGACCCAACGCGACCGACTACAAACTTAGATAACTAAAATAGATATTTCGGACGAAAATAACCCTCCTTTTTCACTTGCTTCTTACTTAACCGAGGGTATTTTGGTCCGTCCGTACCATACAAATGGCCTTCCCTCGTCTAAGTCTAATTACCCTAAAAGACATTGTCTACTTTGCTAATTATTTTTATAAAATAATAGGCACATTCTTCTCGGGATTTTGCGTCGTATAGACCCAACGTAGTACCCACCTTTTTTTCATTCGACCCGATAAAAGCCTTTAATCACGAAAGTAAGCCTCTATTTGTTAGCTCGTTCGCATAAAAAAAGACGAAAATATTTACATTTTTTAGTTGCTTAATATCTACGTTTTACTTGCTTTATCTAAAAGGTGAGATATTTTCTTAGAAAAATTTATCTTCATAACTTAAAATTTTAATTAAGTGAGATAAGTGATCCAATAGAAAAAAAAAGAAGAAAGCATAGTACGGACTCATATGGTGCTAATTTTTGCCTTCTCTTTTAAGTTACAATTAACCTGGAGACCTGATCTAGGGACCATATTTGCATCTGGACACGTTGGTATTTATATAACTTATCTGGACCGTCCATTTTTTTTTTTATACTCCCTGCTTCTTCTAGCAATGTACAGGAATTACAGCATCCGTGACTATAACTGGACGGTTTGGATCATCTTATCACTATAATCTGTTTAGGAAGCCTGTGGAGAGTGGTTTAGGGCAACGGACGGTCCAGATTGATGATATGGATTTTACAGATATCCAAATCCAACTGTTTGCAATGGATGGTTCCACATACATAGGTCACCAGATTTTCGCAGGTTTCCTCGAACATATCCGACGTATTCCGAATTTCCAATACGGTACGTCGGGACTATAACGTTTGAATCGATACATCCTTCAATGATCTAAACCGTTTATACGATGGGTCTCACTTTTTATGGTGGATAAACGGAAAATAAAATCTCTTAAATTGAATTAACTTAATCTATGATCAATTGACTCTTGTACTTTGAATATGGACGGTCAATATGATCTTTATATAATCAAAGGGCTGAAATGTTTAATGTTTGAGATTTTCCAGGCATGCCCCATCCAAGGGGGATCCCTGTCACACAAATGGATGGGGAATTAAAAAATATCCAAATCCAACGGTTAAAATCATTTAAAAAGTCTGCGATGCACTCTAGCAAACCTCTTGGCTTAAATTACAAAACCGGAATCGCATTAGAAAAAGAAAAGGAAATATTACATTTAGTTGACGTGGTTGACCTCGAAATGTGTATGAAATTCGGCAGAAAATCTCATTTTCATTTTCATTTCATTTCATTTCTATCCATGGATGACTTCAAGGAACCATCTCAATGGACCACAAGGTTACCGTCCATCGACTGCATACATCCAACGTGTTAACTATATGAGAAATCCAAGCCGTTTGAAATGTTGGCCCCACCTCGAAGATCGTTATACAAAAGAATCAATCTGATCTATTCATCAGTTGGGGCTTACTATGGATTTATTCAATGTACAAGTGCGTACCGTCCATGGGTGGGCCATCTGGTCACAGACACAAACCGGGCTTGGGTTTAACCCGTAGACATGGGTCCTACGGTTTCAACGGTTCAGATGTCTTATATATGCGACCTGTTGACTAGGGTAAAATAGTGGGAGAATTGTGGACAGCAATTTTTTATTTTTTAGTGCGTGACAAAAATAGTAAGATAAGGAGCTTATCCGCAACAAAAATAATCAAGTGATGTCATGCAAGGAAGATGTCCCACGTGGAGCCAACGGATGGATGCTGGTGTTTGTGCTGTCCATATCGGTGGGGCCCACCCGAGGTAGTGATGGAGCACTATAAGCTTTCAGGAAGAAAGCTTTTCGACACTAAATCCTGTTTACCTAATAAAGGTAAAAGGGAGTTTTGTTGGAAACTAAGCTTTTTATCTGTCATAAAAGCGACGACTAAGGATCTAACCCTATCGAAATGGTGGGCCCCACTTAGGATCTCAATCAATCGATATCAATCTTTTGGATGAGCAGAAATAGTTAGGCCGGCGGCTCCATTTTCCAATAAGTGTGATTTTGTACGTTGGTTTCCTAGGTGGGGTCCACCTTGACTTCTAAATTGTCGTGCCACGTCCAAAGCTTGAATGATAAAAACCTGGTATGAGTCGACTTAGAAAGTGATTCCACTGCAATGAAAGTCCAGATGGTGCGTTTGATCATGGGTCCTTTGTCGATTGAACATCAGCAGCAAGTGGGTCCCACTCATGATTCGTGTCTCAATGGACGCGGATTGCCGGAGGCCCCTGTGGAAAGTTCCCGCGATGGGAATCTAGGTTGGGCACACGGTGATGTTTGTCTGAATTCATTACAGTTCATCTGTTTTGCCGGTTCATGTTAGGTCAATATCATAGACAATGAGGCAGATTCAGAATTCAAGTGGGCTACACGATGGGAAGCAGTTTGGATTGAATGCCCACCATTGAAAGACTAATGAGGCTACCGAAGTTTTTGATCAAGCTAATATTTTTTAGTTCATCCCAGTAAGGGTGATCATATAAACATTACGCTTCACCCTGGAAGGTTTCAGCGGTGGGATTTCCCTTCCCTACTTTTTTCTGTTGTTTGGCCCACAGTTTTGTATCTGCCTCAATATTGAGACTGTCTTAACGACGGGTGAAGTGGATTTCTCACAAACACATGGTGGGCCCTACCTAGCTTTAGTTAGGTAGAAGAATTGCATCTTACTCCTGCCAGGACCTCTGTGGGGCCACTATAATGTATGTATTCTATCTATGCCATGGGCTAAAAAACAAGGCAGATCCAAGGCTGAAGTGGCCTAACCACAGGAAGCAGTGGTAATAATGATACCACTGGTGAAACCTTCCTACGGCTCACCATGGTGTTTATTTTCCATTCAACTTGTTCATAAGGCCACAAAACTTAATGAAGGTAAAACACTATGCCACGAGAAGTTTTTAACCGTAGGCATTTAATCCCCACAATTTAATTTCTCTAGTGTGGCCCACTTGAGTCTTGGATCTACTCCTTTTTGGGCTTATATCTTAAAATGTATAAATGCCTTAAAATGATCCCTTAAAATAGATGGATGAATCTACCTCCTTTTTTTAGCTCACGCTTGAAAATGATTCGTTGAAATGAATGATTGCCCTGAATGATAAAACACATATATCATGGTTGGCCCCACAGAGCCCCTTGCGGGATGAGTCGTTCTAGCGGGGGTAGGACGCAGCCCATGTCCTTTTGTCGGGGTCGTAGGCAATAGGCATCTCTTTTCAATGTATCGAAGCTTGGATTCATCCTAGTTTCCCTAGCATATGCATGTCATGCACAGCAAATCTTAAGCACCCAAATAGTGGGACCCACTGTAGATGGATTATAACCCCACAGTATGACATCAAATGGTGATGTTTAGCTTTAATTTAAACACATGGACATGTGTAGTGCTTGGCTGGAGTTTGATTGCGCTTGTTGTGTGTATATTCTAGACGCTCTAAAGTCGAATACAACTTGAATAAAATCAAATACCTTATGACACATGGTACTGAAATAGTTGGGTTAAGATCAATTCTGTGAAGATCGGCCTAACTATTTAGCCACTTAGTACAATAATTCAAATAATTTATGAAGATGAGAGTTAGTCATTCAAATGGGTTATTTTTACCTTGGAAGCAATTTTTTTTTTTTTTTTTTTATTTTATCACAATGGTGATTGGTTATATCGTTTGTGAACAAAGTAGCACTTAGAAGTAAAAAATATAAAGCAAACTGTCGATTTTATTAAATTGATAAGAAATGTAATACAATTGATAAAAAAAAGAAAGTATGGAAGATAAATTACCAATGGCAGTCCGATCAGGCGAAGCGACCTGGACAGTCTCGACCGTTGTGATTTGGCTAATTAATCGTAGCCTTGATGAATCAAGTATGGCCTTAAGGATTTGAAATCCAATGATGAGGTCATGGATGAAAAGCTAAATTAATTCTAACTTCTTACAACAATGCATTTCATAGAAGTGGATGAAACTAAGTTAAGACTGCTAATGGATCTAGACTTGCTGCGGCGTTGTGCTGGACAGAAGTTGAGAGACTGGACTAATTTAAACATCCATGTGGGATGAAAGAAAAGATAGACAAAATTGTGCTAAATAAAAGAATATGTTTGATTGGATTGACAAATGTTTGGAGCTTTTCATTCTTCATTGCTTTTATAGACTTAGATAGATAGTACCTTCTTGTATGGGCCCCTTTAGCTTGTGGAATTGATAATCCAATTATTTAGCAATCTTGGCCTACCATAATTCTAATTCAAGATAACTATTCAAGACAACAAATGAGTATGTTATCGCATCTATTTATGAGTTCAATCGTGCATTTCTCCGAATATTGGAGGACTTTGGCATAACACATTTCTAACGAAGACGTCCTTTTTAAAAAAAAAAAACACACAACAGGCTCACACTCAAACACACCACATGGCCACCCATATCCATAGCTCAAGTGGTAGACTGAGTGAAAGATACCTCGTTTCAACACTGAGGTCTTGGTATTGATTCCCTAGTGGGGGTGGCTAACAGTGAAGTGTGAGCTGACAGTGGGTGCACTAACAAGCTAACAAAAAAAAAAAAAACACACCACATGAGTACTTGAACCATGACCTCAGTGTTGAAATCCACATATCTATCACATGCTAAAGATGCATTTTTTTTTAAAATAATTTTTATTTTTAACACATCTTCACACCCACACACACTACATGGGTTTGGAACCATGCCCACAAGGTCTATTACATGGTTAAGACACACACACACACACACACACACACACACACACACACACACATATATACCCAACCCAACCTCTTTTTTTTTTTTTTTTTGGTTAGCTTGTTAGTACACACCCATGCATGTCAGTACACACTCCATGTTAGCCACCCCCACTAGGGATCCATACCAAGACCTCAAGTGTTGAAATGAGGTATCTTCACTTGGTCTGCCAAGTTGAGCTATGGATTTGGGTGTAAACCCAACCCAACCCAACCCAACCCAACCCAACTCAACTTTAGGTTGGGAATTCTCAACCCAAGCCTAACCCAAGTGGGATCCATTAGGTTGGTCGAGTGGATATATGTTAATATTTTTGTTATTACATTAGTCTATTATATTTTCAATACAAGTCTTATTTTTTGCACATGTGATTTTATTAATTATATAAATAATTATAATAAAGAAGCTTTTTTTATTTTATTTATTTTTTATTTTAACAAACTAAGTAAAATATAGGACAACTACTCTGAAAATCTTGTTATGTAGCGCCCAATCTATTTGGAAGAGAGAAATCCGGCATATCTTGTTAGCTTGAGTCAGCGAAAATGACATGGACCAATGAAACTCAAGAGCATTGGAATTTCCCATGCCTTCAACATAGACGGTCTATACTCAATCATATGGATGGGGTTTGAGTTAGGTAGCGCAACCTGAGACTTCAACTCGAGCCCGACCCAAGTTTTCATCAGTTTGGTGTTTGTATAGCCCAAGCCCGATACTGAACATCCTGCCCAAGGCCAACCCAATATCCTGTCAATCATGGGTCAGTCGGGTTGAACTCAGCCCTACTCGAACCATGACCTCAGTTGTTCAACCCACCGGTCTACCACATGTCAAAGAGGTCCTTTTATCTTTACAATCTTCCTCAACTGCCCTATGGTATTTCATCCTAAAGTACGGACATGGCGTAAACAGGTACCTAATAGATGAATACTCGATTAGAAACAATGAAAAGTAGTAAACAGTCGAAATTCAACAATCAAGTGCTCCTTAATTAGGGGTCGGGATTCTCTGATTAATCTGATTTTAATAAAACCACCAATATACGCTGTTTCCAACATTAGATGGTCTGGATTTGAGGGACATGACATGTGTACGGTAGGCGAATCTCACCCGCAACCGAACTACGTACAGCCCAATATCTCGCGCTCCGGATGCAGACTGCGTCCTACCCAACCCGTCTCGGGCCACGAAAGGGCAGTTCTGTGGGCAGGCCCACCGTTATGTGTCTGTTTATCCACGCCGTCCACCCCTTCTCTCATATCATTTTAAGGTATGTGCACAGAAATGAATTAGATCCAACGCTCAAGTGGATCACATTACAAATGACCCTTGCATTTAATGCAACCCAAACTTATTGTTTGGTGTGGTTCACTTGAGTGATAGATCTAACTTATTTGTGTGCACATACCTTAAAATGATCTGAAAGAAGATATGGAAGGCGTGGATAAGTAAATACATCACGGTGGGCCCGCCCACAGAACTGCCTGTTCGTGGCTAGAGACGGATGTGGGTAGGACGCAATCAGCGCCCTTGCGCTCAGGACGCGGAGACTCACTGCTCACACGTGCAAAGTAGCACATTTATGTGAAATCCAAGCCGTTAATCAGCTAGGCTATGGTCCATCTGATTCGCTTTGAACGGCGTGGACCATCAGATTTGCATACTAATCTAATTTCTAGGCCAATGCATCTACAAAGTGTGTAGTAGTCCTGATGACGGACTTGGATCTCACACGCCGGGGTGAAAATTGGCATGTGTTTGCCGCAGGCTCCTCAAAAGCGCACGACCGGTGATCTATGGTTTATTCAATTCAATTATCTCTAACATGGGCCGCTTATAATCTTTGGTTTAAGACCATTGGTTTCATGCATCTAAGATCTTAATCCCTAAACATAATTAACGGTGTAGATAGGATCACGTGCTTTGACCCAGAAATCTGGGTCTAGCTTTACGTCGGTGAAAAATCTAGAAATAGTCAAGGGTCCGATCCCTGCATTTATTGGTCTCTTTGCTTTTACTAAGCATGTGGACGAGGTGCACGTGCACGTTTGAAAGGTATGGTGCACTTTACCGGGAGCATATTAGGTGAAATGCCGGACTCACCCAAGACGGTGCGACCCTCACCGTAGGTCTGACCTTGATGTATGTATTCTATATCCAGGCCGTCCATCAGTTTTTCAGATTATTTTATTATATGACCACGAAAATAAAGAAGAATCAATGAGCATAATTTGAGTTTATATCCATCACTGCAACAAGCAAAGATGATGAATGTAGTATACTAGAAATCTCATTATACGCGAAGCTTATACATGCTGTTTCACTTCATTGTTATAGTGAAACCTTTATAGCAAGACATATAACGGTGCATATAATGGAAAGTCCAGATATGAACCTAAGGTATGATTATATAAGACAGTTGATTCGATACGGAATCATTGCGATCTCATATATCTACTAATGATGAAAACCCAATCCAAAATTATAAAAATTTCTAAGTTTGAGTTTAATGGGTAAAAATAATTCACTGATAAGTAGAAAGTTTCAATACTAAAAAATAATAAAATGACCTCATACATGATGAATAGTGATGACCGTTACAAATAGAGGATTGGGTCCTAAAACTCTTAATGAAATTCAATCTAAAGGACACATATTTTAATAGTAATAGTAATACTGTAAAGATTTCATTTATGTGAATATAGAGGTGGTGCCGCATCTTATGAGAGTTAGAGTTTCTATTAGGGTCGTTTATGAAACATAATAAGCATATGTGCAGATGTGATTATATGCATGGTATTTTCAATTTTGTCACTAATGAATAACCAGTTGAAGGTTGCGACTATCAAGGACTTCGATAGAACTTTAAAATAATTAAGAAAAGATTCAAATCAAAAGATATATTTCTTTATGCATAAGAACTATGTTGTACCTCTATGCAATGGATTGTTGAGAATTTCTGTTAAATCAAATAGATTATTTTCAATTTTGAAAATCAAAATCAAAATTCGAATGTTGAATTTCATTGGAAAAAAATCATTTCCCTCTAAAATCATTTTGAAAAATGCAAAAAGGTGGCCTTTTCATTTATTCCCACTTTTTTGGTTTATAAATGATTTTGAGGTTAGTTTACTTATTTGAAAAAATGGGGAGAGAAAATGGGGTTGCGTGTTTGCATTGGAACACGTGCGAGTGTGCGTAGGCAGTGAACCAATGTGGTGGAGTGGTTGTAAAGGCGTTAGTGGCACATTTTAATTGCCTTAGGTGCAACAGTTCATACCCTACATTGAGTGGTTGTAAAGGCGTTAGTGGCGCACTTTAATTACCTTAGGTGCAACAGTTCATACCCTACATTTCTATAAACTAGACCCTCCATGTCTAGAAGCAAGCAATCCAAAATGTAATATTCTCTACAAGAAAATATAAAATCTTCATTTTCTCTTTGTTAAGTCAAGCTTTTAACTCATTGAGTTCTCGAACTTACTGAGCTACTGACTCCAAGAACTCACAAAGTCTGCTAGAGACTCAAAAAAGCTTATCATATCATAGAAGTAATTTAACAACAACTCATCCAACGATATCTAATTTGAGAGGAGAGTCAGCATATCAACACTTTAATTACAACATATCTTATACGTGCTTCAGCCTGATTTCATCAATTCTTCTTCTTCTTCTTCTTTTATAATTTCATTATTCAAAATATTTTATTTTAAAATATTTCCAACGAAATAGGTTGGAATATTTCAATCCTATTGACCCTTTTCTTTTCAATATTTACCGCTTCCTTTACCCTTCTTCTTTTTAGGCCATTGGTAGAATCTTCCCATGTTAAAGATTTTCTAGCTATAATGATGGGCCATCATATAAAAGGTTTGGTTCTTTGCAAGATGAGACTATATCCAACTTCTACCGGGCCGACGTAAAAAGATCGATTGGGATGTATTGTAATACAGAGAGCGGCTTGGCTGCTACCCTCGATCCAGCAATGTCAATGAGACCCTTACCGTAGGACCCACGTGGATGTATGAATTGTATATCCACACGGTTCATCTGATTTTTCAGATTATTTAAGGCCACATTCCCAAAACCTAAGCAGATAAAAATTTAATATGGACTACACCACAGCAAATAGTAGTTATTGACCATTAAAAACCTTTTGGGACACAAAAGTTTTAGATCAAGCTGATATTTGTTTTTTCCTTGTATTTTTGACCTTATCAACAAGTTGGATGGCCAATAAATATTACGGTGAACGCTAGGATCTTTTAATGGTGGGTGTTCAATGACCACTTTTTCCTATGGTGTGGTCCACCAGAAATTTTTATCTACTTCATTTTTGGAACCAAAATAATCTGAAAAAACATATAGACGGAGTGGATATACAATTCATACATGGGGGTGGGCCCTACTGTCAGGGTCTCACCCACATCAATCGCTTCTCTAAATACAATAGAAGAACCGCAAGTGGGTGCATCTATCAGAAAGGTGGGTGGAAACAGTGCTCTTTTATTATTGCCATTGGATAGTTTCGTAGGGTTCGATATTTTTTGCTTGGTGGGGCCCACTCACTAAAGCCAGTTGGTACTGACAACGACGTTGGAACTGGCCCATCTTTTGCAAGATCTATCTACTAATGTCGGTCAACCTACTCTCACTGAAGAAGAAGAAAAAATCAAGAAGACTTTCGAGACATTTCCCATCCACAGGTGGGTCCATCAGATGAACGGTTTGGATCAACGATTCATGACTAGTGGGACCCATAATTGATAATTACAACGTACTATATTAATAGCGAGTTCTCAAGTTAACCTTTTTTTTTTTTTTTTTTTTTTTAAAAGACTATATATATTGCGGTCCACCTACCAGCGAATAACTCCCAAGATATTAATTGCGTGTGAAGTCCAACCCGTCCAACATCATCAGGGTCACCTTGCACAAAAATCAAAGACATCCAGTCATCGGGTAAATCAAACTCGTATTTTACTATTTATCAATGGCTATAATTATTTTCTCTGATATGGCTAACCTGATGTGTTGATTAGGATGATTTTTTATAAGGTGTTCCTCATGGGTGGGTCCAACCTATTGGAAGGATTGGATATAAAATTCAAAATTCACTTAATACGTTGAAAGTCATCTGCTGGGTGGACCCTAATAGTGGTCCAACCGGTATAATATAAAAAATTCCACTAACCACAAGGGATAAACGAAGATAGAGATGCACCTAAAGGTAAAAACTTTGATACTCTAGCAGAATACGATGATCCATACATATGCACTTAAAAAATGTACAGGTGGCATATATGTGGCTCAGATAAGCCGTCCATCTTGTGGGCCGTCTCTAAAATGTCCAAACTGATTAATGAGTGGACATCTGATGGATGGATAAATCAATGGGCCTAGTTCAACAAACAAAATTCATCAACCAGGAATTAGGAAGATCCAATCAAGCTGATTTTAAATTTTGACCTATCTACAACGTCTTTTTCACTGCCTTAACGGTTTGATTTGAGTTAGATATATTGCTTGCATACCATATGTGAATGCATGTACATGAACCATCACACCCAGTTAGAGTATCATATAAATCCTCAATGAGAATTGTTCTCAACTTTTATAATGATAGGGAAAGGGTGAGTAGAGCACCAAAAGCCACATCAGCTTTTTGTTGATGGCCCATCTTGCTTATAATAATGGCCACATACGAGGCAGGGGTTGCGTTTGGAAACACTATTGGAGTGAATTGCAATTTGATTACTTTGGTAAGGAGAAAAATGGCCAAATTCCAATTACCTTCCATTCTATTCCTGTCATATCAATTTGATTAGGTCCACCGGAAAGCTTTATAAGTGTTAAACTCCCTTGATATATATTGATGTATACTAAAAGTTGTAGTTATTTGCACGTGATATTAGAACAGAAGGTCAAGTGTTTGAATCCCATAATATACTCCCACGAGGTTAGGAAAATTGTTTGGTCGGGGATAACGAAATCAAGCTACTAATCCATTTAAAAGATGTTGCCCACATTCTTTTAGATATCTTCCTTTACATGTGAAGTTACTGTTGATACTTAATAGTGTTTTTAATCTAGTGCAGTGATATTCGGTCGACTGAAGTACGCTGTAATGTTTTCGGTTGATTTAGATCTTCTTCAGTTGATCAAGAGACTATAGATGTCTTGGTTGACCAAAGGTGTGACTGAGTGGAATGCATAAATATGTGATTTTGTTTCTAATTTTGTATGGAAGTGGATAAATATACTATAATATAGTATTAGGGTTAAGAATGAAAGAATTTAGCATGTTTTAAAGGGTTTTGAGGGAAAAGCTAGAGTTTTTCATCTATATGATGTTCTATATCTTGTAACTTTCTGATTATAGCGAATAATTCGTCGCTTGGTGCCATGGTTTTTTCCACAATGATTTTTTTTCACATAAAATTTATGTGTTCTACGTGATTGTTTGAATTTTTCTTTCCCTATTCCATTGTGTGATTCCGTCTAAGGTTGTTTTCGCACCGGACAAGTCGTGTTGGAGCTTGTCGCTTCCCCAATAGTTACACACCTGTTTCAAGCGACCTGAGACATATTCAAAAAAATCCATCAACATCTTCATTATTTCCCACTGCCGGTTGATTTAGGAATTGTGAGTAGACCACAATCTAACAACTTTGGTTGATCCAACCTCTTTGAAAGTAATACAATTGCAACTGGGGCTCTGTTTTTTTATTCCAATGATATGAAAGGCGATTGCAATTCAGTAATTTAAGCCTCTACAGCTAATTAGTGTAATTCTATTTAATACTGCATCCAAACACAACATAAAACATCCAAGATACTCGCATAACACATGTGACAACACTTATTTAATATATGTTCGGCCGTACCTAACAAGTTCCAGCACAAGTATTGACAATGACATTCCAAACCATGTTTGGGCACCATCAGTTGATCGACCGATCAAGATGAGAAAAATGGAGGATTTGAAAAGGAATATATAAAAGGCAATGAGATTTTTTCTGTCCTTTGTCATGGTGTGATCATGTCGACGGGAAAAGACTCTGATATATTTTAGTAATTAGTTACATGAAAAAGATTTTTTTTTTTTTTTTTTCTTGAGATACAAGCTTTAATAAATGCTATTTGATTTTGCTTAACCCTAAGTGAAATCACTAGGGCTCACATACCCAATTTAAAGGCTGAAAATATGATTACTCTGGGCCCCACACCTGACAACGGTAGGAAGAGGCAGTCCATGCTCCACCTCTCATTTGGATCCATAAGGTTAGGTAGGGAAAATATCCACGACACCCCCACACAATCGATACAATGTATAACTTTTTTGGAAAGTGATGGTTAACAAATAGAAAGGCTTTGATACACTGGCAGTGTGTGATGGATGATACACAGGCGCTAAGAAATTGCATACATGATATGTAAGTTAAATTAAGCTGTCCAAGTAATGGTTCCCAGTTTAGATGTCTCATTAACAAAAACAAATTATGTTTATTTGATTATTTGATCCGTTGTCGGTCGTATCTCAACAAACAAGTTTATGCTAATTGAGGTTTCCACTAATCTGATTTTCGGGACTGTGACTTAGCAATAGTGGGTTTCACAATTTAATTAGTTTAATGTGTACTAGTCCTGAGTGTCTGTGTATCAAGTGTCACACTCTGCCAGAGTATCAAATAACTCCCCTAATACATTTTAGTTTGCATAAAGGAATCTCTCTGAAATCAAATGCATGGCATATCATATCATCATCAGTTAGCATTTCAATCTTTCTTTTAGATTAGTTAGTCTAATAATGTAGCAGGAAGTTTGGCGGTTCGCCCCAAATTGCAAGTGGGTTCAGAGTCATTTTTTATCCGCTTTTGGAGCCCGATTTGGTTCCCATTTCACATTCCACCTCAAAATATAACCAAATGAGAAAGCGTGGACATCCAAACAGGCACTAATCCTTAAGTTCTTGGATAAACAATATTACAATAATAACTAGTAGTTATTTGGTAAGTGCCTCTACCACCTGTAAAAGAATTCTCTATTGAAGTGGATTACTGTCACAAGAATCCAATCACATCAGTTTTAAAAAATTTGCTCTTTTAGGCACTTTGGTTGCTTTTCACTCATTTTAAAATCATCAATGGCTATGAGAATATAATGTTTTTATATTCAACCCTCATACAATATGTGGAATGTAACCAACACCTTTTATGTTTATCTCTCTCTATATATGGGTGTGTGAGTATTATAAATTATAGTACTCCTGATTACATTAGAAACTTGGACAGTCCAATCCATCGATCTCGACTTTCCATCAGGGCCAACGTACATCTTACAAGTTATGGTGCGAAAATGGCATTGATTGAATGATCTAATCCATTCATATAGTCAGTCATTTTCCAAGAATGGGATAGTTAGGATTGATTCCCAAAACTTTCTCCTTTGAATGAAAAGCAATCCATGATCAGCCCCAACAGACAAATTGCTCAGATTATCAATCCGGCCTATTTTTTCCAACAATGATCTCAACCATCCAGTTGGGTGGGCATGATTTTTGCATGTTAGCCTAAGAACTATCTGTTGTATCTAATGGACCGTTCAAGTTCGGATACAACTAGGAGCATTGTAAAAGAAGATATATATAAATGTATGTAGAGTCCACTGAGTCAGAAGCCACACAATTTCTTCTTTGTCATCATTGGGGAAGCTCAAAAGATAAGATAAGCATGTCTCCATTATACACACACACAGGTAAGTCTCTTATGTTAGTTTTGAGCCATTTAAAAAATGGTTGCAACTTGTATTCCTCAAATGTGGCGATGATGTTCAGCTATCTCAGCCATCTTGCGTAGCAAGTACGTGAATAAGAGAAAATATATTACTATATAATCTTCTAAAAAATAGTCCTTGATTTCATAAGAAAGAAAAAAAATTCTAAAAGAAGATAAATGAAAGTGATATTACTGATGAAAAGTTTGAATAAAATAATTTAAAAAATTTTCTTTATATGACTTATATAAGTTTTGAATTCTAAATTTATTAATTTATTAAAAAATTTTCTTTATATGACTTATATAAGTTTTGAATTCTAAATTTTCACATTTTTATTAAAATAGTAAACGGTTTCTAAACTGATTCAAATTTTTTTTTTATTTTTATAATAACTCAAATAAGAATTTTAAGCTATGGGAGAATTTAAAAAACCCTAAAACAAATTAAAAATAACAAAAAATTATAATTTATTAAAAATAATAAAATTTACCTTTAAATGATTTATTTTTTAAAAACCATTTAAGAGTCAATACTCGTTAGCATTGTCGAACATGTAGAGCCCGTCAACAACTTTCAAATGATATATTATACATTTGAATTTTCTATCTCAAAATTTTTTCAATCTTGATCATTCATGAAATTTTCTTTGACTTTATTCTATATCAGCATCCAAATTTCGAGTCCCATTGTGAATGGAGGGTATTTCTTAAATCATGCTAATCAGATAATTCTAACCATTTAATTAATTCCTATAAAATAAATGGTTAAAAGTAAAAGAGTAGTCCAAATTTAAAAGGAAAACTTAGGTGGTGAGCATTATGTTCTTAGTACAAATTTGTCAAGGATTTGGAAAATCTAGATTATTGATGTAGGAAAGAGCATGAAGGGATAAAGATAAATATCATCGTCTTCCTGAAGTGAATATGACCTTCAATTCACAATGCGTATTGGCTCTCAAATCCATAAGAGTTAAAAAAAAATCGAAATGTATTTCATTAAAATTTCTCTCAACTGAAATTATAAAGCTTTAAATAATAAAATGAAACCATGATTAAGAGTTCTGATGCAAATAAACTAAAATTTACCTAAAATAGTAAAACTTATTTAAAATAGAAAGTTGTAATCTAACTACGAGGATGATTCCGGACATAACAAGAAGCAAACCTTAAAAAGACACTAAATACTAAAACTTTAAAAATATAAAGTTATGTTTGACCTAAACTTATTAATAATAAGTTTTACGAAAAAACGGAAGAATTGAATAGGTATGAGTCGTTTTCTCACTAAATAAAGGGACGCGATATGCTCACGGGTGTCAATTGGCCCATAATGAAATTTAAGTTGAAATTTATAGGTCAGGCGTCTTATAACTCATTCTAGATCAAAAGTTATTGTTGATTTATGGTTTATACTTTGAACGGCAATTTTCTCAATCTGAAATTTCTCTCATCCGTATGCACGTAGGCCTAGTTACATCATGCCCTAGGTAAGATTGAGCCCAGATATGATGGATTACATCCACTTTTATATGAGTTATTTTCAGTCCTTCTGAGCCAATAATAGATCTACTGCCCGCTGTACATCAATTATCATTTTAAGAGTTACCACCACTTTTTAAAGAGATATAAAGTCCATGTGCTTGGACCACAATGTCCGGTCCATGCACCCAAATGATAACTTCTAACATGTTAAGTGCATGTAAGATCCGATCATTCCAAAAGCTGGCCCACCATCAGGACCACTTAGTGCAAAAATCAGCCCTATCCATTCATCAAGTAGACCACACTTGCAAACATCAGCTCTCTTTACTCATTATGTGGACCACACTACAAAAACAATATGTAGCTATTGATAAATAGCAAAATACAAGTGTGGTCAATTTGATGACCGAATATCCTAGTTTTTGCACAAAGCGACCTTCATGATGAGTGCAACCCATTGGACCGTTTGGATGTCACAAACACATGAAAGGTTAGAAGTTATCCATATGATGGACTGTATTTTATAGTCCAATGCTCTTGACTTGAGACTCTCTTTTTTAAACGGTGGAGAACTAACATAAGAGTTTAGCCCCTCATAAAGACAGCACCATGGTGGGCCCCACAGAAGTATGGGTGATGATATACGTTCCAGCGTATGTGATGACTCACTTGCATGTATTTGAATAAATAAAAGACACATTTTCCACGTTCCTACCTTTGTGGAGTGACCTAAACGCAATGACAGTGTTGCATTGCATGCGTCCACTTAAGATGCAATAATCAACTTAGTCTCAATGCTTGCAATAGTTATAACCATTTCGGCCATAAACTATTCTAGATTGACTGATCCGGATCACGCAGTGGGGCCCACTTGGACCGATCGGATCATGGCTCAGAAAGGTAATCCCAAATCCAACGGTTTCAGTACCACGATCAGGGCTACAAAAATCATGGGGTTCTACGTCCCATTCAAACTGTGGGTCCCACTGATCACTGGGTTAGGATCATCCGATCATTTCATTTTTTCTCCAAATCTGTACAAGCTATATCGTTCCCATTATGGACGGTCTGGATGGACCGATATATGGGTACTCACGTGTGCTAATAGCTGCGCGTGATCACCAACCATGATACTCCCTCATAAAATATTCCCACTTGATTTCAATCACTTATAAAAACCATAGACTAATCAAAACCCAAATCTGTCAATCCCTTAAAAATAGTGAGGCCATTATGACTACAGTGAACATTGCAGCATCTTTAGTCAGGTAGTGACCTGATTATTGTGGGCCCCACCTTGATGTGTGTGTTGTATATCCACACCGTCCATCCGTTTTTTCTAGCTTATTTTAAACGTGGGTCCAAAAATGAAGCAGATCCAAATTTCAGGTGGATGACACCGGAGGAAACAGTGGTGAATTACCATTAAAAACTTCTTGTGGGCTACAAAAGTTTTGGATGAAGCTGATATTTGTATTTTTCTCTTCATCCATTCTTTTTGACCTTACCAACAGATTGGATGGAAAATAAACATTACGGTGGGTCCTAGTAAACTTTTTAATGGTGTGCATTCAATCACTACTGTTTTCTATGATGTGGTCCACTTAAAATTTAGATATTCTTATGTTTTGAACCCATATCCTGAAATGATCTGAAAAAAGGGATGGACGGAATGGATATACAACACATACATCAATCTGGGCCCCACAGTCAGGACCTGACCGAACTTGGTCATGTCCTGACCGGACCGAATCCACTCCCGCCAATAAGACAAACGAAGAAGAACCAACCAATGGAAATCTGCCACGTAAACGTAAGCAATTTCAGGTTGCGGATGAGCTTGGCCATGCCATGTCTGTCTGGGCCTTTTGGCTAAGATCAAGAGCTCCTCCATATGCCTATCCTCCCTACTCTCCTACCCATCTAAGGAAACATAGGCCCACGGCCCATCCCCCCCTCAAAAGGGAAGATCCCTTCAGACATATGGGAAATATAATTGATGCATTGAACCCTGTATAAGAGAAGGCAATTTGGACGGTTGTGAGGTGGTGTGGAAGCATGGTAGAAGTGGGCCATGCATCAAGATGTATCTTACACGTGACATACATGATCTTGATAGAGATGTCCAACATAATCCCACCCGGGATGGGCGTGATCTGTTGGATAATGAGCCATGTCCTGACCACATATTGTGGAGACCTGGGTCATCCCTCTAATGATTTAATTTGCGAGTCAAGATGGTTAATTTTTTCTTAAATGCTATTAATATTACAAATTATTTTTTAATTTTTAAAATCAATTTTCAACCGTTTAAATCAAGGATTGCAAAGTGATTGGCATTTCGGGAATTGAAGATCTGACAATTAGGATCATCCATGACCGGACTCTATTCGAACCAAGTGGGCGAGTCGATTCAAACCGAGTAGCCTTCCCCCGGTCCGAATTCAAACCGAGTCGAGTCCGACTCACCCAATAACTCGAATTGATCCGAAATCCAACTTATTCATACTTGACTCGATCTAAAAACTGACTGGACTCAGGTTCATATATATATATATATATATATATATATATATATATATATATATATATATATATATATATATATATATATATATAATACCTCTAAATACCTAATTATCTAACTTACTATATCGCACAATACGCCCGCACCTGACCCGATCTCCCTCCCTCCCTCAGCTCGGCAGCCACCTACTAGGGTCACTAGCTCAGGTCGACCCAACTCGGTCTTTGTGACTAGGCCGGACTCGGTCCGGATTAGTCCAGGCTAAATCTGGACTCGAATCAGTCGGACATGCTGGACTCGGTAATAAATTGGATTGAGTTCGGGTTAGGTCTATTTCAAAACTGAGTCAAGTCGGGTCAGCCCTAACTCGGTCCAACTCGACTTGATGCCCAACTCTAATCAATGCATATAAAAGGATTCCCAATCTCATTACACTCTTCCAATCTTGATTTTAGAGATGTTGGACGGTCCATATCCTTAATTTGTCATGGCCTGAATATCAGAATCATAACCCTAATGAGCCTTCCAGTGGGATTAATCATCCATTTGTAGGCCACCAATTGGATGGTTAAGATTACCTGAAAATGCGGGTATGCTATCTATCTATCTACTTGTGGGGCTCACAAATAATAGAAGGTGATTGGACATGCAAATTGATGAATTATGGGATACCGTGGACGTATGGTGGAGTGGATGAAACTCCCATGTCGGCCTCACATGTACCATACATGACCTCCAATCAAGACGCCCTAAGTTGGGTCCCACAAGGAATGGGCAAAACCCCAAAAATCCTACCGATTTGACACTCCCATCAATGAACATTTATCCATCAAATCTAGACCATTGTTCTCTCCTCATGATCGCCACCGACGGCCCATGAATTGGACACTTAAAATGCCCGGCACCCCAATCCAAATTCACCCCAACAAGATGGACGGTCCGGATTCAACAAAAATTTAGTAGTTTACAGTGGATGTGTGCCCATGCGTATGATATTAAATGAAAATAGGAAAAATGAAAGATAAAAACAGCAGAGAGGCCATGCTACAAGTCAGCACCAGCAGAAAAACCTCAGGGGGGATGCACTTACAGTGCAGCGGTCCAAGTCATGTGAATTCCATCAACTTGCTGCATGGGCCCCACTTACATATACATACATCCACCTAAAGAGCCTCTACCCATGAATCTTCCCACCATCACATGAGTTGACCCACATCAAAACCCATGAAGAAAATAATCCTCAAAAATAAAAATAAAAAACAAAGGAAAAAGACTACTATATATTCCAACCCTCCTCTCTCTTTTTTTCTTACAACTTCATCTTTCCTTTGTATTTCTATATTATAGGTTTTGAATTGGTGTGATATGGTCCACATGGATAGTAGCTGCACTGATGAGATCACAAGCGATTCGATCTCAGTTGCATCTCAACCATTGATCCAACCCAAGCGATCACCGGATGGCTTGCAACAGGTTGGGAGCGGTGCAAGCATCGTCTTGGACTCCGACGGAGGAGTCGAGGCCGAGTCGCGCAAGCTCCCGTCGTCGCAATACAAAGGTGTGGTGCCCCAACCGAATGGCCGGTGGGGCGCACAAATCTATGAGAAGCACCAGAGGGTGTGGCTAGGCACATTCAATGAGGAGGCTGAGGCCGGCCGTGCTTATGATATCGCAGCCCAAAGGTTCCGTGGGCGAGATGCAGTCACTAACTTCAAGCCGCTGTCTGAGGCGGATCGGGACGGCTTTGAGGCCCACTTCTTGAGCTCCCATTCCAAGGCTGAGATCGTCGACATGCTACGTAAGCACACGTACGATGACGAGCTCCAGCAGAGTAGGCGTAACTCTGGGGCGCTCGACTCTCAAGGCAGCCCGGGTAACCAATGGGCCTTTGGGAACCCAGGCTACCATGTCGAAAAGGTAAGAGAACACCTCTTCGACAAGGCAGTTACCCCAAGCGATGTTGGGAAGTTAAATCGGTTGGTAATACCAAAGCAGCACGCCGAGAAGCACTTCCCAATACAGATAGGAAGTGCTTCAAAAGGCGTGCTGCTGAATTTTGAAGACGCGCAGAAAAAAGTGTGGAGGTTCCGATATTCCTACTGGAATAGTAGCCAGAGTTATGTTCTTACGAAAGGCTGGAGCCGATTTGTAAAAGAGAAGGGGCTGACGGCTGGCGATATCGTCAGCTTTCAGCGATCAATGGGTGTGGATAAGCAACTGTTCATCGATTGGAAGCCGCGGGCCGGTGGGTGTATTGGGTTGCACCGTCAGGTCCAGCCGGTGCGGGTTGTTCGGCTATTTGGGGTTGACATTTTTGAAATTCCGGTCAGGAGCATCGCCACCAACAGTGTTGGTGGCAGTTGGAATGGGAAGAGGAGTAGGGAGATGGAGATCTTGCCCTATGAATTCTGTAAGAAGCAATGCATAGGAGTTTTATAACATAGCTGATGTTGGTTTTTTTTGTTTTTCCTTTTTCTTTTTGTAAAATAGTTTGAGAGAGGGAGGTGGATGGGGAATGTATAGTGCTGAAATTGAGGAGAGAAAGGAAATCTTTAGAGAGGAATATATCATATGTTTGCTTCTTCTTCTTTTTTCTTTTGGCCGCGTTTGGTTGCACCAAATATCTCAAAATTCTGCGGAATATGATATTCGTGATTAATCAATCTTATTTGGTGCAACCAAACGCACCCTTCAGTTTTTTCTTATCTCATTGCTAATTCCACATGTGTGGAGTTATGCCCATCCATCCACTGAGACGTGGCTAAATCTGAGCTTTCTATTTAATTAGAAATAATGCATAGATGGTCTGATTAAAAAGTATAAGCAGTGCCACTCCTCGGGTGGGCCACAATGTGCAAACTGCAAAGTAAAACTTAGACCGTTAAAAATAAATTTCCTGGCTATCCATTTGTTTAAGCCAAGCTGTAGGCCGACCTCTTGTATGAAGTGGGCTTGGTTTTATTTGCTAGGGGATCTAATAACATAATCATATACGCGTTTCATATTGGCACGTGTGTGCTTGCGTGTGGAATTAGCAAGCCTCATTCTTCCACGAGATGATAAGTATCATTTCTTTCATTTCCTGATCAAAAAGGTCGTGATTCAATCAAGGGTTCATGCGAGGGGTGGAAGACGGGTCAATGCTCACACGTGTCATAGATCTGGGCCACTCATTAGGTAGGGCGCACCATGTACCCGCCGTGTAGCAAAAATCAGGGCACTACACTCCTCAAGTGGTGTTGGGTGCTGTGGGGCCCACTGTAGTATATGTGTTTTATCCACTCCGTCCATCCGTTTTGCTAGGTCATTTTAAGGCATGAATCCAAAAATAAAGTAGATAAAAGGCTTATGTGGACCACACCACAGGAAATAGTAGCAATTGAACGGCCATCAGCCATAATTAAAAACTTCTGACCTTATGGAAAATGAAAATTATGGTGGGCCCAAGGAATGTTTCAACGGTGGGTGTCATTATCCTCACTGTTTCCATTGGTGTGGTCTACTTGTGCCTTAGATCTACTTTATTTTTGGTTCATGCGGTAAAATTCAAAAATGATTTAGCATAATGAATGAATGGAGTCGATATAAAACACATACATCATGGTGAGCCCCACATTGCCCAACACCACCTAGGGTTTTGGGGTCACCACCCAATTCACTCCCCATCAAGTGAGCCACGTATGCATAATGAATTAGTATTATTGGACTTTTATTTTCCTCGACACCATTTTTCTTATATAAGTTTGACATATCTGATCAGTGAGCCACCATTATTATTTGCTTCATGGCATGTTGACAATCCACCTACTTGATAAATGCAGACATCACCCCTCACATGAGGGGGAGTGGATTAAGTGCAGCTCTGCCTCACCCAACATGGTACAACGATGACTATGGGCCACCTTGATGTATGCATTGTATAGCCACGCCTTAAGTGGATCTAAATTTCAGGTAGGTCATTATATAGGAAATAATGGTGATTCAACATCCACCATTAAAACCTTCTTAGAGCACACCGTTATATATATTTATTTGCTATTTGCTATGTGTGTGTAGAAAAGGTACAATGCCTTCCAGCTGATATTAACGCCCCATAAGGTCGAGTGGTGTGGGCCCCATCGTGATGCGTTTTGAACATCTACCCCATCGGTCAGATGCACCATTCCATCGTGGGCTTAGGTGTCAAATCAAGTCAATCCGTGACTTGTGTGGGCCACACCACATACAGAAGTGGGGAGGGGCCGTGCACCATTAAAACATTCATAACCATTTTTAGGGCCCACCGAGATGTGTTTTGAAAATCCAGCCCATCCATTATGTGTATCCCACTTGAATGAGGGTTCAGACCAAGTTTCAGGCACATGCAATACTCATGTGGGCCCCACCAAGTGCTTTTATATGTTTTAACGGTGTCTTCACATAATTTTAGATGGTATGGCCCACCTGAGTTCCGTATACGGCTGATTTTTGGTATATCCCATAATTTAAAGGGTACCCATCAAATGAACGGTGTTGATGGTTGAAACACATCACGGTGGGGCCCACACAGCTCGACCTCACGGGAGCTTATAGTCAGCTCTCTCTCTCTCTCTCTCTCTCTCTCTCTCTCTCTCTCTCTCTATATATATATATATATATATATATATATATATATATAATTTTGGCCCATGAGAAGTTTTGAATGGTCAATCATCACTTTTCCCTGTGGTGTGGTCCACCTGAAAATATGATCTGCTTCATTCTTTGGCTGATGCCCTAAAATAAGCTAGAAAAACAAATGGACGGTGTAGATATAAAATAATACATCAAGGTGGGCTCCACGATCAGGACTGCACCGTATTGGGTGAGGCTGGGCTGCACCTAATACGGTCCTCACATAAGGCGCTGATTGAATCACGCCCAAAACATGCCAGCCGTTGATGATAATCAATGCTTGGTGGCAATGATATATAGTTTTGGGATTTGACATTTACACCCAACCTGGTTCATGGCCCTTTTCTGTCTCCACTTTTGGTAATACAATAGTCGTACTGTTGTATTACCAAAACTAAAAAGTGGTCGTGTGATTGTAAGCAGTGGGAAACCATTGTGGCTGTTGCTAGTTTGGTAAGTCAAAATGCAATAAATCTCAAAATGGATGTTCAGGCCCTAAAGACTGTGATAGAGACAACCACAGATATAGAAAGCAGGTTTCGGCTGTTATAAAATATTGATTTTATAAATATATTTTAAAATAAAAAATAATATATTTAATATATAAAAAGTGTTTGAAAAAATTACTTTTTCATGATTCTGGGAATAGTCCCACATTGAAAAAAGAGAAGAATTTTTTGTAGTTTTAAATGAAAACGGTGGAATATTATAATATTTGCTTACCTAGTCCAAGGACTATGGACCTTGCGTGTATACCGGAACACCCGCGTGCACGGGCACGGTCACGGGCTCGGTGCGAGGGCGTGAGGCAGTGTGGCTGTAGAAGCGCTAGTGACGCACTTTACACTTTTCACTTTGTAACCTTGAGCGAGACGTGAACGAGTTGCGGTGCGACTAAATGGCTAAGGCGGATGGATGGCTGGATGAAATCTAGAGAACTGAATGAGAGTTCCTCTGTATATATAGAGAACTGAAAAAAGAACTGTTCCAGCAGATCTATAAAGGGTTGATTGTGCCATTAGTGCGGTCCAAATTGCTACTCTACAATGGCTAGCCAATGACTAGAAAATGCTTCTTTGTCTCACAACATCAACATGCGTGAACTTAATGGCCCATGCACAACAGCCATAAAATGGCTAGTTTTCTCCAACAGCTAGAAAACGGTCATGGGATTTATTTCCCTGGACCATAACCCCCAGCCACCATAGCCTATAAAAAGAGGGCCTGGATGGGTTTCCAATCCATCTCTCAACCCACTCCAGCAGACTCATACCAACTGAGATAGCCCACCACTCCTCTCCTATACTCTAGTGATTCCAGCAAGACAGCAAGGGTTGAACCTCTGCTTGAAGAACAGACCAACAGTGTGGTGTAGAACGATTCAATTGAACCAGTCGTTGAATAACTGACCAGTGCAGTGGTCTAAATCACATGTTCTCTTCTCTTTTTCTCTTTTGAGATTTTTCTTTATTGTAAATCTGCCAGATAGTGTGTAACAGATTTCCATTTGGTGGGTCTTCGCGTTTGCTTAATGCAAACCCACACCAAGCTCATTGTATCCTAAAAGTGGTTTGCCTGTTACCTATCAGTATACTCAATTCACTTCAGTAGGGGCAAATAATGCTTTAAGGACAACGTTTCAAATGTGCTTCAGCCTGTCCTTAGTTCAAATATTTTTTATTTTTGGCTTTCATATTATACAGAAATAATATTAATCTGTATAATTTTCAACAATCTTAAAACGTTATTTAATGGAAGTCGACAGTGTTTCATCCATCAAGTTGATGAATCAGGACTGGATACGTCTCGATCGGTTCAATGGAACCAATTTTACGAGATGACAAGACAAGCTGAAATTTCTTCTGACAGCGCTGAAGATCTACTACATATTAAATTCAAATCTGCAAGCACTACCTGAAGCATCCGACAAAGACACACTTGAACAGGTGGTTGCCCGCAACAAACGAGCAAAAGACGAACTCTTGTGTCGTGGACACATTCTGAACCCACTCTCCGACCACCTGTACGGTCTTTACCAACAGACGTCATCAGCAATTGAGATCTGGGCCGCTCTGGAATTCAAATACAAGGCTAAAGAAAAACGTACCAACAAATTTCTCGTCGCCAGGTATTTTGACTTCAACATAGTAAATAAAAAACCGTTGTTGTCCCAAATCCAAGAATTGCAACTAATAGTAAACAAAATCAAAGCCATCAAAATTGATCTTCCTGAATCATTTCAAGTCGGGGCTATAATCACTAAATTGTCACCGATATAGAAAGACTATAGAAAGAAGTTGCTGCATAAAACTGAGGACTATACACTGGAACAAATTCAGAAACACCTCAGAATTGAGGAAGAATTCCGTAACCACGACAGAAAGAATGATAACGAGAATACCTCGTCTAAGGTACATGCAGCAGAGAACACTAATAACAAGAATCCCGAGAAGGACGATTCCCTGAAACCCAATAAAAGAAAATTCAAGAAAAATGCCCAAAAAAGTTCAAAGGCCCATGCCATGTCTGTGGGAAAATCAGGCATTACGCTCGAGTATGCCGATATCGTTAAAAAGAGGCAAGCCGATATTGTGGCTATGATCACCGAGTGAATACCATCCAAAAAGTTCCGGGTTGGTGGTATGATATCATCTTGATGCTACAACAAATCAGCCTTTAAAACCTATGAAGAATTGACCGATGGTCAAGAAATCCAAATAAGTAATGAAGTTCAATCGAAGGTCGTTGGCAAAGGAACTGTCGAACTGATATTCACCTCTGGGAAGAAAGTGATTCTAACTAATATACTACACGTCCCAGACATGAGACAAAACTTAGTTTATGGGGATCTCCTGGGTAAAGCAGGCATAAGGGTAGTGTACGAGTCAGTTAATCTGATTCTGTCAAAGAATGAGAATTTTGTCAGAAATGGATATGCTTGTAATGGGATGATCAAGTTTTCTTTAAATGAAAGCAGCACTTCTGCATGTATGGTTAAATCCGTTAGACTGTGGCATGATAGACTAGCTCATATAGGGTATAATACCTTGAAGTTTATGGCTAAAAATGGTTTAATCTCATACACAAATAATGAAACCGATAAATGTGAAGTGTGCATACGATCTAAAATGACAAATAAACCTTTTCCATGTGTTAAAATATCGTCTCAAGTATTGGATCTTGTGCACAATGAAACCTTTCGTGTATACCCTACGAAGGCGCACTTAATGAAGGTAAACGGTACTTCATAATCTTTATAGATGATTGTTCTAGATATGTGTATGTTTATCTGTTAAAGAGCAAAGATGAAGCATTGAACATATTTAAAATATATAAAGCAGAAGTAGAAAATCAACTAAATAAGAAGATAAAAATTCTCCATAGCGATAGAGGAGAAGAATACTTCTCAAATGAATTCGATAACTTTTGTGAAGAACATGGACTAATACATCAATGTATTGCGCCATACACACCTCAACAAAATTAAATAGCTGAAAAGAAGAATAGAACATTAGTAGAAATATTCAACTCAATGCTGATAAGAGCAAAGTTGCCACTAACTTTATGGGGTGAGGCACTGCTTGCAGCATATCATATACTAAACAGAATTCCTTCTAAAAAATATAAAATATCTCCATATGAAACATGGAGAGGTAGAAAACCTAACCTAGGATATCTTAAAGTGTGGGAGTGTCTTCCATACTGCAGAACTCCTAATCCAAAAAGAACTAAGTTAGGACCAAGAGCTATTAAGTGCGCCTTCGTAGGGCATACACAAAATAGTAAAGCTTATAAACTTCTAGATATAGAGTCTAATACAATAATAGAATCAAGAGACGTTGAGTTCTTTGAGAACTCACTATCCTTGTAGTCAAAGGATTATGAAATTCAAACTCCTAAAAGAGAACCAGATAACATAGCTCCATAAATAGTGGAAACTCCTTTTGAACCTCGTAGGAGTCATAGGACAAGAATAGAGAAGAGTCTAGGAGATGACTACATAAATTCACAATGCGTCATTTTCTATCTTGTATAAGGAGATAAAGAAAAGGTTATAAGAAAAATACTTATAATGATAACTATAGAAGATGATCCTAAAACATATAAAGAAGTTGTATCCTCTAGAGACTCAGCTTTCTGGAAAGAAGCTATAAACGATGAAATGGAATCCATAATGTCAAATCAAACATGGGAACTAGTAAAGTTACTTTCAAGTTCTAGACCTATAGGTTGTAAGTGAGTATTTAGGAAGAAATATCACACTAATGGGACTATCCAAACCTTAAAGCTCGACTAGTAGGTAAGGGTTTTAGACAAAAAGAATGGATAGATTATTTTGACACATACTCTCATGTAGCTAGGATAACATCCATTAGGATATCGTTTCCGCTAGCTTCCATACATCATCTTCACATCTATCAAATGGATGTAAAAACCGCATTCCTGAATGGTGACCTCAATGAGGAGGTAGATATGGAACAACGTAAAGGATTCGTTTTACTAGAAAATGAAAACAAAGTATGTAGATTAATCAAATCTTTGTATGAATTAAAACAAGCACCAAAATAATGGCATGAGAAGTTTGATTCTAAAATACTATCTCATGGTTTCATGCATAATATAGCTGACAAATGCACATATTCTAAAGTAGATGGTAGTTATATTATTATTATTTGTCTATATGTTGATGACATGTTAATAATAAGTAATAAAATAGAATGTGTGACTGAAACAAAGAGGTTTCTATCTTTCGTATTCAAAATGGAGGATCTTGGACAAGTTGATACCATCCTATATATCAGAGTTAAAAAACATTGTGGGGGTTATGCTTTGTGCCAATCTCATTATATTGAGAAGATACTAAACAAGTTTAACCATCTAAACATAAAAGAAGCAAAAATTCCATTTGATTCAAGTATCAAACTAAAAGAAAATACCGGAAGAATAGTTACACAATTAGAATATGCGAGTGCTATAGGGAGTCTTATGTATACTATGCAATGCACTAGACCTGATATCGCATATGCTGTGAGTAAACTCGGTAGGTTTACTAGTAACCCCAGTACTAAACATTGGAATGCAATCAGTAGAGTCTTTGGTTACTTAAAAGCAACCAAAGACTTAAGACTATTTTATTCAGAGTTTCCTACTGTATTGGAAGGATATATCAATGCGAGGTAGATATCGAGTGCAAGAGACAACAAGTTTACTACAGGATGGGTATTCACCCTAGGAGGTGTAGCTGTATCTTGGGGATCCAAAAAACAGACTTGCATAACGTAATCAACTGTGGGTTTGAATTCATAGCCCTGGCTGCAACAGGCTAAGAGGCTGAGTGGCTAAGAGATCTTCTATTAGAAATCCCTTTCTATGTAAAGCTTATATCAGCTATGTCAATACATTGTGATAGTAAAGCCACATTAGCTAGAGCCTATATCGGCACATATAATGGTAAGTCTAGACATATCAGTCTTCGATATGATTACGTTAGACAATTGATTCAAAATAGAATCATTGCTATTTATTATGTGAAATCAAGCAATAACCTGGCAGACCCTTTCACTAAACCTCTACCGAGAGAAGTAATAAAGGCTACATCTAGAGGGATGGGGTTGAAACTCTTCAACCAAAATTCCACCAGTGATGGTAACCCAACCTAAAGTCAGAAATCTCTAATTTCGGGTTTAATGGGTAAAAACAAGTCACTGATATGTGAAAAAATTTTCAACACTAAAATATATAAAACCTCATCCATAATAGATAAGTGTTGAGCGTTACGAAAGAGGGTTGAGTCTTAGAACTCTTAATGAAATGCAGTCTATAGGACAAGTGTTTTATAGTAACGGAGACACTGGAAGGATTTAACCTATATGAACATAGAGATGGTGCCGTCTCTTATAAGAGTTAGGAGTTTTCTCTCGGGATCGTTCATGAATTAGAATAAGCACATAACCATTAATTGTACTGAGCAAGATTGTGAGAACTCTAACAAACACATAATGAATATGTGTGTGGTTTCTCCGACTCTATTATCTAGGAATAACTGGTTCAACGCTACGGCTACCCGCCATTTCAACAGAGTTTTGAGATACTTACACTAAGGGAAGATTAAAATCCAAAGATATCATTCTTTATGCATATAAACTAATTATTTTAGTAAAAATGTTTTATCGAGAAAATATATTTTTATAAAAATCAGTGGGGGATTGTTATAAAATATTGATTTTATAAATATATTTTAAAATAAAAAATAATATATTTAAAATATAAAAGTGTTTGAAAAAGCACCTTTTTCATGGTTTTAGGAATAGTCACACATTGGAAAAAGAGAAAAAAAATTTGTGGTTTAAATAAAAACAATGGAGTATTATAATATTTGCTTACCTAGTCCAAGGACTATGGACCTTGCGTGATCCAGTGCATAGCACTGGAACACCCGCGCGCGCGCTCGTGCTCTGGCTTGGGCTCAGGCTTGATCTCGGTCTCGATCTCGGTCACGGGTTCGGTGCGAGGGCGTGAGCATGTGAGGCAGTGTGGCTGTAGAGGCGCTAGTGGCGTACTTTGCACTTCGCACGTCCGCATCGTGTTGTTCCTTCGCTACCTTGAGCGAATAGGAGCGAGACGTGTGCGAGTCACGGTGTGACTAAGTGGCTAAAGCGGATGGATGCCTGGACGAAATCAAGATGACTGAATGAAAGTCCCTCTGTATATATAGAGAGTTAGAAAAAAGAGTTGTTGCCGCAGATCTGTAACAGATGTGCCATTAGTGCAGGGTGCAGCTGTAACTGCTGCATGGTTAGTCCAACAGCTAGAAAACGGCTAGCTACTGTCTTACAATAATCAACATGCAACAGCTTAATGACCCATGCACAACGGTCTGAAAATGGATAGTTTTCTCCAACAGCTAGAAAACGGTCATGGGATTTACTTCCGTGGACCATAACCCCCAGCCATCATAGCCTATAAAAGGAGGGCCTGGATGGGTTTCCAATCCATCTCTCAACCCACTCCAGCAGACTCATACGAACTGAGACAACCCACCACTCCTCTCCTATACTCTAGTGATTCTAACAAGACAGCAAGGGTTGAACCTTTGCTTGAAGAACAGACCAATGGTGTGGTCTAGAACGGTTCAACTGAACCAGTGGCTGAAGAACTGACCAGTGCAGTGGTCTAAATCACATATTATCTTCTCTTTTTCTCTTTTGGAATTTTTCTTTATTGTAATTCTGCCAGATAGTGTGTAATAGAGTTCCATTTAGTGGGCCTTCGTGTTTGCTGAATGCAGACCCACACCAGGCTCGTCGTATCCTAGAAGTGGTTTGTCTGTAACCTATCAGCATACTCAATTCACTTAAGTAAGGGCAAATAACGCTTTAAGGACAGCATTTCAAACGTGCTTCAGCCTATCCTTAGTTTAGATAATTTTTTATTTTCGATTTCCACATTATACAGAAATAATATTAATCTGTATAATTTCCAACATCGGCACATGGGCCTCACTGGCAGAGATGGTAATATAATCCAATTGTCCATCACATAGGTGTAAGAATTCTACAAGGTAGGTCTTATTGATAAATGGTTTAATTGGATTTCCCTGGGGTTGGATAATGTGATGGAGCATACCAGTAGACCCTACAAAGTTGCGATTCATTTAGAATTATGTAAAGGATAGTGCGCTACAACTATATCACAAGCATAATGTTTTAGTTAAACTAAGATTGTCAAATTGTGTGGAGCATTAGATAGGAGTTTGGATAGATGTCAAATCCTGCAACCTTCTAAACTATATAAGCATGGCTAGTGTAATGCTTCAATTTTCAAAACCTAAGTATACAACTCGTTTTTCAAAAATTTGAGTGTTAATCTTTAAAGATAGCAAAATTTCACGTATATATATATATATATTCTTTTATAGAGTTATCAGTTTAGTGGAAGAGAAACAAATTAAGCATTAAAGAAATTTGCATACACATTTAGAATATACAAGCGGCTGCCCATAGGACTAATACAAACCAATGTCTCAGTACTCATAATTACAAAAGGAAATAATTTAACATACGAAACAAAATAAATTATAGCTAATCTTGAATTGAAAGATCATGTAGTTACTCTTGGTCAAATACAACATACATCCTTGGTTTTTGTATCATGCTCCTTATCGACCTAAACATGAGGATCATTTAAACCACTTGCACTACCTGTATGGTTATATATTCAAAGGATGAGTGGCCAGCTCAGTGTGAATTCACTTAAAGATTACACACCACCGTATTAGTTAAATATAGTTCAAACAATAAAGCATACAAAATAATTCACAATGCAATCTTATTTAAATCATGGATGCGTGAATGCATATCAACTGGGGATATTCATTTAGTTGGACAAATGAATGGACCTTTCAAACAGTCGGTCCATTTGTGCAAGAGAATGTGTCTTTCAAATAGTCAGCTCATTCATGCACGAGCATGGATCTTTCAAACAGTCGACTCATTCATGATAAGAGAATGGACCTTTCAAACAGTCAGTCCATTCGTGTAAGGGAATATGACTTTTAAACAATCAACTCATTCATGTAAGAGAACGGACCTTTCAAACAGTCAATCCATTTAAACAAAAAAATAGATCTTTTAAACAGTCAACTTATTCAATTTACAAGAAAATGGATTTTTCAAACAGTCGACCCATTCATGTAATTGAACGAATATTTCAAATAGTCAGTCCATTTAAGCAAAAGAATGGATCTTTCAAACAGTCGACTTATTTAATTTGCAAAAGAACAGATCTTTCAAATAGTCGACCCGTTCATGTAAGATAATGACCCTTTCAAACAATCAATTCATTTAAACACGAGAATGGGTATTTCAAAAAATCGAACCATTCGAAATGCAAAAAGGGTCATTCGAATTGTGCACTGATATTTCAAACAGTCAACTAGGCACCTCATAATGCCCTTTATAACTAAATGTGACTCCAAGAATAATGTTGAAAGATATAAAGTCAGATTTGTTACCAAGGGTTTTAAGAAACGTGAATGTATTGATTTTAAAAAGACTTCATAAGTATTTAAGAAAGACTCATTCAGGATCATAATGGCTCGTATAACTCATATGAATTTAGAGCTACATCAGATAGACGTAAAGATTGTATTTCTCAATGGAGATGTAGATGAGAATATATACATGTTGCAACATGAAAATTTTTCAACCAATGACTTAAAACATATAGTTTGTAAACTCAAGAAATCAATTTATGGGTTAAAACATGCATCACAACAGTAGTACCTGAAGTTTCATGAAGTAATTTTCTCATTTGGTTTTGTAAAAAAACATCTAAATGAGTGTATCTACGTCAAAATCAGTGGGAGCAAGTTTATCTGATTGATTTTATATGTTGATGACATTTTATTAGCTAACAGTGACTTAGGATGATGAACGATACCAAGAAATTCATATCTTAGAGGTTTGAGATGAAGGATCTTGGTGATGCATCTTATGTCATCGACATTGAGATACGCCATGATAAATCATACAGACTACTTAGCCTGTCATAGAAGATCTATAATAATATGGTACTAAAAAAGTATGACAAACAAAACCGTGCTCCTAGACAATTACCTATTATAAAGGCTAATAAATTCGGCTAGTTCAAGTGTTCTAAGAATAATTTGGAAAAGAATCAAATGAAGGATTTTTTATAAGCATTGGTAGCAGGGAGCATCATGCATGCTCAAGTCTGCACGTGACCGGATATTGCCTTTGCAGTTAAAATGTTAGGCAGATATCTCTCTAATCTAGGAATGCAACATTAAATAGCTGCAAAGAATGTGTTACGCTACCTACAAAGGATAAAGGACTTCGAACTCATATACAGAAGGTCTAATCATTTACAGTTGGTTGGATATTCAAACGTAAATTATGCTGGCTATGTTGATACAAAGAAGCCCACCCTTAACTACATCTTTATGATGGTTAGTGGGATTGTCTTGGAAAAGTATGAAACAGTCGGCAATGGCCTCATTTACTATGGAAGCCGAGTTCATTACATGTCATAAAAAATCTAATCAAGTATTATAGTTATACCGTTTCTTCTCAAATTTGCAGGTATTGGAGCATATCTTGAAACTATTGAGAATCTTTTGTGATAACTCAGTTCTGATTTCCTTCTTTAGCAACAACAAATATTTATCAAGATCGAAGTATATCGACATCAAGTACTTTGTTATGAATGAAAGAGTTTGGAATCCTCTAGTGTCTATAAAGTACATCGGCACTAAGTAGATGATTACAGATCCACTTATTAAAGGACTCACTATCACGTTATTTCAAGAATACCGATAAGACTAATTGATCCCATAGATGTATTTAGTTAGTGGGAATTGAACGTGCTTTATTTTCATATACATTAAAGATATCTCATTTGTAAAGTTTTGATGATTCTAGTATAAAGTTGATTTCTACTTCTTTTTGTGCATGCACAATTTATGATGAATAAGCGGAATTAAAGTAATGTTTCATTAGAAACATACGAAAGCTCCTGAACCTCTTAAGGATATGCACATATGTTCATATTTTGTGTGTAATCCTTATACCGCACTTCCTTATTCTTGATCTATGTCATTAAGACGGATGGTATTTGTGACCGTGCTTAATCTCACTTTGCCTAAATTAAATGTTGTGAAGGCTACCACAATCCAATACTAGTAGTCTTAATGGACCAGATTAAGTGTTGCACGTATTATCAAACAATTACATTGATTAACCATTTAGATACTTTCTTCAAAATTAAAATATGTCTTCAGAATGTTTCCAAAATTAAACATTAATATTGATAACGTGGCCCAAGTGAGAGATTATAAAAATTTTATAAGGTGGGCCTTATTAATCAACGGTTTGGGTTTTCCTAAGGGCGTGTTTGGATTCATGTATAGTATTGTTTTGTATTGTAAATTTGTACGAACCCAGTATTCTAGACACTATACCATGGTTCACGTCCAGATGACGGTCAACAACCATAGTGTTTAGTTTCGAGTAATTTTGTCTATGTATATGTTGCGGAATTCAGTGTCCACGTTTGGAAATAAAGTCTTGGTTATGTTAGACATGTGTTATTATGAAGTACGACAAACTGAGTTATGTATCGTACAACTGACATCGTTGAAAATGTGACGATTTGGAACCAGAGTGGGACCCACCATCACAGTCAAACGTGACCGTACATAAAGCGGATCAACCTGATCTTCAATGATTTGCAAAGTCTGGGCTTATATGAACCAATGAATGGATTGGATGTTTCAGATCATGAGTATAGTTGCCCCCAAGAGACTTTTAACGGTGGATTTCCAATCACTGCAGTATTCATGTGGCGTGGTCTACCTGCTGGATCTATAACCCTCTCAATGGCGGAGGACAGTCCATATAATGATATTACAAAAATGAAGACTGGGATAGATCAAATAGGATGATCCTAGAAGGGCCCACACACTGTAGCGGCTTCATATTTTTCTTATATATTCATTTATCCAGACCTATGGAATGAAGGAGACTATCTAATTTAAACTAAACTAAATTAAAGATGATACTGTTAACTTCAATTCAACCATTTAAAACTGATCAAATATAAGTTTTAAACATATTTCAAACTCCTCAGCATAACACATGAAGCAGAGACAGACATCTCCATGCTCCGTTATCTGGTTGGATCAGCTGTTGTGACCTGTTAATCATCTCCTATGAGATGAGATTTGAAACAATCATGCCGACTACCACATATATAAGCAATACTTCTATCATAACTTTCAATATAGCAGAACCATCAGCAAACGAATCATAGTGTTTTTTCATGTTCGGCATGGCCGCGTCGGAGACCTGCAGTCCTTCAATCTTTTCCTTAACTATGGCCGATTCATGAGCACGTCAAGCTTCCAACTCGAATCTCCGGGAAATTGTTTGATGACGATAATTCTGCCAATTGGCGTACAATAATCATAAAAAAGTGAAATATATATATATATATATATAACAGGATTACTGATATGATTTACATTCAAATTCGGACAACAATTCCTAAGACAGTTATTCTTTCCTGCATTAAACAACCTATAACATACCTGAAAATTTTCTCAAGTTCGAATAGCCTCATCGTATGATTTGTACGAATGATGTCTGCATCCTGAGTATCGATCAACCTGCGCATGTGCATCTTCTCATCTGTCATACAGGCCTGGAACTCTTCCCACAAAGACCACATAAAATTTCTTCATAGCTTCTTGAAAAAATAAACAACCACTATCAGACCTTCCTAATATGAACTTTCTGTAACTTCGATAAACAGGACAATAAATCAAAAATATTTGCATGAATCACAGAATTGTTTCTTAATTTAGAGAAGAATAAATGGAAATCCTCCATGACATGAATAGCTAAATAGTCTCACCTCCTCAATTTCATGGATCTGATAAGTTGACATTAAATTCCATGAAAAAATGGAATCTAATATTTTTCTATTGTATCAACATTTATACGATCCCTGTTACGAATATAAGCTTCATACAAGTCCAATAATAAATAGAGGTATTTGAATTCATTCATCATAAAACAGAATCGACAAGCATCATATATCACTAACTATGCTCACTTCAAAACAAACTAACATATTATCGACAAATTCATAGCACTCTCAGACCAATCAAATAACCAAAACAGTCAACTATTCAAGCGTTCAGAGGCAGATACTCTGCTGTATCTGAACTTATGAACCTCAAAGGAAACCCTATTTTAGTTAGATAACTGAGAAAATTGAATATCGAGCAAGATATATCAAAGATGGTGCGACCATCAGTTAGATAAGTTTCAAGTAGGATCATATAGCAGAGTGTTATGTACTCATCTAGTACCCAAAATATCCATCCAAAAACCACATCAAAATATATACACCACATAATAAAATAAAAGTTTAGTTGTTTAAGATGCCAAGTGCAGCAAACACAGAATTGTTTCACATAGGAGGATTGCGGTCAAGGAGTCTCTGGACCCACTTCTTCCTCCTCTCATGCCTCATTTTGATGAAAAACCCTGCACTAACAATATCTTCCTACATCAACCGAGCAGCACGGACCTGATCCTCATAGCTGAGACCTTCCACTTCCTCTAGTATGCCCAACAACTTCTGTAGTCGGGTCATAGTTTTGCCTTGTGTCATCGTTATGGTAAGGGTCCTGACAGCCTCAGCCATTTCACCTAGTTTATCACCAATGTGCTCACTTGGCTTACCCCTTCAGCCACTGGTTATACTAGTAGCGGTGCTTTGACTATTTTTAGACCCAAGCAAGGTCTCCATAGGCCCTATATTGCCCTATTTGACCGCTAATGTGATCCCTCGCTGGGACGAAATGCCGGATTACTTTCGTCGTCACCATCTTCATCTGAAGATTGACGAACAGTTTCGGTTCCATTATCATCAGAATCGAGTTCATTTCTACCGCGACACCAGCCAGAAAGAGGAGATGAGTATGCTGTGCTGATATAAGAGCTATGAGCACAATCATTCCCAAACATATGTGTCAAATCATTGTATCTATCGATGTGTTTACCACACACTCTCTCAGCATATGGGTGAGACTGCAAGACCATATCAGTATATTAAGACGCAGAAACTATAACAACACATTTACACAGAATAAAACCTCACAGATAAAGTGTTAAATGGGCATTGTTGTTGAGTATAATAAAATTGTTACTTACATCAATGTAGGAAGACCAAACATCATTTGTAGCAACTACCATTTTTAGGTTTGCATCCCAGCCAAAACCACTGGCATTCAGCATATCTTTCATTGCCCAGTAAAATCTCTTTAATGTGCGGAGACGGTTAGAGATATATTTATTCTCTAACTCGACCCCACATCTATTGAACGTTTCAGTGATGGTAGCCTTATAGGCTTCTGGCTGAAAGCCCATGTCACTTTTTCAATCCAGATTAACTTGCTCCACTAATGCATCTACCAATGCATTATCCATCAGTTCGCTCCATTGAATGTACACTGATTTCTTACTTTCTCTACTCCTTTGAGTGCGGGCATTCAGACTCATCGGGGATGGAGCTGTTTGTATTGCTGACAAACTTTTCTTAGCCAGGGTACCGAAAATACTACTTGGTAATGCCATACTCTTCATGGGGGAGGCTATACATTTTGAGGGGAATGCAGTCTGATTCTTATCTCTCCCCATCTTGTTTGAGCTCCGTAGAAAATTCATGTTACCTACACATGCTCAAAATAGTTAATGGGTTGATAATCTCATGATCCAACTAAATTAGAGGTCCAGACAGAAACATGAGGATTAAATCAGTGGGACCTGAAATATAAAACATGATAAGTGCTGGCACATAATGAAATCCATATAAAATATCCAAAATTTTATAACAAACAAACTACCCAAGACAAAAAATTCAAAGAACAAAGTATCCAACTTTACAATATTGTTGTTACATGAACAACACAAAACAGTCACTGAATTTAAAGAAAAATCAATGTTGATGCCGCGCCCGAGGAAGGCTGTCATTCCACATTCTCTCCGCAATGTCGTCCCTCTTTTTTGCCCATTCCTCTCTCATGCGGTCTATCATAGTAGACCTTGCCCGCTCTTCTTCGGTATTAGTGACATCTATAAAAGATGGTGAAATTTTCTCAGTACTATCACCACTATCCTCAACTATTTCAGCAAATCCATCTTCACCACTAACACGGATGAAGTTATGCACAACAGAGCAAGCTATAACAATTTTAACTTGGGTTTTAAATTTGAACTGTGGTGTTATACAGAGTATAGGAAATCGGCCTTTTAAAATATCGAAACACTGTTCAATTACATTTCACAGTTGGGCATGACGATAATTGAAGAGTTCTTTCTTATTAGTAGGCTTCCTCCCTGTACGAAATTCATTCAAATAATAACGAACACCTCGATAAGGTACCATAAATTCAGGAGAATGGGCATATCCTGCATCAACAACATAATATTTTTCAACACAAAGCAATATATAAATATTAAGCACCAGCCAAATCGCATCCTACATAGATATATTAAACTGGCAGCAGTCATTCTTTACCATGAAGCACAAGGAAACAATCAGGTCAAAGAGTCAATGCATTTTGCAATACACGAGTGTCAGAGGTAGAACCATCCCAACCCGCTAGCACACATACGAATTTCATATCGAATGTACAAGCAGCTATTACATTCTGGGACAGGAAACCTTTTCGATTTCGAAATGTTGCACTTGATTCTTTCAGCAAATAGGCCGGTATGTGGGTGTCATTGAGTGCCCCAATGCAGTCTTACAAGCAACATAATTTCTGACTTTTAGGTTGATATTAAGTATACAACAGTTTAATTGTATAATAATTAAAAATTTTCAGATTGTATTATCTGAAAATATGAGCTCCACATTAGATTATCAGATATCTCTTTCGATGTATGTAACCAGGGGAACTTTACATATTCCGGATAGAGGCTAATTACTGCATCAAGAACTTTATTGAAGTGTTGACTCACAGTTTCTCCAGAACGTGAAAACCGATGACTAATGACACGGTTTCGCACGTTGTGGCCAATAGTATGCAAGAACATGATGACTTGTTCCTCTAAACTGCATTTCCTTGTATCGGACAACAAATTCTTATCTCTTAATAAATAACACAGCTCGAAAAACTTATCACGACTCATTTGTAGCTGTGCAAGACAGTCTACGTCGCTCTTCTGTATGATTCCATTAATAAATCTTATTCTATTTATTTGACAATCTTGAGACAACGAATTCATACAATAACGACGATAATAATCAGCAGCACCCATAACACATGCAGAGGCTGCAATTGCAGTTAATGCAACTGTTATTTCAGTTTCATTTTAATCACTATTGGAAGACTCCTCCTAGCTAGAGTCACCACTGTGAGACCCCATCATTAAAAATGGTGTAGTCACCTGTTTCTATTTCATGTTACCTTATTTTTAGAGGTGTAACTAACGGCATAATCCGAAAGGTACAGAAATGCAATAACATTCATATATTTCCTTGAAGAACATTAAAACCATTCTTATAAGATATATATTTCCTTGAAGAACATTAAAAAAATTTTAGAGGTGTAAATAATAGTATAATTTGAAAAGTACGGAAAGCACATTACAGGAATTCTACACATTATTTCATTTTTATAAAATATATATAATCATTCCATAACATTATAACCATTCTTACTCAGGCATAACACATGATAGAGTCGATGGTATCATATACATAATATGAGACAGTAATTAGTCAATTAACATAAGTAATACCAAATGCAAAGGAAAAGTAGATTAGTAATATGTACCACAATGACCAGTTTTATACGCACCTATTAACAGATTTTAAATTGAAAAGTACTGATAACTTTGATGATCAACACACCTACGAGACAGGACTGCAGGAAAGGGCTACAATTATACCTTGTTTAATATAGAAATGATGGTTCAATATGGAAGAACGAACATGATCTGGAGAATGTGTAAGGAGATGTGGTATTTCTTTGAAAATATATGATAAAATTACAAACTTCAAACAAACACGGATTATTTCTTAACACTAAGACACATTTATCTTAAACAATGCCTTCATATGTGTCACATATGAAACATTTTAAATCCATAACAAGATGATCCTTTACAGATCTCTGTAAATTTGAGATTGAAATATTACCTCCACTTTACTTCAGCAGCTAAGACTCACAGGACACCTAACAATATTTCAAAAGGAATGAGTTAATGGTGATTCACCATCATTCAAGTTATTCTTATATATCCATTCTCGATATGGTTCGGATGCAGAAGCAGATCATAACTCCCAGGCCCTTTGACATGCACAAGTCATGTCACAAGTTACTGGAGGTGAATCCATCTGCTGGATTCTTTTCAAATATGCAGTAATGATTCAATGGTACAGCAGGAGGGATAAATAATTTTGAAAGTATTGCGTAGGTTGTGGGCATCATAGTCGGGAGAGGAAAAATGTCATCTACTCCCCTATCAGATGTGACTGCAAAAAATTGGGTGTCTTGTGCAATATACAGAGATATCGCGGAAGAAGATGGAAGGGATAAGATCCCTCACAGAAAGGGATGGAACCTCTCTTCCCCAAAAAAGTAACAACATTTTATGATCCATACCCTTTAAAAATATCTTCTTACATAATACCTGGACCCGGTGGAAACCTGCACTAACAAGACTGTTTTGATATGCGGAAAGGGGGTGGATTAAGGGTAACTTTAATGGCGATTCAACGATGATGTTATGCATAGACGACTCGATAACCATCGCATGCTCAGAACATGCAATACCGCATCCTCCGTGACTCCGATCTATTAGGTATCCACACCATCTTCTCTAGTAACAACTGTGAGGATGGAGAGATAGGGTGAGGTAGAGATTACCTAAGAATGATGGTTCGTAGGAGAAAAAAAAATTTACTTTTTTCTTCAATGGCGGTGCAGTGCAATGACTCCATCGCTTACCGACACACTGTACACTGACAGCAGTTACGCGTGGAAGCCGAAGAGTTGGTTCGGTGTCGTACTCGGGTCAGTTGTCGACGCCCATTTTAAATTTGAATTCAAACATTGGAAACGTACTATTTACGTCAAATGACAGTATAGTACCACGTGGGCCCGATATCCAAACATGCCCTAAGGGTTGGATACTGTGATCGGCCATACCAGTGGACCCTATAAAGTTGTGATTCATCTAAAATCATATAAGGGGTAGTGCGCTACAAATTTGTTATACGCATAGTATTTTAGTTGGATTGGGAATTTATATGGAGCCTAAGTGCCTATTCGAGAGTGTGGATTTGGAACCCTCTGGATTTGAAATCCTCCAGTTGTGTTTGGCACCCTAGATTTAGAATCCCTTGTAATCCAAAAGTAGTTATGCATAGTATATTTACAAGGGTTTGAATTTAATTACTAAATCAACTTTAATATCTATAATTAGTATACGTATGTAATGTTTGACACAATGATTGTAATAAGCCCATTGAAATATATATTTTGCCTGAAAATGATGAAATTCCAAGTCTCAGATGGGTCACAAGCACAAGATCACATCTGAGTGACTAACCAATGATTTTTAACCATTGATTTACATGGACAATGTTTAGACAACACATATAATCGTATTAAAGTAATTATAGTTATGCAATTGATAATCTCATTGTTTTGGGATATCATCGATGAGTCATGTGCCCAATAGATTAATAGTCCAGTGACACACATATTTCACATGTAACTCTTGGAAGGATTTTAGATGTAATCCAAGCTTTCACCTTGGATTTTAAGCCCTCTCTTTGAGGGGATTTGAAACCCCCAATTACTTTATGGTGCCAAACACACTAGGGGATTTGAAATCCCCTCGAACGCCCCTGAATCCATGGTGTCAAATGACCCTTGAGGGCCTGTGGGGAGTGTGGATCGATTTGGAACCCCTTGGATTCGAAACCCCCTAAAATTGGAACCCCTTGGATTTGGAATCCTCCCATTGAGTTTAGCACCTTGGATTTAAAATCCCCTATAATCCAAAAGTAACAATGTATAACATATTTATAGGGGTTTGAATTTAATTATTAAATTAACTTTAATATCTCCAATTAGCATACGTATGTAATGTACAATGGTTATAATAAGCCCATTGAAATATGTACTCTGCTTGAAAATGATGAAATTCCAAGTCTTGGATGGGCCACAAGCACAGGATCACATCCGAGTGACTAGCCAATGATTTTTAACCATTGATTTACATGGACAATGTTTGGACAACGCAGATTATCCTATTAAAAGTTATTATAGTGATGTAGTTGGTAATTTGATTGTTTTGGGGTGTTTCGATGGTGCAGATAATCCTATTAAAGAAATTATAGTGGGCCATGTGCCCAATAGTTTAGTAATCTAGTGACACACATATTACACATGCAGCTCTTGGAAGGAATTTTTTTTTTTTTTTTTTTTTATGTAATCTAAGCTTATACCTTGGATTTCAAACCTCCTCTTTGAGGGGATTTGAAATCCTCTGGATTTGAAACCCTTGATTACTTTATAGTGCCAAACATGCTAAAGAATTTGAAATCTCCTCAAATCCCCATAAATCTATGGTGCCAAACAACCCCTAAGGGAGAGGAGTTTCCATGGGTCCCCAACCCTACATACGTTGAAGTATCTATTCCCATCTCGGTGCTTCTCCAAAGGGTGTAAGGTGCGGAAGAAGATCTTGGCAACTCAAAATTTAGAGATGGCATCCCAATCATGTACGAATTTCAGTTTGGATTTACCAATCCTCATCTCTGATGCACTATGGTCCCTTCAATTTCGCAATCTAGTTTAACAGTGGGCACTATTTTGTATGTCATGACCTTTGATATCACATGAAATATATGATTTAAAAAATTAATTTGTGGAGTTGAATATAAACCATTGAAAAGCTAATTTTCAACCACGCATGCGTATTGATGGTCATAGTCACCGATTCACCTTTTATGACAATGCTAAGAACATGGACGGCTCTGATCATGGGATCATTTCTATGTGGTTGTGACATGTTGAAATAGAATTAGGAAAAGCATGGAAATCAATGCAGTTCTAACTCTTCAACTTCTTAATATTTTAATTAAAAACAACACTCCAAACCAAACAACAAAATTATTATTGAATATAGGAATTTTCCTTCCTCAAGGTTTTATAAGGTGTTTTTTTTTTCTTCTTAAAATTTAATTTTTTATTTAAATATGCCGTTTTAGTTTTAAGTGTAGAATAGGGCTCCAACGTAGGATCGTGTCAACTTGAACTCAACTGACTCAACCCAAGTTTGAGTCAGATTGTTAGGGTCCCTAGTCTAGTTAGGCTTGGAAAATGCCAACCCACTTTTAAAGTGGCTTACATTTGGGTTGACCAAATTCAGATGAGGTAGGCCAGGTTAGGTCGGGTGGGAATAATCATATGTTTTGGGTCAGGTTGAGCTGTATCGGTTTAAAATAAGCATTGAAGAATTTGGATTGAGTTTGGTGAGCATGTTAGATTGAAATTTTAAAGTTGGGCTGGCTTCAGTCCTTTTAAGGTCAGGTCAGACTCATGTTGTTAGGTTGTCCGTACATGTGGAGGCCTATATATACACATGGGGAATTAGCAAATCTTATTTAGAGGTACCTTTTCCTTAACCTAAAATATTTTCATGGGTCCCATGGGATATTTCTTTCAACTGTGTACCATTAATCTTATTCATTAAGCATAAACATAAGCAAACGAATGCTCCTACGGTAATGCTGAGCTGTGTGGGCTCCACCGTGATGTGTGTATGACATCCACTCCATCCATCATGTCCGCCCCTTCATGTTTACCCTAGAAGTTAAGAACTGGGCCAATCGAAAAGTTAGACAGTTGCCACCATAAGTGTAGATTTACTCCTACATTCATGTGGTGTGGCCCACCTAAGTTAGTCTAATTTTTGGGGTGTTCCTTTATCTTCATGGAGCACATCTGATGAATAGATTTTATTACATCTACAACTACTGTGGGCCCCACGCAATCTAGAAGGTTTATATATGTGTGTGCATGGATGTATGTGTATGCATGCATTGTAGGTTAGTACTCATCTCATGGGTTGTGACCTTGGATGTATATGTATAAATTGTGGGTTAGCACTCATCTCATGAGCTGTGACCATGGATGTAGGCAGTGGAGCTGGGCCCCAATTTACAAGTATTCGAGTCCAAGGAGATGAGAAATGATGAAAGTTAGGCCTCCTGTAAAGATAAGAAAAGGGAATGATCCAAAAGCATTCTACTTTCAACTAGTCTTTCATGGCATCATGGGCCTTATCATTTTTACCTCTTTTTCCTTGCTTTCTCTACTTGAGTTTTCTTCGATGGTTGCAACATCACGGTCATGGGTCGTGGGACACATGCACACTAGAGAGAGAGAGAGAAAGAGATGTGTATCCTTTTTGTTTATTATATTTTTTTTATGTTGAATAGAATGAGCTTATTATTAATAACTGTTGATTGTAATGAACTTAAATAATATATTATTAGAAAGCATTTGATTGTAAATAACCCATGTAATAGTCTACTATATTTTCCCAACCTAAATAATAAAGGGAATTGTATCAGGTTGGCAACTGAACTCGAACTTCTACCATAACTTCCAACATGAATCTAGATAATATAATGCGTTAAAAAATAATTCATGTAGCCTACTTCAATTAGTTGTGATAAGACTTAAATGATTATAATAATGATGTTGACAGGAATGACCAAGTCTTCTATATGTATGTGTATGTGTGTGTTTATATATATTTATATGCATGCATGTATATACATATTTGCCTGTATTTGCTAAACTTACCACATCTCTGAACCTTTTAAATGATACATTAAATGCTTAATCATCAATTAGGACCGTTCATTCAATAAAAGCAAGCCATGTTACAAAAATAACGTGGATTTAATGATCCTAGCCTTAGGACTGAGGTGATCAAATTTTACAACCAGCTATTTTTTTATGAGTTACATGACGCATGATTAGAATCATCAAATTACAATGCTACTTTGAATCATAAGAAATACAGAGTGGGATCTACTGAATAGATTGTTTAAGATGATTGGACCTATTTTCTTTATCTGCTCAATCTTGACCATCCATTTTTCATGATATTATTTGGATGGGCAGGATCATCCAACTAGCGTGATTTTTGCACCATGGCTTGTCTTTAGTTGTACGAATTATGTATGTTGAAAATGACTATTGTGTGTCCTACATTTATTTAAAAGGTTGGGGAGACATAGCTAACTTCCACATGGAGGAAAGGTCAGGAAAACCAACACAAATTTAAGTACACATAATAAATATAATAAATAGATGCAGAAAATGTAGACTTTTCATCAGAGTCAGCTTTAGCAGCTTCCAACCATTTTCATGAGAGAGAGAGAGAGAGAGAGAGAGAGAGAGTATGAATCTTTTCAAGTAGTAATTTCTTAAGAGTCTTCTAAAGTAGCAATTTCTTGGGATAACGAGTGATCTGACCCTTCTTTAAGGAACAAGTTAAGAAAATATATTACCATGAGTGGATTCAACGGTTTTGATCAATATATATAGTCCGTGAGATCTGGCTGTGATGAGTGTGGGGCCCACCTTCTCTCATTTCCTTTACAATTGCTGGGACATGGTGTACCCCAGCCAAACTTTTGATGGTCAGTGACTCAATCACCACACGGTTCGGCATGTGAGTTAGACAGTCAAGCACGTGCAAGTTGATGCTAGGCCCCGACTGTACCTCTGTGGTGGCAGGACTCTATGGGGCGCATTGTGAGGTATGTGCCTTATCCACACCGTCCATCCGTTTTGCTGGCTCATTTAGGGCATGACCCTAAATTTGAAAATTAAACATCATTGTGGGCCTAGGAAGTTTTCAATGGTAGACATTATTATCCCAACTGTTTCCTATGGGGTGGTCCACTTGAGCTTTGGAAATGCTTCAATTTTAGGCTCATGCCCTAAAATGAGGGGACAAAACAGATCAACCACATGGATTAAACGAATACATCATGGTGGGCCCCACAGAAGGTGGTGTTTGGTTCACCACGCACCACCTGCGATTAGTGGCTCAATCACCTAAGGACACAAAATGAGAGTCGTCCATTTCATTACTCATAATTAGGGTTAGGAGTATATGGGCAAAATTCCATGAAGAGCCCCTCAAGGTGTACTAGTCACTGCTTGAAGTTCTACTTAGACCGTCGGACCGGATTGGACGGACCGCCCCCCAAGTGGGTCAGGTCACCACAACTGATTGGGAGTCCATCGTTTGCTAATTCCTGGCCTGGAATGGGTCCACTTGGGTCAGATCGGTTGGACCGAACCGTTAAAAAAAAAAAAAAAAAAAAAAAAACAGGTTAGATCTTTTCAAGTTTTAAAACTATAACATGTATGTGTGTATGTGTGCATTTGCTTCTCTTATGGCGTGGGCTTCTTCCTTGGAAAATTAGCTTGTTTTGAAGGTTGATTTCTTTGACATGGCCTTTATTGTCTTAGGGTGTTTATGGCCTTAAATGCCAAGGTGGATTAGTTGCGAACCCAGGTGGGTGTGACAGTGAACTTGGGCCCACCAGATATAAGTCATGTGTTGTATATACATTGTGCTGTCCTTCTCTTTTGCCAGCTTCTTCTACGGCATGGTCCCAGAAATAAAAAATAAAAGAGAGATAAATCTCGGGTGGGACCATACCACACGAAACAGCTGTCTTTGAATATTCACTATTAAAAACTTTCTAGAGCCCACCATAATGTTTATGTGTCATCCAACATGTTGATAAAGTCACACAGACCTAAAGTCACGTGGACTTGGATGAAGAGAAATCACAAATAGCAGCTTGATCTATGACTTTTGTGACTCCCAATAAACTTTAAAAGGTGGGAATCATCGTTTTTGAGACTATGCCCTAAGATAAGCTATCAAAACGGATGGAGAGAATGGATATACAACACTTACGTGGAGGTGGCCCCACGTCGGTTCTCCCACAGGAGGTGGATTGTGTCCGTCCACCGGCAACGAATAGGCAGATCTATGTGGGGCCCACTTTAATGTATTTGTTTATTCATTATGTGCATCCATTCTCTCTATCATTTTAAGGTATGAGCTAAAAAATGAGGTAGATACAACGCTCAAGTGAACCACGCCAAGTAGAAAGCTTCGGCTACATTAAATGCAAGAGTCATCTCTAGTGTGGTCACTTAAGCCTTGGATCTGTCTCATTTGTCTAAAAGAAGTGATGGACTAAAAGAAGTGATGGACAACGTGGATAAACAAATACATCAAGGTGGACCCACACTGATCTGCCGTTCTTTGTAGACTGCAGGGCGACGATCACAGCTAGTCCGCGTTTCTTAAATGCTACCTTACAAATGACATGTTGACATGAGAAGGCATGGACACGGATTGCGTCCTACCCCCGCCCAGACGGTAATCCGTCCGGGCAAGGCTCCATGGGGCTCACCGTGATGTAAGTGTTTTATCCAAGCCGTTAATATTTTTTCTCATATCATTTTAAGGTATGAACCAAACACTGAGCAAGGTACAGAGCTTAAGTGGACCACAAAGTGAGGATTTAATGTCCACCATTAAAAAACTTCTTGGGAGCTTGAGAAGTTTCGGATCAGGCTAATATTTGTTTTTTCACTTCATCCACGTCTATATGACTTTGTTAATAGGTTGGATGATAAAAAACCATCACGGTGGCCTAAAGAAAGGTTTCAACGGTGGGTGTCATTATCACTGCAGCTTCCTCCGGTGTGGTCCATTGGAGCTGTGGACTTGCTTCAAGTTTATGTACATTTCTTAAAATGATATGAGAAAAGATACTAACGGCTTGGATAAAACACTTACAACACGGTGGGCCCCACAGGGCCCTGCCCGGACGAATTACCGTCCGGGCGGGGGTAGGACGCAATCCGCGTTCCGAGAAGGCACGGACTACTTGCAACCTACCTGCGTACTAATTGCCGCCGGGATCTAGCTAGAAATGGACGGTCCTGGCAGGGGCTCCGTGGGGCCACTGTGATGTATTTATTTAATCCATGCTATCCATCCATTTTGACCGATTATTTTAGTGCATGAATCAGAAAAGGAGATAGATTGAAGTCTTGAGTGGACCACACCACAAGAAAAAGTGGTGACAATGATACCCACCATTGAAACATTCCTAAGGCCGACTATGATGTATTTATTTAATCCATGCTATCCATCCATTTTGACCGATTATTTTAGTGCATGAATCAGAAAAGGAGATAGATTGAAGTCTTGAGTGGACCACACCACAAGAAAAAGTGGTGACAATGATACTCACCATTGAAACATTCCTAAGGCCGACTGTGATGTATTTATTTAATCTATGCTGTCCATCCATTTTGACCAATTATTTTAGTGCATGAATCAGAAAAGGAGATAGATTGAAGTCTTGAGTGGACCACACCACTAAAAAAAGTGGTGACAATGATACCCACCATTGAAACATTCCTAAGGCCGACTGTGATGTATTTATTTAATCCATGCTGTCCATTCATTTTGACCGATTATTTTAGTGCATAAATCAGAAAAGGAGATAGATTGAAGTCTTGAGTGGACCACACCACAAGAAAAAGTGGTGACAATGATACCCACCATTGAAACATTCCTAAGGCCGACTGTGATGTATTTATTTAATCTATGCTGTCCATCCATTTTGACCGATTATTTTAGTACATGAATCAGAAAAGGAGATAGATTGAAGTCTTGAGTGGACCACACCACAAGAAAAAGTGGTGACAATGATACCCACCATTGAAACATTCCTAAGGCCGACTGTGATGTATTTATTTAATCTATGTTGTCCATCCATTTTGACTGATTATTTTAGTGCATAAATCAGAAAAGGAGATAGATTGAAGTCTTGAGTGGACCACACCACAAGAAAAAGTGGTAACAATGATACCCACCATTGAAACATTCCTAAGGCCGACTGTGATGTATTTATTTAATCCATGCTGTCCATCCATTTTGACCGATTATTTTAGTGCATGAATCAGAAAAGGAGATAGATTGAAGTCTTGAGTGGACCACACCACAAGAAAAAGTGGTGATAATGATACCCACCATTGAAACATTTCTAAGGCCGACTGTAATGTATTTATTTAATCCATGCTGTCCATCCATTTTGACCGATTATTTTAGTGCATGAATCAGAAAAGGAGATAGATTGAAGTCTTGAGTGGACCACACCACAAGAAAAAGTGGTGACAATGATACCCACCATCGAAACATTCCTAAGGCCGACTGTGACGTATTTATTTAATCAATGTTGTCCATCCATTTTGACCGATTATTTTAGTGCATGAATCAGAAAAAGAGATAGATTGAAGTCTTGAGTGAACCACACCACAAGAAAAAGTGGTGACAATGATACCCACCATTGAAACATTCCTAAGGCCGACTGTGATGTTTATTTGCCATCCAGTCCGTTCATAAGGTCAGGCAGACTTTGATGAAGAGAAAACATAAATATAAGCTTGATCTAAAACTTTTATGCCCTTAGGTTTTCAACCGTAGGTGTTCCATCCCTATGTTTCCTTTGGCTTTAGTGTGGTCAAACTGGAGCCTTAGATCTGTCTTGTTTTGAGGATCATACCCTAAGTGATCTTTCGAAATGGATGAACGGCATGGATAAATCACATGTATTAAAGTGGGCACCACAAAGCCCCTGAAAAGAAGACCTCCCCATCTCTGGCTAGGTCACATGGGGTAGTACCCGAGCTGCATTCCTCTGACCCAGTAATGTTTGTCAAAAATTATTAGAAAGGATTGAATGCCCACCGTTGAAACATTTGTAGAGTTACCTAAGTTTTTTTTTAATCAAATTAATATTTTTATTTCAAGTGGAAATGACCCTACGTATCTTAGAAGATTTCAATGGTGGGGATTTCCCACCACCTCATTTTTGTTTTAATACGAGCTGGCAAAACAAATGTATACTTAAGCCTTAAGCAATCTACATCCACATCAACATCTCCACGTGGAGTTGAAATGAAAAATAAGTCCCACTAGCAAGAAATGATCTAACGGGCCAAGTCTACAAAAATCTCCCCATTTATGGAGTTGAAATGGAGGTTACAGGCATCCGCATCAACCATCTCTACCATCCATTAGGTCTTCGTCCATTTTCCCCCTTGAAAAATCAGACAAATTGGATGATCCAAACTGTTCATTTCCTTGCATAGAAGAAGACGGGTCTATTCACAATATTGATGGTCATTCAATTGTTGTTATTAATTTTAAATATGGAAATGCTTTCAATGATCCATCAAAATTAAACCCACGATCGAATCACACCCTCGTTAGTTGGAGTCGGTCATCGTTATAAGGCTGAGTTAGATTCTGAAATGTATTTTTAGAAGACTTTTAGTATATTCAATCTTTTAATTATAATAGTAATTGGCTGAAAATGAGTGATAATCACTTACCCCAACAAATTTGAGATCACATCCATTTAACTGCAATGATTACATTATACCACTATTTACTGTAATGGTTACAATTCCTTTCCCCTCAAGACTGACTGTTGTTTTATAACTTTCTCTTAACCAAATACCTTTAAACGATAGTAATGCCTCATTTACTTTGAATTAAACTAAAAATTGAAAAATCAAACATGCCCTAAATAAATCCCTAACTATTTACTTCAATTACTTCAATTGTACCATGTGACAGTCTTCATAAGGTCTTGAATATTCTAAAAAACTTTTACAAAATTTCATATTTTTCCTTACTAAAAAATTCAAAAACCATTCAAAATTCTACACATAACTCTACTCATATGTACAAGTGAAGAAGAAAAAAAAAAAAAATCTCATCTCTGCAATATCCTCCACATCTAGAAATCTATATTAGCAAGTCCATAATTAAATTATATGTGTGTTATTATTTTTTCTTGCGTATATAAAAGGTAACACAACGATCCCGATTAGATCACCAACGTAGACATTGCACATGCGTCGACAAAACCCACATGTATGGCGGGCCACGCCATATCTAGAAAGCAATATTAACCATCTATTTGGGACCCATTTTTAAAATTTGCTTATGTGAAGTTAAACAATGCTTTAAGTTGATGAGATTGATAGATTGGATTCTAGAACAAATTCATTGACCGAAGGCCCCATTCATAAATTGTTTTGGAAGTTTCCAAAGCCCTATGTTGAAAAGAAAGGCCATGAGAGTGTTTGGTCGTCGACGACTAAATAAAATACAGAAAGGTCTGTGGATTCTTCAGATCTTGCCTAGATTTTTCGGTTATGTTTCCTATCTAATGACTTTTGGCCCTCTCATACGGAACCTGGTCCGTTTATTTGTTGGGCCTGAAATTTTGGCCCACTAACAGTTTGTGGCCACCACTCCCATTTGGGCTTTGTGGGCCCTAGGGCTGGATATGAGCACGGTCCAGATGATCCATTTTCAGCTGTAGAAAACCAGCCAATGTTGGGTTTGAATTAGGACCGTTTATTTGGGCCCATGCAGGCCCACACATGAGGCTTGAGCTGGGCCTTGATGGGCTAGGTCCACCAGTATTTAGGTCCATTCACAACCCTATTGGTTAGTAGTCCTAGTTACTTGTGAGAAACCATAGGTCCTGATGAATCAGAAGATAATAGTATTCTAATGTATAAGTTGGTACGGTCGGGGCCCTTGGTTAGATGATCAGAACCGTCAAACTGATGGACCCTAACAAGAACATTGGAAGAGTATTAAAACATCTTAAAATTCGCAATTTCAGTTATTAATTATTTTGCGTATTTTCTAAACAATTTCTGTATTTTCCTTAACTGCTTATTAGTGGGCCACTGGCAAAGGGCTACGATAATCCAAACAGGAAGATTTGTGGTGCGTCCCTCATCCATGGAAGGACCCATCAGATGAACGGTTAGGATCTACAAATCATGGCCCACTTGCACGAACATTGGGTACAGTGGAACATTACTCATGTTGCATCAGGATCATAGAAATTCTTTTGACTGGTATGATGTTTCCAGGAAGCCGCCTGGCCTAACTCCTGTAAGTCAACTTACAAAATTTGTGGTGGTTAATGCATGGGGCCCACTTGGGTCTGGCATGTGCTTTGAACGTTGAAGTTTTAGAAATGGCCAAAAATCATGGGAAGGTTGGTCGATGACAGGTCAGCATAGTACGCGTGTGCGAGATCCATCCAGTCATCATGTGGGGTCCACCATGACGATGTCTTTTCACATAGATCAAGAAAGTAGATGCATCAGGTGGGCCACAGAGGTGTGAGACAAGTGGATCTGCAGAAGGAAATGGTCTATGATTAATATCCAATGTACATGCGTGGTCAACTTCAAATATGAACTGGTCTGATTTTTGGGCCAGTAAATGGTCACATTAATTCGCTTCTGATGAATGGATCGGATCATGTACATATGTGCCATATCGGCACGTGTACCATGGTTCACCTGTTCCATCTATTCTCACGCGAAACGCATTAGCATTCTACTGAAAGTGACTGACCCAAGACTGTTCGTTGCGGTGCACTCAAGTCTATGACTATCAAATCATGGACAGTGGAAAAGGAGAAATTTGGGACCGTGAACGCCACCTTTTATCCAGCAGGTTTATGAAGCAATACAAACTTCGTGTGGGAACTTAGTCCTGCTCGTACGGACAGCGAATTTGAGGACGAAAATACCCTCCTTTCACGGAAACGGATTGGTTACTACCCCGCCACCAGCCATTGGGGCATGGTCGGTGGTCTTTGGGCCCACCATGATGTATGCTTTTCATCCATGATATTTTTTATGGTACGAGACCAAAATGAGGTATATCCAAATCTCAAGTGCAGGAAACAGTGTTGGATAAGTGTCGACCATTAAAAACTTTTTGGGGGCCCACTGTGATGTTTGTGAGAAATTCTTCCCGTCTAAGTTCATTCATAGGATCACAATGACATAGATGAAGAGGAAAAACAAATTTCATAATGATCCAAAACTTCTATAACCCCTAAAAGGGTTTCAATGGTAGACATTCAATTCCGCATTGCCTTTTACAGTGTGGTCTACTTGATAGTTAGATCTACATTATTTTTTGTCTCAAGCCTTAATATGAGCTCGTCAAATAGATGGACGGTTTGGATATAACACAGACCTCATGATGGGACTCACAAAAGAAATCTGATTTCGGAAAGTTGGGTTTCAATTACTAGCTCCTGCTTTTTCGACGTCTGATAAGAGAAAAGTGACTTTTTAGCTATAGCTACGGATTATAACCGTAGCTATAACTGGTCTATGCAATTTTATTTTTTTATTATTTTTTTTTACATGGAGAACTTTATTCTACCTACAATTTTCTCTAATACATATTTATATTAATATGTATATATAAGCATATAAAATATGTATACATACATATACATATTTATATTATTTTTTTACATGGAGAACTTTATTCTACCGACAATTTTCTCTAATACATATTTATATAAATATGTATATATAAGCATATAAAAAATTTTCTCTCTTTTTTTTCATTTCTTTCTTTATTCATTTAACAAGAATATTTTCTAAACCAAAATTAGTTACTTGACGTAATTTTTCAAGATTTCATCAAGTCGATGGTCGAAAATCAGCGAGGCAAACTAGAAATTGAGTAGGGCAAACTAAAAATTCAACGAGGCAAACTAGACATTGAGCGAGGCAAACATGAAATTGAGCAAGGCAAACTAGAAATTCAGCGGGGCAAACATAAAATTGAGCGGGGCCAACGAGAAGTTGAGCGGGGCAAACATGAATTTCAGTGGAGCAAGCATGAAATTGAACGGGGCAAACACGAAATTCAGCGAAGCAAACATGAGGTCTATGTTAGGGACTGAATGCATTTTATACAGGGGAATGGCTATGGGAGAGAGTTTTGTGGGTCTTATCACGGGGTATGTGTTATATCTAGATCGTACATCCATTTGGAGAGCTTGTCTTAAGGCTTGAGATGAAAAATAAGACAGATGTAACTATGAAGTGGACCACACTGCAAAAATCAGTAGAGGATTGAACATCCACCATTGAAACCCTTTTTAGGGTCGCAGAAGTTTTCGATCAATATGAAATTTGTTTTTACTCTTTATCCAGGTGTTTGTGACCTTATGAAAAGATTGGATGTAAAATAAACATTACGGTGGGCCCTACAAATTGTTTAACAGTGAAAATCATTATTGCTGCTACTATTTATGGTGTGGTGCAGATGATCTTTGGATATGATTCAGTTTTTAAATAATGCTCTAAAATAATCTAGATATAATAAATACATCACTGTGTAGCTATGTAGCTTTGATCTCCTTTAAACCGTTTGTACAACTTGGAGATCAAGGAGCGTCAGTGCTCCTCTTCCAATGACATGTACCTACAACAGCTGTACACCAACCAATCAGCTTCCCTCTACAGCACAACACACAATCATTTAAGGCACTGATATATTAAGAAAGTCTAACGGTGGATTAGGTACTTCCCTGCCAGTTCTGAGCTCCAGACAAACTAGTGCTCCTACGCTTAACATGTTTATTTGTCATCTAACTGATTCATAAGGTCTCTTAAAAATTGATGAAGGGAAAACACAAATATATTTTGTTTCCCACTGTTTGCCCGCTCGATTTCATGTTTACCCCACTGAATTTCATGTTTTCCCCACTGAACTTCATGTTTGCCCTGCTCAATTTCTATTTTGCCCTGCTTAATTTCTATTTTGCCCCGCTCAATTTCTTTTTTGTCTCGCTCAATTTGGTGTTTGCCCCGCTCAATTTCATGTTTGCCCTACTAAAATTCATATTTGCCCCGCTGAATTTCTCGTTGGCCCTACTCAATTTCATGTTTGCCCCGCTCAATTTCTAGTTTGCCCCGTTGAATTTCATGTTTGCCCCGATGAATTTCTAGTTTGCCCCGCTGAATTTCATGTTTGCCCCGCTCAATTTCATGTTTGCCCCGCTCAATTTCTAGTTGGCCCCGCTAAATTTCATGTTTGCCCTGCTCAATTTCTAGTTTGCCCCGCTCAATTTCATTTTTACCATGTTGAATTTCCAATTTGACCGTAAAGTGATTGAGATTGACCACGAAGTGATTGAAATGGATTTTCGACATTGACCCGATGGAATCTTGGAAAATAACTAGGTTTGTTGGCTAAATTAGCTTCTCCTACCTTAAAATCATATGTGGTACGTTAAGGAAATCATTCTAATTTAGGAGATATGCTTGTTGAATAAATAGACAAAGAAATTACTTAAAATAAAGAAAATAAATTTTACATGCTTATATATACATACTTATATAAATATGTATTAGAGAAAAATGTGGGTAGAATAAAGTTTTCCGTATAAAAAAAAAAGTAAAAAAATGTATCGAGTGCAACGGATTACAGTTATGGCTACGGTTATAATCCGTAGCCATATGTAAAACTGCAAGATTTTTAAGGCTAACTTGCTGGACAGCTCTATATCTTTTTCGACATATCGAAAAAGCAGGGATACGGCTATGCCGTAGCCATAGACTCGTGGTTTTTTTTTTTTGCCATTGTAGTCTCCACCGCCTTTTGTGGGTCCCATCATAAGGTCTGTGTTATATCCAAACCGTCCATCTATTTGGCGAGCTCATATTACGCTATATATGTAAAATAAGACAGATCTAACTATCAAGTTGACCACACTGTAAAAGGTAGTGGGGAATTGAACGTCTACCATTGAAACCCTTTCAGGGGTTATAGAAGTTTTGGACCATTATGAATTTTTTGCCGTCTTCATATAGGCCTTTGTGACCTTATGAATAGATTGGATGGAAATAAATGTTATGGTGGGCCCTACAAAATTTTTAACGGTGAAAATGAGTTTTCCCGCTGCTCTTTGTGGTGTGGTCCAGTTGATCTTTGGATATGATTTTTTTTTTTTTGGATAATGCTCCGAAATGATCTCGAAATATGGATGAACGTTGTGGATATAATAAATACATAGCTGTGGGGCCATGTAACTTTGATCTCTTTTGAACCGTTTGTATTGTTTCATAAAAACAGGTGGATAAAAGGTGGGGTCCACAGTCCCAAATTTCTCGTGGAAAAGCTAATTTTGTTAGAAAATACTCTGGCCGAGTATGATGGATGATACTCGGACGGTTAGAGAATTGCATACGTGGCCTAAAAGTTAAACTGTCCAAATTATGGGTCCCGTGTTAAATTTACAATGAACGAAAAATTACACTGATGATCATCGGAATATCAGATTGGTGGACATTTATTGGACGGTTTAAAATGAAAAACAAAATCCATTGATCCTATTTCAACAAAGAAATTTCCACGTTGGAATGGAATTACTCAATCAATTGACTGTGAAGGTTCTACAATTAACTGTATAATTTGAGTTAATGCTTGCCACCTTTACAAAATCAGAGTGCCTGTGTATCAAGTGTCATACAAGGTCAGAGTATCAAATAATTCCCCGTTTTGATGAACATTAAACAAGTATAATACTTACATCAGGCGGCCCCATCAGGTGGGACACAGACCGTTCGACCACTCGGGTTGGGCCCGGTGCTGGGGTCCCACATCTAGACCTGATTAAAGGATGCGGATCCGAGTCTGGTGGGTTTGGATTTTGGACACGGTATTGGATTCAAATCCAAGGATTAGGAACATGGTTTCAATTCAAATTCAGTGTCCCACCTGTACTCAACCAGATTCCTAATCAGATCCGAGCCATTGGACTAATCGGGTCGAAGAACCGGATCCAGATCCTGTTAAATAGGATAGGATGTCTGGATCCAGATCCGAGCCATTGGACTAATTGTGGGCGTCCGTATTCACGGTGGGGTCATTGGATCAACGGTCTGGATGTATGAAGCATGGGCTCACTCATAAGAAATGGAGCATCAGGACCCGGTAAGATTCAGTCCAAGGAGCTACTGAGCTACTTTCCCTCAAGTCAACAAAAGGGAAAGATGCTGGTCATATCAAACCCCACTTGGGTTGCAAGTGGTTTGAACTTTCTCAGCCGTTGATTGGTTCGGATGATATAACAAATAACAAAAGCGTGTATGGTTGACGATGTATCGCTCGTGAAGGAAACCTACTTTTGTTGACAAAATCAATCAACGGATGAAACAAAGGCCTGTGGTGGGCCCCACACCACTACACGTCGGCTGAAACCAAGCACGGCCATTGGCCAGATCTCGTCAAACCTGGTCAACGTTCAACGGATTTGACTGATGGAATGGTCCGTCTACCTATATTTTAGCCGGAGGAATTAGGTGATGCCCGGCCCGGCTGTTTGGTGGGGCCCACATTTCAGAAATGCGTAGAGTTGGTCCATCGCGTCGAACTCTGGATAGATTGTACCACAAAAGTCTTCGTGCACTGGAAGATCCTATTGAGCTATCTGGGACTTTCTTCAGTTGAAGGTGGACCGTTGGTTTATTTCTCATCTCAACTGGTTATCTGATGGCCACAAATGGGAAGGTTAGGATTGTCCTGATGAGGAGAATTTTTTGGCCATAAACCATCGCCCATGGAACACACCGAACAATGGCTTGGATCATCGAACCATGGATTACATCTGTTATAATGTTCACACGTATCACTTGATTCCCTATTTTAGCCAGGTTAGCAAAACTACATTTTAAATTCCCTATTAAAAAAATGTATAATTGATAAACGTTTGAAAATTTGTACATCAAAGAACTATTTAGCTATCCATACGCGTCATCATTCATAGATATAGATTCTAATATGTATAGATATTCTATTTTAACCTTATTTATATATGATATGCATATAGGCACGTGTATATATATAGACGTGTTCTTCACCTCCATTTATTAAATCATATTTTCATTAATTTTTTTGCATTTACACGTTTTGACCAAAAAAATTTACTTTTGTCTACTTGGACATGCCATTACGCAATCAACATTGTCCAACGAGAAGTTGTCATGGGTTGGTAGTCATGTATGAAAGGTACTCTTACCATCAGGGCACAACAATCCATGACATGTAAGTTGTCAAACGTAAATCCATATATAGAAGTACATACGTCTGCTATAGAAAAGGTGGATATGTATCTAACCCACGCGTGACCCCATTACATATGGGCAAAGTTTTTAAATATGTGCCCATGGTGGATTCTTTACAATCCAACGTACACACGGCATGGTTAACTTAAATTAAAAACAAGTCAACATAAAAGTGAAAATTTTCTAGAGGTGATTGATGATTTTTCGAAGTTAATAAGGGATTAAGAGCAATTAATAAAAATTTCTTTCAAAATTAAAAGCAAATTAAATTATGATGACATTATACAATAATAAATCTTGGTCCTATTAAGACATGGTTGTTACACGATCAAATATTCACACGAAATTAGACACAGCCTTCGCCTCTCTAAGCTTATATAAGATGCACTTAATAAAAAGCAATAAGCCTTCGCCACAATCAACCAATCTCTTCAAAGCACAACATTATTTATCCTTAGTTTTTAACTTTTTCGCTTTATACACTCTACTTATATCCAACCACGTTGTAGTAAATACAAAGCATTTAGTTTATTTTAGATCAACTACTGTCCAACAGTATCGTTATAGCACGCCCTGGTAGTAGGTCAAATATCTACGACCATCGTCATTAGATTCCTGATCACTAGGCTCTTACTTGGCAAATCACTAGTCACATCCTACTGACTTCACACTACAACTGTCTCACGACTATTTAGTTGTTCTCCATGGTTGTTTTGATAGCACAAGCAGTTGTAGGTATTTATTTTTGTGAACGCTTGTAACATCTTGGATTTTTACTGTTTTGGGATTTCCAAAAATCCTTAAAAATTTCTTTTTAATTAACTTATAATATCACTTAATGACTATTAACACTCGATGTTAGTTTATACTGGGGTGAACCAGTCTAGTTATGATGGAACAAAGTGCGGGCTGCCAAGTTAGATGACATGTTTACACTTAACAACTGTGTGGGCCACCCAGCAACTGAGGAGGGTCAGAAAAATCTAAAAAATTAGGGAACTGAAGATCTCACTAAGCTTGTGGTCTATTGCGGACCACAGACCCAATTGACACCCAGAATTAGAATCTGGCACTTTCCAAATGCACCTCACCGATGCCAGCACTTACAAATAAAACTGAGATACTAGGCTTTTCAGCCGTCGAATTTCTTCTAAATTTATGGTGAAGGTCTAATGTATTTTTTCACACCCATCCACAAAATCTGGGACCCGATCGTGACACGGTGACCGTTGATCGCAAATCTGACCAGTATGACCCAACCTCATATCCGATCATTCCCAAATTTTGAATGACTCTTCATCGGGCCATGGACCACTTATCCTATAAGTTTCATTGCCAAGGGGCCACCAGAACTGCTCAAATCACTGATATGGTCCCACTGGGCCATTTGAAGATCGGAACCGTATGATCAATCCCCACTTTCGTTGATCCGTTTGTCTCCAAACTTTGCGTGACCCCTCAGTGGGTCATGAGACACTTTCACACCAAATTTGGTGGCCAGAGGGGTGATAGGGCCCTAGAGCCTAGAAAGACCCTCCCATAGGTCTAGTATAGTAAAAACCTAGCCCTTGGGGCCATTTACACCAAACCTGGCATTATAAAAGGGCCTCATTTAGGCACCCCCTCTCCCCATACGATTTTGCCCTAGAGAAGGAAAGAGAGAAGAGAGAAAAGGGAGAAGAGAAAGGGGAGAAGGAGAAGAAAGAGAGAGGGAAGGTGAGTAAGGTAGACCCTAGATTGAGGTGGGGCCCAAAGAAATCAAACCCCACAACTCCCTACCTCGTCTCTAAGAGTAAACCCTCCTCCGCAACCGCCATTTCATTCCGTTGATCGCCTAGGTAAGATCCATCACCCATTTTTCCTTAAGACCCTTGTGATGAGAAGGGATTACATGGAATTCTAACATGTAAGGGTTGCTTTTAGGATTCCGACCATTCGACCCCAAATTCCACATCTCCTAGGTCGTTCCCAGGCCTTTAATAAATCCAAAGGTGCGGACTATTACTCTTAGGTGGCCTAGCACCAATTTTAGTATGTGTTTAATGATTTTGGTTGTTGAATGCTATGTTGAAGGATCTAGAGAAGCCCCAGGACTGGTACGTTTATTAGAATTATATGTTGGCTCCCATATGATGTTGTTCTTACATCTCACATGATTTTGTGTATGGATGATTATATGCTCATGCCTTGTTTGATTTTCTCATATGATGTGCCATATAACATGCATGATTCTTTGATTTTTGTGTATTTTGGCTTTAAGGGAGGTAGAAAGTGCCTAACTTCCTCACTAACCCAGACCACACACACACACCTTATTCATGATATTATTAGCTTTACATGTTAGTAGAAATTTAAAATTTTATGTTGAGAAGCATGAGAACGTGATGTTGTTTATGTTGATGGTGCATTGATAGTTGGCATGTTATGGATACCCTTCACCCTCTTGGGTTGGTCAAGAACATGATGAGAGACGGTAGTCCCATCAGTAGGACTACATTAGGGCTAGATCCGTGGGTTTGGGCGGGTATGTTCGGGTGGCTGTAGTTCAACTACATGGGTCCCTTGTGCCCGAGGCCACTCGTCTCACTCTCGCCTGACTCGTGCGGTCTAACCTACTGTCTGACCAACCTTGTTTGTTAACCCTGTTTGCTCACGTATGTATGGAACCTGGAACACCTTACAGCCATTGTATCCCACTGATACTTAGATTGCAATTGGTTCACAGTCTCGTGAGCCGAGCATGGTGGAATGAGACACTGTGTCCAAGCTGTTGGCCTACGCCGAGGTACTGCGCCTCCCCGTAATGACCGCGAGCGATCCCTTTCTCTCTACACTCCTCATGTGCTTGAAGTCAGGGATGAGGAACCCGACAAGATCACGGACCGCGAGAACTCGGCCTCACGCGTTGATAGGGTCTTGGCCTCGCAACCAGCTTAGGGCAATGATACGTGGGGTGTATCAGATTCCCCAACCTACTGGATGAATGGACTTAAATAATAACTCGGCTAACACGATCGCATTGCATCGCATTATTTAGGGTGGCGACTCGGCAGTCGAGGTCGCTCTGAGGGAGTGTTGCCATACGATCGTTAGATGGAGTCGCTCGAGGGAGCGTTGTGGCAAGGGCATGCATCATATCATCGCATTGTATACACATTTAATAAGAGTTGTAGGTGTTGATGATTGACTGTTTTTCATTAAGTTCATATTACAATTGATGTCTGTTATAACTTAAGACTAATAGTACACACTGAGTTTATCACTCACTCTCACTCTGGGACGGTGTTTTAAAACACCAACTAAACCCATTCATAGATGCAGGTGACTCAAGGCTGGAGGAGCCTGGTGAGGCAAGCTTCGAGGAGGAGGACGAGTTGTCCTACTTCTAGATGATGGATGGTCCTCCGCCAGCTTGAGATGCGGCATTGGATGGCTGAACAGTGGGCTCACCCTTATTCTTTTTTTAGACATAGTATTCTTTTGGGATTTTGTTGGGTTACGCCATGTGCAACCCCTTTATATTTTTGGACATGTATATATATATGATGGATTTCTCTCATTTCTGTAGACGTGTGTGGTTGTGCTTCATGTTCCAGGAAATTTCGGATTTGCATAATTAACTGGATTAAACGCATATTAACAAAAACCAGTCATAAGTGACCCAGGAACTCGGGAGTAGAGCGTATGCATGACCCCCGATTTCCAGGGCATACAACGCTGGGATCCTAGGCCGGAATCAAATAGATGGTTGTTTTGCTCCACAAGTTGTCTCTTTCAAGAGGTTTTTGCATTTGATTGATTGATTATGTTTGACCAGAGTCACCATTAACCAATTTCTTTGTCTCTACAGTCGGCTAGACTATATAGAAACGTTATGGTAAGGATCTAAAGATTTCCTACCCTAAAATGACTTTTCGCTTTTGCAATCAAAGATTCTAAGGGACCGTGGTTATAGAGAGGGAATATGTTAGGCACCCACTTTGCCCGTACAGATGTACAGTCTCTACTTCAAAGGATCTGACTATTCATGAGGGTGAGGATTCAATTCTTGTTGTAAATGTATGCAACGCCGGTGACAAAATGTAAAGTAATTGGTAGGTTTTTTATTAGGCAAGATATGATCAAATTGGTAAGCCTTGTAGCATACTTCCGAGCTAATTTAATGCAAAGTATGTTAGATAAGGAGGTGAATGTTGCGCTATGCAAATGCTATGATTAGATGAAACTGGATTGAAAACAGTGGGGTGGCTGTAGTGTCGCAAGGATCGTATTGAGTGGCTTGGATTGAACTTGGGCCTGTTCAAGAGGTTAGTATCAGGCCTGGACTCAAGCTAAACTCTCCTTCTTACCTTCACTCTCCTTAGTGGGATGGATACTTGGAATGTGAAGGAATTACCGGATGCTTGAAATGTGAAGGGAATGGGAGTATTTATATCCCCTCAATCTAGTTTTCTAGTAATTCATGTAAAGATTAAGGTTAAAAAGGATTTGGACGGTTGGGATTTGAGATTGTCATGTGGCGAAATCTCATGTGTTGGTTTGGATGGCATTAGGTTTAATTTTGGCTCAAAGGAGGGGCATTGAAGTAATTTTTAATTTTGCACATGCATGAAATAGACAAGGAGGACTGTAACACACAAGTGAGCAGCTGCCGAAGTACGGTTAGTGCCACGTGGCGAGTAGCACCCTAGGTGTTGCTCATCCTTTCTTTTTTACTTCAGCTTCGAAGGGAGGCTCCCCCTTACATGTAGATAAGTTTGGTTCTCCGAGTTAGGCTTTGGAATGGGCTTGAGCTAAAATGGGTTTATGGACTTGTTTCAACAAAGTGAGTTGACTGGGTAGGGTATGTGGGTTGACCAGGTGAGTTGATTTAGTGGGTTAACTCTACGCTTAACTTTGTAGGCTAGGTTTATGTTTGGGACTGGGTTTAGAATTCTACCAGGTTGCAGCGACTGGGTTAACTAGGTTTTTAAGTTGGTTCCTAGGATTTTATGGTTTATAGAGTTTGGATCGAGGTTAAGAGTATGGATTAAGGTTTCTGTTCAATCAAGTTTATTAGCTTGAGTTGAATGTTTACAATTTTCTTCTCTACTTAATTTATTTTCTTTTCGGTTAGTTGTATTGTCTTATTTTTCGATTAATAAAATCAATGGCCAGCCTTATTTTTAATCTTGCCCATCCATAATTGATTTACTCATAAACTTAAGATGCCATCATCATTGAAAGAAAAATCCTTAGCCTAAGGAAAAAAGAATCCATTTGAAAGGACTAACCCTTCCCTTCTTAAATCTCATTATCGATGTAACAATTGATGGATGAAAGTCGAATCAACCTTCATAGGTTTGATCTTAATTCGGCTAGTTTAGCACCTAAGATTACAAGCGTTCAATCGATTTGAGTCAAGTATAACTTTTATACACCCAACATTATTCATAATCGCACTTGTTTAATTGAATTTGCGTTGCTAAGGTTTCTGTTCAATCAAGTTTATTGGCCTGAGTTGAATGTTTATAATTTTCTTATCTACTTAATTTATTTTCTTTTCGGTTAATTGTATTGTCTTTACTTTTTTATTAATAAAATCAATAGCCAGCCTTATTTTTAATCTCGCCCATCCATAATTGATTCACTCATAAACTTAAAACGCCATCATCATTGAAAGAAAAGTCCTTAGCTTAAGGAAAAAAGAATACATTTTAAAGGACTAACCCTCCCCTTCTTAAATCTCATTATCGTTGTAATAATTGATGGATGAAGTCGGATCAACCTTCACAGGTTTGATCTTGATTCGGCTAGTTTAGCACCTAAGATTACAAGCGTTCAATCGATTTGAGTTAAGTATAACTTTTGCACGTCCAACGCTATTCATAATCGCAAATGTTTAATTGAATTTGCGTTGTTCATCGGATTAAGTTGATTTAAACACACAATTCCTAAACTTTTTTTTTTTTGAGTTTGCGTTGTTTGCCAAATTAAACCGATTTAAACCCACAATTCCTAAACTTCTTCTCTTTTCTTTTTTTTCTTTTTTTTTTTTTTGGGGGGGTGGGGGGTTGGGGGGGAGGGGGGGGAGCTAGGCCTGGCAAGTTAGCCGTGGCAAGGCAATTCTAACCCTTTTAGGAAAAAAGTTATCAAAGGTTTGTAATACTTCACGTTGTCCTTTGCGCAAGTATGGTCTGGATCAAAATGGTCTTGTATCCAATGCATGTCGTTATACTACACATATGAGGGAAAATAGATAGGGCCAAGGAGGCCAGGCTCAACCTATCTAAGAATTGGGTTGGAATTTAGACCTAACCCAGTCAATCAGAATTTGGGTAAGGTGGGTTCAAATTGAGTTCAATTCAATAGTAGCCAGCCCATTCATTATAATGGATTGGTGAATAGGCCTGATCTGGATATAGAAAAGCTCAAACCCTACCCATTTATCACTTGGGTCAGGTTTGGGATAAGCAGATTTTGAGAGGACCTTGACCCAACTCATTTAGTGATTCGGTTCAAACTTTGCAATCCAGACAGCTCAAAGGATCTAAAGGTTGGACCCAAACTATTAATTGTTGGTTTGGGTCCCATGACCCCCCGTTTGCACTCCTAACTACACGTGCAAGTATGAATTTAGGGCTGAAAGTCAAGCGGGTTGGGTTGGGTTGGTGCTCAACCGTAACCCAACCCAAGGTTCTTATACTTTAACCCAAGCCTAACCCAGCGCAACCTCTAGTTGAGAATTCTCAACCCAAGCCCAACCCATTCGGGCTTGGTCGGGTTAGTCAGGTGGATAGACGCTAGTGTATTTGTTATTACATTAGCCTATTATATTTCAAAACACATTTTATTTTTTTGTATCTGTGATTTTATTAATTATATATGTAGTTATTTATCATAAATAACTTCATTTTCTCTAAACAAACAAGCTAAAATATAGGACAAGTATTCCTTTAAAAGTCGTGTTGTGTAGCACGCAATCTATTTGGGAGAGAGAAATGACATGGACCAATGAGACCCGACGGCACTGGAATTTCCCATGCCTTCAACACAGACAATCATGCTCAATTATAATTTATAAGTAACTTATATACCGATCGGGTTCGAGTTGGGTCGGGTAACCCGAGACCTCAACATGAGCCCAACCCAAGTTTTATCAGGTTGGTATTTGTATAGCCCAAGCCCGAGACCGAACCCGATACATCCTGCCCGAGACCAACCCAATGTCGGGTCCGTCACAGGCCCGCCGTCTTAGTATACCTTTCTTTCTTGACGCAAATTCTCTTAACGAACTCAGCTACCTCTCCGGTACGTACTTGACTAAGCCATTTAGTCAATGACAGATCCGCTTTGGCCAATGACCCAACCTGACCCATTAAAATTTCTAGAGCCCGAACCCAACCCAACTGGACCCATTTAATTGAAAGCAGGTAAGGCTCAAGCGAACTGCCCAGCTAGACCTATACACTTACTTTAATCTCTCATATTTGGTTTCTTAAGTATTTATGGGTCAGGTCGGGTCGGGTCATTCGGCTTGGCCCATTGATTCAACATATGGAGGGGTTGGTTTGGGTTGGCTTAAATCTGAGCCCAACCAATTAATCTAAATGAGCTATTTTTTGGCCGAAGTCCGACCCACAACCCGACCCAACTTGGGTCAGACCAATTAACCAATGGGTCGACCCAACGCATTGCCGCCCCTATGAGCCAGGTTTCCTGATGCGCCTTTAAGCAGATGAGAGAAATCTTTAGCATATTCAGATTTTGGGCCTAACACTCAGTCCCAGGTCTAGCCAATACGCCACAAGGCATGGCCCAAACTGGCTTAAAGTGGGCCAGGCCAATCCAGCCCACAACCCACCCTGTTGCATTTTACATCTCGGCCCATGATCTAGAAGACGATTTTTCAGGTCCCACTGTAGATGAAAGTGCTTAAAATATCCTAGATTAGAAGATCCTAGCCACCAATTTTATTCCAGTTGGATATGGCCATTGTTGTATTCTCTTCTTCACCGTATATTTTTGCAGGATGAAAATTGAAAGGTTAGGATTTTCCTGTCGCGGAGAATTTTCAGGCATGGTCTATATATTTAGTGTGACGCAACATACCAATGGTCTGGATCACCCGATCTCGAAGCTTACTTGTACAAACTGAAGACACTTTGTACTGTGAATAGCCTCCGTCAAGGATCATATTATTCCAGGTTACATGATTTTCTGTTAATCCAACGGATGGTATTGATGGCCAATGTGATTTGTATTGTTGACGTCTATTACAAAGCTTATTTCTGTCATCCATCCACGCTAACATATGGACCCCAACCTCAAGTAGATGGGGGTTCCTGACAATGTATGGGCCACTTCACTAAATGGATGGCCCATAGGATTGTCGATCGGACAATCTGGATCAGCTTTGGCCTGAATTAATCAATGTCGTCTATAACCAAAAAAAAACACGAACGACTAGGATCAGTTTCTTCTAGGAGGTCCAGCCTGAATATTCTATGTATAGCGTACTTTAGGCCCACAGGCAGACCTTGCTGGGCTAATTTTAGGCCTGGCCAGATCATGGTTCAGCCCAGAACCCAGCCCGTAGACAGTGTTATCGCTTGTTATGGCTGTACATCTAGCCAAGTCGAGTCGAGGTGGCCAAGCTTGGCTTGCCTCGTCCGTGCTCTCCTCGAGCTCGAGCTCAGCCTCAAGCTTACCAATGGAGCTTGGCTTGTTTGTCAAACCTTTCGAGTGGAGCTCGAGGCGAGCTAGTGGATCGAGTTGAGGCGAGCTTACCTCGAGTCGAGTCGAGCTTGCTCCTAACCTAACCCAACCCAGCACCTGACCCAACCTGTGCCCGACTCAACCCAACCACCTAACCCAACTTACCCAACCCCCAAATAAAATATTCAATATATATATATATATATATAGAGAGAGAGAGAGAGAGAGAGAGAGAGAGAGAGAGAGAGAGAGAGAGAGAGAGAGAGAGGCATGCTCACCTACGCACATGCGCACCTTCGCTCACGTGTCATGGGTGTTGAATCCGAACAGTCCATAAGATGCGGAATCCCATGAAACCTTAGGGGGTGAATTTTCACCCTGATCTAAGATTCTGGTGGGCCATAGCAAAGAAAAATTCAAATCAAGGGAAGAAACTGTTTGAATTTTTCATGGCCCACCGAAGTTTTGGATCAAAGTAAAATTTCGTACCAGGGGGTTTCAAGAGGTTCTTCTTCATGTGGACCGTTCAGATTTGTGAGACTCATCAGATATGATGAGTTCTCAAAAAAGTTCGTTTACGTACGAACTGGTTCGCAGGTGAGTGTTTCCATGTATGTATATATATATATATATATATATATATATATATAATATATATATATATATATATATAGTTATAAAGGGTACCTTGTTATTGGTGTTGAGAGAGAGGGGGGAGAGCCTAGGCAAGTGCAGGCCATACAACTGAGACAAGTCAAACAGACGCTGAGTCAAGCTCGGGTGAGTGGCCGAGAGAGAGAGAGAGAGAGAGGGGGGGGGCGGGGGTCAGAGTTGAGTCAAGCTCTACTATGTTAGAACTTGGCTTGTTTTCAAAACGAGCTGGGTCATATAAAGCTTGGCTTGCCTTGAATCGTCGTTCAATTTGAGTCGAGTCAAGCTAGATCAGGCCAAGCCGAGTGAGCTTTTCGAGCTACCTTGGCCCATATATAGCCCTATTGCTTGTACACGAATAGAGTTAGATCGGTTAACTCACTCCACTCGGCTCGAAACTTGACTCTAACTTGACTTGTTCAAATCAAGTTCACTTTATATAAATATTTATATATTTAAATATATTATATATTATATATATTAAAAACCTTAAAACGTAAGTAGGCTCGATCTTGAACTCAGCATGGAGCTCAAGCTTGCCTCGAACTAGCTTGAGCTGCTGACCGAGCCAGTTTGAGCTGGGTAGCATAGTGGCCGAGCTGAGCTAGGCCAAGCTCGACTCGGTTCGTCCCGTGTACAGCTCTAGCTATCGCTCAGTGATGCATTGGACTGGGTGGCCCACCAGGCCTGGCTTTTGGACTGGCTTGGATCTATGAGCTTGGTCAGTGCTGGGCCCTGGGCCTTCATGTATAGCCCGATCAATTTTCAGGTGGGCTTGGCCTCATGTCACTTTATACGACCAGCCGAATTTCGTACGTACGTGTTCTGTCATACAAAAATGCTCGTTAGGCAACACATATCTAGACCGTTGGTTTTGTTTGTAACGGTCTACTTTTTTGTGCATGTGTGGCCCACTTGATCAATGGATGGATTAGAAGCATTCAGTGCAAAACAGGTAAATTGATCAATTTCCAGTCCGGCTGGAATGGGCGGGCCTGCCCATAGCCAACCCAACTTATCGCACTACGCCATTCCTTTCATAGAGGGGCCCACATGGTCCTATGCGGGCATGATCTTCACTGATGGGCCCCACTGAGATAGTGCCGGGTCTAGTAACCATCCCAATCTGTCAATCCATGACTTTCTTTTTTTACATGCGAACTGACAGTCCATGCCAATCTGGCATTTCACTGATGGGCCCCACTGAGATATGGGGGCTGACAGTTTCCATTTTAACCGTCTCTTTTTCATCAATAGGAGCCATTTTGATCAGGGTCCACTATATGGACTGTGCAGATCATCTGACCAAGTAGACCCTCAACACCCCTAAGCATGGTTCAATAGAGAATGTAATTGGATGGGTCGCCCGAGCCTCACCCACAGCTCCAAAAATCACACTTGGGCCCAACGCATTCAGCAACGGGCCTTAAATTTCTGGTCGAACCCCGCACGTTAACAACCTAAACCATCTGGACTTGGGCGTGAGTGAGATAAATTCGGTGCGTTATAAGATAGTATCAGAGAACGAGAATAAGATAAGGTAACCTATTACATAAGCTTCATGTGATTTCATGAAATTAGAAATTTTTCACTTGGGTAAATTTCCCATGTAATTAGAGTAGCTTGATGGACATAGATACTTAAAACTCTTAAGATCCTTTTGAAAACTTGCTAAGATAGTCATTTGAACATAGAAACTCCCTTAGGTACTGTGGGATATAAGATCCTATTATATCAAAATGTAAACAAAATTGGAATCCCGAAAAACTTGGCGAGAAAGAAAAGCTTTGGAAAAGTTGAAACTTGGACATTATAGGACTTTCCTCAAGTTTAAATCAGTGTTTTCTCTAAGTATCAGCAATTTGAAATTCCTGAAAGTGAAAACTTTAATTGTTTAGTGAATTATTATAACTTAGACTGAATTTTTTAACCAAATTAATGTCCTGATTAAAACTAACAAAATAGTTGTCCAAAAGTTTCTGTGATTTTTCTAGAGACTTCTAACTTAACTTTGGACAACTCCACAAATTTTCAGAATAACTAGAGTTCTGAAAAATCATAGAAGTTCAAACGATGGTCTAAAAAACGTAAACTCTGCCTTTGGAAGGCAGAATTTTTCTGCATTAATAGACGTGAAACCCCAATCGTATGTGAGAATTTTGCTCTGAAAATTTTTATAGTCATACAGAGAGTCCAGAACTTGGGTTTTAAATTTTAGGTTATTCTCATTAACAGTTTGAAATTTAAAATTCTGGGAGCGAAAGGCTGTCAGGATGTAACGTTTTTTACCACTTTCATCTTTCATTAAAATTAATGACACTAAAGCTTTGGTTCAACCAAAGATGGGCCATTTGGGCCCATTCCTAATGAACCTAGGGTACTTTTTATTGTGAAAAAAAAATGTGTGTGTGTGTGTGTCATCTTTCATTAAAATTAATGACACTAAAGCTTTGGTTCAACCAAAGATGGGCCATTTGGGCCCATCCCTCATGAACCTAGGGTACTTTTTATTGTGAAAAATAATAATAATAATAAAATGTGTGTGTGTGTGTGCGCGCGCGCGTGTGTGTGTGTGTGTATATATTAGTAATAGAATTCTCTTTTACATATTGATTGTCATCTGAACAAGTTCATGATTTTGGTAAATATTGAAGAAAATTGTGATATTGGTGGGCATCGAAATAAATCCATATTGATATAAATTTCTTAACTTAGGGATTACTGAAACAAGTCCCTGGGTATTATAGAGCGTGGAGGGGGAACGGTAGGAGAATCAGATGGACCTGTACTAGAGGAATATCAGGATGTAGAGGAGGAGCTTTCTTAGGAGCCTTTCGATGGTGCTACTGAGCTCTAAGAATTAAATAAACGGTTGTTTTTCCTTTTTGTTAAACATTGAACTGTTTAGACTTTTCATGTAATGTTGAATGTAATAAGTCTCCATCCGAGTGGAATAGTGTGTGTGTGTTGTAACGTCTCCATCTGAGACTAGTGTGTGTGTATGTGTGTTGTAACGCTTGGATCATTTCTTCATTATGCCTTACTTTGCAGATACCTACCATGTGAGATAAACGTTAATTATCATTTTGTGTGGTTAGATAACACCACAAAATTTGAAAAATTACAGTAAGGGTTACTCCTTAATGGATTCTTGTTCTTTACATTAAAAACTTTTCTTTCAATGTTGATTGCAGGCTTCATATTTCTCAATAGAACAATAATAAATAAAAAGAATAAAACTTAAAGACTAATAATGTCTATTTTATTTATTTGTATTTGGAGCTCAACACAATCGATGGATAAAATAAGCAAAGAAATTATTATAGCATCTAAGAATCGGATCCCATGATTCTTGCCAAATCCCACCAGTTTTGCTCTTAGATAGTTAACAAATATTTGTTTTAATTGTATAGCCATTTATGATTTTATTTCCATGTATATCATCCCTTCTGTACAGCTATATATTTACCAATTACATCAATGAGAAGTAAGAAAGATTATTCAGGCAAATTGTTTCTTTACATGGTATCAGAGCCTACCTCAATCCTGAGCCTCTTCCGTGCCGACCCCCATGGCTTCTTCCTCTGAAAATTCCATATCTTCAACCCCTGCCATTTCCTCTCCATACCTTCTTCACCCCTCTGATTCTCCCAGCCTTGTCCTCATCTCCGGTCATCTCACTGGCGATAATTTCTCCAAATGGCAACGTGCCATTCGCCGAGCCCTCAATACCAAGAACAAATTATGCTTTGTTGATGGCACACTCAAAAACCCCCCACAAACTTCCCCTGATTATGCCCAATGGAGCCGCACCAAGGACATGGTCCCCACTTGGATTCTCAACACTATTACCCCTTCTTTTGCCAATTCCCTTGACTATCATGATGACCCCCGTGCTGTTTGGCTTGACCTTGAGTCCCGTTTTTGCCACGGCAACAACGCTCGCCTATTTCATCTCAAAAGAGAAATCTCCAACCTTCACCAAAATCACCTCTCCATACCCGATTATTACAATAGCATCAAATAACTATGGGATGAATTAGGTAACCTCCAACCCATCACTGATGCCACCACTTTAGAGAAAAGAGCAAAGGATGAACGGGTGTTCCAATTTCTCTTGGGACTCAACGATTCGTTCGCAGCTCTTCGGTCTCAAATTCTTGTCACTGATCCTCTTCCCTCTTTGAACCGAGTCTTCTCCATCCTCTTTCAAGAAGAACAACAACGGCTCCTCCAAGTTTCCCGTATTCCATCGGAAACAATCGCTCTTGCTGCTCGAACTTCCAGCCATGAACGGCCACCTCTCAAATGCACCGAATGCGGCAAGGATGGACATCTGCGCAACCGTTGCTGGCTCATCATTGGCTACCCACCTAGGCGTGAACCTCGCAACCACCGCAAGCCCTCTCTGCTCGGGAAACCACTCTCTGCACTATTCACCTGGCCGACTCCTCCTCGAGTCCGATTCCAGGGCTCTCTCCGGAAGATTATCAACAACTCAGACTCCTCTTGAAAACCCCCCCTCCAATGGCAAATTTTGTTGGTAACTCCTTCTCAACCCCCTCTATTTTTTATCCTTACACTGATTGGATAATCGACAGTGGCGCTAGTAATCACATGAGCCACTGCCGATCTGTTGGGGGCCTTGCACAAAACCTTAGGATCTAGCCCTCCAGAACAAACCAGAATTATGGATAAAGCACACCACACAAGAGATTTTTACGTGAAAAACCCTCAAAGAGGTAAAAACCACGGGACCTCGTCCAGATCAACAATCCACTATGAAGTAGAACGTTACAATCTTCTTCACTCACGCAGGAGTGGATAAACAATAAGAGAAATAGAGAAAACGGAGAGATCTAACCGATTACGAGGACATAGAAGCGCTGAGATGTAGATTGCAAAGTAGAGAACCTCCACGAGCAGAACCTCCCTTCTATAAGCTTCCTCTCTCTCTTTCTCCCTCTCTCTCACTTTGATAGCCCTAAACCCTTTAAGAAATCCCTTGCAAAGCTTTAGGAAACCCTCTTGCTATTTTGTGATGCCTAGAAAAACCCTAGGCAACCCCTTTTATAGTTTTGGGAAACTCCTTTCCGCATCCCAGTTGCGAAAGGACTCAAATCCGCAGTTTCGCGCAAAATCGCGGAACAATCTGCGTAACCTACGACTAGTCCTGGCTCTCCTACGACTGGTCGTAGACCACCTACGACTGGTCGTAGCTCTCCTACGACCAGTCCTAGCTACAGTAAAAAACAGCACGAACTCGCTGGACTTTGAGTCGTGCCAGGGCTCGAACCTACGACCGGTCGAGCACCTCCCACGACCGGTCGTACCAGCCCTCGACCGGTCGAGCACGGGGCAAAAAACCCCATCAAATCTCCCCCTTTTTGACCCGGGAGGGATCCACCTTCTTCAAGCCAGCCAGGTTTCTACAAACCTCAAACTTGCCCTTGAGCAAAGCCTTGGTCATCATGTCTGACCCATTATCGTCCGTGTGGACTTTCTCAAGCTGTAACACCTTTTGTTCCAAAGTATCCCTGATCCAGTGATACCGAATCTCTATGTGCTTCGACTTGGAATGCTGACTTGGATTCTTGCTCAAGTGTATAGCACTCTGACTATCGCAATAGACCACGTGCTCCTCCTGCTTCAGGCTAAGTTCCTGTAGGAACCTTTTCATCCAAAGCATCTCTTTACATGCTTCGTGGATCGCAATGTATTCGGCCTCTGCGTGTCGTCGACAATGCTACGACCTTTGTAGCTTGCTCGCCAAGAAACCTCTCCCCACGAAACGTGAACATGAACCCCGATGTAGACTTCCCTGGAATCTATGTCACCGCCATATCTCATGCATCGTAGCCCTCTAACACGGGTTTACCATTCACCATAGCATAGCTCAACCTGGATGAGCCTCTTAGATACCGTAGTATCCATTTTACCGCCGCCAATGTTCTTTGCCGGGATTGGCAAGGTACCGGACAACACCAACCGCATATGTTATGTCCGGGCGTGTACACACCATAAAGCATACATCAAACTTCCTACGGTTGACGCGCGGGGTATCTTCTCGCATCTCTTCCACCTCTGCCTTCGTCTTGGGACACCGCCTGTCGCTCAATCTGAAGTGACCATCTAGTGGAGATCGACCGAGCCACATTGCATTCATATTGAACCGCTCTAGGACTTTCTCAATATACCGCTCTTGTGATGACCCAAAGCTTCCTGCTTCATCACGGGTTATCTCCATTCCTAGGATCTGTCTAGCCAGGCCCAAGTCTTTCATCGCAAAGACTTACCCAACTCCTGTTTCACTGTCGAATCTTCTTGATATCTTTTCCCATGATGAGCATGTCATCAACGTATAACAAGTAGAACTAAGAAATCACCATCCGAGAACTTACGCGTGAACACACGGTGGTCCGACTCCGTTCTGTCATACCCACGTGGGCAGTAACATGAACGAATCGAACTTCTTGTACCATTGCTTGTGGAGCTTGTTTCACCCATACAAGCTCTTCCTCACCCTACACACCATATGCTCCTTGCCCTTGACTTGAACCCCTCGGTTGGTGCATGTAGATCTCTTCTTCCAGTCACCATGGAGAAAGGCGCTTTAACATCTAACCGCTCTATCTCCAGATCCATGCTAGCCGCCAACCCAAGCAACACCCGTATGGATGTCATCTTCACCACTGGTGAGAATATCTCCTCGAAGTCTATGCCTTTTCTCTGACCAAACCCTTTTACCACAAGTCTGGCCTTAAACCTCGTCAGTGAATTCTTCTCGCTCAACCTTCTTTCTGAACACCCACTTGTTGCTCAAAGCTTTCTTGCCCTTAGGCAATTTCACCATGTCATAGGTGTGGTTCTTATGCAAGGATTCCATCTCCTCTTGCATAGCTTTCAACCACTCCTCCTTATGCTCGTCGGCTAGGGCCTCAGAATAATCTTCGGCTCTCCCCATCGGTTAGCATAATGTACTCGTGCGGTGAGTACCTCTTGACGGTACTGTCCCCGTCCCTAGATGACCTCCTCACCCGTGGCTCAACAGTGGATCAAGTGGGGGCCGCTCCCCTGGTCCATCTTCTCGAAGGAACTCCCTCGTCCTCGCACCTTCTTTGTACTCCCCCGTCATCGGGCACCACGGAGGAGTAATCGGATCCATGTCCTCTAGCTCACCCGAACTAGGTGGTTCTTCTCGGCTTACAAATGTCTTCGATACACTGATCTTCAAAGAAAACCACATCTCTGCTCCTGACGAGCTTCTTCTCGGTCGGATCCATAACCTGTAACCGAATTTTTCATCACCGCACCCTAAGAACACACACCGCCCGATCTTCATATCGAGCTTGGACCTCTCGTCCTTTGGTACGTGAACGGATGTCCCGCATCCAAACACCACAGATGACCGTACGATGGATCTGTCCAGTCCCACACCTTCTCGTGTACTTCTCCATTCAACGGGGCCGATGGAGACCTGTTTTATCAAATACACCGTTGTGCGCACGCTTCTCCCCGTAACGTCTTGGGCAACTTCGCATGGGATAACATGCATCCGATTCTCTCAACAATGGTGCGATTCATTCGCTCGGCCTACACCATTATGTTGGGGGTCTTGGGAACCGTCTGTTCATGCCGTATACCACTGGACTTGCAGTACTCGTGAAAGTCGCCAATGTATTCACCACCATTGTCGGTGCGGATGCACTTCAATGATCTACCCTCTCTCTCTCGACCATAGCATGAAACAGCTTAAACACACCAAAGACCTCGTCCTTGGATTTCAAAGCATAAACCCAAACCCTCCTAGATGCATCATCTATAAAAGTGACAAAATACAATGCCCCACCCAAGGTTTTTGTCCTCATAGACCACAAACATCGAATAAACCAAATCTAATGCATGCACTTTATTAACATGAGAAGCGATTTTTAATGAATGAAACTCTATGTTGTTTCCTCGATAAACAATCAAGACAGTTTTGAGAGGCATACTGTCATGTCCGGAAGGAGTCGCTTCCTCGCTAGTAAATGTGAAGCCCTTTTTCACTCATGTGGCCTAGACGCCCATGTGCCACATGTCAATAGCCGAATCTTCCGTTGCGTTCAACCCACCCTTGCACATACCGACACTTGCCTTGTAGCAGGTGCAACACTTCTTTCCTCTAGCCACGATCAACGAACCCTTGATGAGCTTCCATCGCCCACCAGCAAACCGGCTTTCATAGCCATCATCATCCAACCTTCCCGTCGACATCAAGTTGAGGCGAAGGTCTGGGATATGCCTCACATCCCTGAGAACCAATGTGCACCCACATCGGTCTTCACACAAATATCACCGACTCCAACGATCTTTGATACGCCGAGAATTTCCCATCTTCACAAATCCCATAGTCACCGACTTGTAGCTTGTGAAGGAGTCCCCGTGTGGGTCGCATGAAAAGAAGCTCCAGAGTCTATCACCCGGTCGGTGCCCCGACTCGTGAGCCGTGAGACACACATCGTGATCTCAGTAGAAAGAATAACTACCATGTCGCCATCCGAGCGACCGCAAAGGGAATCAGATTCTTCTTCCTTCCCTTTTCCTTTCTTGTCGTTTTTCTTACCACGACATTCATGCTCAGTAGTGGCCCTTCTTGCCACAATTCCAAAGATTCAACCTCTTTTCTCGTTACTCGACTTGCCTCTTGATTTATCTCGGCCTTCCCGCCCTTCCCGTTCTTTCCTCTCCCCGTTCTCGTGTCACAAGAGCCTCTTCTTTGTGTAGACCCCGAGACTTCCTCCTTGTCTCCTCATTGAAGAGACAACCGGATTACTGTTCCATGGATATCTTTCCGTCTCGGCGCGGAGTTACTTAGAGACACCACCAATGTCTCCCAACCGCTCGTGCAATGAACTAAGCAATAGTAAAGCCTCAATTCATCATCCAGACCATCTTCATAGAGGTGAGTTGGTTCACTATATTGTCTTGACCTCATTCATATGCTCTGCCACGTAACCACCATCCTTGAACTTGAGATTCACAAGTCCGTCTTATCGTAAATATCTTATTACCTACTGTCTTCCTCTCATACACCCTTGTAATTTTAGCCATAGGCTTCATGTGAGGTTTCTGTAGACACATGGTGAAACACGGAATCATCCAACCATTGTCCGATAAACCCCACCGCCTTTCGGTCCATCCATCTTCTTCAATCATCATCACCATATCCTTGGATTTTGCTGATATGCCTGAGATTGGAGAATATAGGTCCTTGCAATAAAGCAAGTCCTCCATCTTAGCCTTCCATATGGTCCAGTTAGAACCATTGAGGCTGATCATCCTTGAGCCACCTTCCATAATTCAAACCGATCCTACCCGTTCAATGAACTTAGCTTTGATACCACTTTGTTGGGGGCCTTGCACAAAACCTTAGGATCTAGCCCTCCAGAACAAACCAGAATTATGGATAAAGCACACCACACAAGAGATTTTTACGTGGAAAACCCTCAAAGAGGTAAAAACCACGGGACCTCGTCCAGATCAACAATTCACTATGAAGTAGAACGTTACAATCTTCTTCACTCATGCAGGAGTGGATAAACAATAAGAGAAATAGAGAAAACGGAGAGATCTAACCGATTACGAGGACATAGAAGCGCTGAGATGTAGATTGCAAAGTAGAGAACCTCCACGAGCAGAACCTCCCTTCTATAAGCTTCCTCTCTCTCTTCTCCCTCTCTCTCACCTTTGATAGCCCTAAACCCTTTAAGAAATCCTTTGCAAAGCTTTAGGAAACCCTCTTGCTATTTTGTGATGCCTAGAAAAACCCTAGGCAACCCCTTTATAGTTTTGGGAAACTCCTTTCCGCATCCCAGTTGCGAAAAGGACTCAAATCCGCAGTTTCGCGCAAAATCGCGGAACAATCTGCGTAACCTACGACTAGTCCTGGCTCTCCTACGACTGGTCGTAGACCACCTACGACTGGTCGTAGCTCTCCTACGACCAGTCCTAGCTACAGTAAAAACAGCACGAACTCGCTGGACTTTGAGTCGTGCCAGGGCTCGAACCTACGACCGGTCGAGCACCTCCCACGACCGGTCGTACCAGCCCTCGACCGGTCGAGCATGGGGCAAAAAAAAACCCCATCACGATCATCTTTCTTGAGTCTTCAACAGCCTCCTTTGAGTCGTGAGATTCGGCTACCCACGGGAGAAATGATTCCCGTTGAAGGTGTTGGCACCATTCGGTTATCAGACACTCTTATCCTTTCAAATGTTTTTTTTGTCCCTCTTTTTAATTACAATCTTCTTTCTATCCCTCAACTCACCCGTAATTTACCTTGTGTTGCCCTCTTCTCATCTTCTACATGTTTTTTTCAGGACCTTCAATTGAAGAGGCTGATTGGAGCGGGTGAAGCTTGCAATGGACTCTACATCTTTCGGCCACACAAACTCGCTGCCTTCTCCGCTCACCATCTTGACAATAAGACCTTATGACATCAACGTTTAGGTCATCCTTCAAGTTTTATTATTCCTCATATTTTTTATAGTCCATGTACTCTTTCTCATTGCGATGTTTGTGCACGTTCAAAACATACTCGCTTACCTTTTTCAACTCATGCTAATAAAAGTACGATTCCTTTTAATCGACTTTATTGTGATATTTGGGGTGGATATTCTACTGTTTCTATTTGTGGCGCACATTATTTCTTGACTATTGTTGATGATTTTTCTCGCACTACTTGGATTTATTTAATGCGTTTTAAATTAGAAACATTTAGCCATTTAATGCATTTCTTCGCCCTTGTTAAAAATCAATTTAATTCCACCATTAAAATGATCCGTACCGACAATGGCCAAGAATTTCTCTCTCAAAACCTCCAAACCTATTTTCATGATCACGGCATCATTCATGAACGTACTTGTGTTGAAACTCCTCAACAAAATGGTGTTGCGGAACGTAAACACAGGCACCTACTCAACGTTGCTTGTAGTCTTCGTTTTCAGGCACATTTACCCCTAAAATTTTGGGGCGAATGTGTCCTTACTGCTGCTTATCTCATCAATAGAACCCCTAGTCGCTCCCTTCAAAATCAAACTCCTTTTCAACTTCTTTTCAATACTCCACCCGGGTGTTTGGTTGTCTTTGCTATGCCCAAACTCTTACCGCTCATCGCGATAAATTTTCACCCCGTGCATCTCGTTGTGTATTCCTCGGTTACCCGAGCAATCGTAAAGCTTATAAGTTATACCATCTTGACACACATGACATTTTCTACTCACATAATGTTACCTTTCATGAAAATCAATTTCCTTTCCAAAATTTTGTGTCCCCACCTACACCTACTTCCCTCATTCTCCCTTTACCCATTCCAAAAAATCCTACTTCCTTACCCACCTCATCCTCGACCATACCTCCCAATCCTCCCCTCCCCACTTCTCGTCCTCACCGCACTATCACTCGACCAGCCTATCTCCTTGATTATGTTTATCCTTCCCTACCCACAGAGTCCACTGCTACTTCAACCGCTACACAGTCCTCAGGTACTTCTCATCCCTTATCTACCTTTCTCTCATACTCTCTTTTTTCTCCTGCTCATTATTCCTTCTTATCTGCCCTTACTGCCACTGTTGATCCTACCTGTTACTCAGAAGCTCATCGTCACTCACACTGGCGTGAAGCTATGGCCTCTGAACTCCGTGCTCTTGAAGAAAACTCTACTTGGACACTTGAACCTCTCCCACCTGATAAGAAGCCCATCGGTTGCAAATGGGTTTTTAAGACCAAATTACGAGCAGATGGTACAGTTGAACGTCACAAGGCTCAGCTTGTGGCGAAAGGTTACACTCAAGTTGAAGGCATTGACTATCATGAAACTTTTGCTCCAGTTGCCAAAATGACCACAGTCCGTTGTGTTCTAGCTGTTGCCGCTGCCAAAAATTGGATTATTCACCAAATGGATGTCCACAATGCACTCTTACACGGCGACCTTGATGAGGAAGTTTACATGACACCACCTCCCGGTTACTGTCTTAAGGGGGAGACACGGGTTTGCCGTCTTCGGAAATCTCTCTATGGCCTCAAGCAGGCCTCCTGGAACTGGTTTTTTAAACTAACATCTGTTCTTCTTACTACAGGTTTTAGTCAATCTCAGGCCGATCATTCTCTCTTTACACTGATCACTGCTACCAGCCTCACCATTGTTCTTGTTTATGTTGATGACATCTTGGTTATCGGCAATGATCTTTCTCAAGTTACCTATTTCAAATCTATTATTTCCACGCACTTCAAAACCAAGGATCTTGGCCCTCTCAAATACTTCCTTGGCCTTGAAGTTGCTCGATCCCCTTCAGGCATCTTTTTCAACCAACGGAAATATGCCCTGGACATCCTTGCCGATAGCGGTCTCCTTGATTCGCGTCCTGCTTCCTTTCCTATGGAACAAAATCTGAAACTCAGCGACACTGATGGCGATCTTCTTCCAGATCCAGGCTCTTACCGACGGTTAGTTGGACGACTCATTTATCTCACCATCACCAGACCCGATATTGTTTTTGCAGTGAATATTCTCAGCCAATTCATGCATGCTCCCCGGCTTCCGCACATGACAGCTGCCACTCGTGTTCTTCGCTACATTAAAGGCACTCCAGGTCAAGGCATCCTTTTTTCTTCCTCCAATGATTTACATGTTCATGCTTATACTGATTCTGATTGGGCTAGTAGCCCTACCACTCACTGCTCCACTACTGGTTTCTTCATCACTCTTGGTTCTAGTCTAGTTTCATGTCGTACTAAGAAACAAACCACGGTTGCTCACTCCTCTACAGAAGCTGAATATCGCGCCATGGCCGTCACCACATGTGAACTAGTCTGGCTTCAGCATCTTCTTCGTGACCTCGGCATCTCTCACACTGATCCCATGATTCTCTATTGTAACAATCAGTCTGCCCTTCACATTGCTCAGAATCCAGTTTTTCATGAGCGCACCAAACATATTGAAATTGACTGCCACATTGTTCGTGACAAACTTCGTTCTAGCCTCTTCACCACCGCTCATCTTCCCTCTTCTGAGCAAATCGCCGACATCTTCACCAAAGCCTTGGGTTCTGAACTATTTCATCATTTATCTCGCAAGTTGGGCATTACGGATCTCCATGCACCAACTTGAGGGGGAGTATTATAGCATCTCAGAATCGGATCCCATGATTCTTGCCAAATCCCACCAGCTTTGCTCTTAGATAGTTAACAAATATTTGTTTTAATTGTATAACCGTTTATGATTTTATTTCCATGTATATCATCCCTTCTGTACAGCTATATATTTACCAATTACATCAGTGAGAAGTAAGAAAGATTATTCAGGCAAATTGTTTCTTTACAGAAATAAAGATAAATACCTGTGATCGCTTGTATGGACAAATAATCGAAGTGAATGGTCAACGGGATGTGACCAAAATATTTATTTTTTCAAGTAAGAACTCAGTTGATTAGGATCCAACAACAAAAGGTAGTGAATATTTAATCTATTCCTACACTATCGTTGCGTTGGCACTGGATAGTAGTGATCTAAATTAAGCTAGGCTAGGGTATGCTAAGATAATAGTAAAGGCTTGTAAAGATATATTGTGTTTGGTGTGGGCCTGGAGCTCTTTGTAGATAACTGCTTTTATAGGCTTTTGAGAGGCGATGGCATTGCGTAGTCTTCAGCATCGTAAAGGATATGGATTATCGGTTGTGTAAATCTCCTTAATTCTCTATGCTAGCATAGCATATCGTGTACAATCACATGTATAAGAGAGAGGCTCTCGCTTCAAATTATGCGTTGGTTGGAGTCCTTCATCACTAGACTCCCTGGCATTAGTAGAGTGCTTTTGGCATGAATCTAGCGTTTAATGATAGATAAAAATGTACTTTAATAGAATTTTGGCATTTAATGTTAAGAGAGATGTTTGCTTTAATGAGGTTCTTACTTTTACCGACAGTACTTTTGATAGAAATTTAGCATTTAATGCTCTCACATGTGCAAGCATCTCTAACTCCCTCCTTTGAAATTGATCTACACCACATATGATCTAGCTGCCACATGGCACCTTCTAAATTGTTCGATTTAGCCACGCCAGGGTAAGTGTAAACAATGACCTTGATACGTGAGTATGATTTCATTCATTATTAAGCACGTAGCGCCAATATGTGGCATCTCATTGGTAAAAGCAGAGTGCAAAAACTGAGTGTAAACCTAAATAATAAATAGAGAAATTACATATTTATTTTCAAGTTCTATTGTTCAACTTTTTAGAACGGAAAGGATGATGTTGAGATCAGTGGCTAGGTTGCAATAAGTCAGACAGGTCATATTGGCCTATTGGGTTAAGGGTCAAACCAAGCCCAACCCAACCTTACGTTGAATCAACATGAGGCGTGACCCAACCAAGATATAGTCAATACTAACTCAAACTCAGGCTAGGTTTTAGCTCGTTTGGGCCCAACATTAGATGCCATATAAAAATGTAAGCATGGGCCCCAAAAATCAGGTCTATCTGTGATTGAAGTAGGTCACACCCATGAAAATAATTTAAAGTACCCATCTTGCCCTTTACACTATTTCTGATTATGTGGTCTACTTGAATCACAAATGAGACCAATTTTTAGCCCCCGAGCCTAACATAGGTGAAGCCCACCTGACATTCGGAATGAATTTCACGTAAACATCGCGTTAAGGCCCCACCTACACTGTTGATCCATGCCAACCAAAAGCTGGGACCTTTTCCTTTCTTAAAATTTGAAGGTCTCCAGCATTGCCTTTAGAGACTGAGTCTGGAATCACAGCAAATGCTGTGATTTAGAACTTTTTGGAGATTTGAAATGTATTTGAATTTAAATCCTTCACTATTGTTTAGTGCTAAAAACAAAAAGATTAGTTTTAAATTTTGAATACATTCAAATCCAGATTGTCAAACAACATATAAGAGGAATCAGCCCAAGACCCAACCCAACCAAGGTGTACTCAATACCAACCCAATTTCAGGCTACGTCAGGTTTAGCCAATTTAGGCCAAGTTGAGCCGAGCTAGCGTAGAATCTCAACCACAAGTTGTTGAGCATATGGCCAACATCACTTTTAAATTACCAAAAAGTCTTAAGTCGACTTAAAAAACTAATTGCATCCAAGATTACGCCCTGCCATTATATACTCTAAAAAAATAGAGGGTGCGATTGCCCGTGGCCTCAACCCAAGCTGATTCTCTCAGGAATAGAACTGGGCATGGGACGACTCAACTCGGCAAACTCGACTTGTTCATATCCGACTTGATCTGAACCGAGTGGTGACTTGAACTCGACTCAAAATCCAACTTGGTACTGACTTGATTCGATATATATATATATATATATATATATATATATATATATATATATATATATATAACAGATCTGACGTTTCAGATATAAGATGCCGTGTAGCTAATGGCAAGGCAGCAATTCTAGCAAGTGAATCTAGGTTTTGAGTTGTGATTTCAGCCCATGGATACCTGTTACACTCAACCTGACTCGTTACTTGTGACTGGGTCAGACTCAGTCTGGATTAGTCCAGGCCAGACCCGAACTCGGATCAGGTCAGGCATGCTGGAATCAGTACCAAGTCGGGTCGAGTTCAGGTCAGGCTTATTTCAAAACTGAATTGAGTAGGTTCAGCCCTAACTTGGTTCAACTCGACTCGATGTCAGCTCTAGTCATGAGTCAAGCTGAGGAGTTCCAGTCCAAGCCTAATCCAACCAACCCAGCCAACTCAACCTAACTTTTCGGGTCAACCCCTAGTGGGGTTCCGGTTGAGTTGAGCCCTCTGAGGTGAACCCTTAGATGTGGCCCGCTATACACATGACAACAATAAAAGGCACATGAAGAACAGATGGAATGATGAGTAATCTTTTTAAAAAGCACTAATCACTTAACAGACATGTGAAACTCAATCATAAAACTAATAAACAAAACCTCTTCCAACATCAGCAAACACAAAGCATCTCGATTCACTAAAAATAAAATAAAATAAAAACATGAGAGAGAAAGATTAGTTTTCTTTAATACTCTGGCAGTGTGATGGCTCATACAGACATTCAAATGAAATTGTGGGACCCACTTTAGATATGTCATAACCTTAAGATAAGATTAACTGAACAACCCAGGCCTATCTGATTAAAGATCTAATCTGAACCATTGAACATTTTAACCGTTCATTAGATGTCCACTGATGACCCATTTAAAGTGGGTCATTTTATTTGGACGATTCAAATACGTACACGTGTCATACCAACTGCCAGAGTATCAAGTCTTTCTCATTCCTCAATTAGTAAAATTCTTAATACATGCATCTGGCTCAGTAGCCTTAGCAGCTGGTGAAGGCTCCACACTCGGACTGGGTGGGACGGGTTGACCCAGTAACTCGGCTGGCAACTCAGCTATACCTTTGAGATAGAATGTGTAGAAGAGCTTGAATGGGAAAACGATCTGTTGCAGCTTCACCTGCCCATATACACCTTCGAAAATGCCCGACCCGCCTGTTACAGCCAGATATGTATCTTCATATGTTAGATATGCTCCTTGCACTGCAATGTGGCCGTAATCGCCGAAGTAGAAGCTGTAGATTGCCTCATAGCGGTCTCCTTTCTTCTCGGCGACATGTTGGACAAGGATACAAAGGCCCGTCGTGATTCCCAGACGCTTTTGGAGGTTTCCATGGTAGATCTGAACGAGAATGGCACATGAGTTTTCCCAGCATAGTTTTAAAAATCAGAGAAAGTTGAGTTGACTCAGCGAGTCGACTCAACTCGACCCAACTGAAAGTGAGTTGAATCGAGTGAAGAGCTCAATTCCTCAGGTGACTCGGTAAGCCTCAATGAAAACTCGTTCGAGTCGAGTCATTCCAGCGAGACAGCTGTTTCAACTCAACTCGGCCGAGTCAACCAGAATCGAGTCAAAGCGGGCTGAGTTTAATGAAAAACTCGACTCCAAGACTCAGCTCTTGATGAACACTCAGTCAAGTTAACTCGACTTGACCAAGACATCTGTTTTAATTCCACACGTATGCTGATATGGAACATGTGTGTGAGATCTGAACTTTCCATCCGTTGGAAACACTGCTTAGATCTTGTTGCCTGATAAATCTAGCCGTTTCACTCAGGTGGGCCACAATGTATAAGGCGAACAGACTTTTCTGACCGTCCATTTGTTTTGTACGATGCGGTCCACCTAAGGTGCGAAACAGCACAATTGTAAGTCCAGAGGATCTAAACAATCTTGCCCACCTGATGGAAAGCTCAGATCTTGCACACGTGTTTTAAATTAGCACGTGTTCCCACGTATGGATGGGCAAGGTTCCTGCATGTGTATGGATTAGCATACACCATCAGAGGAATAACTATCCTTTTGTTCTAAAACCCAAAAACAGGCAATGATTCCAGCTGGGTCCCAATGTGAAAAATTGTCCAACATGAACCTTCCCCACCTGATGGAAAGCTCAGATCTTGCACACGTGTTTTACATTAGCACGTGTGACCACGTGTGGATGAGCAAGGTTCCTGCACGTGCATGGATTAGCATAGACCATCAGAGGAATAAATATCTCTTTGTTCTAAAACCAAAAAACCAGAAATGGATTCCAGCTGGTCCCCAATGTGAAAAAATGTCTAACATGAACCTTCCCCGCCTGATGGAAAGCTCAGATCTTGCACACGTGTTTTACATTAGCACGTGTTCCCAAGAGTGAACGATTGGATCTAGCAAAATTACACCTTCCAAAGAAAAGGTCGTGACCAAACACTCACCTTATTGCTAAACGGGACTAGATCGCCGAGCGAGTTAACCGATTTCTGGCTCAGCCGTAGATACGCCGGGCTCCCGCGATCTCGTTCGTTGATTTCATACACATGCAGCTCTTGAACATCACCTAAAAACACCAACCAAAACAAGGTAAATTACAAGGAAACCATAGTGATTATAGTGTAAATAAATAACATAGAGATGGGTATTTTGGGAATACTTGGTCTTGAGGAAGCTGTGACCTTTGGAGAGAGGGATGTGCTCATGCGCCTACTGGCTCTTTGGGTAGTAGTGAAATCAAGGTGGGCACTTCCCAATTTGAGAGATTTGGTGGGGAAGGCGTTTGGCTGACCAAATGCAAGGCATTTAGATTGTGAAATGGGGTGAGAGAGAGATGGGGTTCTTGTGGTGTGGGATAGTTTCAGGGAGAGAGAGGAAGCTCTGAGTGCTGAAATTCCAGCCATTGATTTCACTGATAGGAGTAGATGGAGCTCTGTTTTGGCTGAGAGAGAGAGAGAAAGAGAGAGGGTATAAATGATAATAATGCTCTGAAAAGTAAGATGGAATATTGGAAAGTGGGTCTTTTGGATTGAATAGAGAAATGTAAAATATAGGGAAGTTGTTGGGTGTGTGGCCCACCTAGAGAGAATCTTTCTATCATGTGGTGCGTATGTAAGCTCATTTATTTATAGTGCATCTGGTCTGGTGCCCACCGAAACAGTATAGCTGATGGCGGAGTACAGGACTCATGTTACACGTGAACATTTCTGTGGCCTACTTCGATCTAACACTTTCAAGTATCTGGTTCTCCTATTCGGATATGGAGTAGATGGTCGGATGAAGTGATATCTTATCGGTTGGATAATCCTGTCCGTCGAATTAATGGATTTTAATTGGAATGGTAGGAACATGGGGAAAAGGTCAGGATTAGGAGGTTGTTTTTATGTTGTGGATCAGAGATGGTATGGCCCAACTGATGGACGGTCTGGATTGTCTTATGTCAAGCCATGTGGGCCCCTATAAGGCAATGGGAACTCAAGCGCGATGAAGAGTACGGGTCACCGTCATTCTGTAGCTTTCGACAGGACATATAGCGTACGCCACGTGTTTTTCGTTGGACGGTCTTAGCGTTTGGAAACGTACGGTACGAGAGGAATACGAAGTTTCTGTTTTGAATAACGTGGATTAAATGGACGGTGATGACGAGTCTGTCCAATCTATGACTCCACATTGGACGGTTGGGAACGTGTTTTGAACACGCATTTGAGCTTTTCAGGGCTAGGCTAGCGGTGTCACCGTCCCCTGCTGAAATGGTGGTAACTGATCCCCACGCCGAGGGGGGCAAATGTGTCGGGTCCAGTCGGGTCATTGAACCCGATAAAAAGTAGCTACGGGTCCAAAATTTGGACCATGTGGCAAGTTCGACCCGAACAGTTAGATGCGTTAGGGCTGGGATCTCTTTAAAATAGGGCTGTCAATTGGCCAGGCTGACCAATCAGACTTTCGGGCGTGGCCCACTTCAGGTCGGGCCTGAGCAGACATACCAGACCCGGTACTAGGCCAACTTAAAATAAAAGCCCGTTTAATGACCGGACTCTCAGGCTTTGCTTAAGAGCCCACATCCTGGCCCATTTAAGAGTTGAAAGGCATTTTTGTCACATGTCACCTTTTTTAATTTTCTATGCAAGTGTGCTGCTTTATTCTCCAACCTCAAAAAAATGACTTCTTCGTTTTACCTACTATGTTGACTTGAACTTGTTTGGAAAGAATATTAAGATTAAATAATAATAATAATAAATAGATGGAGAAAAATTGCAAATACTTCACTTCTAAAATATGAGTTCATTTCTTTTTTGAAAAACAATTGCGCTTAGATGGATCTTTAGCTAATAAACAAATAGAAAAAATTGAAGAAAAAAAAAAAAGAAAAAAAGGCACCACTTTAAAAACAAAAAACAAAAAAAAAATGAATTTTTCTTTCTACAAAAATTATACTCAAATGGATCTAATAGAAAAGAAACTTACATAAAGAAATGAACACACACACACACATCACACACTTTTAGAAGATGGTTATTTTCCTTTCTTCAAAAGATTAGGTTTAGATTTGTCTTTTGCTAAGAGTTAGAGTTTTGGTCTACTTTTAAAATATTAAATAATGTTTAAATGAGATGATTTCAAAGTTATTCAAAAGTTTGTCAAATTATTTTTCCATTAAGTCGAAGATCCCCTCAATCTAACTTATAATGAAAGAGTTATGAGCATTTTTGTGAAACCACATGATATATTATTCAAACATCAATCGTTGTTTTGTCCCTACTTTTGAAAGGTCAAATGGTCTTTAAATGAAATTATTCTAAAATCATTTGAAATATCGTCGAATTATCTTTCCGACAAGCACAAAATTACCCTAGTTCAACCTGTAATGCGTAAGTTATGAGTGTTCTCGTGGGATCGCATGATGCATAGTCCAAACCAAGATTATAGCATTGTCTAAATCACGATTATAAATTTGGGCCCACTTTTGAAAGGTCAAACAGTCTTCAAATAAGTTTATTCTAAAACTATTTTAAAGTTTGTTAAATTATCTTTCCAGCGAATATAAGATCACCTGAATCTTATCTGTAATAAGAGAATTATATGACTTTCGTAAGGTCGCATGATACATTATGGAAATTGCGATTGTTATTTTATCTAATTTGAAATCTGAACTTTGGGCCTAATTTTGAAATGTTAAACGATGTCCAAAAAAAGTGGTTCTAAATTCATTTAAAAGTTCATCGAATTATCTTAATCTAACCTCTAACGAGAGAGTTATGATAATTTTTTTAGACTATGAGATACATTTTCCAAACCTCGACTACTATTTTATCAAAATTGTCATATGGACTTTGGGCCTTTTTTTTATAGGCTAAATGGTTTCCAAATGGGCTAATTTCAAAGTTATTGGACAATTCGTCGAATTGTCTTTCTAATAAGCGCATAATCACCCTGTTCCAACTAGTAACAAAGGAGTTTTGCCTATTTCCATAAGATCGTGTGATGCTTAGTCCAAATAGTGATTGTTGTTTTGTCAAAACCACGATCAATGCATTGTCCATACCGCAATAGTTTTTTTGGATAAAACAACAATCGAGGTTTGGACCAAGCATCGCACGGTCTCACAAAAAATATCATAACCTCCTCATTATAAGTTGAATTAGGATAATCTTGTATTCATTAGAAAGATAACTTGATAAACTTTTAAATAGATTTGAAATAACTTCATTTGAACACCGTTTTACCTTTTAAAAGTGTAACCAAAGTTTAAGTTACAATTTGGACAAAACAATAATCACAATTTGGACAATGCATTGCGCAGTCCTACAAACGGTCATAATTCCCTCTTTAAAGGTGGGTCAAAAGTTCCTAATCACATTTAGAGGCCATTTAATGATATTTTAAATAGCTTAACAATCATCTTATTTAAAGACCATTTAACCTTTCAAAAGTGGGCTCAAGTTCCTAATCATATTTGAACAATGGTCATGTCACAATTCGGACCACGCATCGTGCAATTTTACGAAAACATTCATAACTTGTTACAGGTCGAATCAGAATAATCTTATGCTCGGTACAAAGATAATTTAAAAAATTTTCAAATAGTTTTAGAATCATCTAATTTGGAAACATTTGATCTTTAAAAATGGGCCCAAAATAGTAGTTGTAGTTTGAACAATGCATCATGCAGTTTCATGAAATGCTCATAACTTTCTCGTTATAAGTCGAATCGGGATGATATTGTGCTCATTGAAAAGATAATTCGACAAACTTTTAAATGACTTTAAAATCACATCATTTTGCTATTATTTGACTTTACAAAAATGGGCCCAAAGTCTAGCTCTTAACAAAAAACCGATCTAGCCTAATTTTGAATAAAAGAGAAAATTTTATTTTTAAAGTGTGGGTTTTTTTTTTTTTTTATGACTCATCTCCTTAAATCAATTTTCTCAAGCATACCCATCTAAGCATAATCTTTTAAAAAATAAAAATAAATAAATAAATAAATACTAATTTGCTAAAAGTGAAGTTTTTTAATCTCTTTTTCTTTCATTCTATTTATTTATTGGTAAAAGACCAATTTTAATAAAATATCTTAAAAAAAGGACATACCTTTTGAAAATGGAATATATATATATATATATATATATATATATATATATATATATATATATATATATATATATATTTTTTCATCTCTCTTTTTCTGAACAAGCCCAACCCAACATTATATATATATATATATATATATATATATATATATATATATATATATATATATATATATATATAAAAAGAAGAACTCATTTTTCTTAAATGAAAGTTTTTGCCTAAAATATTATTAAGGAATAATGATAGAACAAAAAGTACATGTGCATAGATATTTGAAAAAGGTAATTAAAATTATTTTGGCCAATAAAAAAGACAATACATGCCTTCTGGCGTTTCTAGAAAAAATAAAAAATAAAAGTTTTAAAAAATGATGCTACGGCCCATGAATGCTGCCAGGAAGGTGTACAAGAGAAAAACCCATTTAATAAGGGCTCGGTCCCTGGACCCCTCTTCCTTAATTGAGCCGACCGCTTTCCAATGGCACGCATGTAAGGCAATGAACCCTCTCAATCATGGGCCCCATTGCAAATGGAGCATAGCTAAGAATCAACAATGGTCAAGTGATCTTAACCATCCAATGTTACCCATTGAATTTGGACTATTACCCATTTTAACGGCTTCTTCTGATTGCTCCATTTCCTAATCAACTGGACGGTTTGGATCTTTGTATCAGTGTAATTTCTGGAATGTGCTCCACGAAAAATGGGCACTTTGATTTGGATGGTTTACATTCGGTTCTGTGAATAACATGGCCCAAGTACATGGTCAAAGATTCACCACCATTTAAGAAGTAGCAGTGAACTTTCAGCGTGATCTTGTCCACCTTTCCACCGAAAGGTTTGATTTTTGGGCACACATGCTTGCAGTGTTGGACGGACGAATAATAAGATACAATGACACAAGTCTTTGCACCGTACACACGTGTCTTCAATTTTGACAAAACAGGCTGTCAGTTCAATAATCCAGGCCATTAATTTGTTGTTTCTCATCATGAATGGACCATTCTCCAAATTTCTCCTTGATTGGAATGTCGTATGTAGGCTTTTGTAAATTTTCTCTTGTTAACCGTCTATTTGTAGGCCGCGTCTGATTATCCCACTGAGGGTGTTTCCGGGAGCATAGTCCACGATGGAACAAAACATACCAATGGTCTAGATTAACAGATCATGACTCTTTTGTCAAAGACATGGATTGCGTGTATCATGTAACAGGAGAACCGTTTGATTTTTTTTTATTTTATGTTTTTGGGATTTTTAGGACTGTGGACCCCACCTTTTAGCCAGTTGATTTTATGTAAGAAGACAAACCTTTTTTTGCAACTTAGACCTGCACAGGATTACGAATTTCATGACGAAAATACCTCTCATTTTCACTGCTTTAGCATTTCCTCTCCCTTCTCACTTTTCACTGTTTGCTTTTCATCTCCCTTTCTGCTTTCACTACCGTTGCTTTCACCCCCTTTTCTCACTCTGTTTCCACGAGAAAGACCAGTAGAACTCATTTTGTGGGCCCCCTTATCTGCATTTTGTCTTCTTTTGAAAACGGTCGGTCCAGTGAAGAAATCACGCACCGCAGGTATATTTTACACTCAGTTAGGCTCACACCAGCCCTGTGGCTGGTGGTCAGTGCTCTATGGGCCCCACCAATCACAATGTGTTTCATCGTTTCCGTTCATCCATTTTTACAGATCAGTTTAAGGCTTCATCCTAAAAATAAGAGGGATATAAATCTTAGATGTACCACACTACAGTATAACAATAGTGATTGGATGTCCATCATTTAAATCCTCCCGAGGCCCACTATAGTGTTTATCTGAAATCCAATCTGTTTATTAAGTTATAAAGACCCAGATGAAGGCTAAAAACAAAGATCATCTTGATCCAATACTTTTATGACCCCCAAAAAGTTTTTAATGGTCGATGTTCATTAAACACTATTTCCTGTAATGTGGTCCAATTGAGATCAGGATATACCTCATTTTTTGTATAATACCATAAAATGATCTATAAAAATAGATGGACGGCATGGATGAAACACATACATCATGAGGGGGCCCACAGAGCACCGAACACCAGCCATTGGCTAGTGGCAGGGGGAGTAGCCAATTCGTTTCTAGTAGTATATCTACGCCGTCCATCGGTTTTTCCATCTAATTTAAGGTGTTGAGCCTCAAATTGAAGCATACCAAAATATCAAGTGGATCATACCACTGGAAACAGTGGGCATAATGATTTTCGAGCTTGCCCGGCTGATTTTCGAGTTTGCCCAGCTGATTTCATGTTTGCCCCGCTCAATTTCATGTATGCCCCGCTGAATTTCTAGTTTGCCCACTCAATTTCATGTATGCCCCACTGAATTTCTAGTTTGCCCACTCAATTTCATGTTTGTCTCGCTGATTTTCAAGGTTGCTCGGCTAATTTTTTAGTTTGGCCCGCTGAATTCATAGTTTCCCCCACTGAATTTTCTGTTTCCCCCGCTGATTTTCATGTTTGCCCGTTCAATTTCATGTTTGCCCCGTTCAATGTCTAGGTTCCCTCCCACATATGGGGTTTTAGTGTATACATAATCCGATGATCATCATGTAGTACAAATAAAATATCATTGTGGGGCGTAACAAGCATAATCGGATTGCATACTGAGTTAGTCAGTACGCTCCTATTGTACTAAGTAAACTCAGATGGGCCCACATTGAATGTATGTAGTATATCCACGACGTCCATCCGTTCTTCCATCTAATTTTAGCGGTTTAGCCTCAAACTGAAGCATGTCAAAAGATCAAGTGGATCATACTACGGGAAACAGTGGGCATAATGATTTCCACCGTTGAAACCATAGTGGGCCCAACAATGATGTTTGTTTGTTATCAAACCTATTCAAAGATCATATAGACATGGATTAATAGCAAACACAATTATAAGCATGATCCAAAACTTCTGTGGTCCCTAAGAAATGATCAACATAAGAAGTTCAATTCAAAATTTTCATGTGGTGTGGTCCATTTGAACATTGGATACGTTTAGTTTTTTGGGCTCAATCCATGAAATGATCTGTTAAGTTGCACCGCTGATTTTCTAGTTTGCCCCGCTGATTTTAATGTTTCCTCTGCTCAATTTCATGTTTGTCTCGTTGATTTCCTAGTTTGCCCCGCTGATTTTGTAGTTTGTCCCGCTCAAGGCAAGTTTTTCCGACTGATTTTGTGGTTTGCCCCGCTCAGGTGCAAGTTTCCCCCGCTGAATTTCTTATTTTCCCCACTGAATTTCTAGTTTGCCTCGCTCAAATTCTTGCTTGCCCCGCTGAATTTCAAGTTTGCCCCGCTCAAATTCTATTTTCCCTCGCTGTATTTCTAATTTGCCCGGCTAAATTTGTAGTTTGCCTCGCTCAATTTCATGTTTCCCCTGCTGATTTTCTAAGTTGCCCCGCTGATTTTTTAGTTTGCCCCGCTGAATTCATAGTTTGCCCCGCTCAATTTCATGTTTACCATGCTGAATTTCATGTTTGCCCCGCTCAATTTTTTGTTTTTCTCGCTGAATTTTCTGTTTCCCCCACTGAATTTCATGTTTGCCCCGTTCAATATCTAGGTTCCCTCCCTCAATGTCTAGGTTCCCTCTCACATATGGGGTTTTTGCGTAAACATAATCCGATGAACATGATGTATTACAAATAAAACATCATTGTGGGGCATAGCAAGCGTAATCGGATTGCGTACTGAGTTAGTCAGTACGCTCCCATTGTACTAAGTAAACTCAGATGTATTACAAATAAAACATCATGTATGTAGTATATCCATGCCGTCCATCCGTTCTTCCATCTACTTTTAGCGGTTTAGCCCCAAATTGAAGCATATCAAAAGATCAAGTGGATCATACCACGGGAAACAGTGGGCATAATGATTTCCACCGTTGAAACCATAGTGGGCCTAACAATGATGTTTGTTTGTTATTAGATGTATATAAATTGGCCAACCTAATCATTATTTGTGAACAAAAAAAAAAAAAGAGTCTATATTCTTTAGCACACATAAAAATATCATGATCAAGTATACCTTTCAAATGATGCAAAATCTTTTTCCCTACTTGTAGATGAATCTAACTTGGAAATTTCATGTGCTAGTTAAGTAATTCGACAATATACTACAAGATGTTTAGGATATTATGAGTCAAGTATTGAAAACTTCTAATCGACAACTTGAAGCCTTTTAGGATCTATTAGATTGTTTAGGATAGTTCCACAATGCATTCTCTGATTTTCTTTGGACTTGAAAGGTTCTCAGTTTCATGTTCGCCCCACTGAATTTGCCCTGCTCAAATTCCAGTTTGCCCCCCTCAATTTCTTGTTTGCCCTACTCAATTTCCAGTTTGCCCCGCTCAATTTCATGTTTACCCCACTCCTTTATTGTAGCCGAGATCTTGTCTTAATTCTTATGAAAATCCTTCCAAAGAAAAAAGATTCCTAAATAATACACTTGAGAAAAGAACAATTGGGCATTTTTTAGCTAAGACATACAAGGAAACATAATATTTTACATATATAGTGAGGAACTCATTTATTTGTTAATGAAATAACATGTTCATGTCCACCAATTAATTGACATGAAAAAATCAAGTGTCAAAATGAATGATATTGAGAAAGACTTGTGCTAACATATGTTACTTAATAAACTAATAGGGAATGGTTACGAACCTCTGGATTTCTTGACACCCAGTACATGTTCCCATCAAAATCACTATTCGTCATTTCATCTGCCAATGATCGTGGCCCTTTGGTCGGAAAGAAAATAGCACATTTAGAATTTCCAACAACATTTATCAAATCCCCGATGTAAGTCGCAATGACAACATGAATATCTCCAAAGTGTAGTCCATGAGCCTTGTATACTAATATATTTCCCGAGATTTGCCCATTCTCTCGGTCTTTTAGTGAGAAATAAAGCATGGAAATGTTAACTATGTAACTAATGCAAACATATCACATTAGTCTAAAACAATCAAAAGAATCACATAAACAGAGTAATATAGCAAAAAAATTACAAACAGATTAACACAAACTTCAATAGCTCTTAGCATTCCGGTAGGATGTGCAGTTCCTATAGAATAGTAGCACTCACTGGCATGAAGCCTTCCTCCCTTGAGACTTTTCAGTTCTTCTCTCATTAAAATGGACAAGTGAGCTTTCAAATACAGTTCATCAATAGGAATTCCACAGAGAATCATTCTCAACGCAAGAAAATCATCTATGTCTCCGTGATTCAATGCAGCTGCAATTGTAAGGAACTAGTAATTAGTGGAATTTATCATAGATGGTGTCAAAAATATGTTCTTAAAAAACAAATTGCCCAAAGAACATTTTTTAGGTAATTCAACTAGAACATTTTTTTGGATATATCAGCGATACAAGTGGGCACTAATTTTGAGTAAGGAGGTGGACCCAACTTTACAAATGTCAGGTGAGACTCAACCATGGATAGACTTTTAACTAGCATCAAGTTCAGCTTTGGTGTTGTAGAAAGTCACATGATCCACTACTTCCCACCTCTTGTGATGAGTGCAATCATACAATTTATGAACTGATCTTCTATTGAGTTGTGTACTTCGTATCTTCGGCTAAATGTTTAATGTGGATCATGCTTAATGTGTGTTTAATGTAGTTAATTGCTCAATCTGTGCAACGTTTTTCAAATTTCTTTTCTGGTTGCTGGTCTCTCTTGTAGGAATACTTAGTTCCTCAATAATACGTACAAACAATTAGACAGTTCATGCTAAATTGATGCCCGGTTTCTTCTTACAAAAATGAGAAGTTCAATTCAAAATTTTCATGTGGTGTGGTCCATTTAAACATTGGATATGTTTAGTTTTTTGGGCTCAAGCCATGAAATTATCTGTTTTGTTTGCCCCGCTGATTTTTCAGTTTGTCTCGCTAAACTTCATGTTTCCCCCGCTCAATTTCATGTTTTCCCCGCTCAATTTCCAATTTGCCCCGCTCAATTTCATGTTTGCCCCGCTAATTTTCTAGTTTGCCCCACTGAATTCCAAGTTTGCCCCGCTGAATTTCATGTTTCCCCCACTGAATTTGCAGTTTTTTCATGTTTGCCCCACTGATTTTCTAGCTTGCTCCGCTGAATTTCATGCTTCCCCCGCTGATTTTCTAGTTTGCCCAGCTCAATATCTAGTTTATCCCACTCAATTTCATGTTTGCCCCCCGCTCAACACCTAAACCTAAACATAAACTTAAACCTAAAACCTAAATGTATTCTCAAATCCCTAAACTTAAACCTTAACTTATTCTCAACTCCCTAAACCCTAACATTTAATCTAACTTAAACCTAAACCTATATTGTACACTTGTAACCTAAAACCTATATATATTCTCAAATCCCTAAACCTAAACTTTAACCTATTCTCAATTCCCTAAACCTTAACCTATAACCTAACTTATTCTCAATCCTATAACCTTCACTTATAGCCTAAAACATAAACCTATAACCTAAATATATTCTCAAATCCCTAAACCTAAACCTACACCTAATGCTAATCTCAACTCCTTAACCTAAACCTAAACTTGAAAACCCAAACCTAAACCCGGTCCTGAACTCGATTTCCTAAACCTAAACCTTAACCTATTCTCAGTTCCCTAACCCTTAACCCATAACCTAACTTAAACCTAAACCTATAACCTACACTTATAACCTAAACCTATAACCTACAGTTAGATGGGCCCACATTGAATGTTTGTAGTATATCCACGTCGTCCATCTAGTTGAGCCCCAAATTGAAGCATATCAAAATATCAAGTGAATCATACCACGGGAAGATCAACGGAATGATTTTCTAGTTTGCCCCGCTGATTTCATGTTTCCCCCGCTCAATTTTATGTTTGCCACGCTGATTTTATAGTTTACCCCACTGATTTCGTGTTTCCCCCACTCAATTTTATGTTTCTCCCGCTCAATTTCATGCTTGCCCCGCTCAATTTCATGCTTGCCCCACTCATTTTTGTGTTTGCCCCGCTGAATTTCATGTTTGCCCCACTTAATTTCATGCTTGCCCCGCTTAATTTCATGCTTGCCCCGCTCATTTCCTAGTTTGGCCCGCTCAATTTCATGCCTGCCCCGCTTAATTTCTAGTTTGCCCCACTCAATTTCATGTTTGTCCCTGCTCAAAACCTAAACCTAAGTCTAAACCTAAAACCTAAACCTAAACCTAAAACCTAAATGTATTCTCAAATCCCTAAACCTAAACCTTAACTTATTCTCAACTCCTTAAACCCTAACTTTTAATCTAACCTAAACCTAAACCTATATTGTACACTTGTAACCTAAAACCTAAATATATTCTCAAATCCTTAAACCTAAACCTTAACCTATTCTCAATTCCTTAAACCTTAACCTATAACCTAACTTATTCTCAATTCTATAACCTTCACTTATAGCCTTTCTCAAATCCCTAAACCTAAACCTACACCTAATGCTAATCTCAACTCCTTAACCTAAACATAAACTTGAAAACTCAGACCTAAACCCGGTCCCGAACCCAATTTCCTAAACCTAAACCTTAACCTATTCTCAGTTCCCTAACCCTTAACCCATAACCTAACTTAAACCTAAACCTATATCCTACACTTATAACCTAAACCTATAACCTACACTTAGATGGGCCCACATTGAATGTATGTAGTATATCCACGCCGTCCATCTAGTTGAGCCACAAATTGAAGCATATCAAAATATCAAGTGAATCATACCACGGGAAGATCAACAGAATGATTTTCTAGTTTGTCCCGCTGATTTCATGTTTCTCCCACTCCATTTCATGTTTGCCCCGTTGATTTCATCTCGCTTTCAACAACACATCAAATAGGTCTTAAGTAGAAAAGATACCTCTCAATGCAATGTGTTTATTGAAACGAACATTTTAAGCATCATTCAAAGCATTACTCAGAAGATCCATAAAATATTCTTTTGGGACACCTGCATAGTTTAGTAGTGAAATAAAAGTCTTATTTAGGTACGTTTTCCTTGGCTGGTTCCATAATCTAATTCATTTATCATAGAAATCGAATCAGTCCTCAGTTTGATCTTTGTTTGATAGCCATCCCACAAGATTTGTACAATTTACTTCGCTAAAAGAAAGAATGACATGGGGATCTCATGAGATGGCAGTGGACTGTCGAGCTTCTATCCCTGTCTTGTTGTTGGTTTTTTCGATCTTAATTGTGTTGGTTTTTTCTCTAGCCTGGGTTTGCAACAGATTCACATGTTGTTGGTTTTTTCTCTTTCATGGCAAGTGATAGGTCTTAGGTGGTATTGATGGTTGGTTATGAAAAAGATGGACTTTTCCGGAATCTCATGAATTACATTGTGTGATCGCCATATACAATCGAAACCACATGCTTGTATCTGTATCTATATGTGCATATGCATATCTATATATCTCTATAAGTGTGTATGTTTGTATATGTGTATAAATTTACAAATGCATCATCATCACCATTATAATCTTAGTCTTCTCCTGTGAATTTGGGTTGGCTTTTAGGAAGTACATGGCAGAGGTTTTTATATGGAGGACTCTTTATACCCAACTCCAACCATGTGAACTACCAAAGCAACCAGAGCAACATTCAATTTCATGTTTGCCCTCCTCAATTTCATGTTTGCCCCATTCAATTTCATGTTTGCCTCGCTCAATTTCATGTTTGCCCCGCTGATTTCATGTTTCTCTCACGCAATTTCATGTTTGCCCCGCTCATTTTCATGTTTGCCCTAGTTGATTACATGTACTTATTCGATCTAATGCGAATCCAACCTATTTCATTAATAAATTGTGACCAATTAACCAACCAACAAAACTAATTACAAATAACATCTTCTTGTTGCATCGAAACATATATGTGTTCACTAATCTGGCTATCGTTGAACTTGGTAAAATGATATGGTTGACTAATTGAAAATTAAGATTAATCAGGAATACACATTGATCAGGAGATTATGCATTGAATTTTTTATAGTTTAACCCATTGAATATCTAGCTTGCCCTGCTCATTATGCAGTTTGCCCTGCTCAATTTCATGTTTGTCCCGATCAAATTATAGTTTGTCTTGCTTACGTTGGTAGTTTGGCTTGCACAAATTCGATTTTTCTCGTTCCCGTTCTATCTCCATTTCATATGAAGCTTGTTCAAATTATTGAAATGCTACATTCTTTGCAACATAGTCTGATTTTGTCCACAATGTTTATCTTGTGAATTTCATGTTTGATATATTTTTTAATTCATCTTTACAGGCGACGAATATTCTGCCAAAATCCCCAACCTAACATGTGACAAGGTGAAGGGTGGAGTGGAGAAGCATGATAGTCGCCTAAATTTGTTTAGGCAATCTCCTTTCTCGTTTCTATTGCATGTTACATCCTTTAGATTTTTAGGGGCTCTATTTCACCTTCTTTTTGTAAGATACAAAGGTGATCTAGTATTTGAGATAAAGGGGAGGCGATTGCACTTTACTGAGATGGACTTCACCCTCATTACCGGTTTTAAGATTGGAGATCTAACTATACCGAAGAATCGTAGCACTACGAGTACATTAAGAGACAAATATTTCAAAGAATATCTAGTATTAAAGAAGCAACTAATGAAGGTGTTTGACATATTAGTTAACACCAATGAGCATGAGGACGTCGTGAAGGTTGCCCTACTTCTAGTTGTGGAGCACTTTCTTAGGGGAACTGAATTGAAAACTATGTGCAACATGGATTATATTTACCTAGTTGACCACTAGATGATTTCTATATGTATCCCTAGGGTAATTTGGGATACTATACAATGTCGCAAGGAATCGAATCTGTTGTTGCTGCATCAAGTTCCCCTCAGTACACTGTATGTGGTTGCATCTTTCCTCTACAAGTAAGAACACCTTTTACTTTGTATATGTTTTTCCTCTATAGTCAATTATGGATTTTTAACCTGGTGCAATTTCATTCTAATAGGTATGGGCAGTAGAGATATTACCGGCTCTACAAGACTGTGTTGTTTCGTACGTGGCGCATCAAATTCCATGCTTCATAAATTATCGAGGCTGGAAGGGTTGGAGGTATAACAGAATACATGTTATTTTCGAGAATAAAGCTGTAAGTTTATATATATATATATATGTACACCCATCATTTACTTTGCTTAACTTGACGTATGTGTTTTTTTTTAATTTAATATTACTCTTTGTTCTTTTGCAGACAACGGTAGTAATGAAATTAGAACCAACGCTACAAGAATGGGAAACGGATGTCGTTCGCTCTGTGCGTGACAGTTTGCAGGTGAGATGTTACGGCTTATGAACTATAATTTCATGTCTGCCATTGTAAAGTTATCCTTACTCTAACATATCCATCTATATATTTTTGTAGCTTACTGAGACCCAAGAAGATGATGAGGAGGGTAATGAGATTGATCACGAGGAGGGTGACAAGTCAGATGATAGCGATGAGAAAGGCGTGAAGGGAGAGGGACCGAGGGGTGGTATACCGAATGTTGTTCTTATTGAGGAATATAATAAGGAGAGGTAAGAGTTGAAGAAGGAGAGATAGGAATTGAAAAATGAGAGGTATGAATTGAATAAAGAGAGGGCGGAGATGAGAAGGAAAGAAGCACTGTTTGATGACAAGGAAACGTTACTGATGAGGGAGAAGGATTTGTTCTTTGTGGACAAGAAATGGTTCTTCAAGGACAAAGAAAAGTTAGCGAATGAGATGGAGGAGTTTAATAAGAAGAAGGAAGGTAGTCGTACACAAAGGAGACGTAATGTGATGGAGGAGGGTGAGGAATTGAGGAAGAGAGTGCAAGTAAATGATAATGAAGCTAAAGAACCTGGACACATGGATCTTGATGTGCAATCGTATAGTAATATCAAATGTAATGTATGGAATGAATCCACTTCTCATGCCGTTTATGAAAGGAGAGCCAAAAGGATACCGAAGCCGTCATATTACAAGATTTCTCCATACGTGTCCTTGTCTGCATTCGATACAACCCCTGGGGCGGATAAGGAATCATTCTTCAAAGATAAGGAAAAGTTAGCGAATGAAAGGGATGAGTTTAATAAGGAGAAGGAAAGTAGTCCTAAATAGAAGGGGGCATTTTGTGATGGATGAGGAGGGTGAGGAGTTGAGGAATAGAGTGGAAGTAAATGATATTGAAGATAAAGAACTTGAACATGCATCTACTTCTCCTGTTTATGAAAAGAGAACCAAAAGGATACCGAAGCTGTCATATTACAAGGTTTCTCCATACTTGTCCATGTCTACATTCGATACAACCCCTGGGACAGTTCATAAACCCGAGCAAGTAACAACGTTTGCTACTTCTCCGATACCATTTTCTGTACAGATGGATCCTTTCAGGATACTATCTGCATAGGAGGTGAAAGAGGCAGAGGACTGGTATGAAGCAAAGAAGGACATGTCAGAAGGGAAATGGTTCAGAATGATATGGATAAAGGATGCCTGGGTTGATAGCGAGGTAAACATTACTAATTTTTTCTTTATATGCATCGATTGCCATGTAATTAATTGTTATATGAATCTATGACGAAATCGTACTATCCTATTGATTAGGGTATTAACACATACATCGACTTCCTTGAGAAAAGGCATAATGCCCTCTCAATAGCATATCCTCAGGATTGTAAGTTCTGTCCTACGTAATTTGTGGTAAATGTTTATTACCGCAATCCTTAATCTGTTTGAAAATTTTATTTTATTACATCTATTGAACTTTGATCATGTTTGTAATAGTAAAGTCTCGAGGGGTGTTTGCCAGTTTTGATCGCCTACCAGGCCTCCAATTCGGCGTCAGAACGATTGTCGCTATTGAGAGGCCAACTGATCACGACCTACGCAATTGCCAGGTAGCGAGATAAACCATACGCCAGAGCGATGTGGTGTTATGAACGGGTAATGCACTCGTCACAGAACATCATCTCTTACTGTTACATGTTCTATCATGTTTTGACAAATATATTATTTTGTTAATCATGAACAGGTTTACGCGCCAATAAATCATGACAATTCACATTGGTTTTTACTTGTCATTTATCCTAGAGAAAGAGAAATCGTTATTGTGGATAGCTTATATACATATCTAACGCCGAAGTTCAAGCATAAGATGAAGAATATGACCGATGCACTCTCCGTTCTCTTCCATGCCACTGGAGACAGTACTGCGCTTGAAGGGAAGAAGTGGACCGTCAGATTCGATGAATCCACGCCGAAGCAGGACAATGGATATGACTGCGGCATATTCGTGATGAAATTCATTGACATTTTGTGCAGTGGTCTCACCTTGGAGGGAATAGACATGCAAAAATTCACCTCTGATTGGAGGAAGTCAATAGCATATGATTGCTTGTCTGTAGCCAGGAGATGATACTCGCACTAGTGGTGAGTATTCCCGCCTATCACGCGGGTGACCCGGGTTCGATCCCCGGCAACGGCGCCAAAAACTTGATGTTTTATTTAAACCAACATGATTTAAATGATATTTAAACTCGCAAGTGTACGAATCAGATGCAGATATGGTACGTATTACGAGATCGTTCCCACGAGGACTAATCATCATAATTCAAATCTATGACTCTCCTTAACTAATCCAACAAATAATGGAATGAACTACTAAGCACAATTCTAGAAAAAAACAATTAAGAACAGGGAAGAAAATTCAATCAGAGAGAAAGCACTAGGACTTTTGAATCCACCCCTAATTATCCTAACCCTTGTTTTGTCTGTTGATTCACCTTGATCTAGATTGATACCACTTATATAGAGAAAGCACAATATATGTCCTTAATCGGGCATACAGAATGTCTAATTCCTTTAAGCAATGCCATGAATAACATATCCCATGTCCTTGGTCGGGTACATGGAATGTACATTCATTAAAGCACCCTATTTCTTCCTCTATAGGAAACCTGTTCTTGATCAGACACAAGCACCTATAATAAGCATCCAGACAACATCCATATATATACTTTAGTCAAGTTCATAGATGGAGAAGTATAGAATTTAAACTAATCAAGCCCACTTAGAAAAAGAAACAAATTAATTAATATTCAAAATAAATCAACCAATACAAGAGCTAATCAAATTAGGGGCTTCATCTCAGCCCTAGCTGAGAGATTAGTGACCCATAAAATCCATAAAAAGAGATGGATAAATAAAATTCATAAAAAAAACGGAACACCAAACCAATCGATCTCTCTCTCTTCTTTCTTCTCTTTCTTCTCTTTCTTCTCTCCCTTGCTCTAGATCTGGAATTCCCTGGTTCTGAATGCCTTTCCCACGTCCATAATCCCTCTTTTATAGTTGTTGGAGAGCTGGGGTCGGTGGCAGAATCGTAGAAGGACTCGAAGTGTAATTTTTCGCAGCCGTGATCGGTGGGCCCCACAGAGGTATTTTTTGGAAAATCCACCCCGTCCATTGGATTCAGGACGAAATTTTAGCCAAGAATGGGTGGTTTTGAACATCCATTAACGCGGCCCAGAGAAGAAATCACGAAGAGATCAGTTTTGAACGTCACAGGGCAGCCCTTTTGTGGCCTCTATACCGCACACGTGTGTACGCATGGGAGTGGAATATCAGCATAGTTTTGAAGCTCTCGACGCCCTCTACACGATGGACGGCTCGGATCGGCCGGACAGATGACGTATGGGGCCCACAATCCGCCGCAAAACTCGCCAGCGAGTGACGTTACGCGGACACGAAAACGACTTCCGTGGCAATGGTGGGGCCCATTCCTTTGATTAAATGGAAAATCCAAGACATACATTGGATTCCTCTCGAAAAACCGTTCAGGAAGGGACAGTTTTGAGTGAAATCAGTGCGGCCCACTTGATCTTTTATTCCACCGTCCGTCCGACGTTTGAACGGCTGGGATCTGATCTATGCTTTCATTTTGATTTTTGCCACCTAGGCAATGGTAATGGCAGCCCCAGGAAGTGGATGGATGGTTTGGATTGTCCATTTGGACACTAGGTGGGGTCCACAACTGCGAACCGGCGGTCGGCAGCGGAGGATGCTATAACGCGGACGTTGGAACGGCAGGAGCCGTTTTGAAGAAGCGAGTCGGGTCAGCGCAAGCGCTGACCCTCTCAGCCGTCCGGTGTAGCGCCAGTGTTGTGAATGCATGGTGTACATGCACCACATATGGGTTCCACAGTGATGTTTACGAGAAATCTGCACCGTCCATCTTTTTCTTCATATAATTTCAACAGCCAAAACCGAGTTTGAGGCAGTTCCAAATATCAGGTGGGCCCCAAATTGAAGATTGATGGGCTGATCTATCCGTTGGACCACTTTTCGAGATCTTCAATGGCTGAAATTTAATATGTACGGTTAATTTACGGCCCTCATCCCATGTATGAAGTTTCGAACTGATCGGATAGCGGGAACCATGTGATCTTGCATTCTGGACCCTTTTCGGGCCCCTTTGGTTTGCCTTCCTCAGATCCCAGGCATGTAAAATCTTCATTATTGGTTCTCTGGAGTCCATCCCGTGCTCTGGAGACTTTGGATCATAAAATCCATGCCTTTAACATCAATTTTTAATACACACTCCTGATTTCATCCTGTAATAAAAACACGAGTAAAACACTCCATTAAGCCTCATCATGTACGTCAATTTAGGCAATTACTGGGGTCTGATATGCAATATTTGACCCTGATCAGTAGCCAGGAGGTGATATTTGTGGAATGCATGGGAGAAAATTCGTTGTAAGAATGTATTATTCGGAGGTTTATAGTAATCTTCACCTACTGAAAATTTCCAAGTATGTGCATTTCAGTGCGAGTTCCTTCTGTAATCACGATAGCCTTGGGAGGGTTGATCTATACTCCTCTCAAGTCTATTGTGTTTAGAGAAAGAACTCGCACTGAAATGCATATACTTGGAAATTTTCTGCTTACTCGCCGGAAGTGCAAGTTTCGATGTATAGCATACTCTGTAATTTTAGTGAATGATGAAATGAACTTTATACTGTCCCACAATTTTTTCAGTTTGTCTCGATATGCTCATAGATCAAGCACAATGCACATGGAACTCGATGCTTGACAATTGCTCTAGATCAAGTTCAATTTCTCTATATTACACATTGTATTAGTCAACACAACACAACTCACTCAACTCGGCACGACCCGATAGTTTGTCACTTCCTAAGCCACATGGAAGGAATGAGTAGACTGAATAATATCTTCTGCAAGAGGTTGGATCCGCTGCAACTTCTGTACAAAAGCATTTTTTTATGTATACGCATCAATCCAAACGAGTTCGGAGGAAGAGGAGTCACCGTATTAACAAGAGGAGCCACGTGGCTAATAGATTAGTAGCCTAATTTCACATACATTACACATGCAAATCTTGAAATGATTTTAAATGTAATCCAAGCTTTCACCTTGTATTTTGAATGTGGAAGGATTTGAAACCCCCTCCAATTACGTTATGGTGCGAAACATATTAGAAGATTTGAGATACATGCTTTTTTTGGTTTTTTTTTTTTAACTTTAGATTTTCATTCATCATAATCCGCAAAAAACTTGGGCCCATAGGAAAATATAAATTCAGTCAAAAGATCCAAATATTGCAAAAACTAGATTACTTGATACAAACAGGGCTGTAAAACAAAAACAGGAAGGAACAACCACTACACAGTTCTAAAACTGAAAATACAACTCACCAGGCCAATCTAACATGGTTGATTGAAAAAAGAAGAGAAGAAAAAGCACTCAACGCTTCTTGGAGACACCAACAGTCTTTCCTCTGCGGCCTGCTGTTTTGGTGTGCTGACCACATACACGGAGACCCCAGTAGTGCCTCAGACCACGATGGTTCCTGATCTTCTTCATTCGCTCCAAATTATCTCTCCACTTCATATCCGGTGCATTTGAGACAACCTGAGAATACCGCCCATCCTTATATTCCTTCTTCCTGTTCAAAAACCAGTGTAGAATTTTGAACTGGCGGGGGTTGGCAATAGTCATCATGAGGTTCTCCAGTTTTGCCGCAGATAATTCACCAGCGCTCTTGTTCATGGCGACGTCAACCTTTTTACATACGATGTTAGCGAAACGCCTCCCGATACTTTTGAAACAGGCCAGAGCGAACATGATCTTCTGCTTTCCATCGACGTTCGTGTTCAGAACACAAATAATGTGCTGGAAATGTTGAGTTTCCTTAATCAATGGAAATATTTCCATCGACGTTCGTGTTCATTGCAATCAATATTTCCTTAATCTTTGGGCAATTTCTACTAATACGATCTCGGTAAGTTTGTGTTCATTGCAATCAATATGAAATGTTGAGTTTGTCGATGATAGAAATCCCGTTTCACCTTTCTTTCTTCTATTATTCAAACTGTCATTCGGATTTTAACTTCTTTATTTTAATTTGAAAATGGAAAGTATAGATGTTATGTAGTAAATGATCGTACACCTTGTTAGACGAAATAGAGATGTTGAAGTAAATCTTCCTTCCATGATGGTTACAGTTTGGATACCATTTGAAGGACTTTCCACGCCCCATAAAGTTTGGATCATCGTAAGGAAAAATTAACTTCAATATTCAGCTATGATATTATTAAACATCACCAAGGGTATCTTAAACGCAAATAATGCGTTTAAACTGCGGGTGTGACTTACCTGATCCTTTTTGTTCTGTTTGACTAGTTTCGGCATTGATTTTACTTCCACATAGAATATGTATAGATGATGATGGATTGCACGCAGGAATATGTATCGAATTAGGGTTGTTAGAGTCCAGAGCGACCACAAGTTGTGCTACAATTGCCCATGAGGACAATCATCACATGATTTATATAGATACATTATTTCAAATGTTCAATGATAAATCATGAATTGGACAGGTATATATATTCTCAATTTCGAGTTTACTTTATCATTTCTTTTATTTGAATCAGGTAAAATCATCGCAACAGTCATAATGACTAAGGATAAAGGATAAAAGCCTATAATTGGAGAGTCATCTAGGGGAGTTCGTGCAAAAATCCGATCAAGACCTAGGTCGGAATGGACAGAGGAACAGACTTCCCCGCCTGAGTCGCCGGTTAGGCGAGCTCATACTCACAGGAGTGCTCCAATTCAGGAACCCCCTCAACCAATCCAACCGGAACAACTGATCCCGCAGGTTCCTCCTCCTCCTATGAACATTACGACAAATACCATGCCCGAAAAATTATATATGAGAAAAAGATCGATCGAGCATGCATCGCTGAATTTGGGATTCCACAGATTTTGGAGAATGTTGGGTTGAGTTCCCTCTTAGATTTTGGAGGGATGGTTCGGAATGAGCAAGTGATCATATTTCTATCATATTGTCACTCGCCGGTAATACGCTCTCCTTCATTTCAAGTCACCATTGGAGAGAACTCCACCACCATTAATATTGGGGTAGTTTCACAGCTTTTAGGGATTCCATTCACAGGTCGAGGCTTAACTAATCACGACATCGATGATGCAACTGTACGGATAGAAATGACAAAGTATTTTTATAACGGTCAGAATGTTCCGTGGAATAAGGGTAATGCACTGAGAGCAACGCACCTGGAAGCCAAGTATAAGGTGCTACACAATATCTTCTGCTCAAATGTTTGTCCGAGGGACTCGAACAGGTCTGACATTACTTCGTATATGTTAGACATTCTATACAACATCTGTCATGATATTCGTCTGTGTCTGCCCACCATCATTACTCAACTAATCACCGACAGCATAGCGACCACGAGAAGGGATGTCATTCCATTCCCACACCTATTATGTTTACTCTCCCATCATGTTGGTCTGATGCCCACTACTGACCGACCTAGACCCGTGAAAATGTTTACATAAAACAACATCAAGCGCATGAAACTGAGGTCCAAAGGGGCTTCGACATCAGTAAGGCGCAGTAAAGATTTTATGGGAGAGACAGAAGCAGAGGCAGCGGAGACAAAGACTGCAGAGACGGACGCAGCTGAGACAGAGGCAGTCGACACCGACTACCCTACAGAGGGAGAGCAGCTATGATCCACGTATGGTCATACTAGTCGAAGGATGTCATACCGTAACCGCAGGGCATATATTATCAGGCACATGGATGAGCAGGACAGACGACTCACACGACTGGAGCGGCTTTCTGAGGCCATCCAGAAGGGTATGGAACAGGTTGAGCATAAGATTGACACCCTTATTGCCACAATCACCTGCCGGCGTGATGATGTCACTCCACCGGATGGCGATTCGTCCAGCTAAACTGCATTTAGTCGGGTCTGTTGGCTTGTGCATCAAGTATCTTTTTGGGATGCCAAACCTATCGGATATTATTGTCGAACTGTTTCTTTAAATAGTGGCTCTACGAGTACTTTCACTGATGCAGGGGACTATGATTCTTTTTTTGTGAACCATGTTTACTACAGCTCGCCATCTAAATTCTTTTTTGGTGAACCATGTTGCCCATGGCCTCACCATGTCTCTTTCAAACTATTTATCTCTGACAACAACGAAGTGTGATTATAAATAAACTTCCTCGCTGACCTTGAATGTTCACCTTATGACCTTTGTGATTACAGTACGTGGTGTTATGAATTTGTTGTCTGCCTGGCAATTTTATATGTTTTCTCATGATATGTGAACTTGCTGCATTTGATGCCATTTTGGATGCTTATTAGCTCCTGGCTCTGATTGATTCCAGTCAGGTTTCAGATAGTTATCAATGTGCATAATGAAGTGCATATATGATTTCATTCCCTGAATTTGGTAAAGATTCAACTTGTTCGTTTTCCTTACATATTACATATTTTTATTGTACAATGAGAAATTTCAAATTTGGATCTGATGATAACAAGATTACTTGATACATGCTATATCTCCTGTTCATGTTCTCGATCTCTTCTCAGCAGTAGACAAATTACCCATCCAAGAACCCTACTACCGAATCAGTTACAGGTTTGCTTGCTTTCGTGGTCTAGGAATGCCGATTATAGCATTTTATACTCCATTAGGAATGTCGATTAATGCATCAACAGCAACAACGGTAGCAGCAGCAATGGTGAGCTTCAAAACCCTCTTCCCTTCCCCTTCTACTAACATGCGCCTCGGGTGCATTGATGTTTTGGTTATCTCTCATTTTTCTCTTAGCAAGCTATTTCTTCTTTTTTTTTGTATTTTTTTTTTTTAATTTTCATAAGGATAGAGTTATTTTGGGTTTCTGTTCTTTTGTCATGGGTGTGCAAGTAATGGGCATTTTTGCTTTGCCTTGTTATTATTATTTTCGAATTTTTTGGAGGTATAAGGGTAGAGTTGTTTTGGGCCCCGCTTAATTTGTCTTGGTTTGGCTTGTTTTGGTTTGAATTTGATTCATACAAGTTATTATACGTTGTCATCAATGTTTTGGTATCTCTCATATATTTATTTTAGTAAGTTTTTTTTTTTTTTTGAATTTTTTTAATTGTCAAAAGGATAGCGCTGTTTTGGCATTTTGGGTTCTGTCATTTTGTCATGGATGTGGAATTCTGGCATGTGTGTGGTATGAAAATTGTCCTGTAGGGTCACATCCCCACTGTGAAATAGGATGCCTTAAAAGACAAACCAATCCAATCAGCCACACCATAGAGAACAATGGACAACTACCGAAAAACCTTCAAACTCATGTGGGGCCATTCAATCCATTCAATAGTTGTACTGGCCAGGTATTTAAAGGTGTCATGTTATAATGGTGGGGTGACCCACTAGAGGATGGGTTATAGTTGCAATCACCTCATTAACATTTCCATCACCCATCCAAACTGTTCATCAGGGCTAGTAAACTCTCCAAGGCTTCCTTGAAAAATTAAACTAATTGATGATTTATGTAGAACAAGTGACATAACTTCATGGATGACCATGATCAAAAGAAATCATACAGGAAAGCTGGATCTAAGGCAAAATTAGCCTAAACCCGAACTATAACTTCAACATGAAATTGATCCTTCTATCTGTTATAAGCGATTCATTGAAGTAGTAATTTGGTATCCTACTATATACCAAAGGCATTTTCTTTAAAGCCATGTCATATGTTCCTTCTTGATTATCTATACTCCACATTAGCAAATGATTTCAGATAATCTTTATGTTAATCATGCATTCTGATGCAATAATATGCATGCATAACGATTCTATACTGAATGATGCAATGTGGCATAAAGATATACTATTATGTTGTGCTTCGTGAAGTTCTATTAGGTGTTGCTCCACCACCACACCAATCGCAAACGTGTATGCTGATTGGGACCATTGATCTGGTCGGATGTCTTGCTGATGGGGCACGCGGGACCTAATTTGAATCTCTCTATCTTTAGGTATGAAGGAGGTCCCATTTATCTATTGTTATAAATGCAGTTTCTCAGTTGCTTCTCAATGTGAAATTGTATAAGTTGGATTCGTTCTTGAAAATCATTCAAAGAATATTTTTTTTCCAAAGTTAAGCCAATGATCAAAGCTACCTTTGATGGTTATAGTGTCTGCATCTTCGCATACGGACAGGCAGACACCGGAAAATGGGTGGAAAGGTGTGGTTGCCCATCAATGAGAACTAAATGGTTTATTTAAACTTTCAATTAAGTTCATCCAATCGGTTTGTGGAATCCCTAGCTAATAAGAGCGTAAGAAATCTTCTAATTGGATTAATGATCTGTTCTTGCTTTTAGCATATGCATGGATAGCAATGGGCTAAGTGGTGAGATTCCTTCAACATGTTCTAACGTGAGAAACATGAAGATCAACTACGAGCAATACATAACTTTCATTGTATGTATCATACAAAGTATGAGGAGACACACTCACAAGTAAAGCATATGCATGATTTCTTCTTGATTGGTGATGACAATTTTTTTGGCATTTTGGGTCGCTCAACCTATTCAGTTGCTTTTTCCATAAATATTTCAATGTGGACTGTGACTCAAATCAGACAGACACATTTAGTTGCCCCTCTTGACACGCATTTTTCAGAACTATATAGCATTCACACAGAGCATATATCAAAGGATATTGATCATAAGGTATGCATCATTACTTCATAACATTTACTAGAATCAATTTTACTCCTCTTGCCAAGATTCTTTAGTCCGCAACCTCTGGTTTATACCAGTAGAAGTGAATTGCAATTTCTTGTCTTTTGTACTACTGCAATGGTCACAAGACTGGTTGCTAACCTTCTTTCCGAGTTGAACCTGAATGTGCGGGAGATCCATTTTAGAAAGCCGCAGAGCTATAGAACCAGGGTTGGAGATGAGTTCTGGAAGTCAAAAGGTCTTATTCTTGTGACTTCTGATGTATTTGCACGCGGTATTGATTATCCAGACGTCACCCTTGTTATGCAAGTAATATAGTGGATAATTTCATTTTACAATACAAGGGGGCATTATGGAATGCATGTATAGATAGGGCTAACAATTGGTGCATCAATACACGATATTCTATACATGAAGATCAACTAGGAGTAATATATAACTTTCAATTGTATGTATCATACAAAGTACATAAATCACACGATATGCTACACATCGGGTATCGAAAACTTACACGACCGGCGATTATGCCCGGTTTGTTTGCATCGTCCACACATTACTGTTTTCGATTCCTCTCAACGCGATGGAATTTTAAGCTTTTTGGGTGTTCCAGCTGACCTCCTCTATCTTGGGGGTTTAATCTGCGCACAATACTCCTTCATCCCTGCTGAAATTTTTCACTTGCTATTGTCGCGTACTGGATACACTGATTCACTATATGTGGCCAAGTAATTCTACGCCATGTAAAATAGGAAGCAGTATAAATAGTGATCCAAATTGTAGTTTATGCAGGCTGACAGGACATGCATGCAAGGGTACCCCTTCACGCCAAATTCACGACATGTACATGAAAACTCATTGAGCTTCACCGTATCGTTATAATCTCCAACCACATAGTACTCATCTCGAGAAATAGCATGGCAGCGAATATCTCGCGCCTTCTGCACGATATCCTTTAACTGTTTCTCCGCCCATGGTGTCAATGGACCCACAAATGATGCCGCAGATTCTCGTCTCTTGTAAAACAATTCATGTATCTTCAGTATTATAGCCTCTATCAATTTCGTAATGGGGTATTCGTGTGCTTCTTTGAAAAGGGCATTAACGCACTCTGAAATGTTCGTCGTGACCAAGTTGAATCTTCTTCCTGGAAAGTGCGAAGATGTCCATCTCTCGTACCTGATTTTTGTCAGCCATGCATGTACTGGGGGATTGGCCACTTCGATATCATGCATTATTTTTTCAAATTCGGCCCTCCTGCAAGTCTTCACAGCCATCTAGTAATACATCTCCAACGACTTGTCCTTAAAAGTGTCCACCAAGTTTCTGTAGATGTGGTATGCACAATACCCATGGATTGCACGCTGGAAGACTTGAGAAACCTCTTTCATTAGACCTTTATGTCGGTCGGATATAATGACAAGACCCTCCACAGACTCTAACACATTGTTAAGGTGAGTAAGGAACTAATTCCAACTACTGCTATTCTCTGATTCCCCGATGCCAAACGCAAGTGAAAATATATGATTGTCCCCATCTAAGGCCGTGGCGATGAATAGAACACCCTTATATTTGCCCTTTAAGTGTATCCCGTCAAAAGTCAATACCCTCCGCAATAATTTCTGAAAACTTCGTATGCATTGTCCGAGAGCTAGAAAACATCTCTCGAACCTCCAAGTCTGTTGGTTTACAAAAACGGCAGTAACTGTCCCTGGGTTGGCCCTCCTCAACTCATGCAAATACAAAGGGAGTTGATTGTAGGAGTCTTCGTAAGACCCCATCACGTGATTAATTGCGAGCTCCCTAGCTTTCCATGCATTCCAATAACTGATACGAATATTATATTTCTCTTGCATGGCGAAGATAATGTCAGCTGGCCTCAACCCTAGGCATTTTTCAATACTGCTAATAACCAGATCACACGCTAGCTTACTGCTGGCTTGCCGGTGATCGCTCTTCATCCATGCCATGTCGCATGTGTGTTTGATTCATAAGTCCGTATTTTGAATACACCTGTATCATTCTCCCGAGATGCATGAACCCTCCATTCGCATGCATCTTCGAAGCACACCACGGTAAATATCCTGGAATTTGAGTATATTACTCTATACTGAAAATTATTCTGAATTGCAAATTGACTCAAAACATATTGGCACCGACTCTTGTCCTTAAACGTTTACCCAACAACTATATCGGTCGGTTCACATAACAAATTAGTATATTCCAGCATTTTTGCATTGGTGAATGCATCATCATCAAATGGCGCGAGAACTTGACGAGTCATGAGGTTTGATGTATCGGAAGGGTCTCGAAGCGGAATGTCACTTACACGCACAGATGGGATGATGGATGATGATGGCAGATCCGCTGTTGATGCTAACGACGATGTCTTGTATTCATAATTACTTTTAATGTCAATTGCACTACTAATTTGCGTAGTCACGACGTTAAATGTTTGCGGCGGCTCGGGTAATTGATCATTGCTTATTACCACTTGTAATGGAGAGGGATTGTATTTGAATTCCATGCCATACTCATCAGCCACACTGGCCACGTATATTGTGGTATTGATGTGTTGGATTGTTTCGATGACTAACAGGATGAATTTATCCGAATGCTCAAGCTGGTAAGACAAGAACTCTTTGACGTCATCGTCGTCTTCGATTTCGATTGGAGGCATTGATTCGTTAGTGCAAGGATTCAATACTTTCATCCTAATATCACAATCTTCTTGTTTGCTCTTAATAATCTTGTAAATTCTAGATCAAAGCTCCTCGTACGTAGTCTCAAGACGTAGCGTCATTTGTTTTGATGTTCCACCCGTATATGAGTATCGCTTGTTTTCAAATTCTAACTCACCGCCAAAAGAGCACATGATTCTTGTAGCTATTATCTGAAAACCAATACAATGACACATTATCAGTGAATCATAAATCAATGAAACCAAGCCATATGACAAAACTTGATTAAATAATGAAGGACCTTCGTCGTTAACGAATGGTTTCAAGTGGTGCTTGTTTAATTTTGTAACGTTATCTATCATGCTATTGAGCGAGGGAGGCATTATTAGTTTGAGCGGAGCACACATGAAATTCAGCAGGGCAACCTGAAAATTGAGGGGGTCAAAATAGGAATTCAGCGGGAGTAACCTGAAATTGACCGGGGCAAACTAGGAAATGAGCAGGGTAAGCATAAAATTGAGCGGGGCAAACTAGGAAATGAGCCGGCCAAGCATGAAATTGAGCGGGGCAAACTAGGAAATAAGCAGGGTAAGCATGAAATTGAGTGGGGCAAACTAGGAAATAAGCGGGGCAAGCATGAAATTAAGCATGACAAACTAGGAAATGAGCGGGGAAAGCATGGAATTGAGCGGGCTAAGCATGAAATTGAGTGAGGCAAACATGAAATTGAGCGGGGCAAACTAGGAAATGAGTGGGGTAAGCATGAAATTGAGCGGGGCAAACTAGGAAATGAGTGGGGCAAACATGAAATTGAGCGGGGCAAACTAGGAATTGAGTGGGGCAAGCATGAAATTGAGTGGGGCAAACATGAAATTGAGCAGGGCAAACATAAAATGAGCGGGGCAAGCATGAAATTGAGCATGATAAACTAGGAAATGAGCGGGGCAAGCATGGAATTGAGCGGGCCAAACTAAGAAATGATCGGGGTAAACATGAAATTGAGCAAGGCAAACATGAAATTGAGCAGGGCAAACTAGGAAATGAGCGTGGTAAGCATAAAATTGAGCGGGGCAAACTAGGAAATGAGCAGGGTAAGCATGAAATTGAGCGGAGCAAACTAGGAAATAAGCGGGGTAAACATGAAATTGAGCGGGGCAAACTAGGAATTGAGTGGGGCAAATATGAAATTGAGCGGGGTAAACATGAAATTGAGCAGGGCAAACACGGAAATGAGCGGGGCAAACAATATTTCGAGCAAGCATAGCGTGATATTGATTGGCCAAACATTTCTTCGAGCAAGCATAGAATGATATTGAGCAGGGCAAACATTAAATTGAGCGAGCATAAGATAATATTGAGCTAGACAAATAGTAGATTGAGCAATCCTACCATGAAATTTATCACAGCAAACATTAAATTAACCTTATCTACCATGAAATTAAGCTGGGCAAACATTACATTGAGTGATCCTAGCATGAAATTTATCGCAGCAAACATTAAATTGGCCTTATCTACCATGAAATTAAGCTGGGCAAACATTAAATTGAGCGATCCTAGCATGAAGTTTATCGCAACAAACATTAAATTGACCTTATCTACCATGAAATTGTATGTTGGGCAAACATTAAATTGAGCGAACCTAGTATGATATTTATCGAGGCAAACATTAAATTGACCTTATCAACCATGAAATTAAGCTGTGCAAACATTAAATTGAACAATCCTAACATGAAATTGAGCAGGGTAAACATGGAATTCAGCGAGCGTAGCATCAGATCAAGTGAGCCCTAACATAGAATTGGGTGAGCTTCAAATTGAATTAAGCAAGTTTGACATGGATTCAATCGATCAACACATAAAATTAACTAAGCCTAACGCATGAAATTGACTAAGCCTAACACATGGAATTGACCAAACTTCGCATACAATGCCATTGTACAAGTGTAGCTTCTTTTTTTTCAAGATATATACCTCCAACTACCGTAAGGTTATGTCAAATGCAAGTTGAAGAGAAGTGTTTTGGAGCGAGGGAATATTTTCAACCTTTTCAAGGAGATGCAACCAGTTCGTTGGATTTCACGTAACCTTAGCCAAGATGAAATATGGAAAATGTAGAATAACGATATCTAGATGGATATCTAGATACTTCACAGAGATTTCAGTCAGGAAAATAAGAAGAAAGCCCTTCGTACTTCACTTCTTCGTTCGAATAGAGTATAGGGAAAGCACCTATTTTTTTCATTAAGGGGAGTGAAAGTGAGAAGAAAAATAGCAGCAGTGAAAAGAGTATGCAAAAAGGAGGGGTATTTTTATCTTGAAATTTGTAATCCGCACGTGCAGGTCTAAGTTGCAAAAGAAAGTTTTTCTTCTTTCATAAAAACAGCTGGCTAAAAGGTGGGGTCCATAGTCCTAAATTTCTCTATTTTTTTCTATTAGCTTGTTAATACACTCATTGTCAGTTTACACTTCATTATTAGCCACCCCCTCTAGGGAGGAGAACCGTTCGATTGAATTCAACCAATCTATTCAAAATCAGGAGTCTTGTTTTCATTTATTTTCACCAAAAGGCCACCGTTTTGACGAGGGACTTGTACCAGCGCAGATTGTCTGTTTTTTAATTTCCATTTGGTTGTTTACACCGGACAAATGAGACACTGCAACTTGTTAAGATGACAAAATTCTACTCGCATATTCAATATCTTTTACCCAGTGTTCTTCCAAGCAAGTCACATATTCAATATCTATTACCCGCTAATCTTTGATGACAAGTCTCATGCCAAAAGTAAAATAGCATAAATCCAAATGCACATGTGTAGATCAGACATTGCAACGAGTGACACATAACTCTAACATGCGTGGTGAACGAGCATGCTCAACAAATTTATAAAAACTCACCGACTAGAAATCCTATCACAATCCGAATATGTTCTCAGCAAGGCGGTCTCACACAATCCAACCTAAATGAAAAGTCTTCCTAAAGATGATCAATGTTTTTGCAGTGATTATGAAGATTCGGAAAGAAAATTCCTCTCGAAACAGAAAAAAGTCGAAGGATACTGAGGAATCTGATGGGTCCAGCAAGACAAATCCCGTAATGTCCAGGGATCTCTGCGATCACGCTAGTGATGAGATCTGGAAACGACTTCATATTGTAATTGTAAAGTATCATAGACTAGCTAGAAAATCCGAAAGGGTTTGCCACCTCCCGAGCTATATAAAGAGCTTAGGGCTCACGCCAAACACAATCTCTCTACACAGCACAACATGCCTATCTTATTTTAGCTTTATATTCCTCAACTTTTGTCCAATCACACTGCAGAACATCTGAAGTTTATGATAGTTTTACATTGTTACTGTTTAATAGCATTGTTGCAGTGCACATAGGAGAAGTATAAATATCCAAGACTTACCATCATCGGATCCCCAATCAATCAAGTCGTTACTTGGAAAATCACACCCTAGTCATATCCTACCGACCATCTGCATCGATTCTTTGATCAAACGGTCGATCGTATGTATTTATCTTTTATTTATTTCTCTATTTATTTCATTTATTTGTTGATTGTACTGATCTTCTATTATAAATCAATAAAATCAGCATTCCAACCCTTAGTTTTAATTTTTTTTCCATCCATTATTGCACTATTGAGAAATACAATGCCCGCAATCAATGTTAAAAGAAAAGTCCTTCGCATAAGGCAAAAAGATCTCATTCAGAAGGATTAACCCTCTCATTCTAAATCACTTGATTGTTGCAACAATCGGTGGTTGGGAAGGCGATCGATCTTCACGGATCGGGTTTTAATCAGTCTATCTCAACACCTAGGGTCGCAATTATTCAATCGAACTCGAGTCGAGTATGACTTTTGCACGCCTACACTATCCTAATCACACATGTTTGACTAAATACAAACGTTCGTTAACACATGTGGCCACATGTCTGATTGAATAGCGAACAGTGTAGCCTAAGTAGGCCCACCTATGATCAAACCCAAACCTAAACCATGACTGAATATCACATCCATGTAATTGAAGCCTTGTTAAAATGGACGGTGGGTACGGAAATGATCTCACCTCCCATTTGCAAGCCCTCATTTGAGGGTGTGTTTGAACAACCCTTGAATTGTAATTTAGATGTTATTTAGATAAATTCTATTTAACTAAAATGTTATTTGAAACAATAGATTGTTTGGATGGCTCAAATATTATTAACTTGGAATATTATTTAAGGTCCTTGAAATATCAGTTTTTACTGTAGGCATATATTAGAATTAACCTTCAAAAGTGAGTGAGATTCTCATGCCGGCAATTTGCCTATTAAGACTCTTAAATGATAGGCAACCAAGCATATTGAGGCAAAAAAAAAAAAGGAATTTGAGGAGGAATATTTTTATTTTTTGTTTTGTATTTCATTGGGAGTTATACCTGAATGGCTTTGCCTGGGAGCTCAGTATGTTGTTCCTCCTCATGTCTAATGGGATAGAGCGGAGGAGAATGTCTATCCATAGCTTTGAGTTACTTTTAGGCTGATTTCTCGCTTATCTCATGCTATCACCATCACATATTGGTAACATGTTGCATACATCCCATGAATTGTTTGAATAATGTAGCAAAGTCATCAGAAATCTACCAGGAAAAAGACCCTACTTCAACCTCGATTATAGGCTCTTGTTGGTCCATATCTTATTGTTCTTCCTGAGCATCAACCACAAAACTAGCCTATTTATTTATGACACATCTTATTCTATTGAAAAATATAATTAACTTTGATAGGTCTCACCAAGTGTGCCAAAAAGAGCGTTGCTCTCAATTCAATCATATTAGACCGCACATGTGAGCGAAGGCCTAGGTTAGATGCACGTTTGTGTAAGTAATGTGCGCGGGCGTGCCATAGTCTGCCTAACTCAATGGTTGATTGAATTGTTGGTGTCCCATTCACTGAGATGGACAAATTGGAGACCGAACGCAGGATCTAGAGTCCTCTTGGCTACTGATATTGTGCTCCGTTTGGGCGATTTGTGAAGGAAAATGAGGCTAATCCTTTCGAATGAGTTCTTTTTTTCCTTGTGACAATAGGTGTGAGTCTATGGATTTAAGGACTTGTTCTTTCACCAGCACTTTAAGTTCAATATACTTCTCAAATGAATAAGGATACACACACAAATTAAAGAAGGTAAAATATTACCAATTTCATTAATATTTGGAAATAATGCTCATTACAATTGACAAGTTGCGAGACAACCAAATGAATAAACAAAAATATAAAAGGATAAATACATGATGCACCTATCGGAATAGATGATCAAGGCGGGTGTGATCAGCTAAATCGGAATTTAGATGATCACAATCCTACAACTTAAGGTTGTAGAAATTTACTTTTACTCCTAAGGTACTATTGTAAGAGCCGCTAGGTAGTAGCTATGTAAAACTAAGCTAGGTTGGCCTATGTTAAGAAAGATAAATAAAAACAAAAGTTGATATGTTTAGCGTAGGGCCTCAAGCTCTTCTTGGATTACTCCTTTTATAGATTGTTGAGGTGGTAAAACCCTTGTTAGAATTTCCTTGCTGCTTGTAGATCCTTCATGCTCATGTCATTGCTCTAGATATGGGAACCCTTTGATTGCTCCGAAACTGTTGACTTAGATTGAGAAAAATGACTCCAATTAGATTTAGGCTTCATAACTTCTTAAATCTTCTTCCTGTAGTTGATCTGTCGTGGGGTGTCTGTTCACTCCCCAAGTGCAGGGTTGTGATGTAGTAATAAACTCGATAAGACCGAGGTCGAATCCATAGGGACTGAAACCTGTACGTTATCTGAAACTAACTAGAACCAGAACTAGAATAAGATGAAATCTAAATCGAGTGTGATTTGAAGAATAATGGTGAAATATTTATCTAAAATTTAGAGAATTAAAGGAAAGGAAATTAGGGATTCAGAGGATCCACTTGTAGAGATCAGGGAGATCTTATGCCTGCTTCATGGATATTATACTGAACTTACTTGATATAGTTTTCAAGAGATGAAAGGTATATGAATTAAAATGGATTCCATCACTAAACCATGCCCAGGAGACAAAGTAAACAACAGAATTAAACTAATTACTAACCAATCAACATGATATGAAAGTTAGGAAGGATACCGACATCCAACCATGCCCAGGAGACGATGGTGAACAACAAGGCTTCTTGACGTCATACACATAAAAAGAAAAGGAACATGCTTAAAGCTATCGCAGACCCATTGTAATTTTAGTCACAACAGACCATTAAAAACTAAAAACATTCCATTAATTAAACTAAAATCAACATCAGTTCAGTCTAAACAAAAGGCATAGCAAAAAGTTTCCAATCACGCTACAAGCTTCACCTCTTAGCCCTAGCTAAGAGGTTTAGCCCGGCATGGATGGACTAAATCCCTAGACAAAATAAAATAAAATAAAATAAAATAAAATAAAAAACAAACTATACTCTTCTCTGGTGCTCCACGTCCAGGCCGTCGATCTGTTCCTCAATCCCCTTGCACGTCCCAGCTCTTTTCCTTTTATAGCCAAAAGGCTCAGTTGGGAGCTATTGTGATATAGTCAGAGAAGAATTTGGCTGCGGAAGATTTCCGCACTCCTTGCATAACTAAAACATAAACTGTTGCGTTGGGAGCCTGTTTTTGGGACGATAGATGCTCCACGTGCGGGATCTGATTCATTCAGTGGATTACTTAGGCAAAAACATTCAAACCTGATCGATTTTGGGTCAAAACCATGGTGGCCCATAGTTTGTTTTGTTACACCGTCTATTCTGCGTTTGGAAGATCAACAGCTGTCTTTGCTTCATTCCGTTATTCCGACACCTAGGACATGCTTATAGGGCCATTTTAAGGGCAATGGACAGTCCAAATCAACAGTTTGATGGGCCATGGTGGGCCACAGTGCATCACCGCATGCTCTGTTCTTGCGTAAACAGAGAGAAAGCGGATGTCTTCCGCTGTGCTGCTGGCGGGGCCCATAATTCACATCAGTCGAGAAATCCACACCGTACATTGAATTCCTGGAGAAAAACCGTCCGAAAATGGTGAGATTTTATTGATTTTCGGTGTGGCCCACAAGACTCTTTGTTCCGCTGTCAATCTTGCGTTTAATCACGATCCACGTGAATACACGTGCATGGGACCAAACGGCCACCATAAATGGAGTCGTACCTAACTCAGAGATGCAATGGACGGTTCAGATCTACCAACGGGATAATGTGTGGGGCCCACAAGCGAGAAGCTGCGATCGACAGTCGTTCGCTGACGAGATTTTCGCAGAGGAGAGAGAGAGTCGGGTGCGCGTCGATCAGCGCACGTTGACTGACTCACTGGCGTGGGGTGCACGTCCAGCGCATGTGCACGCCATGTACGTGCAATGTACATGTGGGCTCCACTATGATGTTTATATGAAATTCGTGCAGTCCATCCATTTTGTCTTCCCAGTTAAGGGTTGAGACCAAAGGTGAAGCACATCCAGCTATCAGGCAGGCCCCAAAATTGAGGATTTATGGTCTAATCTGTCCGTTGGGCCACTTCTGTAGGGATCAGAGGATTAAAATTTGACGTGTACTGTTCATTTATGGTCCTCAGGCCACGTATGGAGTTTCGAGCTGAACGGATGGTGGAAACCTTGTGATCTTGCATTCTAGATGATTCTCAGGCCACTTGAACTTTGGTTTATCCGTTTTCTCGGATCTCTGACGGGTGAACTCTTCGATCTTGGTCCCATGGAGTCCCGTCCAATGCTTTGGCATTATCAGAGTGTTAATTTCATGCGTTTAACACCTTTTTGTAGTCTGTGCTCTCAAATATACCCTGTATCACAAACGCAGTTAAGTCGAGACGTTAAACAGTATTATGCTCGTAAATCCAAGCAATAAATGGGGTCTGATATGCAATATTTGACCCTCAACAGTGTCCGTGATCATACATCAAGATTCCTCTGATCAAGATGGCCAAGTTTAGGGCTAGATCTCAATCAATCTCATCCACTCAATGCCTCCGATGATGGCCAGCTACACGAATCGAGCCAAGAACTACCAAAGTTTCTCTGATGAAGACAACTAGACCATAATCCACGAACCTCAAGAGCTAGACCTAGGCCGGTCATGGCCACCCAACATCACTATTGATGGCCCACCTTATTAAATAGTCCAGATCAAACCAGCTCCTGTGTTTAACCATCCGTAAGGTGATGGTTTGGAGTGCTGGAGAGGATTCAACACTAGATGTTGGTCTATCAAAGGACCAATAGTTCTCCCATTCTCTTGATGTTGATCGATGTACGGTGAGGGAGACCTGATCGAGTCGATGTGTTCGTTCCTCTTAACCTAGGCTCGAGCTGTGGCTAGGTTTTCTTGGACATCAGTCCGATCTTCAAATCTTCGGGATCTTCTTGAATGCTACAACTTCTCCGAACGTCTCTAGGGAGATCTCACATTTTAAAAAGATTGTGAGAGACGGCCTCACCAAGAATATCATAGGCAAATTTGTGGTAGATTTGTTCTTTCATTAGGTCTCTTATAATCGTGATAGGCATGTTGTCTTATTAATGGGCATGATAAATATGACCACATGGCATGCGTTGATTTACTTTCCTAAAGGACGACATAAGGGTTCGTGCACTCGCATTTATAACAAAATGTGGCTCACCAAAGGAAACGCAAACGACGCTACACGTGGATGAGAGTAGGTTTCATATCAGTTGGGATCATGTGGTGTCGACACGTAGCGGCCTTTGATTGGTCCATGTCAGGTCACCGAAAATGGGTGTAAACAATACCCCTGCGTTCCTTTGTATTGAGAGATACGATGGGACGTATGATGTTTGGGTTTCAACAGCCATTCTGGCATATGACACGCGATAGCATGGGTTTTGCTCTCAACTATCGCGTAGTTTAATGCAGACGTTGGATCCACTTGGCATGATTGCCACCTTTTATTGCGAACACGAATAGTGATGTTTCATTTTGTTTATATTCAGTTACATTTCCATCGTAATCAATACTCCTTTGTCCTTTGACCATCTTAATATTTTCTTTCTTATAGTTTTCTTGCATCATGGCTTCTTCTTAGGATGTCGAGCCTATGAAAAGGGTGCTTGGGTCAATAGCCATGGAAATCCTGACTCCTGATCTACTCGAACCTATTCTTCATCACCTTGGGGACTCCATTAGCCCAAAAATTCTTACTCATGCTTTTATACCTATCACGGGCCTCATGCTCTGCCCTTCTTTTGCTCCTACTACTGACCTTGAACATCTTTCTCCTTTCTTCCCCCTATACCCTGAGGAACAACTACTCCGAGGTCGTTCCTTGACATGGAGTCGATAGCCAAGTACAGGTTCAAAATTTTGACTCTGACCTAACCCGACTCCCGATTGGATAGATTGGCTAGAAAGGGTTCAAGTTGCATTTGGTCATCTTTAGCAATAAATCTATATCTTTGATTGCATTCACCTTTCTTGCTTTACAACCCCATGTAGTCTCCTCTTTTGACCGCAACAGTTTGTTTTTTGAGTCGTTCAACCAACACCCTTCACTTTCCATACAGTTTTTTTGAGGTTGACTATTCTTGATATTTGCACCCTTACTGGACTACCTGTCAAAGGTGAGTATGTTGAACCATCTAGTTCTTGGTCCTCTAGCAAGTTTAAAAACCAAAATATCGATGAGACTCTATACAACGCGTTTTTTCATACTAAAATGGGCGAGGGTTGCCCATGCCAGATTTACGAGATTCCAATAGATAGACAGTCAAAACTCCCGTTTAGTTTTGTTTTTACTATAAATAGTAAGTTTTAGTTCGATTATAACTTTTAATCCTTTGAGTTAGAAGTCGTGCCGAACATGAAGGGCTTAGAAAAGTTACGAGAATAACGTGGTTCAGCCAAATTGGACACTTAATATTTTTGGCCCAAGAGTCTAGTAGAAATAGAAGTAGTCTATAAATAGTAAGTTTACTATTTATAGTAAGTCATGTTTTTAAGGTGTTTGAGTTGAAGTCTAAGTCTAAAATTTTGTCCTAGATTTGAGTTCCTTATTTAAAGAGCTGTAATTTAATTTTTTATCATCAATCAAGTTATTTTGAATTTATTAAGAATTATTCCTGCTTTTACCACTCATGGATTTGAGGAAGCTCTGTTAGGAGTCCAGAGAACTCCATGGATTCGGAGTAGTTATTCATTGAGGAAGACGGTGATCGACCTCATCACGTCCCTCCCTGAACCAAGAATTGATTTGGCTATAGCTGCTGGTACTAAAGCAGAAACAGAGCCAGCTAAAGGGCCATTGATGGACAGAAGGGCTGCCGAAGATGATGGGTTATTACTAAAGATGCTGCCACACTACGTTGCCACTGCTGTTGGAACGCTTCGGTGCTTGCTGTAAACTTCAATGTAAAAAGCTTTGAATTGCATCCGGCCTCATTATTTCTTCTCATGGCTAGATCAAAACTAATTGGTAGAATAATTTGTACCAAGATCAATGAACTTGACCAAGACTCAACAACAACAACCATAGAAGACGGAAAAAAAAAAAAAAAAAAAGCACCTAAATTAATAAAGAATCCTCAAATACCCAAAACTCCATATGGGAAAATAAAGACCAGAAATCAAAACAAAACAAAACCCAATAAAATTGCCTCAGACCACAACTTCTAATCATCGTCACAAAACCCATTAAAGAAAGAAATGATAAGCAAGGGTTTTTTCACAAAGTTACCCTTTTATGCTGCTTGTAGCCAATCCCAATTAATTGAACTAAGGTTTAAGATGATGATGATGTCAGAATATTGTATATGCGTTGTCATTACTTGTAATATACTATATATAGAGAAGCTCTAAATAACCTTCCTTGTATATTCTTGTAGAGTGGTTATTTAAACCCACATTTGGGTTGAAGCAATATAGAGAAAAGATCTCCAAATTCCGAGATTATCATGGTATCAAAGCCATGACCTTGGCCTGATCCTAGTCATTGATTCCCCTTCAATGCCTTTGTTTTCATTGCTGCATCATCAGATCTATTGCAATCCAATACACACCTTCTTTTCGATCTCTGTTGCAGTGCTGCTCCTGATCGCATCTCCTGATCGCATCTTCGTTGCTGCTCTATTTACCAAAACTATGACATCATCCCGTCATAGGCTTCTTCGTGGCAAACTGATGTTGGTTTATTATCCCACATCAATTTGAGAGGGGGTGTGAGAATATTGTGTATGGGTTGTGATTAGTTGTAATATAGTATATATATAGAGAGAAGCTCTAAATAAGCTTCCTTATATATTACTGTAGAGTGGTTATTTAAACCCACATTTGGGTTGAAGCAATATAGAGAAAAGATTTCCAAATTCCGAGATTATTAGATGATGACAACGACGAGCGACCCTTTAAGGCAGCATAATCTAAATGGAGACCTATGATTTAATCGGTTTCATTTAAGTTACCAGCATGCCGTGTATGCAATTTCTAAGTGCCTACCTACCAACCATCACACTCCACCGGAGTATTAACGTTTCTCTTTTAAAAGAGTCATTCGATGATTCACTGTGAAGAATTGAACTCTTTAAATACAATTTAAACAAATCCAAAGAGAGTTTTTACAAAGAGACAGATGGCTTAATTCAAAATCAAACCCCTTAACTCTTGATGCCTTTTCTTCGGCTTACACTGGAAAAATGAATTTAAAAAAGAAAAAGAAAAGAGAGATGAAAAATAAAAGAATAGAGAAGAAAGAAAAAGAAGAGGTCCCAAGACAAATGAGAAAAAGGTCATATGCCATTTTCACCTCTGTTACAATCGCACCAAACTCCTTCCTTTGATCTGAAACCTCCTCCCCACCAATGCAATAATTTGAGTAGGCTCCACAGCAGTAGCCATATTTTGATTAGGCTCCTCGGCAACAACAGGGATGTTTAAATCAGGAAGATTATAAGCTCTGGAGTTCACTTTCAAGCACAAGCCCAAGCCCACCCCTGATGCTGCAACCTCACTGTATGGTTTCTGATCAATTATTTCCATTGGATTGATGACAGAGGATGTTGACGCATGATGGGACAATGCGAGCGCCTGACAAAAAGATGGATCAACAACTTGCAATGTGGACACCTGATGACTGGCCAGAGTCAAAAGTTGTTGGTGCTCCAAAGCAGGAGAGGATTCCTGTTTTTGCAAAATATGGAAACTTGAATTAAGCAAGTGCTGATTACTAGAAATCTAACAAAATAAAAATTTAAAAAAAACAGTGGATGAGGTTACATAAGAAACTAGACAAAAACGAAAGACAAAAAAAAAAAGAGCAACCGATTGCAAGGATTTCCTACAGACAGGTCTCGCCGTGGATAATGGATATGTAGAAAAACTCTCCAAATGGAATATCTTAACACTTGTTCATTAACTTTTTTGCTTTGAATGCAAATACCTCAACCATTTCTTTGTAGGCCATTAATCAAATGTTTAGGTTCTAACAATCTTGAAGACTTTCAAGGTAGCCACCCTCATTAGTGCATATCAGCAAATCCAAGATGTGTGGACTTGTCCTAGCAAAACTCCTACAAAAGAACTGAAAATGTTGTTGGATCATCTCTCCACATTACACAAGAGTGATCTATAAATCAGGTCCATCAAACTAATGACCTGACATCCATCACTGTTTTAAAAATCACACCTATTATATGACTATCTACAATACAACTGTCCATCTGATTAGGGACCTTCAAAGAGACCAATGGTCTGCTGATTCCACCATGGACGGGTCCCGAAAGTCTTCCAGATTGGAAGACCCCAGCCCTTTTTCAGTTGCTTGTGAGAATTGTGTATTCCTCTTCTCAGCAATCTCTCTTTATGCCAGAAATCAGAATGTTAACATTGTCCTCTTGAAGTAAAATTTTGATAAGGGTCCATCACAATGGGATAAAATACAGATGGTCTTGATTATCACAGGCCCCATTTATTAGAAATCCATGCCAGGCATCAATCTAATTCCCATTTCCTAGAAGGAATTAAGTGAAAGTGGTAGCTAGCAGTGAAACTTTTTGCCACTAGCAGATCTAGCAAGGACATGAACCACTATGAGCACAAATCAAAACACAAGGGGAAGCAATTCCCGCATATTCTTGCAAGCATTAGTCTAGCAATAATGCATTGGAGCTTGTTTGGGAGCTTTAAAAATGTTTGGAAGGATAACTTTATTCCATAAGAAGGGCACTTTCCCTTGTTTGCAAGCTCACTTTGATCATATGGAGGTCCACTCTCCTGCCATTGATCAGAAGGTTAGGATCATCTAGTCAAAGTGATTTATGACAGAGGGGCTTGGGCCATCAAAGGTGTGCTGCACACCACAGACGATCCAAATCAATGATCATATCTTTTATAGAATAATCAATATGGTCCATCCATTCTCCTAACCAATGAGCAAGATGGTTAGAATTATCCAGTTGAAGTGATTTTTAACGGATGGGCCATCAAAGGTGAACCACACACAATGTACGATCCAAATCAAGTACTGTCCCTTTTTCTAGCATAACCAATATGAAGCATCCATTATCAACCATTGATCAGATGGATAGGGTCATAAAATCAAAGTGATTCTTACAGAAAAACCAAGAAGAAAATCTCACATGTTGTGGCTTTTCTTGTTTTGCTTTCACCTCAGCTGCCATGTCATTTCCTTCCTCTCTTCTTGACTGAAAAACCACCAAAAATTATATTAAATACCCTGAATTTTCAATAGAAGAAGAAACAACACAATAACCATATAAAGAAGAAAATAATCATTAAAAAAAATAAAGCAAAGTGCCCTAAACCCGAGAGTAATCACACATGTATATTAGTATAACTTGATTCTGGTTATGGGTTAGATCGTGTTGGGTCATTTGGCCCGGCACTGATTCAATATATAGGCTGATCGAGCTGCGTTGGCCTAAACCCGAGCCCGACCCATTAATCAAACTGGTCTACTTCTTTCGCCCGAGACCGACCGACCACCTGACCCAACTTGGTCCGAACCGGGTTAAAAGCAACCCATGGATCGACCCAACACATTGCCACCCATCAAAATCATCATCATCGTCATCATATGTAGCCTTATTTCAAATAATTAGGGCACCTACATGAATTCTTGTTCGCCATTCAAAACAAGCTAAACAGTGAGATTGACTAGAACCCACTTGATAAAAACATGAGAAAAGAAGAACCCAGGAATCAAACCAGGAATTATGAAGCAAAAAGGCACGAATGGATATAAAATTCGAGACAACCAACAAAAAAAAAAAACAGAGCAAAAGAGGGAAGCCGAATCAAACCCACATGGTAAAAACATGAGAAGAGAAAATTCAAGAAATCAAAGGAGGAATTACAAGCGAAAGCATGAATTATAAGCGATACAAACAAGAAGAAAAATAGAATTGTTCGGTGTACCTTCTTCTTCCTGGGAGCTCTCCTTTGGGAGGGCTTCTTCTGCGCAGAATCACTGATGCTTGGTAACAAGGAAAGATTGGTGGAAGGACTTGATGGGATTTGGGGTTTTTCTCCATTGCTTGGAGGACAGCAATGTCGCTTCCTTTTTCCACCCCTATTGGCGGAAGAGCGAGGTTGGGGTGCGGAGGGGCGAGATTGGGCGGCAGAAGCGCAACGTTGGTTATGTCTTTCAACAGTTTCCTGGAATTTGAGGAAAATTTCAGCCACTTCCAAATCTTGTTTTGAGAATTCGTCTGGTTTTTCATCCACCTCCACTTCTTCTTCAGCCAAGGAAGGCGGAGAGAAGCAACTCTCCAGCTTCTCTTTTCCCTTTGAAGAACTGGAGCAATTCCCCATCTTCTCTTTTCCCTTTGAAGAACTAAAGCAATTCTCCACCTCTTTTCCCTTCGAAGAGCTGAAGCAATTCTCCACCTCTTTTTCCTTCGAAGAGCTTCCTTCCATTTTCAGATTGAAGAGAGAGAGAGAGAGAGAGAGAGAGAGAGAGAGAGATCGCTGTAGATACAAGAGACGGAGAGAGAAGAAGCAGAGGAGTTCGAGGAGCAGAGGACAACGAATAAACTGTAATGGTTTGAGGGTGCGATATGGTACACTCGGATTGCGTATGAAACTTGATACGCAGGCACTCATAAATTGACACATGTAATATATTAATTAAAATAAAACCGACTAGATTGTGATTATCACTACTTAAGTTTCAAAATTTCAAGATGATATTGGTTCAATAATCCTAACCTCTGATTCGTGGACACTTGTTCGTGGAAACAGAACGGTTCGGTTTTTTCATTATTAACCGTCCAATAAATGTTCACGAATCCTGTATGTAGTTAATCAAATTAGCTTAATTTTGGGTCCTCGTATGTATGATAATGGATATCATAATTTTGATGGTTTATCCTTACTAAATATTATGTCATGTATGCAATTTTGAAGTGCCTGTGTATCATCCATCACTCTGTCAGAGTATCAGAAGTTTTTTCTAATGTACTTTCTATTTTTGTATCCGTTTTAAATTTGAGTTCGTCTCGGACGTAGGATTGCCAAAATATGTCGACCACTGGGACCAACTTTTTTAAATATTATAATGATCGGAACTGTCCATTTGTAGAATCGATTCTCTATAATTTAGTATAATTTAAAATTTATAATTTAGTGAACGATTAAAAATATTTATATGTGCAAATGGATATAAACCGTTGAAACACCCTTTCCTTCGATGGCTTACTTTCGGCTCTAAAAATCAAATGTCATAATTCTTTCGAAAGAGATTTTATTTAAAATGGTCCATTTATTATATTTCTGAGAAAAAATGCCGTTCAAATCGTTGGACCATTTTTCCATCTGGCCCTACTGATGCGAAACTTAGTGGGAAGCTGAATCGCGATGTACGCAAAGCGAACTTGTGTTTCCTTCCCGCGCTCGTTCGGACGCGGATTTCCTGCGAAAGCCTTTGCTGGGTGGGGCCCACCTAGATGTTTGTGAGAAATCCACCCGTTCATCCACTTTGAGATCTCATTTTAGGGCATTAAAACAAAAATAATGTGTATCAAAAACTTAAATAGGTCACACGAGAGTAAATGGTGGGGATTCAGTGTGAATCGTTGAAACATTCTCGGGGCCATAATGTTTTTGCTTCAGGAAATTTTTTTGATATTTTCACTTCATCCTAGTGTTAATGATCTTATAAACGGTCTGGATGGTATATAAACATCTAGTTAGAGCCCAGAAAGGTTTAAATGGTAGGAATTTCTTTCCCCAATTTTTCCTCTCGTGTGACACCCTTGAGTTTTGGATCCACCTCATTTTTTATCTAGTTTCCTAAAATAAACACTCAAAACGGATGGGCGGGGTGGATTTCTCCAAACAACTATGTGGGCCCCACCCAGCATCCTTGCGCAGGAACTCCCTGCGAAAGGCTTCCGCAGGAAATCCGAGTTGGCAGTTTATAAGTTACAGTGCTCCGAATATAGACCGATCTAGGAAATCGACGGACCACGGCATTATTTACAGGTTACTGTACAAAATCACATTAAAGTGAGTGAACGCGGAATTCCTCCGCAAGAAATCTGGGTGGATCCCATTAAGATGTTTTTAAGAAATCCAAGCCATTCATCCGTTTTTTGAGATCATTTTAATACGTGAGACAAAAAATGAGGAGTATCCAAAACTCAAGTGGGCTACAGTACATGAAACAGTGGGGAAAGGAATGCCTACTGCTGAAACCTTCCTAGGCTCCACCCTAATTTTTATATGCCATCCAAACTGTGTAAAAGGTCATTTTAACGGACGCGGATTAGATACTTGCAGGTTGAGTAGCGCTATGAAGCGATGTTACCAAGTTCTGTGGGCCCCACTATGATGTATGTGTTATATCCATACCGTCCATCCATCTTGAGATATCATTTTAAGTAATGAGGCAGATAACTCCACCACAGAAAACTGTGGGGAGAGTAATTCGCACCATTGAAACTATCTTAAAGCTTACCTTAATGTTTATTTGAAATCTAATCGGTTCAAAAGTTAAAAAAGACATGTAATAAGAGAAAACACAAATACCAGATTGATCAAAAAAATTTATAGCATTTAGAAGTTTTTAATGGTGGGTGTCATAGTTCCCACTATTTTTTGTGTTAGGGTCGGCGGAGCTTTAGATTTAACTCATTCTTTATATATTATCCTAAAATGACCTCTCTAGATTAAAGAAAGGTGTGGTACGACATATACATCATCGTGGGCCAGACGGAACTTGGTGACGGCACTTCAGTAGCCAGTCTCGCTACTCAACCTGTCAGTGGCTAATCCGCGCGGCCGCGACCCATTTTAACAGGTACGGATTGGCTACTCCCCTGCCACCATCGCTGTGGCTGGTGTTCAGGGCCTGCACAAAGATGTTTGTGCTTCATCCACTCTGTTCATCCATTTTTACAAAACATTTTATGCCTTCACGTACAAAAATTATAAGAATGTAAATCTCATATGGACCACATGCAGAAAAATAATAGTAATTGCATATCCACCATTAAAATTCTCCTAAAGCCCAAAGTACTGTTTATTTGACATCCAATCTATTGATTACGTCATACATACTGGTTCAAAACCTTTATGGCTCTCAAAAAGTTTTTAATAGTCAAAGTTTATTAAACGCTGTTTCCTGTAATGTGGTCCCCTTGATATTGGGATATACCTCAGTTTTGGTCTCATACTATAAAATGAAATGAAAAAATAGATGGATGGCATGAATGAAATACATACATTATAGTGGGCCCATGCAGCGCCAACCACCAGCCATTGGCCGGTGCCAGGGGGAGTGGCCAATCCGTTTCCCATTTTAACTTAAGATGAAGTGAAAACACTGATACAAAACTTTTGTGGCCGTATAAATGTTTTGACGGTGGTTACTAAATACTCATGTTTTCTCCCATGTGGCCCATTTGAGTTTTGGATCCACCTTATTTTTTGTGTCATGTCCTAAAATAATCTCACAAAATGTATAAACGGGTTGGATTTCTCACAAACATTGTAGTGGCCCCACCCAGAATTCTTGCGTGGAAACTTCCTGCAGTCTTCTGGTGGAAATCCACGTCCAAGCTGAGTCGCTGTGGGGCCCACTTTGATCATATGTTGTATATCCACTCCGTTCGTCCCTTTTTACCGGCCATATTAGGACACGGCCCAAAATTAAGTATATACAAATCTCTGCTCACCGTTAAAAACTTCCCGAAGCCCACTGTAAACAGATCCACAATGTTTATTTTCAATCTGACCCGTTAAAATTTAGATTTGCCCCATTTTTTGGCTCATGCTCTCAAATAAGAGGGCAGGATTCCAGCTAATTGCCCTAGAAATAACGGAGTCTAGTGGGCACCTTTGTTGGATCCCTAACTAGGGAGCTCAATAGCTCATTGTGATGTATTTTCATTACAGCCATGCCGTCCATCTTTTTTTCTTTTTCTTTTTTTCCAGCTCATTTTATAGCACAGTTTAAAAAATAAAGTAGATCAAAATCTTAGGTGGACCATACCAAATAAAACAACAGTCTGACCATTAAAAACTTCCTGCGGGCCACAAAAATTTTAGATTAAGCTTATGTTTGTGTGGTAGCTTTATCCAAGTCTTTACGACCTTATCAAACGGGTTTTATTTTTTTTTGTTAGCTTGTTAGTACACCCCAATATCAGTTCACACATCACTGTTAGCCACCCCCCACTTAGGGAATCGATACCAAGACCTCAGGTGTTGAAACTAGGTATCTTTCACTCAGTCTACCACTCGACCTTATCAACGGGTTGTATGGCAAATAAACATGCCGGTTACACCAAGAAGTTTTTAATGGTAGATATTTAATAAACATTGTTTCCTGTTTTGTGGTCAATCTTAGATTTTGATCTAATTTATTTACATAATCATGCCATAAAATAAGCTGTAAAATGGATGGACGGTGTGGATGTAAGTAACATGCATCATGGTGGCCCCACAGCCAAGCATCCACCTACCTTTGCTGATGTCCTAACCCTACTAGGAGTGGATTAGGTGTTTTCCAGTTAACAGTGTTAGCCCCTATACGGCGCCATTTAACTGGTGAGAACAGGTGGTAAGCACATTGCATGTTGTATAAAAGTCCGTGGGGTCCATTGTGATACATGTGCCTTATCCACATCATTCACCTTTTTTACATGCTTAATTTAGGGCATAACCTTGAAATTGAATTATATCTAAAGCTTAAGTGGACCACCCCATAGAAAAGAGCATGGATTGAATAACTACCATTGAAAACTTCTTGTGGGCGCAGAAGTTCTTGATCAAGTTGATATTTGTGTTTTCTATTGGTCCATATCTGTATTACCTGATGAACAAGTTGGATGACAAATAATTGTCATTGTGGACCCTAGGAAAGTTTCAACAATTATTATCTCCATGGTTTCTTGTGGGGTGGTCCACTTGAGCCTTGTATATGCTTTAATATTAGTGCCCGATCCTAAAATGATATTGAAAAATGAATGGACGGTGCATATAAGATACATACACGGTGGACCCCACCGAGTTTACTCGGTATGCAATCCGTTTCTGATTCGGTAGAGAATTATGTCTAACCTTGGGAGGTACAATCTCAAGGAATGGCAAAGCTTCCGTTTAAGGGATGGCAGAGATTTCGTCCATTGAGTGGCATATAGCTAAGGTATCAAATTTATGTGACATCCCAACCACTTAAACAATTTTTTTCCCTTTTTATTTCTGTCTGTACAATTTTTTTTTTTGAATTACAGAAAGGTAAGGCCCATAACCTAAACTATTTTACAATTTGGGGATGTTTATCTAATGTAAAATTAGTTGATCCTATAAAACTTAAGTTGAGAGATAAAATTGTTAGTTGTGTATTTATTGAATATGCACTTAATGGTAAAGTTTATAAGTTTTTAACCTTGGATGATTTTTCCTAACTTTGGGGTTAATCTCATCAATACATACAAGTCTTTTAATTCAAATGGATCCGATCATTTAACTGCAGCCAATAAGATAGCTATATTAGCAAGGGATTTTGGACCTGATTTTTATACCTATTATATAAAACGTGATCCAGTTACAAATAAAGAGGCTATGCCATTTCATGATGCCTCGTTTTTTCATGGACTATGGATAACGACATGAAATATATCATGATTAATTATGCTTGAAATTCGGTTGGTTTACCTGTTAGTTTGAAACCATTGTTATTGAACATGTGCTGATGGCATTAAAAAGATGCCTAATTAGTTCAATGACCAACTAAAAAAAAATCAAAAAATCTCAAAAGGATTGAGCAATATTTGATGCCATCGAACAATCTATCAATAATATTGACTTACTTCATACCTGACTCTATTTAAGAAATCAAATACAACATATATAGGGAAAGAATTTACTTTTATGTATATATGGAAAATCTATATGCATGGAAGAGAATGGTGCGCTATCAATAGTGATGCAGTTGATAATTTGATTATTTGAGGATATCATTAATAAGTCATGTACCTAATAGATCAACAGCTCGGTGACACATGTTAGACATGCAACTATTGGAATGATTTTAAACGTGATCCAAGCTTTCACCTTGAATTTTAAATCCCTACTTTGGATGGTATTTGAAATTTTCCTCAAATCTCTCAAATGCCACCAAATCCATGGTGCCAAACCACCACCATAGGAAATAATGAGGATTGAACACTTGCTATTGTAAACTTTTTTAAGGCCTCCATAGTTTTAAATAGAGATGATATTCGTGTTTTCCCTCCATTCAAGGTCACATGACTTTGTAAAAAGTTGGATGATAAATATAACTAACCGTACACAAGTTAAACCAAGTCGAGCCTGGCACAACTTGGCTCAGCTCAGCCAACAGCTAATTCCACCTCAAACTTGACCTAGCTCGGTCTTCGAGCTTGACTGACCAACTCGGCTAAGTTCAGTTAGGGGGCTAGTTTGAGCCAAGTTCGAGCCTATAAAACATTTTCTCAAATATATATAATGCATCTTCAACCCCTTACAAAATATAAAACAATAACAACGCCTCATATGTATTTCATCAAACACTAGCAAGCAACAAAAAAATAAGATATGGGAGCAATTTTAATATATATATATATATATATATATATATATATATATATATATATATATATATATATAGTGATTTTTTCATATACACTCTACATCGCCACCAACTGATTTTGTGGAGAATGTATGCATTCATCCAAAACAACACTTCATTGAGTTATTTCATCAAACACTTAGAGAGCAGCGTAAAAATAAAAAGATTCAAGTCATCGAACCGATTTAAGTTGAGGTTCAAGTTGAGCCGAGCCAACTAAACTCGAAATGTTTTGAGCTCCAGTAACTAGTTCAACTCAGCTTGAATCCAATTTTAAGATGAGGCCAGTCAAGCTTTTGTGAGTCGAGTGGAGTGATCTGACCAAGCTAACTCGAGTCCTGTACAACTCTAATTTGATAAATAAATATTATAGGAAGCCTAAGAAAATTTCAACAGTAATCGTCCAATCCCATTGTTTTGTATGGTGTGATCCACTTAAGCCTTGGATTCGCTTCATCTTTTGGTTCATGCAGCCCAACTAGCTAGCAAAATGGATAGATGGCATGGATAAAACACATATCACGATGGGGCTAGAGATTTTGGACACCCCAACGTGGGATTTCGCATGCACCACGGAAATTTTACTGTTATGTGGAAATTTTGAATCCAGGTGAAATTTGTGTTTTCCCTTCCTCCTGCTAGGAACCATTCCTATTAGGGGCTTGGATGACATGACCATCACGGTGGGCCCGGAAGGCTTCAACGATGGCCGTTTCCTACCACTATTTTCTATCGATGGCCAACTTGAGCCCTGGATCTGCCTCATTTTCAGGCTAAGATACTATCATAATCTGGCAAAGGTGATGGACGGATTGGATTTTACAGAATATTGTGATGGCTCTAGATAGTAATGTTGCACAGGCTCCTGTTTTAGAAAATCCGCGTTGGACGCCACTCGGCGGGTGGCCCCACTCAGTAGACACGTCGCGCGTGTATAGTGTGCATGACTGCGTGTGCGGTTCGCAAAATCAACAGCGACTGATGTCCTCTAAGCCCACTCGCGTCTGGAGGCTGCCCATCCACAGGCAAGAACACGTGCTAACGCAATAAATACCTGCGAGATCCGATCTTTTCATTTGGTGGTCTACACAGTTTAGATCATACAAACCAGTAACCAGGCCACGTCACTCCTCAGGTGGGCCACAGTACAGAAAACAATTAAACGGCTACCATTTATTCCTTGCACTGTACGTGTAGAGTAAAAAAGCCTAATTCTCAGTCTGGAATATCTAAACAGTGGGGCCCACTTGATGGAAGGTTCGCATCTAGGATACATGTGCTAAATTCACACATGCGTGAGGATGGATGGTTACGCCTCCAAACGCGCGAGGGAAACGGATTGGCTACTTCCCCTACCACCTCCCCGTGGCTGGTGTTTGGTGCTTTGTGAGACCCACCATGATGTATATATTTCATCCATTCCGTTCATCGATTTTTAAAGATCATTTAAGGCTCGATAATAAAAATTATATGGATATAAACCTCACGTGGACCACACAACAGGAAAATAATAGTGATTGGATATTCACCGTTTAAATGCTCCTAAGTCCCGATGTACTGTTTATTTGACATCCAATATGTTGATTAGGTCATGTAGACCCAGATGAAGGGAAAAAACAAATATCATCTTGATCCAAAACTTTTACGGCCCGAAAAGTTTTTATATTCAACACTCTTTCCTGTAATGTGGTCCATTGAGATTGGAATATACCTCATTTTTAGTGTCATATCATAAAATGATCTAGGAAAATATATGGACAGATTGGATGAAATGCATACATCATGGTGGGTCCCACAGAGCACCGACCACCAGCCAATGGGTGGTGGCAGGGGGAGTAGCCAATACGTTTCCACGCGCGAGGGCCTAGGCAATCCCCATCGTTTTGGCGCTCAAAAGTTTTCACTCTCTCTTCCCCAAAACCAAAATCCCTTCCTCACAGCATTTCCAACTTCCGACCGAGAACGAAAATCTCTCTCTCTCTCTCTCTCTCTCTCTCTCTCTCTCCTCTTCTGTTTCCACTCTCAATGGCAGTCTCTCCCATCTCAACTTCCAAACAGAAGAAAACCAAGAAGGTGAAAACCCACCTCTCCGTAGAGCAGAAACAGACACCATCCCTCCCCTCTCCTCCTCCCAAACGCAGGAAATCTCCAGGAATCAGAATCGTTGGAGGCCGAATCTACGACTCTGAGCATGGGAAGACTTGCCACCAGGTGAAAAATACCGAAAGAATGGGAAAATTCTCCGATTCTTCTTTCCGCACACACTCTTCTTCTTAGATTTCATCTCGTCCCTTGTTTTCGTGTTGTTGGATTTTCAGTGCCGTCAGAAAACTATGGATTTTGTCGCGGCGTGCAAGAACGAGAATTCAAAAAGCAAGGCCTGCACTTTCAAGTTCTGTCACAAATGCCTCCTTAATAGGTATTTCTACTTTTTTTTTTTTTTCCTTCTAGTTCTTGTTATGAATCAGGTGTTGATGAGTAGGGTCCTCATGTAGGAATGGTTGGATGTTGATAGGAGCCGTCTGTTTGCTTGGAAGTGTTGTGGAATTGGTTTGTCCTGAAAATCATGCTGAGCTGATGATCCTGATCACGGATTTGTGGGATTCAGATGGACGGTTTAAAATGGAAGTAGTTAATCTCAGTGATGCACATTGAAGGTCACTGGTTGATTGGCGTGATCTGTAGTCAGTGTGATTTTTTATTTTTGGGATCCTGATCCACTGTTAGTAGTGGCCTGGCAGATGGATGGTTTCGATCATCCGACTGCATGTGGGCTACACTGAGCTATGCTTGCTGGAGGGCTTTTCATTTTAAGGGCAACCTAACCTGAGTTCTTGTCATCAATTTCCTTATCTCTGTCCATATATTGTTGTGCCCCCGCGAATGGACAGTTTCAGTCATCCGGCAGGCAGGCCGCATGAAGGCATGCATGTTGGAGGAGCATGCTCTTTAGTTTCTGATTTTTTCTCAAGAGAAATCTAAGCTAAGCTCAGTGCTCCAATTTCCTCATTTTGTGAAATTTAATCAAACTGGATATGTTGCATGATAGAGCATGATCTGGACTGTTTAATGTGTGGGTCCCCTGCTAATTCACGGTGGGGGAAAAATCTAACTGATTGGTCAATCTGCCTTTGAACTATTAGCATGCAAATCAATCATGGCAAAGAATACCAACCACTGTCAGCGTTGAATGGAAGATGAATGCCAATTGGACAGGTAATATGGTCCAATCTGTGTGGTTTGTGGGCAGTTGTGGATCTGTAGTGGGACCCATGAAGTGAATGTTCTTGATCATGGACCATTTTCCATGTCCAATTTGAATGCAGCTCACCAAATAAAGGAATTTGTTTGCTGAGATCAGGTTACTTTCCTCCTCCAATTAAAGCAGAAATCTAGGGCCAATGCTGCGCACAGCTTTTTATTATTTTGTGCTCTGCATGCAAATTGGATGCTTGGCATGATAATCTGTGATCCAAACTGGTATGTGGTGTACCCTCGTTGAGTTTACTACAGTAGAAAAATGCAACGGATTGCAGACAAGGTATGCACAAGTGGTTATGTAACGGTGGCCAATGTTACACGTTATGGTGTCATAACGGCTGTTTACAGTTAAAAAAAGATCTCTAACAGCGCTGTAAAGGTCCATTATGGGCCGGTATAGGTTTTTTTTTTTTTTTTTCGAATTATCTCTTCTTCTTCTTCTTATTATTATTTTTAAAGAGACCTTAATGGCTGTTACGGTCCGTATCGTATTGGCAATGGTGGTGGCAGTTATGGTTCGTATTGTATCGGCAACGGTGGTGGCCACGGCCACCGTTACTGTTCTGGAATACCTTGATTGCAGACTACAACATTACAATGGTCAACATTGAACACGTAACAAATCCACCAACTAGACGGGTGGGGTTGTCTAATCTGTGGTGTTTATGGAGAGTGGCCCGTGTGCAGTGAGTTCTGCCCAATGAAGGGTATCAATCTCCAAGCGTTGGCGACACATATACTGGTTTTATGCAATGTGCTGGATCTAAAATCTAAGCACACTGCTCAGGTAGAAAACATTTGCTCAAAAGGTAAGGAAAATGGTTGGGCTGCTTGTATTTGATTATGCTCATCTTCGAACGCAGATATGGAGAGAAAGCGGAAGAGATGGCGAAATTGGACGAGTGGAAGTGCCCCAAATGCAGAGGCATCTGCAATTGTAGTTTCTGCATGTAAGAGCAAATACATCTCTTTCTAAAGTTCATTTTATTATGATTGTTTTGGTTTGTATATTTCTCTACATTTCTTGAGAATTTAATTTACTACATAGGAAGAGAAAAGGGCACCAACCGACAGGTATCCTTTCGCCCACTGCCAAGGCAACTGGGTTTTCTTCCGTTTCTGAACTGCTGCACCTCAAAGGCCCGGAGGCCATCAAAATGGTTGTAAAAGATTTGCATGCTTCTCCAAATAAACAAACTGTCTTTATTAAGGTCTGACTTTTATTTTTATTTTTTTCTGCTGGCAATTTTCTTTTTGGGAAACTAGGTTCGTGTGTTTGCATTTCTATTTCATTTTTTACTGCCGAACTATGGATGTTGACAGGGATCAGGTGTAGATTCGAAAAGAAAGCGCAGAAAGGAAAACACTTCAGCTTATCAGGGAGATTCCAACATTAAGTGTAAGCCTTTACTGGTCAATGACGATGCAAAATTAAAATCCAAGAGGATTGGAAGGAAAAAATTAAAATTGGATAAAAGTAAAGGCAGTGTAAATGAGAGCATTAATGATGACGGCAGACTAAAGAAGAAAGATTCAAAAACAAAGAATTCGAAGAAAGCCTCTATAAATTCTGTCAAGAAAGAAGAGAGCAGGTTTGGCGGGGAGGCAAATATGCCAAATGGGGAAAATGATGATGATGCTGAGGTGAAGAAGGCTAAACAAACTGTTTCTATCAAGGTCGGACTTTTATTTTTATTTTTCTGCTGGCAATTTTCTTTTTGGGAAACTATGTTCACGCGTTTGCATTTCTATTCATTTTTTACTGCCCAACAATGGATGCTGACAGGGATCAGGAGTAGATTCAAAAAGAAATCGCAGAAAGGAAAACACTTCAGCTGATCAGGGAGATTCCAACATTAAGTGTAAGCCTTTACTAGCCAATGATGATGCAAAATTAGAATCCAAGAGGATTGGAAGGAAAAAATTAAAACTGGATAAAAGTAAAAGTGGTGTAAATGAGAGCATTGATGATGATGGCAGCCTTAAGAAGAAAGAGTCAAAAACAAAGAATTCCAAGAAAGCCTCTTTAGATACTGTCAAGAAAGAAGAGAGCTTGTCTGGTGGGGGGGCAAAGCTGCCAAATGGGGAAAATGATGATGATGTTGAGGTGAAGAAGGCTTTGCCGGTCTCGAAAATCAGCAACCTGAAGAAACATGTTTTGGCAAGCCATGGTGAAAATTCCAGTGAAGATGTCACATTGCCTCAAGGCAATGAATTAACGACTGTAGCTGGGATTGAGTTGCCTGCGGATGATGTCGGATCAGCTCTGCAGTTTCTGGAATTCTGCTCTGCTTTTGGAGAGGTAGGATGTTATCACGAAGTGAAAGTATCTCTGATATGATGCATATTGGATATTAGCATGGGTGACATGGGAAAATGCTATGCAATGCAACTATTGCCATAGTTCGTTTATTCTGATGCCGTGTTACAAAGCCTGGATTCAGGAATATATAAGCAAAACAGTTTTTCGTATTTGGAAACAAAGAAGCAAAAGAAACAATTCGGGAAAAAATAGAAAAAGCAGGAAAATTGGAAAATAAAAAAGAAAATAAGAAAATTTTCTTCTTCCTTTCTTTGTGTGTTTGTGTGTGTTTTTTATTTAAACTTTTGCACTTGTAAGCCTAGTTGGTCTCAATGTCCTATTAGAAATCTGAAACTTGGTTCATTCATAGATAAAAATGTCAACAGGTTACAGAATTTATTCTGCTGTGCTGGTTTTTTGAGTTTAAAGAGAGTTAGTTGCCAATTATCATTATTAGTACTTTGGCATCATTTGCCGTCCCATTACTTATTTCTAACTTTTAACTTTCTATTTAGTTTTAAAATAAGTATATTTAACTTTTTTTTTTTGTTACCTTGTTAGTACACACCAATGTCAGTACATGCACTGTTAGCCACCCCCACTATTTAACTTAACAGTTAGTCCAAAATAAGATGCATTTTGAAAAAAAAGAAGAGAAAATCTAATATGTGAGTGGATCTAGATTATGACACACCTTTTTAATGTGTTGCTTAATAGTGATTCCAGGACAAAAGGCTTCTTTTGAGAAGTTCCCAAGTAATATGCAATTTTTAAAAATAGCTCCATTTTGGAATAGAGATGTTATGTGGAGAGAAAAGTGAGGTTTATGTAAATTGGTGAAGCTTTCTATTTATAAATAGTTCCATAGAATCACAATTTAAAAATGGCCTCTTTAATGCTGTTTGACTTAACACCAATTATGTAGTGTGTGTGGGCTTTGCCCAATGGACCCCACCTCGGATTGTCCATACTAACCATATGAACTAAACTTTTTGGTCAAGAGGTTGAGATTCCAAATGGATGATCAAGGTTCCAAATATTGGTTCAGAGGGCATATTGGTCTGCCAGAAAATGATTCAATACCAGGTGTATCAGATTGTTTTGGACGTGACTCTTTTTTTTTTTTTTAAAAAAGGGAAAATGTGAAACACAAGAATATACCATTTGTTTGTGTTTTTGCCTTGTATCCGGTGGTTATTGAACTTTCTTCTCCAACCTTGAAATAGTAGAAACAAAATAAGTAAAAAAAAAAAGAAACCAAAAACAATATAAAGAAGTAAAAGATAACAAGTACATGCACATTACATATATGTGTATGTGTGTATTCTTTAAAACATGCTTTAATACATAAGTTGATATATATATATATATGTATATATATGAGAGAGAGAGAGAGAGAGAGAGAGAGAGAGAGAGAGAGAGAGAGAGAGAGAGAGAGAGAGAGAGATGGCCTCCTGCGAGCTAAAGTTTTTGGGGGTTGCTTTGGTGGGCCCCATTGTGATGTGTACGTGAAATCCACTTTGACCATCAGATGCATCAACCCATGTTGGGCTCAAGTTCAAAAAATTAGCCACATCCATGATTTAGGCGGGCCACATGATCAGAAACAGTGTATAGGGGTGATGCCTGCCCTCCAAATTGTTTCCCTTGGTGTGGCCCACCTTGAGCTCAGACCATCCTGATTTTTGGCTTTGGGTCTAATGTGTTATGAATTATCTGATGGTTGGAGTGGATTTCACATACACATAATGGTGGGCTTTGTAAAAAATCAATGGTGGGCATCTCTCTTCCAACTGTTTCCTTTGGTCTGACCTGCTTGAATCGTAGAGCAATCTAATTTTTGGGACCCGAGCCTAGCATATGTGTGATGATGCATTTGATGGTGAGTGGATTTCACATACACATCTGGTGAGCCCTGTAAAAAATCGAGGGTGGGCTTTCCTCTCCCAACTGTTTCCCTTGGTGTGGCTCACTTGAGTAATGGACCAACCTGATTTTTGGGCCTTGGTCCTAACTTGGGCTGACACATCTGATGGTCAGGGTGGATTTCATGTACTCATCACGGTGGGGCCCACCCGAACTCACCACCACTTGCTTGCACATAGGGTCTCTTGCGACACTACTCCCAGGAGATCACTACCTCTCTCTCTACACACTATCATGCAAAAGCATGCATATACATACATGCATGCACACATGTACGCATATACATTCATGTATGCACACACACATATAGTTTCTATAAAGATTAGCCTTGCTGCAGCTTATGGTATAGTTGATGTTTGTGGGCCCCACCATAATTTTTGTCAGACATCTAAACCATGCATCTTGTGAGTCCCTTCTAGATGATGGGCTCACCCAAAAATCAGCCATATTCAGAACTCAGGTGGGTCACACCATTTAGAAAAGTGTAAATCATGCTAAAAATGTCTAAAATCATTTTGTGGGATTCACTTGGGTTTTGGAATAGCATGAAATTTATTGGAACCCACATCCAGGAGAGGGCACACAGAATGGATGGGGCAGAGCTTTGAACCACACCTTGTTGCACCCATAAATAAACAGGAAGGTCTTAATGGGTGAGCGTCTGCTCAACTGTTTCCTATCGTGTTGTGTGTGGCCCATCTAAGTTATGGATCAGGTTATATTTTGGGCTCGAGTTTAAAAATGGGGTAACGCATCGATTGACCTGGTGGACGTCGGACACAAATCATGATGGGGCCTATAGAGATCGACCTTATATATATATATATTGGATTTTTGAATCAGTTTGTATAGGAAAAAAGGAAAAATAGTAAAGAAAAGGTATAAACAAAATAGCAAAATGCATACGCTTGATCTCCTACATGAGTAGATCTAGGTTGAAAATAATTAGATATTTTATTTTCCTAAACACTTTTAAGAAAATATTAATTTTTTTTAATGAATGATTAATGGCAAGAAAAATGGCCTACAATGCCCAATGATGCCACATAACCTTTTTTGTTCACTCCATAGATCTAGAGTGCATATAGCCAAAATTGCATGCAAATTTGAAAATTTGAAAAAAATTAAAAAAAGAAAAAATTGATAAAAAAATATGAAAAATTGGTTAAATGTGAAAAAAAATGATAAAGAACCAAATGGGCCATAATTGAACACAAATCAAGCATTAGTTGGTGGAACATGCCCATTAGGTTGTAAAACAACAAAAAGAAGGAAATGAAAGAAATGATGGTTTAGTGCTTTCAGGTTTTTCCCAAAATGTTCCACTTGGAATTCATTTGTTGAGTCACCCTTTGAGTATTTTGTTTGATTCAAAATAGGAATCTGGTTGAAAACTCTAGGTTATCCTTCATGCTCAAAATGAATAAAAAAGAAAAAAAATTTGAAAAAATTTGTGAAAAGCTGACAAAATATTGCATTTATGTGAAACAGCCTGATATGGGCTGGTACGCTTGTGCACACTCCTGAGAAAGATTTACAACTTTTGTATATATTCATAGAGTGTGTTGATACAGATACACATTGGCTGATACAGTTGGTATATATCTTATTTTTGCATATCTATGTTTTAACCGGTTTGCTTGGTTCGACTTGCATGCTAGCATCATGACCCTTTGTTCCTGCTTTCTTGCTCAAGTTTGTTTCAAGTCTGCCGAAGAGAGCATCCATTATTGCAGTTGAAAAGTTTGTTTTAATTTGGATGGCAGAAATGGTAGTTCCACTGTTTGATATTGTAAAGCTTCCCTACTGCAGTGTGTTTGGTCATATTAAAAAGTGCTTTTTGGTGATTCATTCAATCTTTGGTAGCCTGTGGCTATACCCTGAGGCCAAAAAAACTGCATGCTTCACATTACACTAACACTTAATCCTGCATACTTGCATGGTACTAATGCATATGGCTTATGCAACGCACCAAGGTATTCCATGACAGCAAACGGTGGTTGTAACGGCCACTGTCATTACCCCTGTGATACAGGCCATAATGGCCATTATGGCTTTGTTTTTTTGAAAAAAAATCTATTTTGGCACTGTAACATACCGTTATGGGTCGTTTTTCCCGTAATGTGTAACGATTATCACCGTTACCGTTATCTAACCATTTTGGAATACCTTGCAACCTATGCTCTTCTTATTCATTTTCTTTATGTGACATTGACTTATATGTACTAGTTATGTACTCATGTTGATTTTATAGGCAATATTGTAAGCACGTTGGTAAATGGGCCTGGCATATGTCCCGGCTGCATTGGTCTAGATTTGGGATGGAATGGGCTGCAAGGCCCACGGGTCAGGATTGGTTGGAGCTTTTGGTGGTATTGTTAATGGGGTTGGGCTTCGATGTGTACTTGCCTAAATGCTCGACACATAGGCCTAATTTGCAATGTTACTTGGACATGTGGCATCAGTGCACAAGTATCAAAGATTCCAGTATGACAAACTCCAATAATCTAGTCATGGCATAGATTTACATATCAATATCATACCATACGATGTGGCATGGATGGTATTCAGACCGACGGATACAATACGTGATAAAGTCCGAATTGGCCGATTGCCAAAAGATGGCCCATAATGGCCATAATGATTTTTCTTTCAAAGTTTCTCTCATTTTCCTCTTCTTTTTTTCATTTCAACCATGGAGGAAACTTTGAAAGTCATTCTAGACTACATCTAGGTGCATTTTGGGTATTGAAGCATAAGATTTGAGTGCAATTCAATGAGTCAACGTGGAATGGACCATTATGGGAAAAAATCAGAAAAAGGTAAACCATCATTTTTTCCCGTGTTTTCATCTTCTTTTTGTCTTACTTCCACTGTAATGTTTTTATCATCTTTTTGATGTATTTCAATTTAAGTAGGCACTAACTGATGTAGAACGGGTCGCGGACACTTTCATGTCCAAGATGGACCAGAGAAGGCCCGATCAGAGGCGGATGTGATCTGGACCATCAAAACTTACAATAGGCGTATCTCTCAAACCGGAATGAGTTACTCGACGTACAATATATGATTTTGGGGTAGGAGAAGCTACTTTTAGCCAACCAACCCGGATATGCCGGGTTGCCCACGCTGAATTTGTGAGATTCCATCAGATCGACGGTCGAAAATTCATTTTATTTCGGTTTTTACTATTTATAGTAAGTTTTAGTTTGATTATAACTCTTCATCCTTTGAGCTTTAGGAGTTGTGTCCAACATGAAAAGTGCTTAGAAAAATTAGGAGAATAACGTGGTTAAGCTAGCTAGGAAACTAACTATAAAGAGTAAATTTACTATTTATAGTAAATTACGAATTTTAGGGAGTTTGAGTTGAAGTTTGATTATGAAACTTCTTCCAAGGTTTGTATCACTATTTAAAGGATTGTAAATTCGTTTTTATTATCTACTAATGAAAATTTGAATTTTCTAGAATTTATTTCTATTTTCTTATTTTCCCTCGTGTATTTGAGGTATCTTTGTGAGGAGTCCAGAGAAGCTCTGTGGATTCAGAGTAGTTATCCCCTTGACGAAGACGGTGATTAACCTCATCATGCCCATTCCTCGTGAATTATCAAGCAAGTTATTTCGAATTTTAGAAAATTATTTCTATTTTCTTATTTTCCCTTGTGGATTCGAGGTATCTCTGTGAGGAGTCCAGAGAAGCTCCGTGGATTTAGGGTAGTTATCCCCTTGAGGAAGACAGTGATCGACCTCATCACACCCATCCTTGCGTCACTAACCGACCAAATGATGCTTGATTGTGTTTAATTGGGGCCTGTTTGGTTGCCTTTCAACAGGTCAAGTTCATAGACATCATTCATTCACCATTATATAAATGTAAAATGTAATAGATTCTTTAAGCTCTCATTTTCCCCATTTTTTGTGGTGTTTTCCCTTAATTCTTTGGCTTAAAAATCTGATTGATATAGTCTCATACTCCTTGATACCAATATTCAGAACCATGAGGCATGGGACATTTTTGCACACAAATAAAAGATATTTTAATTAACTAAATAAAATGTATAGAAAATAAAATAGAATCGTGAAAACATTAAAGACAAGGAAATGAAAGAGAATATCCATGCATTTACCTAAAAATCAAATCTAGTTTTTTTTTTTTTGAAGGTTTGCACTAGTTGAATTAGAAATTAGCTTTTAAAAAAAGTTGATCTAGAATAACAAATGATTATAAATAAAATATTGAAAATAACACATAATCCTCTCAAGAAAAAGTAGTTTGTATGAACACCACTTGCTTTCTTAAAAATAAGAGAACTTCAAAGAGCGAGAGGTAAAAAAGAACAACAATGCTTGCCCTTTTGTTGTTATATGGATCATGGTACCTATGGTGAAAATGGAGGCAAGTTTCAAGGGAGAGAGGAAAGGAAAGCCTCGTGGAGAATATGTTTGGAGACCTCTCTCGAAGTGTTCAACATGTGGCATTTGTCGATGACATCACTAGGATAACTAGCCAGTACAGATTTGGAAGTGATATCTTGTGACTGGGAGTGTCCAAGTCTCCCCAAGTGTCGGCACATAATAAAACTCAAAAGTATAATTGTCCAGAGTGTCCATGTAACATTCCCATTGCTGTCTAGCTTTTGTGGGATGATTGTTTGGATGGTGGGTGGCCTGGCCTGGTTTGAGCCCGAATTGGGTTGGGCTAGGCCTGGACTCTAGTCCTTGTCTTGACACGCTTCAGCCAGGTGGATACAATATGTGATATGGTACGAATTGGCCTACTGCCAAAAGGTAGCTCACAACGGTCATAATGATTTTTCTTTCAAAGTTTCTCTCATTTTCCTCTCCTTTTTTCATTTCAACCATGGAGGAAACTTCATTCTAGACTAGATCTAGGCACATTTTGTGGGATTGAAGCATAAGATTTGTGTGCAATTTGATGAGTCAAAGTGGAATGGATCATTATGGGAAAAAATCAGAAAAAAAAGTAAACCATAATTTTTTTCCTGTGTTCATCTTCTTTTTGTTGTACTTCAATGTAATGTTTTTATCTTCTTTTTGATGTATTTAAATTTAAGTAGCACTAACCCCCCAAATGATGCTTGATTGTGTTTAATTGGGCCCCATTTGGTTGCCTTTCGACAGGTCAAGCTCGTAGACACCATTCATTCACCACTACATACATTTCCAAAATACAAAAATAAAAAATGATAGATTCTTTAAGTTCCCATTTCCCCCATTTTTATGGTATTTTCCCATAATTCTTTGGTTTAAAAATCAGATTGACAGTCTCATACTTCCTAATATCAATATTCAGAACCACGGGGCATGGGACACTTTTGTACACAAACCAAAGGTATTCTAATTAACTCAATAAAATGAAAAAAAATGTTGAAAACATTAGAGGCAAGAAAATAAAAAAGAACATCCATGCATTTACCTAAAAATCAATTCCTTACAAACAATTTATAAATAAAATATTGAAAATAACACAATCCTCTCAAGAAATAGTAGTTTGTATGAACACCACTCACTTTCTTAAAAATTAGAGAATTGCAAAGAGCGAGAAGACAAAAAGGCAGCAATGCTTGTGCTTTTTTGTTATATGATCATGGTAGGTACCTATGGTGAAAAATGGAAGCAATCGTCAAGGGAGACAAGGAAAGGAAAGCCTTGTGGAGAATATGTTTGGAAACCTCACTCAAAGTGTCACTATGACACGTTGTCCGCACAGATTTGGGAGTGATATCTTGTGACTAGTGAGTGTCCATGTCTCCCCAAGTGTCGGCATAGAATAAAGCTCAAGGTGTCCATGTAACACTGCCATCGCGGTCTAACTTCAGTGGGATGAGTATTTGGATGGTGGGTGGCCTGGCCTGGTTTGAGTCTGAATATGGTTGGGCCAGGCCTGGACTCTGGTCCTTGTCTTGACATGCTTCAGCCTAGCTTGGTCCCTTTGCCACCCTAATTTAGGTAGCTGATTTTTGTGATAAACTCCTTCCCTTTGGTATTTGAGAAAAATTTAAAAATAACCCAGGAAAGTGACATATAATATATAAAACTGGGGGTGCTAATGTCATTTCCATATTTTAAATACAAGATTGTAACTTATTCCTATTTCTCATGTTGCATTCTATTTTCCCTTTCTATTTTTATGGGCAATACAATAATTTTTTTAAAAAGGAATTACATTAGAGGGATTATATACTGTATGAGAATATTGGGTGATGAATACCCTATTTAGCTAGGCTGCTAGGGGACAAGCCAAAGCATTATAGTATTGGAGACACTTTTTCTTTCTTTTTCGTAGTTTTTATGAAATTTCTTTTTCAACAAAAAGTTGTCAAACTATATTCTGCGATATGTATCACATATCATATTGGCCAATTTGTTCTTCAATGGTAATCCTTGGTTGCATTGTACTTTATTGTTGGACCCCCAATGTATATGGTAAACTGAAAAACATTTTCAACACCTTTCATCTGATTGGGATAGTGCTAACTCTGTAGCTTGGATGGGGTAATTGCTGCTGCTTCGCTTAAAGCTTTTATCATGATAAGCCACATTCTTCAGATGATATTTAGTTCTTCATGTAGGATATGGCAGCTTCGCATTATTTGTCACTAATCAGTTATGGAAGTAGTGGTTTGACCGGCATAATTTGCTGTTTGAGACCTCTTCATTGATGTTCATAGGTTGTGTTATAAAGTAGGACACTTGATCTCGGCCATATAATACAATTTTATCAGTAAGCTCCAGACTCTTTTTGATCCCGAGCCTTTGTGCTTTGCTGTCATTATGATTGGCAGTGTACCCACTAGGCCAAGGAACTATACGGTCTCATCCATGAGCAAGCATATGGTTTTTTCACCAGCAAGGCTCAGTACATGTTGCAGCTATGGTTTGACATTCTGAACCATCAATCTAGCGGGCCCATTGTGAATGGGGGTTGTGCTGGAAATCTTCCAGATCGGATGATCCTAACACTTCGATCATTGGCTTGTAAATTGAAGGTAAGGAGAAAATACAACAATGATGTTCATTCAATGGAACATTGCCCAACAATCAAAACGTTGGGATCAACGTCACCTAAATCACTAACCACCGTATGTTTTCCATCCACAACCATGCAATCTAGGTTATGGGTAATTTGTGATCCATATCACTATTTTTATGTATACAAAATTATAGTTCTCTACTCCTAGTGTGGATTAAGTTCTACTATAATTCTATATTTAGAACGTAGAGATTTCTACTTTGATTTATGCAATAGAGTGCATTTATATTATGTTATGTGTAGAACCTATAACTCATCGTTTTAATAAAAATCACAATATCCATTAGCATATAAAAGTATACTGTGTGTACTTAGTGCTTGTTTGGGAGCTTGTAAATTGAGGTAAATAGGAAATGGAATTGGAGGTAAATGAATTAGGGAAATGCATTTGACATCCAAATATTCTGTTTGGATGGGAGTAAATGGAATGCATTGGAAATTTTCAATATATTCATGGGAATACATGTGATATCCTAAATTAGCTTTGACATCACAAATGAGTGTACGTATGTGATATTTGACAAAATGAATGTAATAAGCCCATTGAAATATGTACTTTAGCCAAAAATGAGGAAATTTTGAGCCTCGGTTGGGCCGCAAAGATCACAAACAAGTAACTTGTCAATGTTTTTTAACTGTATGTTTAGATGGTCGACCTTTGAACGGTTTGGATCATTCCATTGGTGTTATTTTAGTGATGTAGCCAATAATTGGATTGTTTTATTTTATCATCAGCGTGCTATGTGTACAACAGACGTGTGTAGTGAAACTTTTGTTTACTTGTGCAACTCTCTGAGGGAGCCCAAAAAGGCATTTCACCCCATTTACTTCCAAATCTCTCCTCTGAGAGAGCATTTCATTTATGGGCCCATTTATTCCCAATTCATATCATTTCCATGCATGTACTCCCATCCAAATGCACCTTAGAGGCCATTTACCTCCATTTACTCCCAATGCCTCCCATTTACCTCCATTTACTCTCATCCAAATGGCCCCTTAGTGTAAGTACTTGATGGACCCACATGATCCTACCCCTAGCATGCTACACAATGAAGTGTCATACTTCATAGCTATTCTAGTACCATGTAATGGGGCTACTCTCAATCCAAGTAACCTTGGTTAGGATTTCCAAGAGTTTTCTGTGCATTCCCATTGATAGAGGAGCCTATCAGGTTGATGGAATGGATCGTTGAGCCATGGGTCCTGCATGAACGAAATCTTGAACTGTAGATTCACTAGGGGTGTATACGAACTGAGCTAGCTCGGTTAGCTTGCTCGACTCGACTCAACTCGAAAAAGCTCGATTCGACTCGGTTCGAAGCTGAGTTTGAGTCGAGTCAAGCTGATTTTTTGAGCTCGAGCCGAGTTCGAGTAGGCCCCAGCTCAACTCGACTCGGATCGAATCCAGCTCGAATTCAGCTCGAGTCGAACTCGGATTGAACCAGTTCGGTGACTCGGTTACTTTGCCATTGATGTTGCTCACCAAGTGTTTGATAAAATGACTCAACGAAGTGTGGCTGGTGGCAAGGAAGGTATGTAAATGAAACAAATACCCTATTTTTTCTTGGTTTTTATGTTGCTTAGAAGGTGTTTGATAAAATACCTGTAAGACCATTGCTTCTGTTTCACATATAGAGAGATGTTGAAGGTGCAGTCTAGGTGTTTGTGGAAATGCCTCAATGGCGAACTTGGCTCGAACTCGGCCCGAGTTGCTGACCGAACCGAGCTGAGTTGGCCAGTCAGGCTTGAGGACCGAGCCGAGCCGAGTTCGAGCTGAGGTCAGCCAGTGGCAGAGCTCGACTCAATGCACACCCCTAAGATTCACACATGTCAAAACCCCATGCTTCCCATGGAAAATACTGTTGGTTCATTATTTATCCTAAGGAGAAATGTAGCAATTGGTTTGTAGATCTGAACCACCATTTTCAACTTTTCCTACCATCTATTACATCCATATTCTCTAACATACTGAAGTATTTAAGTTGCACTTTGAGCATCTGCTTTTGATTAGCTTGGACTTATTTTGCAATTGCGTTTTAAAGAGCCCCAGGAAGTTCATCTGATGTTACTCTACCATGTTCTCCCATCTTTATTTCCTAAACAGTCCTTTTTTTTTTTTTTTTTTTTTTTTTATATAAATAAAAGGTTCTTGATCTAAAGAATGGCCAGCCAGAATTGATTCTTCGAGAACTAATGCGTGGCCGTGCTGCGCGTCGGGGGTTGTATTCTTCAATTGTACAGTTTCACATCAAATTGCTGTCCCTGATACAAAAGGACTTGGGAGAAGAGTATAAATCTATCCAATGCGATTTCTTTTGCTGAAGCTCAAATTCAACATCCAATGAACTATGTTGATTTTTCACTGTTTATTTCAGAAATACTCTAGATTCGACGAGCAGTGGTAATTCATGGATACAAGTTCTTAGCAAATGCATCTCTGAGTCCCAATGTGCATCGAAGGATCTGCCTTTGGATTGTATCAATAGGGGAACTGATGAATACGAGAAGCTAGATTCTTCAACAAAGCTTAGAGTCTTAAACTTCCTCTGTGACGAGACTCTTTGTACTGAGTAAGTAACAACTGGACATTCATCTTATGATGTTATGGGCCTGTCTTAGGTGCAGACTGGGTCCACAATAAGCCTGTGCATACCTATGTTCTACCATACAAAGATGTAGTGTGGGAATCTCAGCAGATCTCAAGATGGGATTTTGAACTACATCACTTCCTATTTTGAGATATATGTTGGGTTTTCTGCTTTCCGTCTTCGGACAGTGGAGACAGGTGTGCACCCACTCATATGCTCATATTGTGCATGTAATATTTTGCCTGGACTTATACTTAATTTCATTATTTTGCTTTTCTAGAAATTTGAGGAGTTGGATCGATGAAGAAAATTTGAGATTTCTAAAAAGAAAGAAAGAAGCAGAACAAAAGCTTCTGGCAACAAAAGAAAAGGTGCCTGACTTAAAGTGTACCATCCATGTTGATCTTTTAAGTGGCTTGTGTGATGTCTGTCCTTAAGAGTACTTCTCTTATAGGTAAATAACATGAAGAAAAAGTTGAAGGATGAGGTGGCTCGGGCTATTCTCTCTTCAAGAGATGGTGGTCCCCTTTCAGTTAGCGAGCATGATGATCTTCTCTCAAAAATAAGAAGTGAGACGAAGAAAGCTCAAATGGAGAAGCTAGAAGCGATGAACTTGGTACCTAAGAGTATGTTTCAATTCTGTTCTCTTGTGCAGCTACACCATTTTTTTTCAAGTTTTGGTGTTTTATTCATGTGTGCACATTTTAAATTCAGTTCAGTCTATTAGCAAAGACATGCTCTTGATTGCAAAATCCTATGTGTTAACAAGGATAGGTAGCTGCATTTTCTACTTTTATAAGAGCATTGCTATATGGTTGTTTATGAGATGTTCAGCACTAAGTTGGAATATTGAGTTCTTTGGTTTCAGTTTTTATGAGGAAAATTTCTCTAGCTTAGACCTTTGAGGGTGCTTTATATTGTATTGACTGGTTCTTCTGAATTTGGGCTGGATTTGGCTATTTCAAATCTTATGTTCCATAATTAACAGTGTTACTTGGACACATGGCACGGGTGCCAAGTGTCAAAGTGTACTAAAAGTGTTTGGCATGACAAGAGAATGGAGCCAAGCGTGAATGGGAGTAAGAGTGAGGAAGGGAGGGAGGGTGGAGTCAAGCGTTAATGGGAGCAAGAGGGAGGGGAGTTCAACATAAAACTCTATATCAGCTTTAGAAATATCACTTTATGGCCATAAATATAGACAATTTTCTCATGGAAATTTGAGTTGAATAAAGTAGTATGTTCTTCTATTTGGTAAAGTGTTGGAGTGGGGGAGCTCTGTTTCATATCTATTCTTGGCTTAACTCTTGCTTGGATCTATGGTGTGGTTTCTTGGGCTGCAAGACTGGTTCATAAGCTCCAAATTAGTGCAAACTAGTTCTTTGGATCTAGTTTGCATCATAGAGTTTTGTGGAGAGGGAGGGAGGGAGGGAGGGAGAGCTTTGTGGAGAATATTTTTTGACAATGACACATCACTAAAAGTTTTCAACATGGTTTTCAATGATGTTGCGGTAACAACATCTTTTCCGTTAGGGCTGCAAGATTGAGCCAACCTGAGTTCAGTTCAGTTGGGCTTGGGTTCAATAAATTTGGATTAGGTTAGATCCAGTTGGGAATAGTCACATGTATTTCGGTCAGGTTGGGTTTGGGTCCTCTTGAGGTTGGGTCAGGCTTGGGTTGAATTGATCCTCAACCCCAACACAATCCGCCCAATTGCATTGATGCAGGACAATTAACCACTTGCTTTAAAAGCTTGAACTGTTAGAGTATGGCAAATTAATCCATTTATCTCATAGCCCAGGCCCCACATCTCATGGGTTAGGACCTCGGCCGAACCCCCTTCGTGGGCCCCAAATCACATGGGCCGCCCACCCCGAGTGTGTCCCTGCATCCCACGAGTTACCCCACTCGAGCCCAGTGTGATATGCACATTAATCACCCCTGGTAAGGAGTCTCGAACACGAGACCTCCTTCATGGGCCTCAAATTGCATGGGTCACCCATCCCGAGTGTGCCCCTGCATCCAACAGGCGACCCCACTTGAGCCCAGTGTGAAAATGCTCCTGCATTAATCACTCCCAGTGAGGAGTCGAACACGAGACCTCCCGCTCTGATACCAATTTGATGCAGGACAATTAACCACTTGTTCTAAAAGCTCAAACTATTAGAGTATGGCGAATTAATCCATTTATCTCATAGCCCAGGCCCCACATCTCATGGGTTAGGACCTCGGCCGAACCCCCTTCGTGGGCCCCAAATCACATGGGCCGCCCACCCCGAGTGTGTCCCCGCATCCCACGAGCTACCCCACTCGAGCCCGGTGTGAAATGCACATTAATCACCCTTAGTAAGTAGTCTCGAACACGAGACCTCCCTCATGGGGCCCAAATCGCATGGGTCACCCACCCCGAGTGTGCCCCCGCATCCAACAGGTGACCCCACTCGAGCCCAGTGTGAAAATGCCCCTGCATTATGCACCCTGATTATCCATGCAGATTTTTATGTTTTCTGTCATGTCCAGAAGTGTCTAAGTGCTCCCAAGTTCTAGCACAACAAAAGCCTAGAAAGTACTAATGTCCACTGATAATTGGGATCAAACACAGTTTAAGAGGTGTTGCAAGTGTATTTATTGGTTGGATGGTATATATTTGGATATATGTTGTCTATGTACAGTAGGTAATTTTTTAAGTGACATGTATCTAGGTACAAGAGCACATGCAGGGTATCAAATATGAGAAGGATTGGGTGTGTCTGATCATCTTAAACCCAAGTTCTTTGGATACACTTAAGACAAGCCTTGGTTACAACTTGAATGAACAATCATGTTTAGAATATTTCCCGAACAAAATTCACAAGTTGAGCTTGTAGCCAAGGTGTGCCGTAAAGGCCGTTATGTAAAGGTAACGGTGGCAACCGTTACACGTTACGGGGTCATAATGGCTGTAACAACCGTTATGGAAAAAAATGACTCGTAATTGCCGTTAACAGCATGTTATGTCCCCTATAAAGGCCATAACAGCCTTGTAATTGTCTGTTATGGGGCAAATACAGGTTTTTCATACTTTTTAATCAACATTACGGGGCAAATACATGCTTTTCAGGATTTTTTTTTTTTTTTTCAATAAAAAAAGAGACCGTAATAGCCGTTATGACCCGTATCATAAAGGTAATGGTGGTGGCCGTTATGGCCACCATTACCGTAACAGAACAACTGGCTTGTAGCTCAATCGGTATGATTCACCGTGGATTCTAGGGCTGTGTTTAGTAGCACAATTTAATTGAATTGCAAAGATATAGTTTAATTAAGAGGAAATGACGAAGGTTTATGATGATTTCTAGTTTGAGGAAGCAAACGGGCACTTACATTTCCTTCAAGTCCAAATTGAGGGTCTGTTTATTTTGCCCATTTCCCTGGTAATGTAAAGTAGTGTCATCATTATTGTTTTACCACTGTCAAACCAAACATAGGAATAGTTGGTCAAATGCAGATGTATTCAATAGGCAAGTAATTGTAATCATCACACTTTTTCATGGAATTACTATAAAAATCTCTATCCAAACAGCAACATTATTTTATTTTGATGATGATTTGACACGGAAGTAATGTAAAATTGCAATCATTATAAATTTTACCTTGGGTAAATCAATCAATGTAAAATTGTCATTATTGTGGTTAAATGCAACTGTCGTCATGAGACAGGTAAAGTAATTTGTAATCATTGCTAATTTCCTTTACATTACTGTGGTAATGGGCAAAACAAACAGGCCCTAAAGATAAATTGATTGCATTATGCAGCCTGGACCCTCAACATGAAAGATAAATAATGAAATTCTATCTGTTTTTTACCACAGTCAGACTAATATGTGCAATTCAATTTCAGTTTGATGGTGCATCCAAAAGCACTCTAAATGGCTAATAGGCCTAAGAGTTCAAAACCTGGGTATGTGTGCTTCAAATCTTAAGGAAGAGGGATCCATTCTCCTGGTATCGGAGTTGGGTTCTTGGTTTTTTGAAAGATTTGAATTTCATAGACTCATATTACAGTTTTTGCTCAAACTTTTTTGTTTATACTACATTGTTGAATGTATCATATCGCAAACACAACCCAATTTGCTAGAATGATGCACTCCAACATAGAAAATTTTCTTTCGATGATGATCCATTGATCCAAGAAATTTTCACAATACATCTTTTCTGTCTCTGGTTATGGTTTTATATTTTCATGGGCCTCTAGGGGCCATGTTTTTTTTTTTTTCCTTTGGTTTAAGTGATTCTATTGTTTATTAACTTTTCGTTTGCAAATAATAACCACAGAGAAACAAAGATTAGATGCTGTTCGAACAGAGCCTGTTCTTTTGGATGGTAAAGGTCGGGCATATTGGAGACTGAGAGGCTGTTCAAGTAGATCACAGATTGTGCTTCAAGGTTCCTATTAATTGCGTGCTCTTAGTGGTTTGATTGTTGACTTGCTAACTTCGAAGTCCCAGGTTCTGACATCTTCTCAATTTCTATTTTCAGATATTGGGAACTGGGACTTGCTTACACCTCAGGAAAAGTGGTTTATATATGATGATGAACAGGAAAAGGTAGTCGAGAAATATGTTTCTTCTTTCAGGTGAGTAGAAACTTGACTTTAATATCATATAAAGTATGCAATTTGTTCTTTTTGGGTGTTGCTTTTGTTGTATCATTAATCATTAGATTCTAACACAAGAAATATAATAAAATCCATGTATTTTATATATTTCGTATTGATTAATTTTAAGTTGGTATATCTTTGTTTTCATGTATATTTAGAAACTTTACTTTAATTTGGCTCAAGAAGAGATTGCCATCCTTTGGATCATAAAAGGTTCCTAAAGTTAGTAGCAATGCACTTCAAATGGATCATTTACTCTTGATTCTTTAGTTGATGCATTGATGGTTTTCCATGGAAATGCCAACTTTGGCACTGTGAGGTCAGTTGTACTGAGACCATCAAAAGCTTATCATTACCTCTTGTGTTTCCACATGATAGAACTCTTACTTGAAGATCTTTGGGTAGTTTTATTTGAGGAAGTAGTTTGACAACCCCCCCTCCCCCCAAATAAAATAAAAAGAAAAGGAGGCTTTGTGCCCTGATGCGTTCTTGTTTTTAAACATGAATGCATCTAATTTGGCCTTCCCAAGGATGCCACTGATTCAACAGTACTCTCCCAAGGAAAATGGTGTATAATAATTATGGATATGCATAAATGGGATAAATTCACTTATTTAGAATATTAAATATAGGAGTTCTAGAGTCAACTATGTAAACATGACTTCAATGGCCTGAGACAACATTCTTATCAAAAGAATGGCTTGTTACACCATCAAGTACAAGTTCAAAATCAGAAAAGAATGCATATTTAGAATCATCTCATTTTTTTCCTGCATTTTTGATATCTTTTCACATTTTTTCTTTTAAAAAAATTCAACCATTACAGGGCCATAATTGGCGTTATGCCACTGTAGTACCTTTATTGATACCTTGCTTTCTTGACCAGTCTTTGAATTTTCGAGTTAAATGTTTACTGGTGAGTATTTTTGTTATGCAGCTTGCATGTTGCCTTATTTCTCTATAGTTATGTTCTTCTCTGGTATCATTCTTTTCCTAGAAGTTTTAAGAGTAACATCCACCATGGTGTAATGTAGGCATACAACATAATGGATTGTCCCCATTATAGAAAACTTGACTTGATATCTAAGGCTGCTCAGTTCTCCCTAGAACCTGTATGCTAGCAATATGCCAAGGGAAGTAATGATGTAGAGTCTCATTAAAAGGATAATTTGGTGCTTTCGCTCTACTCATGTACTCTATTTATAGAATGCAAAGAGTTACCACGAAATGTCTCTCCCACACCAAGGGGTGCGGTGTACTTGATGCTCCCGTGAAATGGCGCTTCTTAAATGTGAAAGGGTGCACTGTGCACAAATAAAAAGGAAGATGGATTTCTGGTTTCAGGGTCCCCCAGTTTAAGAGATGTGAAATGGAGGAACTTTTGGGTACTTTGGAAAATGATTCGCTGGTTACATAATGGGTATGAGGGCTGATTCCTCATCATCTTTCAGGAAGAAAAAAGTTGTATTGAAATGCCTTAAACCTGTTCGTGCGATGGTTCTTTACTGCCCAAAAGACCCCAAAGTCTTGGTTTTCAATATGAGTTCATGATAATGAGATTCCATAATCTTTTGCCAGTGTATGGATGTCTGGGGGTGTGGGTGCCTGCACGCACTCTCATGTATGTCTTGGAACATCCTGGGGTGTTTGGATTGTAAGTTATGTTACATAAGCTACTTTTGCCTCAAGTAACATCTTGGTTTCCTACTAGTTCAGTAGATGAGTATGTGTGGTAAACAACATAATCATCTGATAAAAAGTAGAAAGGTATGTTTGGTTTCCAACATCACATAATTACTTATCTGTCAAGTTTGTTTGGTCCACCCTTAAATATCCACCGTCCAGCATGTGTGCCCAACCTTTGATGTGGACCATCATCATATTTGGCCCACCTTGGCTATCTTCAATGTGAACTGTCCAATGTGGGGCCTACCTTCAATGTGGACCATCCACCTTGCGAGTCATGCGGGGCCCACCTTGGATGTGAGCTGTCCATCACGCAGAGCCCAACTTCAAAGTGGCCCATCCATCAAGCAGGGCCTGCCTTAGATGTGGGTCATTTATTGTTAGGGGCCGACCTTCATATGTGAACAGTCCTATGTGGGGCCCACCTTGATACGGGTCATCTAGCATGTGGGGCCCCCCTTTAATATCCACCTCCCATAATGTGGAGGCCACCTTTGATGTTGACCGTCCATTATGCGGGGCCCACATTTGATATGGGTTATTCATCATTGGTACCTTTGATGTGGATTGCACATTATGTGGGGCCCACTTTAATGTGGCTCATCCATCATCCAGTGCCCACCATCAAAATAAATTGTCCATCATGTGGTCCCACCTTCAATGTCCACCGCCCACCTATGTGGACCATCCATCGTGTGGGTCCCCACGTTCAATGTTGGCTGTCGATCATGCGGGGCCTGCCTTGGAAGTGGGTCATTCATCATTAGGTGTTGACCTTTCATGTGGATTGTCCATTATGTGGGGCCCACCTTAATGTGGGTCATCCATCATGTGGGGTCCACCTTTAATGTCATTGTCTGTCATGTGGGTCCACCTTCCATATCCACCGACCCTCATGTGGAGCCCACCTTTGATATGGACTGTCCATCATGTGGGCCCCACAATCATCGTGGGTCATCCATCATATGGGATCCACTTTGGATGTGGGCCATTCATCATTAGGGGCCTACCACCTCGGGTCCTTAATCTTGCTCGGGTGGTAGACTCTTGGGAGTTTCAACTCCCGGTCAAGGGTTCAAGTACCCATAGTGGGTTTGTAAAAAAAAAAAGAAAGAAAAGGGGGTCCTTCCACCTTTGATGTAGACAATCTATTATGTTTGCTCACCTTGATGTGGGTGATCCATAGTGTGGGGCCCATCTTTGATGTGGACCCTCCGTTGTGTGGGCCCTGCCTTTGATGTGCACCGCCTATGATGTGGGGCCTCCTTTGATGTGGACTGCGCATCATGTGTGGGTGGAGGGAGGAAGGGAGGGCATTGAACATTGCAAAATTCTCATGATGAGTTTTGCATGTCTGCCAGAGGCATTCTTACCTACATATGCATCCCACTTACACCCATGAAGAAAAAGAAAAATGAGAGAAACATGAAACCACGTTTAGCAAGCGCATGGATGAATGTTTTTGCATGTGACGCATCCTCCTTCCTGGATCTAGTACTTCAGCAGATGATAATGCAATGAGGCCATTATTATTATTTTTTTGTGTGTGCAGAAAGAAGCAGCATCGGCCACGTGTAATCCCCAACACAGATGTATTGGGGAGTAATGAAGCCAGTTTAAAGCATGATTCTCATCGATTATCTCCAAAATGTTCAACAAAAGGTATTGTATCAAACTCAAGGTGTCCCGTATCGGTATCGGTTGGCGTAACGGTGACCTCCAAAACCGATACGGATACGAGGGCGTAACGGCGATACGGGGGCGTAACGGCCCGTAACGGCGCAAAAATTTTTTTTTTCCAAAAAAATATGAAAAAATATGGATTAAATCCGGAATATTCTAAGCATTCCAAATATGCATTCATCTATAAATTGGAACATGGTTATGGTGGTGTAACGGTCCACTCTTTGGTGAGAAGTTGTATCGGACTGTCTGATGAATTTATGAACCAGATAACCTAAATTTGACTACAAAATTCATATATTTAATTTTCTAACTATCTACTATCAATGATAAATATATTAGAATGAATGTAATATGAAAATATCTTACATTAGGTGTTTGCAACTATTTTTGAGGAATTTCTCGAACATACCTGTGCTGCACATTAACATTTTCTACTATGATTAACATATCACATGGCATGATTAAAACAGCAAAATAACCATTAAAAATTGATTTTTCGAATTTAAAAAAAAAGAGTCAAAATTCATGCGTAAATAGAAAAAAATATTTAAAAAATATTAAATGGCACCCCAAATCTATAAAATGCACATTAATATGTTCTACTATGATTATCACATCATATGGCATGATTAAAACAGCAAAACAACCATTAAAAATTGATTTTTCGAATTTAAAAAAAAAGGGTAAAAATACATGCGTAAATAGAAAAAAATAATAAAAAATATTAAATGGCACCCCAAATCTGTAAAACGCACATTAATATGTTCTACTATGATTAACACATCATATGGCATGATTAAAACAGCAAAACAATCATTAAAAATTGATTTTTCGAATTTAAAAAAAAAAGGGTAAAAATACATGCGTAAATAGAAAAAAAATAATAAAAAATATTAAATGGCACCCCAAATCTGTAATATGCACGTTAATATGTTCTAATATGATTAACACATCATATGGCATGATTAAAACAGTAAAACAACCATTAAAATTTGATTTTTCGAATTTTAAAAAAAAGGGTAAAAATACATGCGTAAATAGAAAAAAATATTAAAAAAATATTAAATGGCACCCCAAATCTGTAAAACGCACATTAATATGTTCTACTATGATTAACACATCATATGACATGATTAAAACAGCAAAACAATCATTAAAATTTGATTTTTCGAAATTTAAAAAAAAGGGTAAAAATACATGCGTAAATAGAAAAATAAAAATAAAAAATATTAAATGGCACTCCAAATTTGTAAAATGCACATTAATATGTTCTAATATGATTAACACATCATATGGCATGATTAAAACAGTAAAACAACCATTAAAATTTGATTTTTCGAATTTTTTAAAAAAGGGTAAAAATACATGCGTAAATAGAAAAAAATATTAAAAAAATATTAAATGGCACCCCAAATCTGCAAAATGCACATTAATATGTTCTACTATGATTAACACATCATATGGCATGATTAAAACAGCAAAACATGTTAAAAAAAGTGTAAATACCTATTTTTGACGAATTCGAATTTCTGAAAAATGGCCCCCCGAGCTTCGATTCAACAAAAGCGGCAATACAATGCGTTTTTATCACAAAAACCCAACCAAGGTTGGTCGAAATTGGCAGTAGAAGGGGTGAGAAGTACTTTGGAAGCAAGAAATTTGAAAAAAAACAGCAAAAAGTAGCTTAAAATGGAAAAAAAAGGCCGTTTTTCGACCGTTACGGGTCAGCCCGTTACGGGTCGACCGTTACGCCCCGTATCGGCCCGATACGGGCCCGTATCGGCCGATACGGGTGCAAAAAATCGTATCGGCCGATACGACCCCGTATCGCGTATCGGTTCAGGCCGTTACCGTTACGTATCGGCCGATACGTAACCGTTTTGGCATACCTTGATCAAACTTTGTTTTCTAGACCAATAAAAAAACTTCTCATCCTTGAAGCCTTCGATTACGAGTAGAAAACATTCGCTGCATAAATATGAAGTATTTTCTATATGAAGCCTTTGGTTTTGTGCATGATCTGAGATGGTTTGGATACAAATTTGAACACACGAGAAATTTGCAGGCCTTCTTTAAAGGTTCATCATATTATCCACTATCCCACTTAACAAACAGTTGCAGTAACTGGAAGGTGGAGTCCTGAAATATCGAATGAAGCTTTGTAACTGGAAGTTGGGAGTTCTAAAACTTCGAAAGAAGCTTGATAGACTCTACATTTTCTTGCTCAAAATTGTCAAAGATTAACCTTCTATGCACTTAAGGGGGCTCCTGTGCATTAGGGCCGTCAGTGGTCCTGTTCTCAGATGCGTTCGGGTCCACATATGGGGTGTGTCGGGTCAGATCCAGATCCTAGGATCTGATTATTAATCATGTTGGATGTAGGCTTGGCTGTGATCTGACTGAGTCCACAGTGCTAGTAGAAAGGCTTTCAATGGGCTGGGATGACTCAGTAGCCCAACAGAACTGGTCTAATTGGACATGGGCGTAGGTCAGAACTTTGTCTGAGTTTTGGGATCTGATTAGTGATAGGGTTGGATTCGGGTTGGCCATGATCTGATCCAAATTTGACCCATACAAAACCTTACCATGGATCGGAGCATTGCTAGCCTTCAGTTCCAGAACTACCCACTAAATGATACTTTCAAGCAGCTCTCTCCCATTGCTAGCCTTCAGTTCCAGAACTTCATTTTTTATCTAAATCCTCCAACACATGCCTTTTCTGCACTTTTGGTTTAGCCATGGGTTTGCTGAATGCTTGCAGTTGATGATCAGTACATTCCATGTTTAGTCGGGATTTGATGAGATGGAATTGGGAGTGACTTGACTTTGTTCACATTAGCGATTATAAATTGCTGCTAGGGGTTTTTGGTTTGTACAAGTGGGGCCCATGGTTCACAAATTGAAATTAGTTGATACTGTAGGGCACTCCGGATGGCCCATGCAACAAAAAACTCACAGAGGGAAAAATCCTAACCCTTCCATGACAGATGGTAAGACTAATCATATCAATGCCATAGCTCTAAAGCTCGGTGACTTGATGTGAAACTCAGTTGTATCAACTCAACTCGGCGAGGTTTTGAGCAAAGTCACCATGAAACTTACTGACGATGGGCAGACTTGTCAAGTCAGCTTGCAGACTCAGTCGACTCGACGCAGCATGGCACAATTTGAACCGAGTCACTCACTGTGTTTTTTTTTTTTTTTTTTTTCAGAATGAAAAGAAGGCAGAGCATGTAGTGGAGCATGAGGTAAATGCTCCTTACCCCTGACCTATCTTAGAGAGTCTACAGACTACCAACAAGCCATGCACTTAATCCAAGATCATTCATGTCAATTTTTATATGCATACCTATTGAATAGCTATTATACTTGGATATTCTAAGTAATTAAATATCGAGTAGAGCAAGTCAACTCTTCAAGTCGACCGCTGCCACTTCATGTTTTTGGGTTTTGAACTATGATAAACAAATTGGATGACAAAACCGCATCTGTACAAACTGAAAATCCAAAAGTTAACTGTGCAAATATTCCTCAAGCCAAGCTCTGTAGCTTTTTACCGTTGAATGTCATGGACCAATGTATTAAAAAACAATTATGCTGTGGTAACGGTGTGAACTGTTGCACATTAAGGGGCTGTAATGGCCGTTATGAAAAAAGGCCTGTAATGGCCAGGGGGCTTATCCCTCCCCCCCCCCCCCCCCCCACACACACACACACACACAAAAAGAGAATGCAATGGCCTTTGTGGCCATTGTTACTGTTATTGAACACCTTGCCTCGGACCCTTGTTAATTGACTTAGAATGTCGCTGCCAATTGGATAAAGGAGATTTAAGTGATTAACACCAGTTCCTGTTGTTGGTTGATGCAGAGAAGGAAGCTAAATGACCCTGGGTAGTGTTTAGAGTGCTGGAAATTTTGCCTCTTGCTTGCATCAAATTCCTCATCTTTCATGGTATAGATTATCATACTCAACTACTGTTCATGATCAGGGACACCTATATGGACGGATCAGATAGAAACGAATATCTGTGTGATGATGGGTCCCATATTTTGATTTTTTTTGCCCCTGTTGTTCTATTTTGTCTTTGGAAATGTGGTTGGTAATGTATGTGGATCTGTGGTCATCATCATGATGTGCTAACTCATAGAAAGATTCATGGCTGATGACAACGAAGACGACGAAGACATGATTCATACACACTTGGATCGGCTCATGGATTGTTCAATGCATACCAGTTACTATAATTGGATGTTCGAGTTGAGTAATTCAGTTAAGGTTTTCTGTTTTCTTTTTTAAACTTTTATATAAGCCCCTTCCTTTTATCTATACAAGAAAAGCTCCCCCCTTTTCATATTTGTAATATCAGCCAACCTTTTTCATAAAAACCCCGTGGTTGACATTACTTTTTTGAGTATTAGCATATTCAAATTCCATTTTATCCTCCTGTATGGGATAACATGCCGTAGACGATTGGCTGCAACTTGGAGCCCTTGTGGCATTTGTTCATTCACCTAGTGGGCGCCACTTGATTTTTCTTCCTTTTTTGCATAAGAGACGCCACTTTTTACATCCATGCCCTATGGTTCTATGATTTTGACCGTTTTGTGTAGTCCATTGATCACATGGCTACCATAATCTTTAATAAACCCTTTTGTTTAGTCCATTGATCACATGGTTAGCATCATCTTTGATCAATTTAGACCGTAAATTTTTGCATGCTATTCGTCAGATGGTTGGGATCATCTGATGGTCGCTTGTTGTGGTTTGCCTACAATGCTCCTAGTTTCAGGTAAGGACCATTGATTGAACAGAGGGGACCTATCATATCACCAATCAAGATCGCAGACCAAAAGCTCCAATATCACAAGCGATGGCTGCCAATTTTTGCAGGCTATTGCATGGATGATCATCCGATGGTTGTGATTTTACAATCTGTGGCATGCTATTTTTAGTTGTGCATTGGTTTTGGCTATTGATCGAATGGTTAGAACCATTGAATTGGGTCATTTTGATGTGGGGTCATCCATCATGTGGTTCCCACCTTTGCTGTGGTGTCCATCATGTGGGCCACCTTTAAGTTGATATTTGTGTTTTTCTTTAATCAATGTTCGTGTGATCTTATAAACCATTTGGATCATAAATATACATCACTGTGGGCATTGGGAAGGTTTTGATAGTGGAAAAAATTCCAATTGAGCTTTATATATGTTTAATTTTGGGCTCGACCCCTACAACAGTCTCAACCCCATCCGAACCGTTGATTAGGTCACACAAACCTAGATGAATTTAAAACACAAATTTCAGCTTCATCTAAAATCTTTTGTACCATCTAATAAGTTTTTAATGGTGGGCGTTTAATTACCAAGTTTTCCAATGGTGTGGTCCACATGAGAATTGGATTTGTCTCATGTTTGGTAGTGTAGCATATATTGGTCTAAAAAAATGGATAGACGGTTGAGATAAAACACATTCATCATGGTGGGGCTTATTAAAAGCAATTTACGGTTTTAGTAGGCTGTCCGCGTTCAAGATGGGGAAACTATTTGTGTGATGTGCCCAAAATTCGAGTATATCTAAACCTCAGGTGGACCACACCATAGGAAACGGTAATGATTGAACATCCACCATAGGAAACGGTAATGATTGAACATCCATTGTTAATAGCTCGAGAGGGCCCACCTTCATATTTATTTCAAATCCAAGCTGTTGATAAATTCACGACCTGCATGTAGATAATAGTCATACTAGAGTCTAGTCAAACCTTACTTGAGCTGTCCGAAGTAATCCTTACAAATAAAGTGGTTACTCAAAATGACTATTCTATAAGATTTGAAGGGTAAAGGAGCGTTTGCTGCATAGAATGTTTGCCATGACTCGTCATTACGCCAGTCGGCATTTTATATTACTTGGGCGCGCGCGCATATATATATATACATATATATACATATACATATATATATATATATATATATATATATGGAAAAGGTACAATGCGCTCGAGCTGATTTTAACGCCCCATGAGGTCGAGCTTTGTGGGCCCCACCGTGATGCGTTTCGAACATGTACCCCATCAATCAGATGCACCATTCCATCGTGAGCCTAGATCTCAAAAATTAAGTCAATCCGTGACTTGTGTGGGCCACACCACATACAGAAGTGGAGAGGGGCCGTGCACCATTAAAACATTAATAGCCATTTTTGAGGGCCCACTGAGATGTAGTTTGCAAATCCAACCCATCCATTATGTGTGTCCTACTTGAACGAGGGTTCAGACCAAGTTTCAGGCGCATGTAAAACTCAGGTGGGCCCCACCAAGTGCTTTTATATGTTTTAACGATGTCTTCACATAATTTTAGATGGTATGGCCCACCTGAGTTCCGTATATAACTGATTTTTGGGATGTCTCATAATTTAAAGGGTACCCATCAAATGCACGGTGTTGATGGTCGAAACACATCACGATGGGGCCCACACAGCTTGACCTCACGGGAACTTATCGTCAGCTAGAGCGCATTGTACCTTTTCCCACACACACACACACACACACATATATATATATATATAGATATATATATATATATATATATATATATATATATGGGAAAAGGTACAATGCGCTCGAGCTCACGGCTTCGTCTCATGAGGTCGAGCTGTGTGGGTCCCACCGTGATGGGTTTCGAACATCTACCCCATCAGTCAGATGCACTATTCCATCATGGGCCTAGGTCCCAAAAATCAAGTTAATCCATGACTTGTGTGGGCCACATCATATACAGCAGTGGAGAGGGGGTCGTACACCATTAAAACATTCATAACAATTTTTGAGGGCCCACCGAGATGTGGTTTGCAAATCCAGCCCATCCATTATGTGTGTCCCACTTGAATGAGGGTTCAGACCAAGTTTCAGGCGCATGCAAAACTCAGGTGGGCCCCACCAAGTGCTTTTATATGTTTTAACAGTGTCTTCACATAATTTTAGATGGTATGGCCCACCTGAGTTTCGTATACGGCTAATTTTTGGGATATCTCATAATTTAAAGGGTACCATCAAATGCACGGTGTTGATGGTCGACACGCATCACGGTGGAGCCCACACAGCTTGACCTCACGATAAGCTTATCATCAACTGGAGCGCATTGTACCTTTTCCCATATATATATATATATATATATATATATATATATATATATATATATATATATAGTCGCGGTCTCCTGCGCACCATGCCACACTATCCTTAAATACGAGCTTCCATGCCATCCCTCAGATCTTTCTATCGGCTGGGATTCAAGCACCGTGAGAAGAGAGAGTCTCAAGCAAGGAGGACTCGCGCGGCATCTGACGGGGTTTCTAAAGTGACGTCTCTCTGTGTTGTGGGCCATCCCATGATGTATATTTTTTTTATCTACACCGTCCATTGATTTGGAGAGATCATGTTAGGACATGACCCAAAAAATGAATCAGATCCAAAGCTTGAGAGGACCCCACCACAAATAAATAGTGGGAAGAGTGACGCCCACTGTTAAAACGTTCTAAGGGCCACGATAGTTTTCGTTCAGGCCAATATTTGCGTTTTCCTTCTTTCATGTCTGCTTTAACACATGAACATGTGGGATCTCAAATAAACGTCATGGTGGAACTTCAGAAGGTTTCAACAGTGGGCCTCACTCTCATCACTATTTTCTGTGGTGGGGTCCACCCCAGCCTTGGATCTGCCTCATTCTTTAGGCCATGCTCTAAAATGATCTCTCCAAATGTATGGACGGTGTTGATACAACACATACAACATGGTGGGCCCATAGAAGTTGGTGACGTTACTTCAGTAGCTAGCTTGTCAGGGACACGGATTTCCTGCGAAAGCCTACCGTTGGAAGTTCCTGCGTTGGGAACGTAGTTGGGCCACTGTGATGTTTGTGAGAAATCCTCACCGTCCATCAGTTTTGTGAGTTTATTTTAGGACATAAAGCCAAAAATGAACCGTATACAATGCTCAAATGGGCCGAAAACGTGATAATTGAACATCTACAGTTGAAATATTCGTGGGGCCACAAAAGTTTTGAATCATGCTAATATTTGTGTTTTCAGTTCATCCTAGTAGGAATGACGTTATTAACAGTATGGATGGCATGTAAACATCGATGTTGAACCCAGGTAGGTTTCAAAGGTAGGAATTTCCTTAAATACATTTTTCCTTTAGTACGGCCCACTTGAGTCTTGGATCGTGTTCAATTTTGGTCTAATCTCGTGAAATTATCTCAGAAAATGGATGGACAGAGTGGATTCCTGAACAACATGATGGTGGGCCCCACCTACGTTCCAGCGCAGGATTGCACTGTGTTGTGTGGGGGCAGGGCCTCACCTAATCCGCTCTGAGAAGACGGAAACAGATTGGCTACTCCCCCTGACACCAGCCCCGTGGTTGGTGGTCAGTGCTCTGTGGGCCCTACCATGATGTATATTTTTCATCCATTCCGTTCATCCATTTTAAAAGATTATTTTATGTATTTATCTAGAAAATAAGAGGAGTATAAATCTCAGGTGGACCGCACCACATGAAAACAATAGTGATTGGATATCCACCATTAAAATCCTCCTAAGGCCCACTGTACTGTTTATTTGATATCCAATATGTTTATTAGGTCATACAGGCCCAGATGAAGGGTAAAAAACAAAAATCAACTTGATCCAAAACTTTTATGCCCCAAAATGGTTTTTAATGGTCGACGCTCATTCAACATTGTTTCCTTTAATGTGGTCCACTTAAGATTTGGATATAACTCATTTTTTGTCTCTTACCGTAAAATAATCTTTAAAAATAGATGGACGGCATGGATAACACATATACATCATGGTGTGGCCCACAGAGCACCGACCACCAGCGGAGTAGCCAATCCGTTTCCGGAGAAGACAACCGTTCACGTCAATGAAACGTCAGTTCCTCTCTGTTCGGTGACCGTCTGGCTACGTTACATACGTCTTTACATGGTAAGCTAGGTGGGGTCCACCGTGATGTTTAGGTAAGATCCACCACGTTCATTAGTTTTGAGAGATCATTTTAGACAATCGCCAAAAAATTATATAAATCTAGAGCTTAAGTACGTCATACGTTAGTAAAACGTATGTAGGTAAATTCTTACCATTGAAACTTCCCTGGTCCACCATAATGTTTATATCCCATCCATACCGTTCATAATGTCATTCTTACTAAGATAAATTTAAAACACAATATTTGCCTGAAGTAAAACTGTCGTGACCCTTGGAACTTTTTGATGGTGGGCGTCACTCTTCCCACTGTTTTTTGTGGTGGGGTCCTCTCAAGCTTTGGATCTGATCCATTTTTTGGATCATGTCCTAACATGATCTCTCCAAATCAATGGACGGTGTAGATAAAAAAACATACATCATGGCATGGCCCACAACACAGAGAGACATCACTTTAGAAACCCTGTCAGATGCCGCGTGAGTCCTCCTTGCTTAAGACTCTCTCTTCTCACGTTGCTTGAATCCCAACCGATAGGAGGATCTGACGGACGGCATGGAAGCTCGTATTTAAGGATGGTGCGGCATGGTGTGCAGGAGACCAGGACTCTCTCTCTCTCTCTCTCTCTATATATATATATATATATATATATATATATATATATATATATATATATATATATATATATATATATATATATATATATATATATATGAGGCATGCTCACCTACGCACCTATGTGCACACCTTTGCACACATTGTCATGGATGTCGAATTCGAACGGTCCATAAGATGCGGAATCCCATGAAACCTCAGGAGGTTAATTTTCACCCTTATGTAAGATTCTGGTGGGCCATAGCAAAGAGAAATTCAAATCAAGGGAAGAAACTGTTTGCATTTTTTATGGCCCACCGAAGTTTTGGTTCAAAGTAAAAATTGGTACCGGCGGGTTTCATGTGGTTCTGCTTCATGTGGACCGTTCAGATTTTCGAGACTCATCAAGTATGATGAATTCTCAAAAAAGTTCTAATGTAGTTCGCAGGTGAGCGTTCCGCTATATATATATATATATATATATATATATATATATATATATATATATATATCGAGAGAGAGAGAGAGAGAGAGAGGAATGCTCGGCTACAAACCGGTTCGCACGTCATTACGTGCGAACCTTCCTATCAATCGTCGGATAAGGTAGACGGTCTAGATGAAGGCGCTCTTAGCGCAAGCTTAAAAAAGTGAGTTTCTCTCTCTCTCACGTCTCTTCACCCACTATTCGAAGGATGCGGCGAAAGCCTTTTCACGTAAAGTTCTTCCGCTGGGATGCTAGGTGGGTCCCACCAAGATGTTAATGATAAATCCAAGCCGTCCATACATTTTTAAAAATAACTTTATGGTATGAACCCAAAATTGAGGTAGATCAAATTCTCAAGTGGGCCACACAGTGTTGATTGAACTCTCACCATTAAAAACTTCCTGGGGCTACCAAATTTTTGGATCAAACTGATATTTGCTTCTTTTTTTTTCCATCATCCAGGTCTGCATGACCTAATCTACAGGTTGGATGTCAAATAAATATCACCGTGGGCCTAGGAAATATTTAACGGTGAGAATCATTATCACCGCTGCTTCTTGTAGTGTGGTCCACTTGAGATTTGGATCTACCTCAGTTTTGGGATAATGCCCTAAAATGATAAGGAAAAATAGATGGACAGGGTTGATTTCTCAAAAACATCATAGTTGGCCCTACCTAGATTTTCAACGAACTTTGCAAATTGTGTGAGTCATTAAGGGGCAGATTTGATTTCTCGAGAAAGCCTTTCGCAGGAAGTTCCTGTGCAAGGATGCTGGGTGGGGCCCACCACCATGTTTTTGGGAAATATACTCCGTTCATCCATTTGTCGAGCTCATTTTAAGAAAATCGACCAAAAACGAGGAGGATCCAAAACTAAAGTGGGCCACACGAGAGGAACTTCCAAAAACTGTGTAGCCCACATCTATCTTGGATCTGCCACATTTTTGAGCTAATAGCTTAAAATGATGCAAAAAGTGGATGGACGGTGTGGATAAGACCGTAAAAAATATTACGGTGGCCACTCAAAGTTACCTCCTGTTCTAGAGACGGGTAGAGGTAGGACGTGATATGCGTCCACAGACTCCCTGACGAAGTGAATGTCACCAAGTTCTGTGGGCCACACCATGATGTATGTTTTGTATCTACACCGCCCATCCATTTGGGGAGATCGTATTAGGTCATGATCCAAAGAATGAGCCGGATCCAAAGATCTAGTGGACTCCACCATAGAAAATAGTAGGGAGAGTGACGTTCGCCACTAAAAAGTTCCGAGGGCCACAAAAGTTCTCAATCAAGCTTATATTTGTGTTTTCCCTTCTTTCATGTCCATGTTAACACACGAACAGATTGGATCTCAAATAAAAATTATGGTTGACCTTTTGAAGGTTTCAACGGTAGGCGTCACTCTCACCACTATTTTCTATGGTGGGGTCCACCCCAGCCTTGGATTTACCTCATTCTTTAGACCATATCCTAAAATGATCTCTCCAAATGTATGGACGGTGGGGATACAACACATACATCATGTGGGGCACACAGAACTTGGTGATGTCACTCCAGTCGTCTCTGGCTACTCAACCTATGCCAGTTTCCAATCCGCGTCAACCTGTGGTGACGCGGATTTCCTGTGAAAGTCTTTGGCAGGAAGTTCCTAGGCAAGGATGCTAGGTGGGGCCCACCACCATGTTTTTGGAAAATATACTCCGTTCATCCGTTTTACAAGCTAATTTTAGGACAAGCAACAAAAAACGAGGTGGATCCAAGAATCGATTGAGCCACACGAGAGGAAACAGTAGGGTTTCAGTGAGAACCGTTGAAACATTTTTATGACCACAAAAGCTTTTTTTCAGGATAAATTTTCTATATTTTCACTTCATCCCTGTGTTAATGACCTTATAAACGGTTTGGATGGCATATAAACATCAAGGCGGAGCCCAGGAAGGTTTCAATGGTAGGTATTTCTTTCTCCAATTTTTCCTCTCGTGTGGCCCACTTTAATTTTGGATCCACTTCATTTTTGGTCGATTTTCCTAAAATGAGCTCGACAAACGGATGAACGGAGTATATTTCCCAAAAACATGGTGGTGGCCCCACCCAACATCCTTGCGTAGGAACTTCCTGTGAAAGGCTTTCACGGGGAATCAAATCTGCCCCTAATGACGCACGCAATTTGCAAAGTTCGTTGGAAATCTAGGTGAGGCCAACCATGATGTTTTTGAGAAATCTACCCTGTCCATCCATTTTTCCTTATCATTTCAGGGCATTATTCCAAAACTGAAGCAAATCCAAATCTCAAGTGGACCACACCACAGGAAGCAGCGGTGATAATGATTCTCATCGTTAAATATTTTTTAGGGCCCACCGTGATATTTATTTGACATCCAACCTGTAGATTAGGTCATACAGACCTAGATGATGGAAAAAAAGCAAATATTAGCTTGATCCAAAAATTTGGTAGCCCCATAAAGTTTTTAATGGTGAGAGTTCAATCAATACTGTGTGGCCCACTTGAGAATTTGATCTACATCAGTTTTGGGTTCATACCATAAAATTATTTAAAAAAATGTATGGGCGGCGTGGATTTATCATTAACATCTTAGTGGGACCCACCTAGCATCCTAGCGGAAGAATTTTATGTGAAAAGGCTTTTGCCGCATCCTTCGGATAGTGGGTGAAGCGGCGTGAGAGAGAAGGAAACTCGCCTTTTTAAGCTCGGGCTAAGAGCGCCTTCATCCAGACCGTCTACCTTATCCGACGGTTGATAGGAAGGTTCGCAAGTAATGACGTGCGAACCGGCGCGTAGCTGAGCGTTCCTCTCTCTCTCTCTCTCTCTCTCCCTACACACACACACATGAAAATGCTCACTTGTGTACGTATGAACTTTTTTGAGAACCCATCATACATGATGTGGATCCAAAATCTGAACCATTCATGTGAAGCAGCACCTCGTGAAACCCCCCGAGCCCAAGTTTTACTTTGATCTAAAACTTTGATGGGCTATGAAAAATGAAAACAGTTTCCTCCCTTGATTTGCATTTCTCTTTGCTATGGCCCACCGGAATTTTAGATTGGGGTGAAAATTTGTCACATGAGGTTTCATGGGATTCCGCATCACATGGACCATTTAGATTAGACACCCATGACATGTGTGCAAAGGTGCGCACGTGCGTAGGTGTGCAGGGGAGCATGACTATATATATATATATATCATGCGAACTTCCCGTTAGGTCGAGCTGTGTGGGTCTCACTGTGATGCGTGTCAAAAATGAACACCATGCATTTGATGGGTCCCCTTTAAATTATGTGATATCTCCAAAATCAGCCGTGTATATGGAACTCGGCCATACCATCTAAAATCGTGTGAAGACATTCTTAAAACATATAAAAGTACTTGGCGGGACCCACCTGAAAATTGGATGCATCTGAAACTTAGTCTGACCCCTCATCCAAGTGGGACACACATAATGAATGGGCTGGATTTGTGAACCACATCTTGGTTGGCCCAACAAATGATTATGAATGTTTTAATGGAGGGTAACCCCTCTCAGCTTTTGTATGTGGTGTGGTCCACACAAGTCATGGATTGACTTGATTTTTTAGCCCTAAGCCCACCAGTGCATCTGACTGATGGGGTAGATGTTTGACACGCATCATGGTGGAGCCTACACAGCTCGACCTCATGGGAAGTTCTCATGGGCTCGAATCCATAGAACCTTTTCCCACATATATATATATATATATATATATATATATATATATATATATATATATATGAAAAATGTACAATGCGCTCGAGCTGACGATAAGCTCCCATGAGGTCGAGCTGTGTGGGCCCCACCGTGATGTGTTTCGACCATCAACACTGTGTATTTGATGGGTACCCTTTAAATTATGGGATATCCCAAAAATCAGCCATATATGGAACTCAGGTGGGCCATACCATCTAAAATTATGTGAAGACACTGTTAAAACATATAAAAGCACTTGATGGGGCCCACCTGAGTTTTGCATGCGCCTGAAACTTGGTCTGAACCCTCATTCAAGTGGGACACACATAATGGATGGGCTGGATTTGCAAAATACATCTCTGTGGGCCCTCAAAAAATGGTTATGAATGTTTTAATGGTGCACGGCCCCTCCCTACTTCTGTATGTGGTGTGGCCCACACAAGTCACGAATTGACTTGATTTTTGAGACCTAGGCCCACGATGGAATGTTGCATTTGACTAATGAGGTAGATGTTCAAAACGCATCACGATGGGGCCCACATAGCTCAACCTCATGAGGCGTTAAAATCAGCTCGAGCGCATTGTACCTTTTCCCATATATATATATATATATATATATATATATATATATATATATATATATATATATATATATATATATGGAAAAGGTACTATGCGTTCGAGCTCACGATAAGCTCCCATGAGGTCGAGCTGTGTGGGCCCCACCGTGATGCGTGTCGACCATCAACACCGTGTATTTGATGGGTCCCCTTTAAATTATGGGATATCCTAAAAATCAGCCGTATATGGAACTCAAGTGGGCCATACCATCTAAAATCATGTGAAGACACGCCAAAAACATATAAAAGCACTTGGTGGGGCCCACCTGAAATTTGCATGCATCTGAAACTTAGTCTGAACCCTCATACAAGTAGGACACACATAATGGATGGGCTGGATTTGCAAACCACATCTCGGTGGGCCCAAAAAATGATTATAAATGTTTTAATGGTGCACGACCCTTCTCAACTTTTGTATATGGCGTGGTCCACACAAGTAACGTATTGACTTGATTTTTGAGACCTAGGCCCATGATGGAATGATGCATCTGATTGATGGGGTAGATGTTCGATATGCAGCACAGTGGGGCCCACACAGCTCGACCTCATGGGACGTTCCCATCAGCTCGAGCGCATAGTACCTTTTCCCATACAATGCTTGAGAGCTCCGTCCCATGAGGTCGAGCTGCGTGGGCCCCACCGTGATGCGTTTCGAACATCTACCCCATCAGTCAGATGCACCATTCCATCGTGCACCTAGGTCCTAAAAATCAAGTCAATCCGTGACTTGTGTGGGCCACACCATATACAGAAGTGGAGAGGGGGCCGTACACCATTAAAACATTCATAACCATTTTTGAGGGCCCATCGAGATGTGGTTTGCAAATCCTGCCCATCCATTATGTGTGTCCCACTTGAATGAGGGTTCAGATCAAGTTTTAGGTGCATGATAAACTCAGGTGGGCCCCACCAAGTGCTTTTATATGTTTTAACGGTGTCATCACATAATTTTAGATGGTATGGCCTTTGAGTTCCATATCTGGTGATTTTGGGATATCCCATAATTTAAAGGGTACCCATCAAATGCACAGTGTTGATGGTCGACACGCATCACGGTGGGGCCCACACAGCTCGACCTCACGATAAGCGTACCGTAAGCTCGAGCGCATTGTACCTTTTCCCTATATATATATATATATTATATATATATGGAAAAGGTACGATGCGCTTGACCTCAGGATAACGTCCCATGAGGTCGAGCTCTGTGGGTCCTCCCGTGATACGTGTCGACCATCAACACTGTGCATTTGATGGGTCCCCTTTAAATTATGGGATATCCCAAAAATCAGCCTTATACGGAACTCAGGTGGGCCATATCATCTAAAATCATGTGAAGACATGCCAAAAACATATAAAAGCACTTGGTGGGGCCCACCTAAGTTTTGAATGCTGCTGAAACTTAGTCTGAACCCTCATCCAAGTGGGACACACATAATGGATGGGCTGGATTTGCAAACCACATCTAGGTGGGCCCAAAAAATGATTATGAATGTTTTAATGGTGCACGGCCCCTCTCATCTTCTGTATGTGGTGTGGCCCACTCAAGTCATGGATTGACTTGATTTTGGAGACCTAGGCCCACGATGGAATGCTGCATCTGACTGATGGGGTAGATGTTTGAAATGCATCACAGTGGGGCCCACACAACTCCACCCCATTGCACATTCCCATAAGCTCGAGCGCATAGTACCTTTTCCACACGCACATATATATATATATATATATATATATATATATATATATATATATATATAAAGTAATGCTCACACACAACTAGTTGGACCATTAAAATTGGTCCAACTAGCTGTGCATTAGATTACATATATTCCTCTTCTTATCTACATGTAATGCTTAACTATGAACGGCCACGTGACATCAAGTGTTATCTGGGTATGTTGGGCGTACGTGTCAAAAATCTAGCTTGTTTATCAAACATGGCCCACTGGTTAAATTTTATAAATGGGCCTTATAGTTGAATCCACAAATGTAAGTTGAAACTAAATTATTGGAATGGGTTTTTGACGGGCACTTTTCTTGTATAAAAATATTATGTACTATTCATAAGAAATATATATTTTTTATACCTTTCATATACGTACAATAAACTCTATTTGATTAACGGATTGGATTTCTTACCCATCTGATACATTATCTAAACCCATCACACATACACACCTTACATGGTCATCTCACCTTTTTTTTTTTTAATTTTAACAAACATGTTCCTCCTTCCTCTCTCTACATTTAATGCTCTCTCTCCCTCTGTGCCGCCGCTGGCAGACGTAAATTGCCTCTTAACCTTCCGCCACTTCCGGCCATAGGAAGTTAGTGGGCCCAGTATAATATTTGTGATAAATCTATTCCGTCCATCAGTTTTTCTAGATTGTATTAGGACTTGGGTCCAAAAGTAAGACAAATCCAAAACTCTAGTAGCCACACAATAGGAAAAACTGCATATTGAATTGAAAATACAAAAATATTAGCATGATCCAAAACTTTTGTGGCCCGTCCTACCATGATCTGATATAACATTTGATAGTCTCCGGTGCATCGGTACTCTTCCAGATTGTTTTCAAAGGGGGTGGATTAGATGTTACCTTGACAATGGGGCCCACCTTGATGAACATGTTATACATCCACCCTGTCCATCAGTTTTTATTGATCATTTTAGGACTTGTTTTCATTATTTAATGCTCACCGTAAAAAACTACTTAGGTACCACCTACGGCCCACTGCAATGTTTATTTTCCATCTAACCTTTTGATAAGGTCAGATAGAAGGAAAAATACAAAAATCAACTTAATCTAAAACTTTACCGCCCACAGTAAGTTTTTAATGCTCAATCACCATTGTTTCTAGTGGTGTAGTCCACTTTAGGTTTGGATCTTCTTAAGTTTCGGCATCAAGGCATAAAATGCGATGAAAGAATGGATGGACAGCATGGATATACAATACATTCATCAAGGTGGACCCCATACTGTCAGGGTAACACCCACTCACATATTACCCGGCGACACCCAATTCACTGTCATTTGGAAAGAAGCGTAAAAGAGGGTGCGGATTGGGTATTACCTCACCGAACCTCTCTAAGAAGAATGGTCATGTCAAAGGCTCTCTGGGCCAACGTGTTCTATATATTTTATCAACACCGTTCATCTAGTTTGACAGATCATTTTATCCCATGATCCGAAGAAAATAAAAATAAAAATAGATTGGATGCTCAATTAGACCACATTACATGAAGTAATGGGATTGAACTCTAACTGTTGAAAACTTCCTAAGACCCACCGCCATGTTTATTCGACATCCAACCTGTTCACAAGGTCACATAGACTTGTAAGAAGGGAAAACATAAATGTTAGCTTGGTCTAAAATTTTTGTTGCCCCCAGGAGGTTCTCAACTGCAAGCTATAAATATCTACTACTCATGTGGTGTGGTCCACTTGATCCTTTGATATGCTCATTTTCAAGCCCATGTCCTAATATAATCTAGAAAAACCGATGGATGGGACAGATTTATCACAAACGTCATAGCGGGCTCCACCTAGCTTACTACTATAGGGGTAGAGATGACATTAACTTACAAGATAACATTAAATGAAGAGAGATGGAGAGGAGGAAGAGTCTTTTTCCGGTAGAAAATAGGATGAGGAGACAAGCATTACACATGTGATGTATTCGATTAATGCATCACGTGTGTAAAACATCTAGTCCCTTAATTAGGTAAGGTTCTTTGTAAGCATGTGAATGACATAAAATATTATTTCTATAATCAATAGTATGATATATTTATACGAGAAGAGTAAGTTGTTAAAAATCTGTTCTAACGGTTCAAATTTAATTTTCATATGTATTCAAAGATGAGGTTTATTTACTAAGTTTTTTGCAAATAAAATTTAATTAGTATATCATATTTGATGAAGGGTGTTAATCTTTAGCACATATTCTTGTTATACCTGTGTAAGACTGGATGTTACATACTCTTTCATGAGTAGGCATTATATGTAAATAAAGAAAAATATTCATGTGATTTAATGCACAGTTAGTTGGACCAATTTCAATGGTCCAGATAGTTGTGTGTGAGCATCTCTCTCTCTCTCTCTATATATATATATATATATATATATATATATGCGCGCGCGCGCCCAAGTAATATAAAATACCGACTGGCGTAATGACGAGTCATGTCAAACATTCTATGCAGCAGACGCTCATTTACTCGGAACTCATACAAAGAAAAAATACCACAATTAATGTCTACTTTCTAGTGATTCCAACTGTATGAAAAGATGGAGAGTTGAGCGGGATCATCTTATACCTGGAACAGAAGAATGGACATCTATTTGTAGGAGCTACAAATCAATACTCATTGAATATGAGACGCTATACGATGGAAGAAATGGAAATTGCGTTAGCAAAGGTTAAGAAGGGAGATCCGTAGGATGAGGAGATCGATAGAAAGGTATTGCGAAGCAGCAGCGAGATAGGGTTTCACTACAGATTGCGTGAGAGAGGGGAAGATGAGAGTATGCTTTCCTGCGTGTAGGTACCGATACAATGCGAGTAGAGGTTTTGTTTTGTTTTTTTTCTTTTTTCAAAATGACAAAAATACCCTTTCTGCAGCTAATCAACGATGGGGTCTTTTCACCCCTAGCGTGGCCCACTTGAGATTTGGATTAGCCCGATTTTTAGGTACCCAAAGACAACTCATAATCAACGATGGGGATCTTTTCACCTCTAGTGTGGCCCACTTGAGATTTGGATTGGCCCGATTTTTAAGTACCAAAGACAACTCAAAATTACGCACACGATAGATGGATTGGAATGCGTAGATCCAGGCTCTTCCTCAAATCACACTGATTGGTGGAACGGAATTGGCACAGACGCTGGAAGAGAGAGATTCACCACCTTAGCAATTCTAATCCATTTCTAACAAATACAAATGCATTTATTCTTCATTAGCTGGTATCATTTATAAAATTTTCCATGATCATGACCATCATTGTGGCCCACTAACAATCAGATATGAAAACCAAATCATAGCCATTCATGAAAATGAGTCCTGAATATCAAACATTGCATTTTAAAAATACAAATACACATTAAGTTATACATTCCCATGCAGAATATAACAAAAACCACAACGTATGTTTCTTCACCTCATTTTTATCTTAGGAAGGTACTATGCAGTGCTGGGGCTGAAAGCCTGCACAGCAGATTTGGGTTTTCAGTTTGGACACGTAGCACACCTATTCCAATCATCTAGACCATCAATACAATAGGCCTCATCATGGATGGTCCATACACCAAAAATCCCCTACATTGGAAGATCCTAGCCATAGAAAATTCAGCATTTCTCAGTGGAATATGATCCGTAAGCTTCTTCCTTTTTCATGAGAGAGATTTTTAGTGAGTGGGCCATCCACAAGGATGTCCATCATATCAATGCTCTGGATTGTTGAACATGGGCCCCACTTGTACAAAAAGAAAGCCCAAATGGTAATATTGGTACCGTCAAATTCCTCTTCTGTTTAACTGTCCATTATTTCGTTACAAAAATTCCTAGCCATATCCCACTCATGGGAATCAGGAGGAGGATGTGGTGGGAGAAATTGGATTTGGATGGTCATGTTCTGGGCTGGCCCACCCTTCGGAATGCAAGGGTCCTGTTGGAGACCGTCCATCAAGCTGATGTTGGGAGTGTACATTTTTTGGTAATGTAGCTATTGGGGCATAGATTTTATTGGTGGGGGCATCAGTTGTCTCCTTTGATCCTGTCATCATGGCCGCTGCATACTCGGGCGGTGGGACCCATATACCACCCACCACCACGAACTGAGGACTGTTGCTGCTGCTGCTGCTGTTGTTGTTATGGATAGACATAGCGGGCCGCCTCGTGTGCAGTCGATACTTCTGAAAATAAATTCAATTTGAGGATTTAGTAAATGAAAGTGGACTAGAAGATGCAAAAGATCTGTTTCTCTAACTATGGAGACAGATATCCAACTACATGATCATATGATCCTGACCGTCCATCAGGTGGTCTCACTGTGAATGGCTACGGCACAAAATAAATAAATAAATTGATAAGATGATCTTGCATGTTTGATTAAGGGGTCGTTTGGATGCCTGTAAAGTCCTTAAGTTGTAAAGGGATTACATGTAATCTCATTACAGGGGCTGTTTGGATGCATGTATTTGCCCGTAAAGGTTTTATGGGCTGTAAACAAATTACAGTTGAAACCCGGTAAAAAACTATGATTTAGATCACAGGCAGTCTTTATAGCTAAAAAGGTATTATACATGTTAGAAAACAATGGTTAATATACACTCATGATACGTGGGGCCCACCCTAATGTTTATGGTACATTCAATATGTCCATCATGTACTCAGGGGCGGCTCTAAGGGGTAGACAGGTGAGGCAATCGCCTAAGGCCCCCTATTTATGAAGGCCCCATATCCTAGGAACAGGCTTTTAATACTCTGACAGCGTCTGGTAATCTATACATATGCACTGAGAAATTGCAACCTCTGAATATTTTTAAATTAAATTAAACAGATATAAAAGTGGGTCCTAGTCTAGATGGTTCATGAAAAACAAAAACAAAAACAAAAACACACAATGAATGGATCTCCTAACTGGTTGATTGTTGTACGCTAAACAAATTATTTGAATTCAACATACAAATTCCCACTAATTGGAAGATATAATAGTTAAATCAATGGATTTTTATTAATATAGCCTATCTAGAATGGATCACCTAATTTAGACGGTTTGGATGGAGTCAAAATATGCTATATTAACAATCTAGGAATGCCTATTTATTAACTAAACACTGTTCGAGTACTATACAATTCTAAATTCATTATTCTCACAATAGACGCGGATTGCGTGCAGACCACTTTAAGGATTCCTGTAGCCCTGAGCTCTGTGGGGTCCACATTATTATATGTGTTATATCTATTCCGTTGATCCGTTTCTTCATCCCATTTTAGAATATTAGAAAAAAGCATGAAGCAGAACCAAAGCTCAAGTGGACCACAACACAGAAAAAAAGTGGATATTGAATGCTCACCATTAAAAACTTTTCTACAGGCGGCAGAAATTTTGGATAAGCTAATATTTATGTTTTCCTTTCATCCATCTAGGATTCACCTTATGAACGGTTTAATAATTTTATCTATCGAAACTGATTTATTGGATAAACTAGAATACAAAAGTTTATTAATTTTTATGGTTTAATTTTAAATTTATTAATTTTTTATTTTTTAAACTCAAAAGCCTCATTTTTATGACCTGCCTAAGGCCCCCAAAAATGTTGAGCCACCCCTGCATGTACTTCCCTTGATGCACTCCGATTGCCCTAAAAAAACAGCGTGTCCATTATTAAAAGGACCACACAAGACATCTACCATTAAAAATTTCTAAATTGCATTTGGGTCCCACTGTGATGGGTGGAAGAATCTAATCATTTAGTGTGTGCATGCTTTAATGCCCTCTTAAGGTCTTAAAAAATCAAGTCTTTCTTATGTGATTTTTGCATATTTTGAAAGGTTCATTGCCCAAACTCTCTAACTATGAATATCTACTTGATTCATTGTAAACACTTTAGAGGCTATCCAGACACTATATTTACCACTTAAAAGCCAAACGGAATAGCATGTAAACCAATTACACCTTAAAGTCTTTTCAAGTGTGACGCGTGTACAACTAACAAAATTACTGGCATCCAAAGAACTCTTAATAGATTATGATATGCATCATCATCAATCTGACCATTCATGTTAGGAGCAGCCATACAGCCAACTGACCTATCACTCTTCTATTGTACGAGCAAGGCAAAGTTTGGAGAATCTCCACCGTACACCAGTTCATATAATCAGAATTGAAGATACCATTAATGGAGCATATCCCACAAATGTCACTGACACAATCTTAGCCGTCAATTTGCCAATTGGATGTGAGCCGTTGATCATTACCTTTGTCCATTGTTGGAGACATAGCCATAGTTCCCCCATTTCATCTTTGCACAATATATATGGGTTTTTTATTATGAGAAATGGAAGCCATTGGCTTGATTGTCCTACCATAAATAAGCTATTAGTGGCCTAGAGATAGACTTCTAAGAAATACAACAACAGTCCACGTTCTAGTCAATAAGGTCCTAATCTAGGACCCCACTTGCTGCAATAAAAAAAAATCTTACACCGCAGAATGAAGTGGGCCACATACCTATAATTCCTTGAAATAGAAATGTTGGAAATTTTCAAAATCAAGCATGGTTTTTGGGTAAGGTTGTTCTGAAAAGTTTGCTTTTGTATTTTGAAAAGGGGTTGGATCAATGAGCTTTAGAGCTACTTGTTTAGCCTGGTATAGTGACCTAAAAAGCCGACTTGAGCTTGTCAATGCTGGAAAAAGCTTTGTAGGCCCACCATGATATATATATATATGTTTTATCCACTATACTTCCATTTTTTCAAATCATTTTAAGACCTGAGCTTAAAAATGAGGTAGATCCAAATTTCAGGTGGACCACACCACAAGAAATAGTGTTGATTGAGCGCCTACCATTATAAAATTAACGGGGCCCATAAAAGTTTTGTATCGAGCTGATATTTTGTGTTTTCCCTTCATCCAGGTCAGTGTAACCTAATCAACAGGTTGGATGGCAAATAAACATTACAGTGGGCTTAGGAAGTGTTTATTGGTTAGTGTTCAATCACCACTGCTCCTTGTGTTGTGGTCCTCGTTTTTAGCATATGCTTTAAAATGAGCCGACAGAATGGATGGATAGCATGGAATAGGGCATATAGCCTGGATAATGCAAAAACATCGTGGTGGGGCAAAGAAAGCTTTTCCAGCAGGGAGAAGTACGGAGAGGTCACACGGAAGCCGAGTCTGCGAAAAGCAGCCAGGCATTCCTGCAACACACGACACGGCATATCGTGCATGGACGTGTACCAGTACCGCTTGTCCGCTGGGGCTCTAAGGGGCAACCGTGATGTAAGGATTTTATCCACACCGTCCATCCATTTTTCCGTATTATTTTATTAGGTTAAGATCCCAAAATTGAGTCAGATCCAAGGATCAAGTGGTCCACACCACAAAAAAAGCAGCAATGCTAATGACACCCACCGTTGACACCTTATAGGGCCCTTCATGACTTTTATTTTCCATCCATCCTGTTCATAAGGTCATATAGACCTAGATGAAGGTTGAACACAAATATCAGTTCGATTCAAAACTTCTGTGGCCCCCAAGAAGTTTTCAACGGTTGTACTTTAATCCCCATTTTGTGGTCCACTTGAACGTTGGTTGCACCTAATTTTCATGCTTATAACCTAAAATGCCATGAAAAAATGGATGAACAGTGGATAAAATCCATACATCATAGTATTCCCTCAGTGCCCCAGCCTGTCCCAAGCTCGGTACAGGCGAGTGTAGTACCAAGCCGCATCCATCATGCACGCCTTACCATGACTTGGACTCTTGTGTTTGATAGTGAAACCTTCTCATCTAATCATTATTCCATTTGCGAACTTTTGATGGGAAATGCCTTTTCAAAATATAAAAGAAAACTTTCAAAATCAAACCATATCTTTTTATAAAAAAACCCCAAAAAATCATGATTGAATTAAAAATTACCCCTACAAGTTTGCACGTGTGAAAATATGAATTATTCTATATTGAATTGCTGCAATAGAGACAGGAAAAATTCATCCGCTAGACGCACACGCAGCATACACGTTCATGCACAATTTTGGACCATTCAAATTGTGGGCAAGTTGTGGATGGATCACAGACTGAAAATAGGACCGATTGGACAACCAAAACCATCTGATTTTTCATATTAAATTGTGCCACTGGCAATTTCTTTCAACCTTCCATTTGATGGTTAGGAATTGGACCGTTAAGATTGTACAACCAATGAGATACTTGAATCATATTCCATCCAAATCAGGTATATGACTTTAATGATAGAGGTTGACATGCATATGCATGTTGTATGTATAAATCTGACTGTATCAACCCATATATAATGAAATAGTAAGCCTGTTTGATTTTCCAAATTCGGTGTAAATGCCTTGTAAATAACTAATTGTTTCAATTTCACCTGTTTGAGAACATGCAGTTATTTTTGCTTTGAAAAACAGTTCAAAAGGACTGGCTGAAATTTATGAACCCCACTGTCATGTATATGATATATCCGCGCCGTCCATCTGTTTTACCAGAACATATTGAGGCATAAGCTGAAAAATGGGGTAGATCTAACATTCAAGTGTGGCCCATACCAAAGTAAACAGTGGCCCCAAAAAGTTTTTAACGGTAGGAGTTCGATTCCCTTTTACTATGGTGTGGCCCACCTGAACTTTGAATGTACCTCATTTTTTGGCTCATGCGTTAAATTCAGTTGGCATAACGGATGGACAGTGTGGATAATCTACATACATCAAGGTGAGCCCCACATATATTTGGCAACATCTCAATTTTATTATTGAAAAATGTAAGAGTGGGATCGATAAAGTAATTACCCAAGAAAATAATTATTATCTATTTGCAATGCATTTACATTTACTTTAGAAAATCAAACATGCTTTAAAGAAGTAAAATCATCATACTCACCTGCAAATGGCTTTTGACTTCATCATTTGTGAGCCCATCTACGTTCATTAACTCTTTAATCTGCTTTGGCGTCGCAACTACAACAAAATCCATGCAATATATTGTATAAGTAAATAAAAAATAAAAAATGATGCATTACACACCCATGTGAATTGTAGAGAATTCTACTTCCAAAGCTTGACTCAATGTTCAACTCAATTGGATTGACTCGAAGACATGGCCTGACTCGACTCATTATTTAATAGTTAAAAATTAAAAATTCACGAATACAAATAGACATTTAACATTGTTAAAATAATTTAAAATATAAAAAATGCTCAACAAGCCATTGGTTTATTTGCTACTTAGGCTTATTTCTTCCCTTGACCGAGTGACTCGGTTCAAGCCATCACGAGTCGTGTCAAGTTAAATGTGTGGTGGTTAAGTCGACTCGAAGAGTCTCCCAAGTCACGAATGAGTTTCGAGGTGAGTTGACTTAGTGAGTTTTAGAGCTATGATTCTACTAACCATGAGAGCCACCAAGTTGTTGGAGAGCATCTAGGAAGAGACGGTGCAGCTCTGATGACCAACATCGCCGTGGTTTCCTAGGTGATGGCTCAGTTTTTTCATTTCCCTTGCTATTGCCCACTTCGGGGGTTGAGCTTGCCATTGGTGCTGGTGCTGGTGCTGGGGCTGGTGCTGATGGTGTTTCTCTATGAAAAGGGTGAAATGCTCCACTCTTCGTTATTTCCACTGATGGTGGTGATGTTGGCTGAGGATCCTACAATGTCGCAAAAATTTAATAATTAGTAAAAAAAAGATTAAGAGAGTGTTTAACATCTTGGATTTGAATTTTTACTTGAGAATCCAAATTTAGGATTTTCAATCACTCATATTTCTGTTCTATCATTTATTTGTGGGCAAACCTGGATTTTCCATCCTATGGAATCGAGAAACTATGTTTGAAACCTAGCAACTTCACAAAAAGGAGGCGAGAGCAATTATGAGTATTAAAGAGGATAAAAAATCTTTAAATTTTGCAACACACAGTTTAGCGAGGAATAAAAATAGCCCCTTTTAAGGATTCTTAGATCCAAGGTGCCAACTATGACTTGGATTCAAAATCCAATATTGAAAATCCTAGCTGCCTAAAATCCATACTACTAAACAATTCTTAATGCCTGCTTGGATTCATGGAAAGAAAATGAAAGAAAATATTTTTCTCATGAAACTTACTTTCCATTGATTATCAAGTCTTTCTTTATAAAAATTTATGAAAAATACCATTTTCCACTTTTTATCTTACCTTCACCCTTAAAAAAAAGTATTTTCCTATGATATAAAGAAAATGAATTTCTCAAGAGTAATCTTAAATACGTCACCATCCATCCTCAATTACCTATATGTATTACATCTTTCAATGTGCCCAATGAGCTATTATCTAAGTTTGGTTATGCCCCACATGTGCACTATGCAACATTTGCCAATGTGCTACTATCCAACTTCTCTTGTGCCCCATATTGGTTAAGCGTCCTACATGTGCTAATCTATTACACGTGACACATTTCCATCTTCTCTTGTGCCCCACGTACTAATATGCCACATTTACCACCACTCATCTTCTCTTTCACCCCACGTGTGCAAAGCACTCAACATGCACTATCGTGACACATGTGCCATTGTCCACCTTCAATTGCTCCAAATATGCAACATATGCCAATGGTGCTAATGTGCACAAGTATAATTCTAAGTGCCTACGTTTCGAATAGGCCACTTGTGCGACTGTACAGCTTCAAGCACTTCACATGTGCCACAATTAAGCGTATCCCACATGTGCTAATCCGGCATATACTAGTGACTACTTAGAACTTTTTCTTTAAGAACTTTTTTTTTTTTTTGGTCAAACATTAAATTTGAAAATATAGCCTCAATTTCTAAGAAAATCTTGTTGAAAAACAAGCAAGGGCAATAATGGTTAATTTTTCAGTGCCACTATCATCTTCAAGCATCTTACATGTGTCATATATGCCAATCTAGCACATGCTAGTCACTACCTAGAATTTGTTTTTTCAAGAAAATTTTTTGTCTTGCCAAACAACAAATTTGAAAATAAATCTTCAATTTCTAAGAAAATCTTATTGAGAAACAAAAAAGGGAAACAATGTTTACTTTTCTAGTCTCTCAGGAATAAGGTTTCCCAAGAAACTTTTTTTTTTTTTTTTGTTCACATGCTTTCCTTGAATCCAAACAAGTCCTTAAATTTAAGATACAAGAGGAAATGTAAAATGCTCAGTTAGACATATGTTAAGCCCAACAAAATATAACAAGTGGGACCCACCTTTTGGTGACCTAGATCATTAGTATCATGGAAGCCACGGTGGATTGGATTGGAGGTACCCAAAAGACCCTCCATCAAATGACAATAATCCTAACCATCGGATTTCATGCCATTAACCGAGGACAATTGGTTGTTATTGTCCATTTTCATTAGATGGGTATGATCACCCAATAAAGGGAGATAGGCAATGGCCCATATCGTGAAGGAGGCCACCTGATCAACAGCATTAGTGGGCAGAATAGAAAGCATTGGTTATCTCCATTGGGCATTCTATAATACATGAAATCAGGAAGAAAATGAAATGGCAAATCAATATCAAATACTAGTGTTAGTTGTTAAGATTCACCTCTTCTGATGGCGGACTGGCTTCTGTATTCCATAGTTGGACAGATCTCAACCAATCAGGATTCTTTGTGGCTTCTTTAGTCGTCTCCTTACTCTTCTCCTCTTCTGAGCTTGAGCTCGGCCTAACAGGAATGAATTCCTCTAAGACGGGCCCATCACTTGAAGTCCCTTCAAGGTCAGACCTGCTAGGGAAGAACGATGCTGCTTCCATTTGTTGTCTACAGTTCTCAATAGCTGTTACATGGAGAAAAAAGACTAATTAATTCAGTTTAAGGTAGGTGCAAAGATTGAATCCCTAACCTCAAATATCATGGATTTAAGTAATGGTTTGGGAGTGTGACTTGTTTGGGGATCGAAACCAGTCTGACTCGCCCATATTCATATGGTGACAAATATCGTTTTGGACCAAAACTGATATGACTTGGATGATACCAAGTCGTATAAGGTGATGCATATTGGTTTCCGACGACACTTCAATCCATCATGAGCATCTCCTTAAGCCTATTTGGATCATGGGAGAAGAACAGTAAGCGGATGTAAGTGACTTAAGATAAGCTGCTTATGCCTTAAGTAACTTATCTTGATTTCTACTTATTAAACTGAAGTGATTAAGTTTATATATATATATATATATATATATATATATATATATATATATATATATATATATATATATAAAAGCTGCTTATAATTGATCAAAAACCAAACTTACTTATCTCAAATACGTTACTTATATATCTACTGTTGAAAGCAGAAAAAGTAACTTATTTGGTGGTATTCAAACGGGCCCTAAGGGTTTTCCATTGTTTGCTTATATATAGCTAACACACACATGCATGCACGCACATATATAACGACAATCATCAGTCTTTTTCTACTGTCAGATGTTCATATACAAGATTCGAGGTTATCAATCATCATTATTTAAACCTTATACCAATTATTGTGCATTGATCATTGAAGAGGAATAAAAAAATTCACTTGCTATTGAAACAAGACTGCAAATATAAAGTGCATAAAATTTCATGTTACGAAACTGCTCATGGAATGTCAATCGTTGAATAATCATCACTTTTCTTTTTCTTCTCCCACAACCCCAAAAGGTTTAGTTAGAAGAGAATACATCATTTGGGAATTTGGTGAAATACTTTTCATCAAATGATATTTTGTTGGTTTCATGTAGTACTTAAAATGAACAGAATGTTTATGAAGGCCAATCATCCACATCTTGTGAGCTAAGTTCATCCATATCCCATTTTTAGTATTTTTCCACTTAAATGTGAGGCCATATACAACATTTGTAGAATAAGTTTATTCTACTACTCTATTTGTGGGGCCCATTATGATTTGTGCATGGAGTCCATCGCATCCAAAAGAGTTACGCCACCATGAAAGTGGGACACCTTAAAAATAAGGCAGATCTAACCATCATATTGGCCACAACAGAGATTTGGAAGTTTCTGGGCGAATGGTCATTGTTTTCTATGGTGGGGCCCACCTAATGATAGACCTGATTTTTTAGGCATCCCACCATAATGGTAGGACTCACTCGATGCGTTGGTTGGATGACATAAACATAACACAGTCGACCCCACAACCGTTTTGTAGAGAGAGCTCCCTATAACCTAGGAAGTTTTCCTCTTACCCATGTCTGTGTGACCTTATAAATGAGTTAGATGGCAAATAAACAATCTTATCGGCCCTAAGAAGAAAAAAGCTTTCAAGTGCTAAAGTATAAAACCAATGTTTGCTATGACATGGCCACTTGAGCTTTGGATTTGCCTCATTTTTTGCCTCATGTCCTAACATGTTCCGGTAAAATGGATAGACGGTGTGAATATGTTACATATATCACGGTGGTGCCCATAAATTTAAGCCATCCTTTTCATACTGATTTTCAAGATGGAAATACTATTTTGTGTGAAAATGAAAAATCAAACAACCCCTTAGCTAATAAAGTGTGTCCCATCTAAGGATTTTTATATCTTGACTTCATTGGTGAATTATCTTGGTGAGTTATACCTGATTAACGGTTTTGCTGAAAATATACACACCATGACTCCACAAACAAACCCATGACTAGCATCCTATCCCGTTATTTCCTTCGATGTAGCTCACCTGAGTTGTGCATCTGGCTGATTTTTATCTCCAGAGCCTAAAATAAAAGATAGACAGACAGAGTGGACCACCAATTTTAAATCCACCATGATGCACATGTAAAATTGTCCTCTCTCGTGTGGCCCACTTTACCTGGGGCCCACCATGATACACGTGTTTTGCATCCAGACCGCTATCCGTTTCGCAAACTTATCTTAGGTCATAAGCCCAAAAATGAAGCAGATCCAAGGCTAAGTGAAGCATACCACAGTTGAGATAATGACACCCACCGTTGAAACCTTACTAGGGCCCACCACGACGTCTATTAACCATCCAACCTATTGATAAGGTCACACAAACCTAGATGAAGGGAAAACATAACTATCAGCTTGATCGAAACCTTCTGTTATCCCCAACAAGTTTTCAACGGCAGGCGTTCAATCCCCACTGTTTTCTTTGGTGTGGTCCACTTGAACTTTGTACCTGTATCATTTTTGAAGCCCATATCCTAAATGAGCTCTAAAAACGTTTGAACGGCATGGATAAAACAAATACATCACAGTGGGCCCCACAAATTCGTGCCACGGGAGCTGCAGTCAATTCGCCTCCGATTTTCCCCGCCAGGCTCGAAGACAGAGGATAGAACCCAATGGACGGAGTGGATTCTACATACACAACATGGTGGCCCCACAATCTCAGGTGTTTTACGCGTTGCGTAAAACAGATATTGCAGAGGATTCCGCTCAACCAAAAATGCGATTTGAACGTACTTCCAAACGCCCATCTGAATCGATTAATAACGCAAAAAAATCCTGAATTTCCTGATCGCATTCAACGCCATCAAGAGACACTACTCAAAATCAAACCATTTTCGCAACGATCCGTACCTTGTGTTACGATCTGCATGGTGAGAGGAAGTTCGCGATGGAAGACTTCGATCTTCTTCCGCTCTTCCTCTAAGGCGTCGATGTAATCCTGAAATCGCCACCCTGTGTTCTTCTCCGTTTGATATTCCATGGCCCAGTGCTACTTCTAGATGGATGGCCCAGATTGAGATTTCTCAGGTGAAGAAGATCAGAAATCAAATGAGAGGATTTTAAGTGTGAGAGAGAGAGCGAAGGGGAGGGGGAATCGAGGTCGGGGCGTCGCGTACAAAAGAATCTTGGAGGCATTGAGGATGTGAATATTCGCGTGCGATCCTCTCGTGTCTCCGCCGGTGATGACGTCAGCACCTGAGAGGAGGATAAGATCGAAGTTCTGGGCCCCGGAATATCCTCACGGCCGTGATGAGACAACCCTCAAATAATGAAACCGCGCGCGTGAGGTTGTGGGTTTTCCTCGCAGTACACGTGGTTTCTTAGCGCACGTGTATTTCATCTGTGGCTTTTGGTTGTGGTTCTTTAACAAGAAGGGTGATTTGGACGGTGGTGATTTTTGGATAAGGTGTCATCAGTTTGAGGAAGTATATTTTAGATCTTAATTTGAGTGGTTGTTATTTAACAAAGAATATTGACGGTTATAATAGTCTGATCAGATTTTATTTTTTCAATTTAGTGGACCCACATAATTGTCAAGAATATGTACGGTTCCGATTAACTGATAACTCGTCCATGCGAAACAAAGTATGCGACGTACTTAGAAAAAAGTCCATCGCGACATACGTAAAACGAGGGAATCCTGTTACCGTGCCTGCGTTACACGTGGCCAGTAGGTCTATGGAAATCAGGGAAGTAATATGATAGAACTAGGTAGTTGGGTGTACATGATATACCCACCTTTCACCATCCATGTGGAATATTTTCCGGTAGATCACGACCGTTCATCTTGTAGACCATGTCTAGATGGTCCATTATTGAAAATCTAAAATAATAGAACAAATCCTATCATCACTTTCTCTCACCTTTGAATTTCAGCCGGTAAGTGTTTACTCCTTTTGCCGTCGATTTGAGGACCACCGATCGAATTTTCAAGAACATCATTTCTATGATGAAGTTTTAATCATGGCCCACTAACAGAATATACAAATAGTTGAACGGTCCTGATCTTGTACTTACCTTATCACCTCTGATTGTTGGAAGGTAGTTGGATCATATGACAGGGACGGCAGGTCATATCAGACAGGGCACCTACCCTGTGGCTTTTGAGGATTTCAAGGGCCATATTTCCACTACCGGATATTGTTTTTTTTAATTATTATTTTTTGTTACTCGGGAACCGTATGGCGCTTGATACGCAGGCACTCGGATATTTTACAACTTTACTTATAATAACACTGGCACAAAGTCAGGTTATCCTAACCTCGGATTCATGAACAATTGTTTATTGAAATAAGATGGTTTGATTTTTTTTTCTTTCTTCTCATTTTTAGCCGTCCAATACATGTCCATCAATCCCCTATTTTTATATGAAAAAGGCATAATTGTTGGCTCGTGATATCTCTTAACTGAAGAGCACGTTTGCAACTTTTAAATGCGTGGCTGTCATAGGTATTGCATATGCGGCAACTCCCAGTGGTGCGTCTGCGGCTGTCCACTAGGGCCCATCCTTTGAGATGGTGCAATGCTTTGAGCTATTCATAATGATATTAATTTGGGGTTTTAAGAGCCGTTGATTTTTTTTTTTCCAATGTCCTTGTTACTATTCAATCTGACTACTTTGATTTTGATTAGACGTGCGCGCATTTATTGAGTGCTGAGCTTGCTGGAGTCATATTTCAGCCATATATGATTTGAATCAAATTGAACGCTTGCTGATTCATATATTGAATTGGCAGTATTAGAACCAGGTGTTAGAAAATTAACCTAACTATTCAATTGATTCATACATTGAATTGGCAGAATTAGAACCAGGGCTTGTTTGGCCAGGCAGATTGGATGAGATCGGAAAGGATTGGAAGATAGATCGCGGAATTGGCTAGGCGTGCCAAACAGACACGGGATCCTGATGCCGGGATATAGCAATCCCATGGACCTTAAGACAATCCACGAACATCACCATCATTACTTTTAAATCACATCCAATCCACCTTAATCCCTTCAAAATTGCCTGGGACATGTTTAGTTTGAGGGATTGAAAAGAGTTGGAAGGTTTAATTTCGGGATTGGCCGGGCGTGCCAAACAAACCGGTTATAGCAATCCCATAGATCTTGCACCAATCCACTGACGCAGCATCATTACCTTGAAATCCGTGCAATCCACTTGAATACCATTCAATCCCATCCAATTTGCCCGGCCAAAGAGGCCCTTACGAGTTTCAACACCCGGTAATTCGAGTATCCATGGGTGGTGAAATCCCACTACGGCGTGAGTGTGTGGGGGTGTATGTGCGTGTGTAAATAAATAAATAAATAAATTGACCACCGTTAAAAGTATTTAGGAGATTTTTGAAGGAAAGGTTAGTCCTAATGAGTCATTTTCACCAATAAGATAATAAATTTTCTTTTACCGGTAATAACTGTGGGTTATATTATCTTAACAAAAAATTTTAAATAAAAAATTAAAAAAATAAAAGCTTAATTACCAATTTTATTAATTGTATAATAGAATAAGATATAATCATTAAAAGTAAAGTAAATAAGCAGAAAATATTACACACGATGATCTATGCTAGCGATATAACAATGGTCTCGATGATACTCTGCACCTGGACCATCATAAGCCGGTAGTGAAAAATACTAGCTAAACAGTCAATGTAAGGTCAACAGGTCATGATGGGAGAATTACCAAATAACGACTCGTCAATAATTTACGGATCCAACGAGGAGATCGTACATATTTATACTAATGTTCATAATTTATGGATCCAACGAGGAGATCGTACATATTCATACTAATGTACTGGTGTACTACAGCAGTACGCTCGACACTAGATTATTCTATGTGGGAGGTATTGGATAGTACACTTTCTACAACGATGCACCTGCTTGTCAAAAGTTATTCATCTTGTTTATTCACCTATTCACATATGTTTGGGGCCACTGTTTTATGCATATGCCAGCCCACCTGCACATTAAATGAGCCCCACCATAATGATGAGATGGCCTATCAATCACTAGCAAATCACATCATGTAAAAACTCTAATTATTATTGGACCATGCATATCATTGAGGGCAAATCCATCTTAAAAGTTACTTTGATTTAATGGTCTATTACTTGTACTAAAAAAGGTCTGGTCGTTAATTTATTTGGATGGCCTATAATGTGACAATGACCTCTAATTGCCCCCTTTTAAAAATCAATCTAATATAATGATCCTAACCATCTATCCAATATATAGGAAATGGATAGCTCTTTTTTGTTATATTATAAGAGGTTCTATTGGTGATATATACTGACCTTTGATCAAGCGGAACAACCTTTTGTTGTCATTCCCTCATAAAAATTCACTTTGAATGTACGATCATAACCATGTGATCAATGGCTAATATCCATATTTATCATGCCAATATTCATTATCCATCATGTGGGCCCACCTTTGGATCACCCACCCCTTTTATGCATGATGTATATAGTCCTTCATGGGGAATGGTCTGCCACTCATCCTACTTAAAAGTCACTTTGATGATATGATTCTCATCATTTGATCAATGGCTAGGGAAATGGATGATCCATATTGAGAATAGTAGAGAAGTTTTACTCATTGATCTAAACCGTCCATCATATGAGGTCCACTTTGATTGCCTGTCCTCTTAAAAGTTGGTTAGATGGGATATGAGCCTAACCATCCAATTGATGGAAAGAAAAATGGATAATCCACATTGATTAAAATAGACATTCAGTTGTTGATCTAGATCATCCATGACATACAACCCACCTTTGATTCCAAACCTTCCAAAAAATAATGTTTCCATTCAATCAATTGACAGAAAATGGTATATTCTTATTATACTAGAAAATGGCTCACCATAATGTGAGGCCCACCATCAATTGTCGATCCAATCTAAAAATTAGGCTCACTTTCATCATATGGGGTCCACCTCATCCCTCTTAAACATGACTTTGACCGACTATCATAGCAATCGTACCAATGATAAAGAAAATGGAGATTATGTGGAGGTTGAGAACTATTCTGAAGTGAGAAGCCTTTGGTTTCCAACTCCACGAATTGGAGTTTTTCCTACTTTGTTTTTATTTAATTAACAAGTTCATGATTTGTATCTTTTTCTAACTTCGTAAGTAGTGAATTTAACAATTATGGTTAACCCAAACACATTAATCACCTAATTCATGAATTTGGCAATTAAAAATTTACTAAAATCATAAATTTGGTGCCCATCCAAATTGGCCTGCAAACTAATTGTGTGTAGAATTTTGCTAAATTATCAATTGGATAATTAAAATTTGACAAATCACCAATCAATAGAGTATCTTTTGAATTTAAATTGTGCCTTGTATTGGTTGTATTGTATGAAATTGTGTCGGTTGTCTAACACGACACCATACGCTATGCTACAGGCCTACAAAGTCCAATTGGGGGGGGGGGGGATGGGGAATATGTGTAAATTAAAATCAATTAATACTTAGGCTTCCAAGCCAAGTTGGTCCAAGTACATAAACTACAACATATACAACTAATTGAGCAACCTGTCCATGTGTGAGATAGATATCTTGTGTATGCATGTGCGATATCAATTAAGCACTTAGCATATAATATAAATATGTATTCATATAAATCAATCAAAACCCACAAGCATAAATAAAAAAGATACACAAATGATAATCATAAACAAAAACATACATAGTAGTTCGACTAATTGCACTCCACTTTTGCTGAACACACTCTTCTTGAGTGTATCGGATTTCATTATATCGAAGGTTTCCAATAGGTTGACCTCTAACCTTCACAGTGATTTTACAAGTTCACCACAAAACTATACGTACACACCTATATCGGTGGTCCACGTACACACCTATGTCAGTGACGGTCCTACATAGAGACCTACACATAATCACGTGTGTTAGTGGAACACGTTTCCACCCATATCAGTGGCTCCCGTGGAGAATTACTTGGCTTTTTATCGGCTAACCAAGAATCACTATGATCCTAATCTAATGACCTATGTATACTCCGGTCGGAGGCTCTCATGTATGCACTCACGTCCAGTGGTAGTCCTACATAAGAACCAACGTACATTCCTGTCAGAGATGGTTCTACATAAGGACCTAGATGAATGTGGATCTCAAACTCAATGAACTCTAAAACAACAACCTTGTTTGTTTGATTGAGCATCGTTGATACGTCTTCTCTTCTTGAATTCGCTTCTCTTATGCTCCCTTGATAATTGAAGTGGATCTTCTTTCACTTCTTTGAATCAGCTACCGGCAACAAGTTTCCTATATATTAAGATGCTAGGGTAATGGGAGAGATGTTGAATCTCCTACAACTATGAAATAGTTTATTCTAAGTATGGATTCACTTAGATGGGTATTTTAGAAAATTTAGACAATGCTTTACGTATAGGATTGTGTCAAATCTCTAAAAAATTAGAGAGAACATGAACATTTTCATAATGAAGCTTGGAATACTCATTAGAGTGATTAATCATTAAAAAAAAAAGTGTCATAAATCTCTTTAGATTGGAGTCTAGGAGAGGGATAATGAGTGAGGAATTACCTAGACTCTAATTACACAAAAAATTCATCAATTTGCCCATAGCAGAACGGTGTGGCTAAGCGGATGAATCAGATTCTCTTGGAGAGAGCCCAGTGCATGATTAGTAATGCTGGGTTAGGTAATGAATTGTTGATTGAGGCCGTTAACACGGCTTGTTACTTGGTGAATTGGTTTCCTTATACAATTATTGAATGTAAAATTTCAGAGGAAGTGTGGAGTGGTCAATAGGTAAACTACTCGGGACTGCATGTATTTAGTTATGATGCTTACTCTCATATACTGTCAATTAAGAGAGATAAGCTAGACCAAATTGCTAAAAAGTACATCTTTGTCGACTATAGTAATGGTGTGAAGGGGTATAAGTTGTATGACCGGTAACACGAAAAATTATCCTTAGTCATGATGTCGAATTCGACGAAGGATCCTTATTCCGTAAGGATGAGCACAAGGAAGCGAAAGAATTGATTGTGGACATCTACATAGACAAATATGAGACAGGCTGGTACAGAGACGTAAACAAAGGTACAAGAGCAGGTGGAGAAGTCACCTGTGAGAAGGAATCTACCGAGGGATTACAGGTTACCAGCGAGATACAAAGACGATTCAAATGTCGCATTTTTCCTTATTATGGATAAGGGAGATCCGTCTACTTTTCAAAAGGCGCTTGACGATGCAGATGCCGAAAAGCGAAAAGCAACAATGAATGATAAGATTGACTCATTGTACAAGAATGAAACATGAGAGCAGGTGGAGTTTCCCGTTGGTCAAAAAGCGATAAGGTGCAAGTGGATCTTTAAGAAGAAATATGATAGGTACAAGGCAAGGTTGGTAGTGAAGGGATATGGTCAGAGAGAAGGTGTCGACTTCATTGAGTTATTCGCACCGATATTAAATCAAGTATCTATCATATTCGTGTTGGCGTTGGTTGCCCAATACGATCTTGAACTTGAGCAGATGAATGTGAAGACTACTTTCATTCATGGGGAATTGGAAAAGTAGATCTAAATGAAGCAACTAGAAGGTTATGAAATACAATGAGCAGATAACAATGTTTGCAAGTTGAAGATGTCGTTGTACGGCCTGAAACAGTTGTCTCAGCAGTGGTATAAAAAGTTTGATTCTTTCATGGCGAGTCAGAGGTTTACTAAGAGTGAATATGATCATTGTGTCTATTACTAGACACTAAGTGATGAGAAATTCATTATCCTGATTTTGTACGTCGATGACATGCTTATCGCTAGTCATAACATATTTGAGATCGACTTATTGAGGACTCAATTATCAGGGACATTCGAAATGAAAGATCTAAGGGCTGTAATAAGGGTTCTTAAAATTAACATACACAGATACAAGAAGATGAGCAAGCTATGGTTATCTTAGGCGGAATATATTGAGAAGGTATTGATAAAGTATGGGATGGACAAGGCAAAGCCGGTCAATGTTCTTCACGTGGCTTACTTTGAGCTATCTTCAGAAAAATGTCCTAAAACAGATGAAGAAAAGCAGGATATGTCTTGTGTGCTTTATTCAAGCGCAGTTGGCAGCTTGACATGCCATGGTCTTTACAAGACCGGATATTTCATATGCGGTGGGTGTTGTTAGCAGATACATACCTAACCCCAGCAAGCAACACTTGAAGGCAGTGAAATGCCTACTTCAATACATTCGAGGTATGCAGGACTATATCTTATCATTTGAAAAATCAGGGGCCAAGTTAGTAAGATATATTGATTCTGATTATGTAAGGAGTGTTGATAATATAAAGTCAACTTTCGGTTACTCTTTTGTGCTAACGTGTGGAGCGATCGGTTGGATATCGAAGTTCAGTCTGTGGTGGCTCTTTCCACGATCGAAGTTGAGTATATGATAGTGACAAAAGCATTCAAGGAATGTGTTTGGTTGAGGAAGATGATAAATCAGTTGAAGATTCATCAGTAGGCCGGTCAGTCAATTGTAACAGCGAAAACATGATCAATAAGAATTTTATTCATCACTCGTGTGCTAAACGTATTGATGCACATCATCCTTTTATCTGACAGGTGCTTGAGGAAGGAGGCGTGACTCTAGAGAAGATTCACACGAGCGTGAATCCGACTGACATGCCTATGAAGGTAGTTTTTACAAAAAAGTTCAAGTTCTGTGCTACTTTTCTGGGCTTAGCGAAAGCGTAAATGGAAGACAGAGTATGCATGAGAAGCGATGGTGGAGCTATAATGTAAGGCAACATTAGAGATGATGATAATGAGCTATGAAGATTGAAGACATGGTGGAGATTATTTTTGATGTCTTAAATATGTGAATAACAATGTTTGTCGATGCCATCAATAGACCACTTGATTCCATCGAGCAAACGTCGATGCCATCGACAGGTGCGCAATATCATCAGAAAAATCCAAAAAATCCATGTAGGTTGTTGGAATGTTTTGGTGTTGCTACTCGATGTCATCGAAGTAAGTTTGATGCCATCAATGTCTTCGATGGGTCTGTCTATGCCATCAAAGTCCTATCGAGCGCATGCAAAGTTGCGTAAGTACGGGATTTGTTTCTTATTCCGATTGTGATACTATACATATCGGGTGTAATCAGAATTTAGAGAAGAGGAGTTCTAGGGCTTTCTAATTCGTTTCTAAGAGTTTCAAGGGTATAACTTGGGCTTGTGAGGTAGATTAGAAGCTTGTTCAAATAGATGACTCTTTATCTCTTGTAATTTCTGCTTTTATAGTGCATACTCGTCAATTTGTGTCATGGTTTTTTCCTGAAAGGGTTTTTCCACATAAAATTCAGATTGTTTGTGTTTGCACTTGGTTGTGCGATTACATGTACTTTGCTTGATTCAACTCTATGTGCTTCTGCTGTTTCCCAACAAAGATGTCTCCGAACAAGTGACCACTACTATTAACCCCTACCAAATGTCACAGTCAATCCTTTGTTGATTGTACCGGAACTAGCCCCATATCAACACTAAGGAGAACACTGAGAAAGTACACTTCAAAGTGTGTGGATGAGAACTTGTCCCTTAGCAAGATGCTTCGTTGGATGGAAGAGATGAACAACTGCTTCATTGATGTTCTTATGGAAGAAGTTGCTAATGGGTGTAGGAGCGGAACTGGCTTTAAGAATGAATCTCATAAGCCCGTGGTCGACAATATAAAAACCACATTAGGATTGACTATTACTACGAAGAATGTAATATACCGACTCTGCACTGTTAAGAAACTATACTTTATGACTAGAGACCTAAGAATGCTAATGGCCTTAGTTGGGATGATGATTTGAAAATTGTTGTCACAACAGACGAAGTGTGGACTGATTACATACGGGTTAGAGACTTTCAACTTTATCTCCCACTATTCATTATCTTAATTTTGAAAACCATTAATACCTTGTTATGATGGGATCTATTTTCTTTATGTTATTAGTGCATCATTATGCAAGGCATTTACGACGAGACCCATGCTAGGATATGATGAATTAGAGTATCTATTTGGGAACGATCGAGCAATATGTCACACATGCACAACTAAAAACATCCCAGAAGGTATTCAAGGTAGGGGAAACAAACACCTGACAGATTCGGCCAATCAAACTGTAGACCTAAATGATGATACGCTCATTTTATCATGTAAGAACTATGGGGATAGTGGTCCTGACATTTGCTGGAGTTTTGACAATAGGGAGGACTTCAATATTCCTACTCCTAGCCCTACGATGAAGGGAGCGAACTCTTCCAATACCACAAGCACAATCAACTCTCAAAAGCAAGCAAAAGTCCTCTGTCCATAGGACATGGTTGGTACTAGGATGATTGGCATGACGAAAGCAATGAAATCTATTGATATTATAATGAAGCAAGGTAAGGATTATTCTAGGATTGGTGATATAATTCTAGGATTGGTGATATAATTCTAGTGTTGCATGAGGTAGAAGGCCCGACTGTGATGGATGTACTTCATGCGACAAAGTTCCTCTTGAAGGAAGAAGTGTACGGTGTTGTTTTGCTTAATCTGCCCAAGGAAACGAGGCCTAATTTCCTAATGATATTACCAAATGTAGATGAGGCGAACATCTAATGGGCTGACATAGTGAATGGTTTCCTGGTTATGACTTTTGGGGTTTTTTTTTTTTTTTTTTTTTTTTTTGTGGCAAAAGGTATTAGCTTCTAATGCCTATGGTAAATATTTTGGACATATTTTGGTTGGAAATGTAGTTTTATATATCTTTATGGGTGATCTTTTTGTTTCAACCGCGGATATATATGCAGCATATATAACCATTGATGTTGTTAGTGGTGATGAAGTAGTTCTACCTTTCAAGTGACAAGACGATGTGGATTTACTTACTCTACTTATGATACATATGTACGTTAGTACATGAAAATTAACCATGCAGTTGCATACATGCTATATTTGTGCACTTATAGCATTCATTCTTGGCTTATGTATTTATTTTCACTCTTGCGTGAATGTGGACATACACCCGACTTTCTATTACATACTTTTATTTGTACATTGATGATGAAATTGTTCATTGTAAGGTAATAATAGTGTTTGATCTTGGATAACATATGCTCATTCGTACAAGATTGTTTATTCACTATAACATTCAATTCTTAATTATGTTGAAAATGATACTTTCATATGAGAAAAGTGTACGTAGTGATCAATGGAAGGACTCCCAGTATCTACTATACATGGGACGAGTGCAGGGCTCATGTCGATGGTTATACCAGGACTCGGTTTAGGTCAGACCAAACTGCCGAGGAAGCCATTCATCACATGGGGAACAATCACCAGGGAATATGAATATCCCAACGTTCTGATGGGGGAGTTGCCAGATGAACATGACAATGATCATTTCAACCACTCCCACATCTACTATCCCCAAATTTTCGGTGCCATGCACGCATCCGGATGTACCCCTATGCATTTCGAGGTTGGTGAGAGTAGTCCCATAGGGGATGATGGATGTGTCATGCTTGGTTTCATGTGTACCTTACTGGTATTTATCATAAGCATACCATTGATATTCTACTGTTGATGGAGGTATACGATATGTGAAAAATGTGGTGGCTTTTTATGGATGTTGACAGACTGGTGTTCTTGTTATGATGTTGTTATGTTTTGTGGTTATGTCTTCTTTTTATTGGTTTGGGTGTATTGGCATGGACCCTACTGACTACATTTGACATGGACCTTAGGTCTGATACCATGGTCTAAAATCTTTTTGGATACTGTTATTGCATAGATAGTTGTACAACATGTGAATGAATATCCTCTTAACATTTTATTTTTATTATTTTGGGATGCATTCAAATGTCTACATGTATGGCTTTTAGCTTTCTTATAGTTACATGTCAGGAATGCTAGAAAGGAAAACATGGTGATGTAAATAAGAATTTAAAGTTGTGATACATGATATTACAACCTTTCCAAAATAAAGAAAACTCTGGACTCAGCGAAAATATTGCAGCCCGGGACTGCCTACATCTCATATTATAGATGATGAAACCATTCTCTTTTTTTCCCTTTTTTTTTGAGTGGGAATTGGATGGTAACACTACAAGGACTTAGGTAGAGACAGATGAACTTGTCAGGGGCTCTACAGGGCTACCCTAATTTAAATATTTTATCTACACCGTCCATTTGTTGCTGACAGATGTCTTAAATCTGGTTAACCTAGGCTCAATGACATTGAACGGGCTTCGATGTCATCGAAGCCAGTTTATTGACATCGAAGCCAACTCGATGCCATTATGTATTTATTATATTTCCACCTCTGGTCGCTGGACATATTTTGTCATTCTTCGATGACATCGAAGGTTTTATGCAGATTTTCTGTGAAAATGCGGATTTTGCTTCCTATTTCATTTTGGTTTCTTTCTAAAGCTATATAAAGGGATGTAAACGGGATTGAGATGTATTCTAAGGCTTTAGAAACTATTCTTAGGGTTTCTAAAAGGGTTCTAGGGTTTTCAAAAGGGTGGAGCAAGGTGAGATTTGAGGATTGTTGAAGTCCGGTAAGTCATTTCTCTTTGTAATTTCTACTTTCATAGTGAAGATCTGTCGCTTTGTGCCGTGGTTTTTCTCCGAAAGGTTTTTCATGTTAAATCTTCGTGTTCTCTTGTGTTTTCTTAGTGCTCTTGGATTGCTGTCCTAGATTCATCTTTGTGTGATTCCACGGTCAAAACCCCAACCAGTGGTATCAGAGCAATCATTGGGACACAGATCTGAATCTGTAGGATTAGCATTAATGGGAAGCACTATGTGTGATATTGAGAAGTATTTGGGAAAAAATAACTTCGAGTTATGAAAGATCAATATGATCAGTTCCTTAACAAAGCAAGGTGAGGATGGTTCTCTTGAGGAGAGAAAGTCTACTATGAGTGATGAAGAGTGGAATACTCTTGATAAGAAGTCCTTATCCTCAATCCGTTTGTCTCACGGATGAGGTCCTCTACAATGTTTTGAGGGAGAAAACTGCAGCTGGTTTATGGGCGAAGTTAGAGGATATTTGTGCTAAAAAATTCACTGAGAATCGCTTACACTTGAAGCTTTAGTTGTTCACCTTCAGATTGACAGAGGGTGGAGATGTGAAGGCCTACATCAGTAATTTTAATGAACTAATTTACAAATTGCTGGACATGGAGGAAGTGATCAAAGATGAAGATTAGGCATGTATATTGTTGAATACACTTCCGGCATCGTATAAGTCATTCAAGGACTTATTGTGCACTGGAAATAAAACCCTAAGTGTGGACATCGTTATCTCAGCCCTTCAAGGGAAGGTCACGAGAAAGATGAACAGTGGCTGGGGGTCATATTCCGATGCACTGTTTACAAGGAGAAGAAATGTCGAGCGATGTACAGGATCTTCAAGACCTAGATCCAAATCCAAGGGCAAGGGCAAAGGAAAACTAAAGTGTTGGAACTGTGAGATAACTGGACACACAAAAAAAGGATTGTACTAATCTAAAGCAAAGAAAAAAAACCCAAATGCTTCTTTCAGGGAGGCTAATGTTGTCACATCTGAGGAAGAAACAAGTGGAGGTGATGTTCTGTCTGTGTTTATGGTCGGACACTTGCATGACAATCTTGGAAATGAGTGGATCCTTGACACAGGAGCATCATATCACATGACTCTCCATCGAAGTTGGTTCCTCAGTTACAAAGAATGCGATGGTGGACAGGTTTTTATGGGCAATGACAATGCCTGTAATGTTATGGTTATTGGTACTGTGAGCATCAATATGTTTGATGGGATAGAGCGTACCTTGACTGATATCAGACAAGTTCCTGATATGAAGAAAAGTCCGATTTCTCTCGGTGCACTCGAGACTATAAGGTGCAAGTTTACTGGTATTGATAGTGTCTTTAAAGTTTCAAAAGGGACACTCGTGGTTATGAGAGGCAAAGGTACGGAAACTTTTACAGGTTAATCGGGAGCACTTCAGCAGGTGGAGTGGTAGCAACTATTGCAGATTTCACGTCTGTACGTATGTGACATGCTCGTCTGGGCCACATGAGCGAGCGAGGCATGAAGGTACTATCTGATTGTTGTTTGATTCTAGCTTTTGAAGAATTCTGATTTAGATATATGCGAGCATTGTATCTATGGTAAACAATCTAGATTATCTTTTAAATCTGAAAAATATGTATGTAAGGGAGTGCTTGATAATGTACACTCTGACGTATGAGAGCCATCACTAGAAGTTTCTATTGGGGGGTCGTCATGGTTTGTTTTATTCATTGACGACTACTACAAGAAAGCTTGAGTTTACTTCATAAAACGTAAATACAAAATTTTCACCATATTTAAACAATGGAAGACAATGGTGGAAAAATAATCAGGGTAAAAAATAAAGGTTTTAAGGACTAACAATGGTGGGGAATTCACTTCCACTGAGTTTAATGAATATTGTAAGGATGAAGGGATCATTAGGCACAACATAGTGCACCACACGCTTGAACAAAACGGTGTGACTGAGTGGATGAATCGGACTCTCGTTAAAGGGGCACAGAAAAATGTTTGTAGGTTAATGAGGTCATTGTATGGCCTGAAACAGTCGCCTAGGCAGTGGTATAAAAAATTTGATTATTTCATGTTGAGTCAGAAATTTACTCAGAGTGAATACGATCATTGTATCTATTATAAGACACTGACCGATGGCAAATTCATCATCCTAGTATTATATGTTGATCGCCTGTCACGATATGTCTGAAATCAACATCCAGAAGACTCAGTTATCAAGGACATTCGAGATGAAAATCTGGGGGCTGCAAAAAAGGTTCTCAGCATAGATATTCATAGAGACAAGAAGAGAAGCAGGCTTTGGTTATCACAGACAGAATACCTTGAAAAGGTTCTGATCAAGTATAAGATGGACTAGGCAAAGCCAGTGAACATTCCCCATGCAGTTCACTTCAAGCTTTCCTCAAAACAATGTCCTAAATCAAATTAGGAAAAACAGGTTATGTCTCATGTGCCTTCTTCGAATGCGGTTGATAGTTTAATATATGTCATAGTCTATACAAGACTAGATATTTTATAGACAATCAGTGTTGTAAGCAGATACATGTCAAACCCCGGCAAGCAACATTGGGAAGTGGTGAAATGGCTACTTCGATCGAGGTACGAAAGATTAGGTCTTAAGTTTTGAGAAGACAAGAGCAAAGTTGGTAAGGTATGTGGATTTAGACTACGCAGGAAGTGTGGATTTCAGAAAGTAAACTTCAGAATACTTGTTTATACTAGCAGGTGGAGCAATTAGTTGGATGTCGAAGCTTCAGTCCGTGGTGGCTCTTTCCACGACCGAAGTAGAGTATATGGCAGTAACGGAAGCGTTTAAGGAAGGTGTCTAGTTAAGAGGCATGATAAATCAGTTGGGACTTCAGCAGGAGGCTGTGCCGGTTAATAATGATAGTGAGAGCACTATCAATTTGGCTAAAAATTTTGTTTACCACTTTCGTACTAAACACATTGATGTTCGTCACCATTTTATTCGACAGGTGCTTAAGGAAGGAGATGTAACACTGGAAAAGATTCACACTAGCATGAATCTAGTAGACATGCTCACCAAGGTTATTCCTACAGAGAAGTTCAAGTTCTGTGCAACTTCTCTGGGCTTGGCGATGACGTAAAAGGAGAACGGAGTGTTCACGAGAAGCATTGATGAAACTATAATGCAAAACAGAGATAAGAGAAGAGTACAAGAAGCTACATATTTGAAGATTGAAGACATGGTGAAGATTGTAGCTGACAGATGTCTTAAACTGTTTAGCCTGGGCTCGATGACATCAAGCAGGCTTCGATGTCATCGAAGCCAGTTCGACGACATCGAAGCCAACTCGATGTCATCGAAGCCAGTTCGACGACATCGAAGCTAACTCGATGCTCTCGGGTATTTATTGTATTTCCACCTCTAGTCGATGGACATATTTTGTCATTCTTTGATGACATCGAAGGTTGCTTAATGTCATCGATGGTTTTACACAGATTTTCTATGGAAACGCAAATTTTGTTGATTTTGCTTCCCATTCCGTTTTGGTTTCTTTTTAAAGCTATATAAAGAGATATAAACGAGATTGGGAGGTATTTTAAGGCTTTAGAAACTATTCATAGGGTTTCTAAAATGGTTCTAGGGTTTTCAAAAGGGTGGAACAAGGTGAGATTTGAGGATTGTTCAAGTTCGGTAAGTCATTTTTCTTTGTAATTTTTGCTTTCATAGTGAAAATCCATCGTCTTGTGCCGTGGTTTTTTCCCGAGAGGATTTTCCACGTTAAATCTTTATGTTCTCTTATGTTTACTTGGTACTCTTGGATTGCTATCCTAGATTCATCTGCGTGATTCCACCATCAAAACCCCCACAACATTTATTTTTACGTCTCATTTCAGGGCATGAGCCCAACCACAACACATGAAGCAATAGGGTTTGAACTCCTACCGTTAAAAACTTCATAGGACCTACCCTAGCGTTTATTTGCCATCCAACCCATTCATATAGACCTGCATGAATGGTTAACATAAATATAGACTTAATCCAAAACTTCCGTGGCCCCCAAGAAGTTTTCAATAGCAGCCTTTCAATCCACTCCACTTCCTATGTTGTGATCCACCTGACTCATACCCTAAAATGATCTTTCAAGATAGATTGATGGTGTGGATAAAACATATACCTCACGGTGAGCCCCACATAGCCCCTCACACAACCGTTCATTTCTAACTACGTTCTACCGGAGGGAGTACCTATTTTGCGCTTGCATGTCGCCGGACACGAAGGCTCCGCACTCAAAATGGTTGCATGAGTTAAAATTGCAAATAATACCCATTCACTGCTGTTTTTGGAGTATATCAAACGCTCCACCATAAATTGCATTTCATGCCGGAAATTTCTCTTTCTAACGTTGTAAACTTGTAAACGATGATTGCCTATTTATTGATAAATACACATGTTTTTTTTTTTAAAAAAAATTTATTTTTAAGACCTACTAAAACATCTCGCTTATCCGTTGTAATTACAAATGTAAATAACGATAATTACTTCATCCCGCATTTACTTTGTAATTTGAAAATCAAACAGGTCCTTGAGCTTTGGATCATACTCTGGACAACGTGGCAAAATGAATGAATGGCGTGGATAAAATCACATACATCATTGTGGGCCATGATGAATGATTGAATGACAGTAGCCGTGGAATTAAATCATAGAAATCCTCTAATGGGACGCTAGGATCATCAAGCAGTTCAATTTTTGGAATATCTCATCCATAATGGGCCCACCAAACTCATCTCCCATCTACTGTCAAATTGAAAATTTTAATCTCTCCATGGACCTTCAATTTAAGTTCATGTGGCACTGTGAGCATGAGACAGATGCGGCCCACCATGATATTTTTTTATCCACGCCATCCATCCCTTTTTCCAGCTCATTTTAGTGCATGAACCCAAAAATGAAGCAAATCTAAATATCAGGTGGACCCCACCACAGGAAACAGTGGTGATTGAATGCCTACCATTAAAACTTCTTAGGGCCAGAAACGTTTTGGATCAAACTGATACTTGTGTTTTGTGTGACCTAATCAACAGATTGGATGGAAAACAAAACATTACGGTGGGACCTAGGGATATTTTAATGGTGTGCTTTCAATCACCACTTTTCTTGTGGTGTGGTTCACCTGAGATTTGCATCTGCTCCATTTTCGGGATCATGCCCTAAAATGAGATGGAAAAACGGATGGATGGCCTGGATATAAACCCACATATCAAGGTGGGCCCCACAGTTCCGGAACCACAGAAGTGCATGAGACCAGGTTAGGGCTGTCACCGGGCTGGGCCGCTTCGGCCCGGATTTTGAGCTGTTCGGGCTGGCCTATTCAAAAATTTGATTTTTCCGGGCCCATTGACACCCCTTGGCAAAAAAAAAAATTTCTATCCGTTGATTTGGTGATCAAAGTCACAAATTGCGGGAACCATTCTATATGGTATCTGAACGACCTCAAAATAATGGGCCCCATCAAATAATGGGCTCATCCAACGGTTGGATTCTAACAATCATCTTCTTTTCTTCTTGATGTCTTTGGTAGGTTTGTTAGTAGGCCTCATCATGCATGGTAGGCCCATCTATTCGTTGTGGCCCATGCCACACGCCACAAGTCAGGTGGGTCCATTTTATCAGGTCGGTCCCCTTGTTTATGCGTTAGCTCATGTGGCCCACGACTTACACATTGAATCCAGACCATCGATCAACTGTCGCAGACCCAATAAATGTGTAGACCTGAGTTCAGGCCACCGTCCATATGTGAAGTGGGCCAGCTGATGATCTGCCTAGATCACACACATAAACACCATCCTGAAGCACGTGCCTGTACCATGTTAAACGTGCTTGTTGCATTCTCTTCAAAGCACACGTGTCAATTGTATAGTGTGGCAAGGTGGGCCACATGGTATGTGCTTGGCTTGTTACATTGAAGAGAATCTGTCGGCAGGTTATTCTAACCATTGATTTTATTGCACGAGTGCGGCCTAAAATGATGCATTGGCATACCTGATTTTTGAGGCAGGTTGGTGGGGCCACGACTTCTCAAAGGCCCGTTTGATTTTTGTCGTTGCATCCATTTCATGACTGAAGCAGGAGTTCAAAGAAAAGAGAATGTAAAGATTAGTATCTTCTTCCTTGATGGCTAGGATCCATCGAATTACATCCATATGGGTAGTGGATAAGGGCGCGGATGATTTCCTAGGACACTAACTCCAACAGTGGGCTCATAGAGTTTTGTGAAGTAGACATGGTACATACATCATCCTTCTCACCGGAAGTAAATACAAAAGGTTTTGCTTATATTCGTGATTTTACACTAATCATACTGGGTTGGGCTGTTGATACAAACTACACAAACTAACATAGGCCACATGTATGGATCACACCATTCCTAGAGCTGGCAATGGGTCGAGCTCAAGCCATGTGAATAAAGGACCCTGATTGCAATGGACACAAACACCTCAATTTCCTTGTACCTGAGGAGGAGAGCTCATCCAATGGGCCAGATAGCTTTGTGTGTTAAAAAAAAAAAACCATCCATTTGCACATATCAGTTGGCTATAATCGATGGTTGGTAGCTACAATAATTGCTTCTCCTCTTTATAGGGCTTCCAATCAATGAGGCCGTTAGGTGCTGTAATGGTTTCTCTTCTGTTGGATTCTTTTGTGTTTGTTGTAGGTGGTGTGAACAGATGTTATGCTACCCTCTCTACCGTAAGTGGTGTGGTAGCTACGGTAGCTATTTCCTTCTCTGTTGTAGGGAATGAGGCATTTCTTTATAATTCATTTACAACTCAAGAGAACTTTTAAGCATCCAAACAACCTTTAAAATTGTCCCAATGGTGGTTCCCAATTTAAATGCATTGTGAACAAAAATATGCATATTTGATTATTTGATTAAGTGATTGGGGTGGACATTATTGGATGGTTAATAATGAATAATTCATTGGTCTTATTAGAAGTTAATATTATGAATAATTAATTAATCTTGAGACTATGGCTTAAAACTGGATTCCACTGTATAGTCCATTTAATTTGAGTTAATATACACAATGTGTGTAATTTCTAAGTGCATGTGAATTAAGCATCACAAGCTCTCGTATCTCTCTCAATGAGTAAGGGACTAAAATCATGTGCAACAACACCTATTGAAAAATGCCTTTAATCTAGGTCCAGTGGAGTTTGGTCGAGGGTCGATCGAAACTCCATGTGATGTTCCTAGTCGATCAAGGTTTGATTCTGGTCAACAAAGAGTCTCTGTGATATTTTCGGTCGATCGAAGGTTAGGTATGGTCGATTGAACGGATTGCGTATGTTTTAAAAAGTGTGGGTTTTGCTTCTTAATCTTATATGGAAGTATATAATGGGGCTTTTAATTACGATTTGGGTATTGTAGAGAGAGCCTACATGATTTCTAAGATTTTATAAGAGAAAAGCTAGGGTTTTCTTCTCTGTAAGTTGTTTCATCTTTTCTAACTTTCTGATTGTAGTGGATTGTGTGTTGCTTGGTGCCATGGTTTTTTCTCGTAAGGGTTTTTCCACGTAAAATCTTTATGTTTCTCTGTTATTGCTCGATTTGCATTTATCTATTCACGCGTTTGATTCATTCTAATGTTACTTCAGCGCCTAATATGTGGCGGCAACAAGTGATATCAAAGTGTAGGTTTTACGTTGGGTTGTTTAAATTGAATCTGAGACATGGGTTCGAATGTAAAGTTTAAGACGAAAAAGTTTACAGGTAAAAATTTGAATTATGGATGTTGAAAGTGAAAGTCCTCCTAATTCAGTAAGGGGTGTCGCAGGCGGTCCTTGGCAAAGCAAAATGTCTTGAAATTATAAAAGAGGAAGATTGTGACGACATAGAACAGAAGGTGATTAGCGAAATTTAATTGTGCTTGGCCGATGATGTCCTTTATAATGTTATTTATGAGACGATTACTATAAGCTTATGGGTGAGGTTGAAGAGCCTCTACATAACGAAGCCACTCTCCAATCACCTAAATCTGAAGAGACAATTTACACTATGAAGATGGTGGAAGGGTCAGATCTCTCTGAATATATTATTGCCTTCAAAAACCCGTTTGCAAACTAACAAGTGTGGATGTGAAGATTGACGAGGAAGACAAAGCTCTAATATTGTTGACGTACCTTTTCTGATTCCTATGAGAATCTAGTGGATACTTTGTGCCATGGTAGGGATACCTTAGACCTCAATACCATTATCTCTGCCCTTCAATCAAAACAAGAAAGAAAGAGCAATGACGGGGAAGGTACTTCTTCAGGGGCACTGGTGCAATGGGAAGATCATTTAAACGAGAGAATGGTAAGTCACAATCGATGTTCAAGTCGAAGGGCAAAGGGAAGTTGAAGTGTACGTTGAAATTTGGTAGGACATGATATATGAAGAATGACTGCACAAGTCTCATGACCCAGAAGGGTGAGAAAACAGGCGATTCGCCGAAGGAGGCCAATTCAGTGGAATCCATCGATGAGACGAGTGGCTGCAACGTATTGTCTATGTTTAAGGTGAGACACTTGTATAACAAGTGAATTCTGAACACGGAGGCATCGTATGACATGTGTCCTCATCGGAGTTAGTATACCTCATATAACGAGTATGATGGTGGCATGATTCTTATGGGCAACGATAAGGCCTATAAGATGATTGAAATTGGTTCAATTCGTATACTAATGTTCGATGGGGTGGAGCACACTCTAATAGATGTGAGAAACATTCCTGATTTGAAGAAAAATCTAATATCTGTGGAGCTCTTAATATACTCGGGTGCAATTTCTCAGGTTATAATGGTGTCTTGAAAGTTTCAAAGATGGCACTCACCGTAATAAAGGCACAAAGAAGCGAAAATCTTTATGGGATGATTGAGAGCACTGTATCGGGTGGAGTTATAGCGTCTATAGCTGAATCCATGTTAGCACTTGTGTAACACGTGCGCCTAGGCCACATGAGCAAGCGCAGTATAAAGGCACTACTCGATCGTGGTTTAATTCCTACTCTCTCTTTTTTTAGATGTATGTGAGCATTGCATAAACGGTAAACAATCAAGATTATCATTTAAAATCAGGAAACATATTAGTAAAGGATAGCTTGACTATGTACATTCTGATGTGTTGGGGCTATCGCTCGTTGCTTTTTTTAGGAGGGTTGTCATTTTTTGTTACATTCATTGACGACTTCACTATAAAGGTGTCGGTTTATTGTTTAAAATATAAATTTGATATGTTTGTCACCTTCAAAACATGCAAGGTTATGGTTGAAAAATAGTCAAGGCGAAATGTGAAAGTTCTACAGAGAGTACTTTGAAGGAATTTAATATGTTTTGTATGAACGGGGGATCATGAGGCATAACACAGTAAGGTATACACTAGAGATTGTTGAAAAGTGCCTTTAATCTAGGTCCAGTGGAATTCGGTTGACCGAAACTCCCTGTGATGTTCCCAGTTGACCGATGTTTGATTTCGGTCGACTGAGGTTTGATTTCGGTCGATCGAGAGTCTCTATGATGTTTTTAGTCGATTGAAAGTCATGTGAGGTTGACTAAACGAAATGCATAAATTTTAGAAAGTATAGGTTTTATTTTTTAATCTTGTACGGAATCGTATAAGGGGGCTTCTATACACGACTAGAGCATTGTAAAGAGAGCCTACATGATCTCTAGGATTTTATAAGGGAAAAGCTAGGGTTTCCTTATCTGTAACTTGTTTCGTCTCTTATAACTTTATGATTACAGTAATTCGTTTATTGCTTAGTATCGTTGTTTTTTTTTATTCAAGGATTTTTTTTCACATAAAATCTCTATGTTTTTATGTGATTGCTCGATTTTCGTTTCTCTATTCACATATTTGATTATTCTAAAGTTGATTTCGCACCTAATGTGTGGCGGCCACACACAACAACACATGTTTTACTGGAAGCATATTCATGGTGTGTAAATGTGGTGTGTCGATGTCACTAAGTTATGTGGGCCACGCCATGATGTATGTGTTCTATCCACGTTGTCCATCCATTTTGCAAGATCACTTTAGGGCATGGGCTCAAAAATAACACATATCCAAAGCTCAAGTGGAACACACCGCAAACAATATTGGAGACAATGACGCCTACCATTGAAACCTTCTTAGGGCTCATCATGATATTTATTTGTCATCCAACTTGTTCATAAGATCTAAGAACTTAATGACGGAAAAACACAAATATCAGCTTGATCCAAAACTTCTTCTATGGCCTCAAGAAGTTTTCAATGATAATGATAAGTGTTCAAAACTCACTACTTTTTGTGATGTTGTTTACTTGAGCTTTGGATGTTACTCAAATTTAGGCACATGCCCTAAAATAATCTTGTAAAATAGATAAATGATGCGGATATAAAACATAACTTAATGGTAGGAAAACACAAATATCAGCTTGATCCAAAACTTTTATGGCCCCAAGAAGTTTTCAATGATAAGTGTTCAATACTCACTACTTTCTATGACATGGTTCACTTAAGCTTTTGATCTTATTCAATTATAGGCACATGCCCTAAAATAATATCTTAAAATGGATGAATGATGCAGATATACACATACATCATAGTAAGTCCCAACGTAGGTGGTATGTTGCAATCCACTTCCTTTCTATTTTACTAGCACATAAAACGCTCAAGATGATCCATTAATGATGTATATGTGAAATCTAGCCGTTCATTGGGTGCTTATGTGCAAGGGTGTGATGTAGAACGTGTCACGAATACGTTCCTAGCATAGTTGGGCCAAAAGAAGATGGACCGTAAATTAAACATAACTTTTGATCCGAGTGTCATTACGGGGCACACAACCTATCAATCTTTACTGAAACAGGCCATCCGAGGTGAACCGACCCACAAAGTGGGTTGCTTCTATCCTTTTCGTCAGAAAATGCGTGCTTTCAGTTCAAAAACAAATTTGTAGGAAAATTTTACCATTTTTAGTCATTTCAATTTTATTTTATTTTTTTCTATTTTTAGAGCTTTAGATTTTCTTCCCTTTTAGAAATAACTTTTAATTATACGAGGACTCTTCTAAAGAAAGTTTATTTGAAATTTCTATTTTTAAAAATTAGGCATTAGAAGAGTTTTATTAGAATTAGGATTTTTATTAGAGTTAGAATTTTGCCATTCTTGGTAATTACGAATTTTAGTTTATTTTTTCTTTATTAATGGTGTAAGGAGACGCATTAGACGATTATCAATGATTCATTAATCAATTTCAAATTTATTAGAATTTATTTCTATTTTCTGCTTTCTTTCCTCGTGGATTCGAGAAGTCTCTGTGAGGAGTCCAAAGAAGTTCCGTGGATTCGGAATAGTTGTCCTCTTGAGGAAGACGGTGCTCGACCTCACGTCCTTCTCTGTGTCAATTTGGTATCAAAGCGAGGTTTCTCCTCGGATCAATGACTTCTAACGACAGGTCGGGCAACAATCTCATGGGCGGTGTTGTAGGAAATTTACTTTTAACGGCGGTAGCTTTCGAAGCAGCGCAACGAGAAAATCGGCAAGCTATGCAAGGGCTACAGGCTTCCATCGACCACATGGCAGATCGTATAGCAGAGGCCTTAGGGCAACTCCGTGTTCCTGATGGTGATCTGCCGCCAACAATTGTTGACACTCGTAATCACTCTGATCGCAAAATGGTGCGAACAGTGAACCACAGGATCACTCTTGAGAAGGTGAGATCCAATAACATGATTCCACAATATCCTAGACGAGGTAGTGATCGGATGAATCGAAAATACAAGATGGGGGTCGATCTTCCTAACTTCAATGGCCAACTTCACATTAAAGATTTTCTTAATTGGCTTTCTGAAGTTGAGCGATTCTTTGAATATACGAAAATCCTTGAAGCAAAGAAGGTTAAGCTTGTGGCCTATAAATTGAAGGGCGGAGCTTCAACTTGGTGAGAACAACTTCAACTCGAGCATAGAAGACAGATGAAAGCGCCAATTCGCACGTGGCCGCGAATAAAACAGTTATTGTGCATGCGATTCCTCCCCCGAGATTACGATAAGATATTATTCCAACAAAACCAAAATTATTATTAGGATAGTCGATCAGTAAAAAATTATACAAAAAAATCCTATTATTGGTCCGCGAGAAACAACTTCATCGAAACGAAATCACGACAGGCCACAAGATTCATAAGTGATAAATATATGGCCTCTATAGGAATGGAGAACCAACCCAAGACTTCTAAAGTGGAGGGACAATATCTCATAATTGAATAGGCCTTTGTTAAACAATCTGAGGAAACAGGAAATATATATCCATTAGTTGAAAAGAAAAAACATGTGGAGCCTGTGAATATCCTAGAGGATTTGGAACCAGTATCGCAGGAGTTTAAGAGGGTTGTGCTCGATGAACTCCCTAATAAATTACCTCCCATACGAGATATACAAAATAACGTTGATCCCGTCTCAGGGGTAAGTCCGCCTAATTGCCCCAATTATCAGAAAGAATATGAGATCTTGAAGGCAGATATGAAGGAACTGATTGATATTAGTCAAGTCAAGAAAAACATGAGTACATGTATTGTGTCAGCTCAAGAGCTTAATGGCAAGTACAAAAAAAGGGCTAATGAACATCGGCGCAGACTCATGTGCCAAGTCTCTTAAGTAACTCGAAGACAAGCTTTTTCAAGTGGAGGGTTCTAATGTAGAACATGTCACAGATACGTTCCTAGCATGGTTGGGCGAAAAGAAGATGGACCGTAAATTGACCATAACTTTTGATCTGGGTATTGTTACGGGGCGCACAACCTATCAATCTTTACTGAAACGGGTCATCCGTGGTGAATCGACCCACTTTGTGAGTCGTATATGTTCGTTTCCTCAGAAAACGCGCGCTTTGAGCTCAAAAACGAATTTTTAGGAATATTTTACTATTTTTAGTAATTTCGATTTTTAATTTTTAAATTTTTAAATTTTTAGAGTTTTAGATTTTCTTCCTTTTTAAAAATAACTTTTAATTATACGAGGACTCTTCTAAAGAAAGTTTATTTTAAATTTTTATTTTTAGAAATTAGGCATTAGAAGAGTTTTATTATAATTAGGATTTTTATTAGAGTTAGAATTTTGCCATTTTTGGTAATTACGAATTTTAGTTTATTTTTTCTTTATTAATGATGTAAGGAGACGTATTAGACTATTATCAATAATTCATTAATCAATTTTGAATTTATTAGAATTTATTTTTATTTTTTGTTTTCTTTCTTCATGGATTCGAAAAGTCTCTATGGGGAGTCCAGAGAAGTTCCGTGGATTTGGAATAGTTATCCTCTTGAGGAAGACGATGCTCGCCTTACCTCCTTCCCTGCATCAGGGCGCGTCCAAAATATCTGGCTGATTAAAAGTTCGGTTGGGCTGCTGCACCAAAGGAAATAATTTATTTGTGCCCTCACCGTGTCGCTGGTACGGGTTTTAAAACTGAGGCAGGTCGAAAGTTCAAGTGACCCCAATACACGAAACGGTGGAGGAAATAGCGGGGAGAATGATATCCACCGGACGTTGAAACCTTCTTGGTGCCCACAGTCATGTTTATCTGTCATCTATCCTGTTCATAAGATCACACGTATATGAATGAAAGAAAACATTAATATTAGCTTCATCTAAAACTTATGTAAAGAAAATATTAATATCAGCTTCATCTAAACTTATGTGGCCCCACCAAGTTATCAACCGTAAGCATTCAATTTCACTTCTGTTCCTTTGGTGTGGTCCAGTTGAGCTTTGAATCTGTCTAATTTTCGAGCTCGTGCCCTAAAATGAGCTAGAAATGTAGTTGGACGGCGTGGATAAAATACATACATTACGGTGGGGCCCACGGAGCTTGGACACCAAAAATCTGGCTGGTGCTGACGTCACCGCCTACCGCGTCCTGCGGATTCTCTTTTTTCATCATCCTTCCTTTGACATGAGTGTGAATCTGCCTGATTTAATCAGACGCGGATTGCATCCTACCCTGCCCGTCTCCAGCTAGGAACAGGCAGCAGCTTAGCCACCATGATGTATGGGTCTAATCCACACCGTCCATCTATTTTTTTCATATCATTTTAGATGATATGCCCAAAAACGAGGAAGATCTAAGGCTCAAGTGGACCACACCACAGGAAGCAGCGGTGATAATGATTCTCACCGTTGAAACTTTTCTAGAGTCGACCGTGATGTTTATTTTCCATCCAACCTATTCATAAAGTTACATAGACATGGATTAAGAGAAAACACAAATATCAGTTCCATCCAAAACTTCTGTGGCCTCTAGAAGTTTTCAATGGTGAGAGTTTAATCCTCAGTTGTGTAGTCCACTTGAGCCTTGGATCTGCTTAATTTTCGGGCTTTTACACAAAATGATGAGAGAAAAAATGGATGAACGGTGTGGATAAGACACATACATCACGATGGCCACTCAAACCTGCTGCCCGTTCTCAGCTGGAGACGAGCGGGGTAGGACGTAATCCGTGTCGAGGGAATCTTAATGGTGGCCTCACATAATCACCGACTGAGGCATCTCCCACGTGCAACGAGTTGGCACGTGTACCTAGATTCAACTCTTTAGTCTCTCCCGGCGAGAGTCACGCTAGCATTTTAAGAAATCTGAGGCGATTCACACGAAGCTAGATTCGTGAGGCGATCTTCAGCACACGTGGCACACGTTTCCGAGATTGATGCCGTTCATCAGATGGCGTTCCGGCAAACATGTCGTGGCTCTGGAAACAGGGTTGATCCACTTAATATGTGGCCCTAAATAACTAAGTGATTATAGACCGTTGGCTTCCTTTTTTCCTGAGAGTAATTCTCCTGTGCGACTGGTAAGCTTGTCCATCCAACGTCATTGCTGTTCCCTGCAGAAACCAATAAAAGATAACTACGTGTGATCTATATAAATTCACATGGAATATTTGAAAATATGCAGAGATATATATATATATATATATATATATATATATATATATATGGAGAAGATTTCTTGATAATTACAACTAGAGTATATCAGATAGTGTCACATATTGCTTGAGTGGCCGAAGAAGAAGCAATCGTGTTAAAGTGGTTACAGAACAAGTGACAATGAAAAAGATAAGCTCAAAGTGGTGGCAAACAATTATGATAAGTGACAGGTAGAATATAGATGGGTAAATCAAAACTATAAAATAGAATGCAAGAATAAAATCATCTCATGGTAGTACAAACAAATCAAATATACTTTTCAATTACCTTTCAAATTATCAATCAAATTACATTTCATAATGTAATTATTTACTTTTCACGTCAAACAAATTACATTTTTTAAGGTAATCTTTACTTTTTAACATGTTGTTTACATTTCATGGTGTAATTCATAGAATTTACCAAGTAGCTAGTAATATTTAGCTTTAATTTAAGTCTACGTTCATGCTCTGGATTCAGTTACTCAATTGGAAGGTTATTTTGTGGCTAATCTTCGCAACGGTAAAAATTTATTTCTCATTTTCATTTATCTGTATTGAAAAGTTTTTCTATATGGAAGGCAAAGGTGCAACCCATCGAAGACGAAATCTACACTCTAAATTTCGCCTGATTTGATTTTACATATTGAGCGAATGACTGAACAAACAATCGATTTCACTCAATTCTGACACAATACCCACACATCTAGTGCCAAAAACAATGAGCTAACCTATCCGATGCCGATGCCCTACAATGGACACCCTCTGCTCTACTCTAAGGAACCCAAAGCACCACACATGTGCAGTAAAAGGCAGAGTAAACAACTCTAGTACATGCCAGGTGGGCCATACTCGAAAGAGGGAAGTAGTAAAACTATGATACTATGGAAGAATGCGATGCTTGATATGCATTCATTAAGAGCCTGTTGACGTGGCATGCCAATGATTCAAATTAAACCACTCGAATGTGGGATGCGGATTTCCTGCGAAAAGGCTTTCGGAAGTTCCTGCATTGGGAACGCAGGTGAGACCCATTGTGATGTTTGTGAGAAAACCTTTTCATCCATTCATTTTAAGACATGAAGCCAAAATTGAACCGTATCCAATGCTCAAGTGGGATGAAAATGTTATTATCACTTACATAGTTGAAATATTCGTGGGGTCATGGAAGTTTTGAATCATGCTAATATTTGTGCTTTCAGTTTATACCAGTGGGAATGATGTTATTAACCATATGGATGACATGTAAACATCATTGCCGAAACCTAGGTTTCAACTGTAGAAATTTTCCTAACTACCTTTTCCTTTACTATGGCCCACTTGAACATTGGATCCTGCTCACTTTTGGTCTAATCCCTAAAATGAGCTAACAAAACACATCTAGAGAGTGGATTCCTGACAAACATCACGGTGGGCCCTACCTAAGCTTTCCGGGAAAGGCTTTCCCAGGAAATCTGCATCCTCGAATGTCGGCCGCAACTTGGATAAACAATAAGACAAAAATCTTACCTATTCGATTGCCAAGCTGCCCGATTAGTGGACAATTAACAGAAAGTGGAAATGATAAATATCCAATGGCTAGTATATATTAAGCTATGTTAGATTTGTTCAATTACTATGGTATTCGAATGGTGATCCATTCCGAGTGGATCCCTTAATTTAGACGGTGCAAATAGAGTTAGAGAATGCCACGTGTGTATATGTGTATGTAGGTGCAGCGTATTAAGTACCACTGACAGACACCCAAATCCATAGCTCAATTGGCAGACGTGGCTAACATGGGTGTGTACTAACAAGCTAACCCAAAAATAAAATAAAGTAATACCACTTGCAGAGCAACAAGCGAAAGTCACCGGCTGGGCGCATCTGGAGGGAGTGGATTAAGGAGAAATTTCCTACTGTACGACCCATTTATGGCCCACCAACCATTTGAAGCCCACCTCTTTTTAACCTTCCAAGTATAGTTGGGCATCGGACCGAGTCGGATCGGATTTGGTCCAACTCGACCAGATTCAAAATTTGTAGGTCCCAACCCGAACTCGATCATATTAGGAATCGAATCCGGGTCATTTAACTCGAACAGACCCGAACTCTTGCTGGCCTGAATCGATCCAAGTCTGACTCGGTTAGAAAAACCGAGTCGGATCGGATTGAGTAAGGTTCGGATAAAAACTAATGGACGGTGTGGATAAACTAAAAAAGGTTCAAGATGGGCCCCACATAATTTACTCAGTATGAAAAAATCGGATAGCTAGGGGCGGTTTGATTTTCTCATTGCAGCGGTAAATTAACGTAAATGCGTGTAAATAGTAATTATGACTGATTTCACCTGTTTAAAATATGTGAGGAATTACATCTCGAAAGCCGATCCACATAAACCATGTTACTACCGATTTAAATATGTGGGCCCCATTATGATGTATGTGACTTATCAACACCATCCGACTTTTTTAACAGCACATTTTAGGGTATGAATCCAAAAATGAGGCAAATCCCAAAGTCGAGTGGGCCACACCGTAAGAAATAGTGATTGTAAATACGTCAACAGTTGAAAGCTATTTTCTCCATAGGGCCCACATTGATGTTTATTTGTCATCCAACGTGTTCATAAGGTCACAGAGCCATGGATAAAGGGAATACAAAATTATCAACTTGATCCAAAACTTCTAGGGCCCTAAAAAAGCTTTCAATGGTAGGAGCTCAATTCACATTGTTTCCTACAGTGTGGTCCACTTGAGCTTTAGATCTGCCTCATTTTTTCGGTTCAAGCGATATAAAATGAGCTGGCTAAAGGGATGAACGGTGTGGATAAGACACACATATCATGGTGGACCCCACAAATATAATAGTTTTTTCCTCTAGTGACGTAAGAGTACTGTACATGAAGGCAGTTGTCAATATCACCTCAAAAATAAGCTTCACAGGTAGATAGCTTCTTGCAGAAGCTTTACAAGACAATAGCTTCTTGAAGAAGCTTTGTAACTCTTGTGGTCGGTGTTCTGTGAGGCCCACCATGATGTATGTGTGTCATCCATACCGTTCATCTATTTTTATATATCATTTTCTGATATGAGAAAAAAAAAATGAAGTATATCTCAATCTTAAGTGGACCACATTACAGGAAACAATGTCGAATGAATTTTGACCATTAAAAACGTTTCGGGGGCAATAAGAGTTTTGGATCAAGCTGATATTTATTGTTTCCCTTCATCTGGGTCTTTATGACCAAATCAACCAATTGGATTTCAAATAAACAGTACAGTGGGCCTTCGGAGGATTTTAATGGTGAATATACGTACATTTATTATTGTTTTGCTGTGGCGTGGCCCACCTAAGATTTATATCCCTATTTTTTTTTCAAGCCCTAAAATGATTTGTAAAAATGGATGAACGGAATGGATGAAACACGTACATCATGGTGGGGCCCACAGAGCACCGACCATCAGCCACGGGGATAGTGTCACTCTTCACTGCCTTCGCACCACCGTATAGTGATCTAGCTACGTGTCGTGCGAGACGAGCATTGACGCTCCTCGAGCTCCGAGTTGTACGAACGGTTCAAAGGAGATCTACGTTACACGACCACACAGTGACGTATTTACTATATCTACACCGTTCATCTAATTTTAGAGATCATTTTAGAGCATTATCCAAAAAATAATCATATCCAAAGATCATCTGGACCACACCATAAATAGCAGTGGAGATAATGATTTTCACCGTTAAAATATTTGTAAGGCCCACCATCACGTTTATTTTACATCCAATCTATTCACAAGGACACAAGTACCTGAAAAAATATATTTTATAAAGTCACAGGTACATGATTGAAAATGAAAAACAAATTTTATATTGATCCAAAACTTCTGTTGTAGACGTCCAATCTCCCTCTAGTTTTTGCAGTGTGGTCCAGTTGATGGTTAGATCTGTCTTATTTTTTGTCTCAAGCCTTAAAATGAGCTCGCCAACTGGATGGACGGTTTGGATATAACACATACCTTGTGATCGTACCCACAAAACATGCTAACGTTACCTGAGTCCATTCGCGTACACCGATCAAAGATGCGATGCTCTTTCTCTTTCCCTCTTTCTCTCCTCTGTATATCTCTCTCCAACGGGTAAATCCAAGCTCCAAAACTTTCTTCTCACCTTCTTCTTCAACAGAAATAGAGAAGCAGATATGGAGAGAGAATCACGTAATAGAAAGATAGAGAGAGATAGGGAGATAGGGACGGGTTAAAGGGTAAATTGGGCGGGATTTTTTGGCGCCCGAATGTAAAGGTGATAGTAAAAAAGAATACACACACACACACACTAATATATGCGGTCCGAATTGGGTCGGTTCGAATCGGATCGGGTTCCTAGATCGGGTCAGGCTTGAACAGGGCCTATCCGAATTCGACCGAAATATTTTTCGGATCTGGATTACGTTCCCGATCCTGACCGATCCTGACCATTGGTTCTGTTCGAATTGGGTCGGATCGGGTCTGATCAGGCCGGATCCACCGGTTCGGGTATAAAATGCCCAACTCTACTTCCAAGAATACTCCCCTGTGTACGACCGACTTTTCAAGGGACCAAAATACCCCCGTCACTCGTTCCTTTCGGAAGCCGAGTGGCTGGTGTGTGAAGACGAGCGCTGACGCTCCTCGACATGGGCCCCACAATGATGTATTTATTATATCCACACCGTTCATCCATATTTCGAGATCATTTCAGAGCATTATCGAAAAAAAAAGAATCATATCCAAAGCTCAACTGGACCACACCACAAATAGCAGCAAAAAACTTGATTTTCACTGTTAAAAATTTCATAGGGCCCACCATAACATATATTTTCCATCCGATCTACTCATAAGGTCACAAAGACCTAGATGAAGAGGAAAAACAAATTCCATATCGATCTAAAACTTCTGTGACCCCTGAAAGGATTTCAATGGTAGACGTTCAATCCTCGACTGCCTTTTACGGTGTGGTCCACTTGATAGCTAGATCTGTCTTATTTTTCGTCTCAAGCATTAATATGAGCTCGTCAAATAGATGGACGGTTTGGATATAACACAGGCCTCATGATGGGACCCACAAAAGGAACAAAAATCCCTCAGAGGAAAATAAATAAATAAAAGTCCAGACTGCCGCAGTACGGCGGCAGTGCCGCCCCAGTCTGGCAAATTTTTTTTTATTTATTTTTTTATTTTTAGAAATTTTTTACAAGGAGGACTTTTTGCCCCTTACGTTTTTCTCTAATAAATAATTATGTAAATATATACATATAGGTATATAAAAATATTTTTCTATCTTTTAATTCATTTCTTTGTCTATTTATTTAACAAGCATATCTCCTGAAGTAGAATGAGTTGCCTAACGTACCACATGTGATTTTGGGGGTAGGAGAAGCTAATTTAGCCAACCAACGTAGTTATTTTCCAAGATTCCATCGGGTCGATGGTCAAAAATCTATTTCATTCACTTCGCAGTCAATTTCATTCATTCTATTCACTTCGCGGTCAATTCCACGCATTTCATGGTCAATTCGCTTTACTTCACGTTCATTTTCATGCATTTCACGGTCATTCTCGGCGATTCCGTGTTGATTCACGGTCATGTCCATGCATTTCACGGACAATTCCCTTCACTTCACGATCATTTCCAAGGTCAATTCGCTTCACTTCACGATCATTTTCATGCATTTCACGGTCATTCCCGGTGATTCCGTGTTGATTCACGGTCATTTTGCATTTCACGGTCATTTCCCTTCACTTCATTGTCATTTCCACGCATTCACTCAATTGTCATTATTTCCATGCATTTCACGGTTTTCGGTCAATTGATTCACTTTTCATGCATTTCACATTTTCACTTCACGGTCATTTTCATTATTTCACGATTTCGCTTCACTTCACGATCATTTCACACAATTTTTCCATGTTAATTCACGGTCATTTCACGGACAATTCCCTTCACTTCACGGTCATTTCCACGCATTTCACGGTCATTTCGCTTCACTTCCCGATCATTTCCATGCATTTCACAGTTATTCCTGGCGATTCCATGTTGATTCACGGTCATTTTCACGCACTTCACGGTCATTTCCATGCATTTCACGGTCATTTCCATGCATTTCACATTCCGGTGATTCACTTTGATTCACTACCATTTTCACATTTTTCTTCACTTCACGGTCATTTCCATGCATTTCACGGTCAATTCACTTCACTTCACGGTCATTTCCATGCATTTCACGGTTATTCCCGGAGATTCCGTGTTGATTTACGGTCATTTCCATGTATTTCACGGACAATTCCCTTCACTTCATGGTCATTTCCATGCATTTCACGGTCAATTCGCTTCACTTCACGATCATTTCCATTCATTTTACGGTCATTCCCAGCGATTCCGTGTTGATTCACGGTCATTTCCACGCATTTCACGGTCATTTCCCTTCACTTCACGGTCATGTCCATGCATTTCACGGTCAATTCGCTTTACTTCACGGTCATTTTCATGCATTTCACGGTCATTCCCGGCGATTCCGTGTTGATTCACGGTCATTTCCATGCATTTCACGGACAATTTCCTTCACTTCACGATCATTTGCATGCATTTCACGATCAATTCACTTCGCTTCACGATCATTTCCATGCATTTCACGGTCATTCTCGACAATTTCGTGTTGATTCACCGTCATTTCCAAGCATTTCACGGTCAATTCCCTTCACTTCACGGTCATTTCCACGCATTTCACAGCTATTCGAGGATTGAATATTGCAGAGACACATGTATCCATTTGCTGATCTCTCGAATTTACGGGGCTGAGTTGAACAAGTCAGGATCTGAGCTTCATTCCATCAAAAAGCTGTATTCTTTGCGGGAGCATACAATACAATGAGCTTCCCCTGACAGATTTCCAGCCATTGATGAGTTCTCACCTGTGCAGTACCTCCCAAAAAGGGTTTGACATAACTCTCTTCTTTCTAGGCTTGCTTCCATTTGTGCGTGTATCATTTCTGATAGAGTTTGATTGAGGGAAGCCTTCATTGATTGTAATATTATGATAGAGAGTTGGGTGGAAGTATCTACAAAATTCCAGCCCAAATCAAGAAATATATGTTGAATAGTGGTTGCTACAAACCCAACATGTTGAACGATTAAGCCATGCACTCAAGATTTTTTAATTCATTTTCGAACACTTGGTAGGAAAAGAAATGATTTCAAATTGCATGTATAAGAGACGTGGTTGTATTTGCAACTCTGCTTGAAAAGGATGAGAACTCCATCGGGAGAGATCTTCCTGCCTTCAGTGCACATTTCATGTGGGGATGAGATCCTCTACCAGAAGCGCTGGATTATCATTGCCTAAACTCTTCATATAAGTGGCACGTGTTTGTTAGTCTGAACAGTTCACTCATAAACAGCTCTCAACAGGACGATATATGATATGCCAAAAAATCACAGTGATTTTTGGCAATCCTTTAAAAAAAAAAAAAAAAAAAAGGAACTTGCAAAAAACCACTGATCAGATTTTAGTGACTTTCCAAACCAATTTGTGTAGTGATTAGGATTGCCCACCTGTTGTGAAAATTATACCCCATGTATTCATGGTTTCCCATTACATGGATCCAGATAATCACACATGTTGTTTATACAAATATAAAAAATGTGGGCTCCCGGGAGTAGTGAAATTTCTGTCATTCTTTGTCCAATGCAACGTGCTAAGACTGCATTAGTGGACTAAACTTCACCGAGATTGTGAAAACAAATGATGGATAATGTACCTAGCTTAACCATGCTAAGTAGAAGACTTGGCATCTTTTGTCCATGATGTCTAGAGAGAGGTATGATGATGGTAGTTTCTTTTGACGTTCAAAACTGTTCTAGGAATTTCTGCAATGAAAGCTGCTGTTTCCAATTACCTTAGTAAGGTGGGTAATTGTCCTGAAATCTTGTAGAAAATTTCTCCAAAACTTTGTAGCTCATGCCAATTGGACAAATTGCTCTTGAGATTGCGACCATAGAGTTGGAAACTTATTTTTCTTTTTCTTTTCTTTTTTTTTTTTTTTTTTTTGGGGGGGGGGCGCACGAGCTATCTTCTCGAGAACCTTTGTAATACACAATACACATGAGTGTTCAGTTTTTTTTTTTTCCAGAGCAGAGGGCATTTGAAGCATTACGTCTCTTGCCTCAGATGGTATGGGCTGAAAAGGCTACTGGAGAAAACTCAACACAGTCGGTCCAAGTAAGGGCCTGACTTCAGGGCCTTCTGGTTCTGAGTTTTTTAGGCCCAATCAACAAATGGGCTGATCCATGCGTGGAAATGACCGTGAAGTGAAGGGAATTGACCGTGAAATGTGTGGAAATGGCTGTGAATCAACACAGAATTGCCAGGAATGACCGTGAAATGGATGGAAATGACCGTGAAGTGAAGCGAATTGACCGTGAAATCCGTGGAAATGACCGTGAAGTGAAGGGAATTAACCGTGAAATGCGTGGAAATGACCGTGAATCAACACGAAATTGCCGGGAATGACCGTGAAATGCATGGAAATGATCGTGAAGTGAAGCGAATTGACCGTGAAATGCGTGGAAATGACTGTGAAGTGAAGGGAATTGACCGTGAAATGCGTGGAAATGGCTGTGAATCAACACGGAATTGCCAGGAATGACCGTGAAATGTGTGGAAATGACCGTGAAGTGAAGTGAATTGACCGTGAAATGCGTGGAAATGACCGTGAAGTGAAGGGAATTGACCGTGAAATGCGTGGAAATGACCGTGAATCAACACGGAATTGCCGGGAATGAAGTGAAGGGAATTGACCGTGAAATGCGTGGAAATGACCGTGAATCAACACGGAATTGCCGGGAATGACCATGAAATGGATGGAAATGACCGTGAAGTGAAGCGAATTGACCATGAAATGCGTGGAAATGACTGTGAAGTGAAGGAAATTGACCGTGAAATACGTGGAAATGACCGTAAATCAACACGAAATTGCCGAAAATGACCGTGAAATGCATGGAAATGACCGTGAAGTAAAGCGAATTGACCGTGAAATGCGTGGAAATGACCGTGAAGTGAAAGGAATTGATTGTGAAATGTGTGGAAATGACTGTGAATCAATACGGAATTGCCAGGAATGACCGTGAAATGCATGGAAATGACCGTGAAGTGAAGCGAATTGACCGTGAAATGCGTGGAAATGACCGTGAATCAACATGGAATCGCCGGGAATGACCATGAAATGCATGAAAATGATTGTGAAGTGAAGAGAATTGATCGTGAAATGCGTGGAAATGACCGTGAAGTGAAGGGAATTGACCGTGAAATGCGTGGAAATGGCCGTGAATCAACATGGAATTGCTAGGAATGACCGTGAAATACATGGAAATGACCATGAAGTGAAGCGAATTGACCGTGAAATGTGTGGATATGACCGTGAAGTGAAGGGAATTGACCGTGAAATGCGTGGAAATGACCGTGAATCAACACGGAATTGCCGAGAATGACCGTGAAATGCATGAAAATGACCATGAAGTGAAGCGAATTGACCGTGAAATGCGTGGAAATGACCGTGAAGTGAAGGAAATTGACCGTGAAATGTGTGGAAATGACAGTGAATCAACACGGAATTGCCGGAAATGACTGTGAAATGCATGGAAATGACCGTAAAGTGAAGCGAATTGACCATGAAATGCATGGATATGACCGTGAATGTAAGACCCGTATCCTAGTTCGTACTGTTCCGATGAATCCTGCGATCATTTCCGTCGAAGTCCGACAACCCGCGACTGATAATCGACGTTGCACACGACCGTAAGTCGTATCCTTTAGATTCGAGTCGGTTTAATCCGAGACCTGTATCATTGCGACCGCACCATCACCGCGGTTCCAACGCCGCGACTCGCACACCAATCCGAAACCCTGATCAGAAGATGCCGGCCGGCGTTTATTTCGAAGAAACGCCGCGCTTTTACGATCCCGAAAGAATCTCTACACAATGTCAAATCAATCCCATCAATCAATCAATCACATCAATCAATCAATCACTTCAATGTCAAGTACAAGCAACCCATGCTTTCTCTCTCCAAAGTCAACTCTTTCTCACCCTCTCTCTTACACACCCATACCTAGTCAAGTACCACATCCATCAACTCACATCACTCACTCACACCTCCTTACAACTCTCTCTCTCCCTCTCATTTCCCAACACATTCCAAAGCCAAGCAAGAGCATCCCCACGTCTAAGCTCCTAAGTGAGAGAAGAGAGAGTTTGTGTGGCCCACCATTCCCATTCCAAAACCCATCATCCTAGCCATCCATTTCCCATCTCCACCATCAAAGAGGAGCACAATGAGGGTGGCGTTCCAACGGACCGAAGAGATCAACCGGTGGGTGCTTTTAATTGTTAATTTTGTGATTTGAGGGACCACATATGTGGGACCCATCTTAATGTATGCTTTGTATTTTGGGAGGGCCCATAGTGGCGGGGTCCCTCCCCTTCTTACCGATCCCTCTCCCTCTCTCTCTCCCTCTCTCTCTCTCTCTCTCTCTCTCTCTCTCTCTCTCCTCCTTTCCTTGTTGTGGGCCACCTTGATGTGCAATATACCCGGGCCATTTATCCTGTGGACCGGTTCCGCTGTTCAACCAGGGCCCACCCTTGCTGCCGGCTTGGACAGACCCTGATGCAAGGAAAATACAAATATCACCTTGATTCAAAGCTGGTAGGACCACGCCACGTGGACCCCACCCCTGATGTGCATCTCTGCCCACCGTCCAGCAGGTCTAGATGACTGCAGAAAACAAATACCAGTCTGGTCCGTGTGGACCCCACCAAGAATTATGAGATGTATATGCCATATCCAAACTGTCCGGATGGTGGGAACCGCCACTGGACCAACGTCATCAAGCTCTGTGGGTCCCACCAGTTCAGCAAGTTTCGTGGGTCCCCCATACAACGGACGCAGAATAGCTATTGGCAGGGTGACCTGCCACTAGAGACCGTGTGGACCAGTGTGATGTATGTGTACATCCACACCTTCCGTCCGTTTTCCATGGCCGTGGGCCACTCACACGTGTGGTCCATATAAGAGTGGGCCCACCTAATTGTATGCTTTTCATTTTATCCAGCACCGTCCATCTGGACGGTGCATGTGATGCCCACCTGGATGTATTCAACCCCCACCGTCCATCTGCCCAGGACGGTGGGCTGAGCATGAGGTATTTGTTATATCAAACCATCCATTCATCTGGAGGATGTGGCCTCACCGTAATGTATTAGTTTCATCCACACCGTCCAGACATCTGGACGGTGCTGGAACGGCTGGACAGTGCCAGGCCACCGTGTGCGTGTGTTGCACACCTCGCCGTTCATCTGTTTTACTGGTGAGGATCACCACTGTAATGTATAGTTTTATTTGCACCGTCCATTCACTTAGCTGGGGCGTGCTGGAGCTTTGAACAGCCGTCCATCAAGCCAGGTGGAGTGGGACGCCACCATAAGTATATGTATTTGCAATCCAGCCGTCCAAGTGGTCTAGATGCTATTTTCTTTTTGAAATATATATATATATATATATATATATATATATATATATATATATATATATATTAAAAATAATGTCATATGGTGGGCCCTACGTGGGACCCACCTATCTGGGACGCTGATTGGCTGGTCTAACATACACCAGCCATGAGGCTGGTGTAATTGACGTCAACAAGTCACATGTGTAATTGACGTCAACAAGTTCTGGTGAGCCACGCCTTCATGTATGTGGTGTATTTACACCGTCCAGCAAATCTGGACAGTGGGCCACACTTTGATGTACCTGATCTCCAAGCCGTCCACCTGTTTGGACCACACCATGATGTATTTGTTTCATCCACACCGTCCAGACATTGCTGGACGGTGCTGGACATGTTAAGATGGTGTAGATTTACATAGGCAATGTTTGGATGGCGCTGATCATCATTAGTGGCCATGTAGAATGATGTGTACAGTGATACACATGTGCACCTACAACTATTTAAACGATTTTAGATGTAATTCAAGCTCCCATCTGTCAGGCCCACTTTGATATACTTGTAGCCCATGTGTAGGGCCCACCTATTGTTTGTTCAATGCCCATGGTGTTAGGCCCATTGATGTAGCCCACCTGATGTGTATGAGGCCCATTAGTGCGGTCCATTGATGTAACTCATTGTGATGTGTATTAGGCCCATATCATGCGGCCCACTGTGATGTATTCATGACCTTTAGCGAGGCCCGACGTGATGCATATGAGGCCTAGGAGCAGGGCCCACATGTGAAGTATATTTGAGACTCACTTGCGATGTATTCCAAGTCCATGGGCGAGGCCTTATGTGGTGTATACGAGGCCTGTTGTTCTGACCCATTATGATGTATATTGAGGCCCATTGGTGCGGCCCACGTAATGCGGTTCACTTGGTGTATATGAGGCCTATGTTGTGAGGCCCATTTGATGTATTGGAGGCCCATGGGTCGAGGCCCAATAGGGTATACATAAGGCCCATTGAATGTGATTCCACCGTGTTTTATGTGTTGACCTATATGGCGGGCTATGCCTTGGGAGCAAATGTTGGTTTGATGTCCACATTGTAAGTATAATGTTGGTTAAATGTCCGCATTACGACTCTCCCTAAGGCCATTGGTAGGCCCATACTTGTTGTGTGTAGGCCGTCTAGGCCCATCTGAGTTGTAAGGATAGTTCATCACCTTATAACATGCTTAGTGTAGCTCCATGATTCATACCCATACGCATCATATGTATGCTTGATATGAGGAATGTTTGGTTCTAACATGAGCCGTTAATTTCGAGACATTTACTGGGACTCCATATGAGATCGAGTACCCGACATGAGCGCATGGTACGCGCGAGATTGCTGCATGTTTGTACGGTGTGATTCATGCATCTCGCATACATGTTACTTGATCATTGTACGCCCTAGCGACATCGTGGTCGTGGCCTCCACAGGCATATCGTGGATGGCCAGACAGGACACCGAAAATGTTTGGTTCTAGCATACGGGCGTCATAGATGTCCCTAGGTGAAAATTCTTGAACCTCCGTGGCCAGGAGATGACTCCAACGTCGAGACCGAGTGGATATATGAGCGCACGAGGGCCGAATACCAGGAGGCCGCGTCTCCCACTGTGTCGCGGTCGGTTGGGAAGGGGCGTGACCTTACCCGCCTGAGTGAGGGGGCAATATCTAGGTTGAGTTTGACCACTTGAGGAATGGGTCCGCTATCGACGAGCCGGCCCGATTATTGCAAAGTGATAGTGAGGTCTCTTCCACTTACCCAAAGTTAATGCGCTTCGGATAGGGTGGCAAGTAGCGTAGAGTGTAATAGACCCCGGTGATAATCCTAGAGAGCAACCGTACTAATACGTGGACTTATTGAGCAGGAATTGCATACCCATTCATTCATTCATTCACTATTCACTCGGGCTGGTGGTGCGTAACTATTTGTTACGTGTACCTTCGCATGGCCACAATTTCGGTTGGGCGCGCGACTAACCTGAGATCAGGAGTTTACCACATTGTGTCTGACTATCCAAATTTAGGTATGAGACTGGTTTGGATAGAAGTCCCTTATGATGGACCCCATGCCTGTGATACTTCGTACTATCATCCCGACTTCACATTCCAGCATAGTTATTTCATTCACACCGCATATTACATTGCATCCGCAGTACTTATCATTTTGGGTTATTATGTTTTTGCACTTATATGGCCTAGATGAGGTTGATGGTATTCATGGTTCGTCAGGATTTGCATATTGCATTGCATCCTCAGCATCCGTTATTGTCTTGTTATGTTTTGCATCGCATAGCCTTGGTACGGCTGATAACATTCATGGACTTACCAGTACACTTCTGCTTACTCTGATGTCATATGATTCATGATCTTATTAGTATTTCTGCTTATCTCGATGATGTATGATTTATGTGCTTTATTGATACTTAAGACTTACCTTACACACACTTCCACCACCCTCTAAGCTTTACATAAGCTTATGCACGATAGATGCGTGCAGTGGCGTTAGGTTAACAGCGGCTTGAGCTTGGAGCATGCAAATGGTTTTTCTGAGTTTTGATTTTTGACATATGTATTTTCCTTTTAGCATTGTACTCAAATATTTATTCTAGTGGATATGTGATGATGGTGTTGTTTCGTGACTTGGTTATGACTTGTGGTTATGCTCCCTTACAAAAAAATTCATACTGAAAATCCTCCTTGTAGGATCCCAGGATCGGAATCTGGCGTATGGGCGCTGGGAGCTGAGAATGGGGTACTACGGAGGCTGTCGGCACCGGATTCGGCGATCGAGATTCCTATGAATCCAATTTCCGGGTTTAAAGCGTGACAGTGAAGTGAAGGGAATTGACCGTGAAATGCGTGGAAATGATCGTGAATCAACACGGAATTGCAGGGAATGACCGTGAGATGCATGAAAATGACCGTGAAGTGAAGGGAATTGACCGTGAAATGCGTGAAAATGACCATGAAGTGAAGGGAATTGACCGTGAAATGAGTGGAAATGACCTTGAATCAACACGGAATTGCCGGGAATGACCGTGAAATGCATGGAAATGACCGTGAAGTGAAGCGAATTGACCGTGAAATGCATGGAAATGGCCTGAAGTGAAGGGAATTGACCGTGAAATGCGTGGAAATGACCGTGAATCAACACGGAATTGCTGGGAATGACCGTGAAATGCATGAAAAAGACCGTGAAGTGAAGCGAATTGACGTGAAATGCGTGGAAATGACCGTGAAGTGAAGGGAATTGACTGTGAAATGCGTGAAAATGACCATGAATTAACACGGAATTGCCAGGAATGACCGTGAAATGCATGGAAATGACCGTGAAGTGAAGTGAATTGACCGTAAAATGCGTGAAATGACCGTGAAGAAAAGGGAATTGACCATGAAATGCATGAAAATGACCGTGAAGTGAAGGGAATTGACCATGAAATGCGTGGAAATGACCGTGAATCAACACAGAATCGCCGAGAATGACCGTGAAATGCATGGAAATGACCATGAAGTGAAGCGAATTGGCCGTGAAATGCATGGAAATGACCGTGAAGTGAAGGGAATTGACCGTGAAATGCATGGAAATGACCGTGAAGTGAAACGGAATCGCCGGGAATGACCGTGAAATGCATGGAAATGACCGTGAAGTGAAGCGAATTGACCGTAAAATGCATGAAAATGACCATGAAGTGAAGGAAATTGACCGTGAAATACATGGAATTGACCATGAAGTAAAGCGGAATCGCCGGGAATGACCGTGAAATACATGGAATTAATCGTGAAGTAAATGAAATTGACCGAGAACCGATTAAAATTGACCGCGAAGTGAATGAAATGAATTTTCGACCATTGACCTGATGGAATCTCGAAAAATAAACAGGTTGGTTGGCTAAAGTAGCTTCTCCTACCCCAAAATCATATAGGGTACATCAAGTAACTAATTTTGGTTTAGAAGATATTCTTGTTAAATGAATAAAGAAAGAAATGAAAAAAAGAGAGAAATTTTTTTTTTATGTTTATATATACATATTTATATAAATATGTATTAAAGAAAAATGTAGGTAGAATGAAGTTATCCATGTAAAAAATAAAAAAAATAAAAATAAAATAAAGTGCATAGGTGGATGTGGGGCCCACCAAAATCATGAACATTGAGTGTGGGGCTTATTCAAAATTATGTGGGGCCCACGATGGGACTTAACCAAATTTTTTTTAAAAAATTGGGCGGCACTACCGCACCCGGGTGGTACTTCCGCATGGATGTCCAGAGGTTGGCGGCATTACCGCCCAATCGGTGGTAGTACCGCCCGGATTTAATTTTTTTCAATGGCTACGGCTATGGGGAAACCTAGCCTTCAAGAACCAGCAGATCCGCTTGAAGGAAAAAGCAGGGGCATTTTCGTAATGTGAAGGGGCGTCCGTACACCTGGGAGTATTCTTGGCAACTAAAAAGAAATGGGCTTAAAAAGGTTGTGGGCCATATACGGGTCGTACAGTTGGAAATTTCTCGCGGATTAAGTGTCACTTGTGTAACACCTCAGCAGGTGTTAGTAGCGCATTACCCTTACCGTGGGGCCACATTTATGATAGGTTGTATATCTTTAGAATGTGGTTTCGAAAATTAAGCATATCCAAAACTCAGGTTGACCACAACACAGGAAACAGTCTGGATTGAGTGCCTCGCCATTAAAAATTCCAGGCTTGTAGTATGGTTTTGGTAATGTTTATTTCCCATCTAACCTGTTGATAATGTCAAGAAAAACTAGATTGGGGGAAATACAAAGGTTAGCTTGATACAAAACGTTTGTGGCCCATGACAAGCTTTTAATTGTCATTTGTCATTATTTCCGGTGGTATACTCCACTTGAGATTTGGATGTTCTTAAGTTTTGGCATCTCATTCTAAAATGAGATGGAAAAAAAAATGTATGAACGGATTGGATATATACAAAATATATCAAAGTGGGCGGCACGAGGTTGGGGGTAACTAGAGTTGGGCATCGGACCGAGTCGGATCGGATTGGGTCCAACTCGACTCGGTCTGGATTCTACATGGCCTGACCCGAACTCGATCCAATCCGGGACCGAGTCTGGGTCATCCGACTCAGACTGATCCGAACCCCTGCTGACCTGAACCAATCCGAGTTCGACTTGGTCAGGAAAACCGAGTCGGATCGGATTGGGCAAGGTTCGGATTGGTCCATGTTTTAAATAAAAAAATTTTTAAAAAAATTAAGAAGATTACGAATTCGGGAGATGTTTCTGTTTTAAGATGAATGGAAGTGATGAAAAAAAATGATACGGACATTGATTCTTCCATGACACTCCACTCTAAATTAGAAAAATTAGTTGATGGCATTTGGTTCTATGAGTCTATACGTGCTAACTTAAGAGATGACAATGTGGATGCAAAAAGCCTTTCAGAAGATGAGGACCCTAAAAAGGATGCCAAACAAGAAATGTCAGATGAAGTAATTGGGGCGAAGCTCAAAGTTCTATATGCACAAAAGAAAGTTATTTGTGTGGATCTAACAGTTGCTCAATCCTGAGAAAGGAGATCTTCTGAAGAAATCAAAGCACTTAAGCACAAATTATGCAAAGCAATCTTAAGGGAAGCCGAAATAGTGATGACTACTCTCAGTGGCTATGGCGTTGATCTTTATGTAGTTTGCTCATAACCTATTTTTGGTTACAGATTTGGAAACCCTTCTGAAGATTCTCTATTTCATGTTGTTGTTATTGATGAAGCAGTTCAAGTATATTTCTTCATTTTATCCTACATGTTGATCCGTTAGTTGTTTATTTATTTATTTTTAACACTGAACTAGATTTTGGTTTTATGAACCCTACTCCACCGATTTTGCTTTCTTTTTTACAAATTTAGGCTCTTGAATCGGCGACTCTGATTTCTCTACAACTTCTAAAATAAAATGGAATCAAATGTATTATGGTAATTGCTTCATGGATTTGGAAAATACCTTATCAATGATCAATGGTTGAGCCTAATTTGAAATCTCCTCTTGAAGGTTGGTGATCCAAAGCAGCTTCCTACGACGATTCTTTCCTGTGTGTGTGTGTGTGTATATATATTCTAAATCGGATCGGATCGGATCCAATATATATATATATATATATATATATATATATTCGAATCGATCGGATTTCGAATCGGATTTCGGATTAATCCGGTCCAAATGGACATTGACCCGTACCCGATTCGATTAATGATTAGATCTACATGATCCTGCTCGAATCGCACCGATCCAGGCCATTGGTTCGGTTCGAATTGGGTCATATCTGGTCGGATTGACCGGATCAGATCAGATATGCTTAGCTATAGGGGTAAAACCCCAGCGTGTTACTCGGGTAACGGTTAATCCACTTCCTTGCGGGGAAGCATATTGCATACTGACATTGACAACAGCGACTTGCCGCTGACCTTCGTGGTACGTTGACGTCACCAAGTTCTGTTAGTCTCACCATGATATGTATGTTATATCCAAGTCGTCCATTCATCTGGTGAGATCGTTCCAAGGCTTGAGCTCAAAAATGAGATCGTGAGATCAAGTGGACTACATCGTAAAAAATAGTGGAGGATTGAACATAACTTCAGGGTGCAATAGAAATTTTAGATCAATATGATATTTGTCGTTTATTTTCTCTTTATTCAGTTCCATGCGACCTTGTGAAATGGTTGGAGGGTTAATAAACATTATGGCAAGCCTTACGGAGATTTCAATGATAAGATTCATCGTCATTGCTGCTTTTTATGGTGTGGTCTATTTGAACTTTCGATCCACTCCATTCATTTTCTTTGTAACTATTTATTTATACAAAAAGATGATAACTTCTTGCTGAAATGATTTTTACATGGACCACAAAATCCAATAACTATAACGGTATTCATTGGATATGCACTATTTTACTGTGATGTAGTTAATATGATTGGTGGATATTGATCATGCTTCCAACTATAACATTACATGAAATTTCGAAGCTAATGGATGGAGTGGATTCCACATATGCGATAGTAGACCCCACAGATGGTGTCATGTGTTAAGGATTGAGATTATCATGTATTAAGAGTCAAAGTTATCATGGTCGATGTTGTCGGTCGAGGTTGTCATGTGTTAAGGATTAAGGTTGTCATGCATTCAATAAAAAAAATGGATCAAAGGCTACATATTAGATCCGTAACGAAAAGAAAATAGCTACAGTTTTAGTACGTAGTCATTAGTACCGTAGCCATTACTTTTTCAAAGTTGAGGTAGTCATCTGTTAAGGGTCGAGGTTGTCATACATTCATTACCAAAATGAAGCAAAGGCTATAAAATAGATTCGTAGCCATTGGTACCATAATTATTGCTTTTTTAGAGTTGAGGTTCTATGTATTAAGAGTTTATGTTGTCTTGCATTCACTACCAAAATGGAGCAAAGGCTATGAACTACATTCATAGTGAAAGAATGTTTTAATCCATAGCTATTGGTAATGTAGTCATTGCATTTGAAGGGTCAAGGTTATCATGTCTTAAGGGTCTAGGTTACTGTGTGTCAACCTCGACCTGTAACACATGACAACCTATACCTTTGACACATGACAATCATGACTCAAGCCCTTAACATATGATAACTTATACCCTTAACATATGACAACTACGCCCTGAACCCTTAACATGTAATAACCTAGACCCTTAACACGTAATAACCTAGACCCTTAACACAAATAACTCACAATCTTAACATATGACAACCACTTTAACCAAGTTAATACATTACAAAATCTAAAATTTATCTCTTTCATTATATTTCCACATGACAATCTCAATTATCCTCATCTACCTTAAATTCTTTCTGATAATCACTTCTCCCCACAAGAATAACAATCACGGCTACCCCTATCTATCCAAAACCAAAAGTGGTTTCCATATCTACAAAAATGTTATTTTACAAAAAATTTAAAATTAAAATGTATTTCACGCGTCAGTGGCCTTTATCTTCAAAAAATGTGGTCGATAAAGCAAAAATAACACTTTTATAGGGTCTTAAAAGTTGTTGGCGGTACCCATACGCTAGAGAAGTTAATGGCGATGAACGTACATTAAAAAATGCAGTCGAAATGGATGATGGTGGTTCCCTAGAAGACATGTTTGAAAATAAAAAAGAATTAAAAAAAAAAAACAAAGAAAAAAAAAAAAGCTCTAGTCCAAATTTCAAAGCAAGGGTATTTTTGCCCTCTAAATCTTCAAAAAGTAATAAAAAAGCCAACTAAAGAATACATTTGAGTGAACAATTTTTCATATCATTTCGCAATACCACGAGACTAGTACAATTAAAATCACATGTATATATTTTATATAACCTCATTCATTAATTTTTCAAACTCATTTTAAGGCATGAATCCAAAAGCAAGGTAGATTCAAATCTAATATAAAATACACCATAAGAAAACCATAGTGACTAAACACCCACTATTAAAAATTGCTTATGCCACAAAGGTTTTGAATCAAGTTGATTGCTGTGTTTGCCCCACAAAAGTTTTAAGTCAAGTTGATATTTAGTGCTTTCCCTTCATTCAAGCATATGTTACCTAATAATAGGTTTGATGGCACCACTACTTTCATATGGTATGGCCCACTGGAGATTTAGATCTACCAAATTTTAGGTTTATGTCCTAAAATGAGCCGGCAAATTGCAGAGACCACAAAGATAAAACACACACAATATTACATGCCACATTGCCTTTAGCAGCTACTTCACTATTGACATGTCAGTATGCAAGCTATCCCATTTTGTGTTCTAGTGAACCTTGTGGGGACCTATAATGATGTGTTTTATTCATGATGTCAATCCATTTTACCTAAAGCTTAAGCTTGAAACTTGCCTGGGGTTGAGAGTAATGTTTATTTGTCATTCAACTTGTCCATAATGTCATATAGACATGAACAAAAGGAAAACATAAATATAGCTTGATTCAAGACTTCCATAACACCTAATAATTTTTCAATGATAAGAGTTCAATTCTCACTATTTAATGTGAAGTGGTCCACTTGAGTGATAGATATGCTTCGATTTAAACTCATATTTAGAGTTGTACATCAGTTGAACTGAGTTAAGCTTGGCGCAACTCGACTCGGCTTGGCCACTAGCTGACCCCAGCTCGAACTCAGCACTGCTTGGCTCGGTCCTCAAGCCTGATTGGCTAACTCGACTTAGTTCAGTCCACATCTCAGGCCAGTTCGAGCCGAGTTCGAGCCAAGATTGAGCCTGTGTGACATTTTCACAAACACATGGAGTGCACCTTCAATTTCTCACGATATGCAAAACAGTAGCAGCAATCTACATGCATTTTATCAAACACTCAGTAGGCAACATCAAAATCAAAACACAAGGGTATTTGTTTCATATCCATACCTTTCTCGCCACCAGCTGACACTTCGTCGAGTCATTTCATCAAACACTTGGTGAGCAACATTGTTATATCAAAATAATTGAGTCATCGAATTGGTTCGATTTAAGTTGGGGTTCGATTTGGGTTGAGATGAACTTGGGTAAGCTCGAACTTGGTTCAAAATTTTTTTGAGCTAAAAGAATCAGCTCGATTCGACTCAAACTCAATTTCAAACAGAGCCGAATCGAGCTTTTTTAAGTTGAGCCAAGCTGAGCGAGCTAATTGAGCTAACTCGGTTCATTCACAACTCTGCTCATATTTTCATATAAGCTGAAAAAATGGATGGATATCATAGATAAAATACATATGTTAAAGGAAGGCTCACATAGAGTGCACAGATCATTGTCCAGTGCCCACCGCGAAGTGGACCAGCACGACTTTCAACAAGAGTATCCTAGTAATGGTGCCCACGAGTGACATAGCCCCAAATGCTAACGCTAGCCCTTCTCCAACGGGAATTACCTGTGAAAGACTTTCGCAGTTACCTCCTGCGACAAAGTTAATGGTCCACCATAATTGTTGTGAGAAATTTATCCGTACATTTATTTACCTACCGTATTAATATACGAGCTAAAAATGGCACATCACAAGAATACTGAAAGTTGAATATGTACGGTTGAAATATTTATAAAGTTACAAAAGTTCTGGATCAGGCTAATGTTTTTGGGTTTTTGGGTTTTTAGTTCATTCTAATTAGGAATTACCTTTTGAATGACATGAATATATGAATGCCATATAAACACCACGGTTGAGCTAAAGGTGTTTCAACGGTAGAGATTTCCTAGTCACTTTTTTCTATTGTGCGGCCTACTTGAGTACTGGATGTGCCTAATTTTTGGGCCCACATCCTAACATGATCTTAAAAAACGGATGGACGGAGTGGATTTCTAACAAACATCACGGTGGGCCCCACATAGCTTTTCGTCGCAAGAAGTTCTCGGTCTCCCCTCGCGCGAATCGTATCAAAATATCTATCGCACGTTAATTATAAAATTATCTTTTGCCTCCGCCTCGCTCGCTGCAGGAAAGAAAAGACCCAAATCCCTTCATCAGTCGTCGAAGAAGCAGAAGACGAGCAACCAGAAAAAAAAAACCATGTTTGCAGGACTACCATTCTGATGGTTACGCACGCCTGCAAGCTCAGTCTCCCGCAGGCCCACCCAACTTCGGTGGTCTCGTCCCTCCTCTTCGAGCCCACTTCCAATTCTCTAGCACTCATGTGCACCGATTCTTCCGTACTTCTCCACCACCCGATCTCCCTCTCCTCCCCGCCCTCTCCCTCCCCGTCTCCATCTTCCACTCTCATCCCTCCTCCCGCCACGTCAGCATCCTTCCTCCGGCTCCACCCGTCCCCTGACCCCGCCGCGGCCCGTGTCGTCTTCCTCGCTGCTGGGCCCCACCGCTCCTCCGTCCTCCTCCGCGCTTGGATCCTCCGCAGGACTGAGGGTTTTGCCCCTGCCCAGCTCAATTTCAAGAACGGTAATGGGAAATCAGGCGCTTCCGGGGCCATCCTTGATCTCAGCCATGGGTTCTCGATCAAGGTAGCAGGGTCCATCAATGTCGTCGTCGTCCATTCCGCTTCTGCTGGAAAGATTTGGGTCCTCTCCGCGAGGCTGGTTGATTGGGAGGATGGCCGGACGGGTGTCGATTTGATGAAGTGTGGGGTTATCGAATGCACGGTCCCGATTTGTTCGGTTTTTGCTTCGGCGGGGTTCTTGTTTTTGGGGCAGGAGAACGGGGTCCGGGTTTTCCCGCTGAGGCCGATCGTGAAAGGGCGGCTTAGTAGGAAAGAGAGGGACTTGGTGACGAGAAGAGTGAAGGAGGATTTGAACGGCGGATTGTTGAAGAATCGGGTGAAGAAATTGAAGAATGGGGTGATCCAGGCAGTTAGTGGAAATTCTGTAATTTATAGGAAAAATGCAGGTATTTGTTGCAATGGTGATTTAGAAGGGGTACTGGAGGATCCGTCAGATGGTTCTGAAGGAAAGGCTGAGGCAGATCATGTTTCAGGTGAGTTTGTGAAGTACAGTTTAAGGAATCAATATCCACACCCACCTGATTGAGTCATGCACCAGGTTTTGTTGGGATTGAAACAGTAAAAAGGGCACTGTTTCAATCACCAAAAGTAGAAAACGGGTGTGCAAATCAATTGGGGTGGCTGTAGATAGTATCTCTCTTGTGGCAATTACACTCTATTTTGAAAGAAAGTGCTCTTTTGGTACTAATCAATCAAAAAAGGAAAAAAAGAAAATCTTTTGATACTTGATTTGTGCTAGAGATTATTAACTGTTTCAGTGAAATGTGTATCCGTGATTTCGGTTTTTTCCATTTTCAATGAAAATACTTGAGGTTCTATTTCAATGCTACAAGTTCCAACTGAGTTTGTGTTGGTGACTTGTATCTCCTAGTCTTTAATATGGAGCTGAGCTTGAGCGAGCATTGTAAAAGAAGTGGTCGAGTTGATTGGAGTGAGAAGCTTTGCCTAGGCCCGTGGATGTTGGTTTACCACCTAGTCGGTGGTTGACTAGGACTTTATAAGCTCAGGTTATAAAGAATGAAAGATAATGACTAATCTCCTGAATAGCAGCCATACTGGAATGAACTCTATTTATGGCTTCAGATTCATGAATTGTGATGGTTGGATTTGTATGGAATATAAGAATTTTGATGATTGAATGGTCTGTGCTCTACTCGTTGGGTGTTTGCCTATGCTATTTCCTGCATTTTGACTACATTGGAGCTGGAGGAGTTGGATGTGGGGATCTACATTATTGCAATAGGTAAAACTTGGAGCGGTAGGATTTTTTGGAGTTGAGAAGGATCATATGTATTCACTCTTTCTGTGAGTTACTTTAGTGCTGATATTGCTTCGACTTCCCATTGGCTACTTTGGTATGTCTGGACTCCTTTTGGGTTGCTACCGCATGCTACTCTCAGCAAAATCCTCATTCGTTATCATCTTGAGAGGACATGGTTTCCTAATAGACTTGTTTTTAGTTAGTTCAACGGAAGAAATCATTTGTTTTGTCCTTTCATGCACATGGTGTGAAGCCTCTTCCCAGATTTGTTTAGAGTGATGATGTGGGTCATGATCGCTTCCATATTGGATCCCTTGGAAGCTTGGTTGTGTGGTACTTTCTTGGCAATTTACTGATTGCCTTGGAGCTTATGCAGTAGGCTCTTTTATGGGCTTTGTGGAAGTAGCAAAGCAACATGATTTGAAGGGTAGGTGATTCTTCTGCAGATGATTACTGGATTGTTGATAAGGGTTCTTAATATCTTGTTACCCTTGGTTAGGCAAGAGGTATTCTTCTTAAGAAAAGATGATTTTTGGAGGAATTGGAAAAAGGTCAGGGCCATGGGATCGAGTTCATAGCTTGATGGTAGGCAGTCGGCGCCTCAACATTAAGACAAGCCTAGCTTACTACTAAACAAAAGCAGATGTCATGGCCATGCCAATTAAGTCAAGGTGGATAAAATTTTAGCATATTGAAGCTACCTCCAGAAAGTTCCTTGCTCATTGGGAGTCCAAAATCTAATGGGGGTGGAGTGTCTCTTGAATCAGGGTTAGCTTTTCTGTTTTCTATTGGCATAGGGAACTCGAATAAGGTGTAGGTGCTCATGCTTCATGTTTTGCAGATGTCATGGAACCTTGCAAGTCCTCCCATTATAAAGGGGACTCCCTCAATGCAGTCAAATAGATGGGCACAGGCAATTGGTAAAAGTTGTGGTTAGATGATCCAGTATAAGACAACAGGACTTAAATGTGGATTTGTATACTCCTTTTTGTGTTGCTCTTTTTGGCCATGGTGTCAACTTCTAAGCTAAAGATGGGGTTGTTAGATTAACATTGGTTATGTGGATCACCTTTCTTTGTAATTCTTGAGCGAAGGCGCTTTAAATTCTCTTTTGCCTTTTCTGTTTTTGTGCTATTCCTTGGACTCTCATTTCAGTGAATTTTTGTTACACTAAAAGCGCCATATTAGTTTGTTTGTGGATGACTTAAACTTCTCATTTCGAGCTCTTTTTTTTTTTTAAAAATAATAATTTAAATAGCTATTTTTATGCATATGTTTCCTTTTTGTATGGGTTATTCTTTCCATTATGCTTGCCACTCATCCAAATTTATATGCGGTGAGTAATATTGATTTTGTAACCCTTGTATGGATACCCTAATGTAATCTATTTTTTCTGATCGGACCCTCATTCACCTTTTGCATAATGGATTCACACAGTCACCCTCTTCTGCTCGAATTCAATCTTATTTTTCACCCATCGTCAAATCAATGTATTATGGTCATTTACAAGAAAATCACTCACTTTCAACACCTTTCACTCTACCTTGGTGACTATTTCCAGTGGCATGTATTATCCCTTGCACACCTGTTTCCGCAAGCTAGAAACATGGATAATGACTCCTTACTAATCTAGGTAGCTTCCAATGAGTCAATGTTGAAGATTGTTCCTAGAGTCATCCAGGTGAGGGAAGTATATGTCCTGATGTGTCAAGATGTGAATAGTTTCTTGATTCATGCATTTTGTACACGTAGGCCCATGGTTTAGGAGTCTAGTTCATTGATCATATGTGCCTCAGGGTCGATGTGCATATCCCAGAAATCTTTCAGATTGGATGTGCATACCATACCCCACAGTTAGAAACATGGATAGTGACTATTTCTAGTGGCGTGCATTATCCTTTGCACACCTGCTTCCTCATAATGACTCCTTACTAATCTAGGTAGTTTCCAATGATTCAATGTTCAAGAATGCTCCTAGAGTCATCTAGGTGAGGGAAGTATATGTCCTAATGTGTCAAGATGTGAATAATTTCTTGATTCAGGCATTTTGTACACGGTAGGCCCATGGTTTAGGAGTATAGTTTGTTGATCATATGTGCCTCAGGGTCGATGTTCATATCCCAAAAATCTTTTAGATTGGATGTGCATACCTCACAGTTAATTTTTTCTTAATTCCACCTAGTAGCAGTTGCAACTACTGGTCCCTAGCTTGGATAAAGGACGGTTGATGTTAGCTGGGCAGCCAGTCATCAAACTTTTGCCAAGCTACCATGAGGATGAATCATTGTTTAGAATATTCAGCAGAGCAAGAAGCTTAATGCTAACCCCAAATAGCTGAAACAAAGCTATGGTGATGATAAATTTTTTTTTTTTTTTTAAAAGCAACTAGAATATATTAGAAAAAGGAGGAATACAAAAGGGGGCTGCTGAGATAGCAGAACCAAGACTACAAACCAAGAAACAGGAAATTAAAGTCCTTAAGACTCGGAACAGCAACCGCCCATTCTATTAAAAGATTTTTAACCTTAGAGCCCATAGAAAATGGCTAAGATTGAGTATTGTTAAAGCATCTGTCGTTCCGCTCCTTCCAGACCGCCCACCAGATGGCGAGGATAGACATTCTCCACACCCGAGATCTGACTTTACCCAACTTGAATCCGTGCCAGTAAGCGAGCAGGGAGGAAGCTGTGGCTGGGGTACATCCACTGATATTGAAGCTCTTAAAGAAGTTGAAACAAATCTGAGAAATAAAGGGGCAGTGGACTAGAAGGTGGTCGACAGATTCCTCGTCGGCCATGCAACAAAACAGATATTGACGAGTTGCATTCATTTTTTCTTCAGATTGTCGATCGTGAGGATCCAATTCCTTGCCGCCAACCATCCAAAACAGATGACTTTAGGGGGGACATAATATTTCCATATGAAGGCAATGACAGCGTAGAGAGATTTCACCGAAAAAAGGGAGGATTTGTCCTTCGGCCATATGATTCTGTCATGTTCAGATTGAGACGGGAGCACCCTTGAGAGACAATCTAGGAGTTGGGCATAGTCGCTAATCTCCCAGTCATGTAAATTTCTACTGCACAAAATGTCCCAAACGAGACCCATTTCGAACATAGAATAGAAGGAAGCGACAGGGCTATTTTTCTCTACAGCTAGGTTGTAGATAGACGAAAATCTGTCCTTTAATGATGTCTCCCCCAGCCAGATGTCTTCCCGGAATTTGATCGCTCAACCATTCCCTAGGACAAAGCCAATGTTTTGAACGACAACCTTTTTAGAACGAAGAATCCCTCTCCAGATGTAAGAGGCTCTATAGGCATAAGAATCTCTGGTCCACCACCCTCCTAGAGAATGACCATATTTTCCTTTGACAATGATATTCCATAAAGCGTCTTGTTCCGCCCCCAGACGCCAAGACCATTTGCCTAAAAGGGCACCACTCATCGCTTTCAATTTCCTGATGCTCGCTCCTCCTTCCCAAAAGTGATTGCAGACTTCCTGCCATTCTAAGAGGTGGAAATTCTTTTGGTTTTCCTTGCCGCACCATAAGAAGTCCCTTCGCATATTGTCTATCCGACGCAAAATGGAGGAAGGACATTTAAAGAGGGACATGAAGTATATGGGAATATTGGAAAGAGCAGCTTTAATGAGAGTGAGGCGACCTCCCAAGGCTAAATACCTGCACTTCCATCTAGCCAGCGTCTTTTGGACCTTCTCAGTAACCTTGTCCCACATAGAAATCGGAGGGTGGCCATAGACGAGGGGGAGGCCCACAAACGTCGTCGGGAAAGAAGCAATGGAACAACCCAAGGAGATAGCGTAATCGGATAGATCTTGCTCAGAAATATTTACTCCCATTACCTTGGATTTAGCCATATTGATTCTCTGACCCGAGACTGCTTCAAAACACTTTAGGGTTGTGTGGAGATTGGAGATGTAGATGGGGTCTGCTTCAGCCATGATAAGGGTATCATCAGCAAATTGAACATGTAATAAGGGAGCAGAGATACCTAGCATAGATATGCCTCTCAAAATACCTGCGTTTTGCCCCATAAGCAGCATCTGAGAGAGGGCTTCTCCAATCATTAGGAAAAGGAGGGGAGACAGAGGGTCTCCCTGGCGAAGACCTCTCGAGGACGAAAAGAAACCCTTCGGGACTTCGTTGAGAAGGATCGAGAAATGGGCTGATTCTACACAAGCCTTGATCCACTTTCTCCACTTATCACCAAAGCCCATACGGAGGAGCATATAATGTAAAAACTCCCAATCAACATGATCATAAGCCTTCTCGATGTTGAGCTTGCAGAATAAACTTCTCTGACCAGATCTATGACAGGAATGAAGCACTTCGTTTGCTATCAAAGCTCCATGTATAATCTGCCTACCCTTTATGAAAGCGTTCTGATATTTGGAGATCAGTTTTCCCATAATTGAAGCGAGCCTGATAGATAGGACTTTTGCCAAGATTTTGTAGGGGCTACCAATGAGACTGATGGGCTTGAAATCGGAAAAGGAATTTGCTCCGGCGACTTTGGGAATGAGGGCAATGAAGGACGCACCGATAATTGTGGATAATTTGCCCCTGGAATGGAATTCGGCTAAGAACTCCATGAGATCAGCTCGAACGGTTGTCCAAAAGGTTTGGAAGAAAATAATGGGAAAACCGTCAGGGCCTGGGGATTTGTCCCCCACCATCGAGTCTAAGGCTTCTTTGGTTTCTTCTTCCGTGAACGGGATCTCCAGAAGGTCCGCTTCCGAGCACTGTAGCGAGGAAAACGGAATACCGTCCAGCCAAGGCCTAGCGCAACCATCAGAAGAGAATAGATTTAAAATGGGCAATTGCGAGATCCGCTATTTCGTCTTTGTCCTCAATCTGTTGACCATCGACGGTGATGCTGTGGATGACTTTAGCCCTGGCTCTCATGTTAGCTAGGTTATGGAAGAATTTAGTATTCCTGTCACCCTCTGAAATCCATTTGGCCCTTGATTTCAACTTCCAAGATAACTCATCTTCTAACGCTCTGGCAGATATAACCTGAATGATCTGAATTCTTCGGGCTAGGGTTTCCAATGAGAGAGTTTCATCATCGGATCTGGTGTCAATGTGTTGAAGTTCAGCGAATAAAGCGTCGGATTCAATCTCTCCCCTTCGGAATTCTTCCATCTTCCAATCTTTGATTTTGGCTTTTAAAGACCTGAGTTTGCAAGTTTGCAAATCAACCTGTGACCAGCAAATCCCTCCACCTGAAAGGAGGACCACCAGTCGACTACCTGCCTTTTGAAATCTTCTAAATTGAGCCAAGCTGAATTAAATTTAAATGGTTTCGGGCCCCAATTAACTTCCATCTCCGATAGTAGAATCGGGCAGTGATCAGAAGTCGTTCTGGGAAGCGCTATCTGGTTGAGGGTAGGGAATTGATCGATCCACTCCGCAGATAGGAGGAATTGATCTAAGTGCGATTGAATTGGGGATCTGCGCCCATTGGACCAAGTATATTTGGCACTAGAAAGAGGAAGATCCACCAGTTCCTGGGACTGAATCCAATCTGAAAAAAGATGCATAGCCGGAGTAGATCTCCTATTGCGGGAATGTTCTTCTCCATAACGGATCATGTTGAAGTTACCTACAAAACAGCACGGGCCAGAAAAGGACTGTCTCAAAACGGATAGCTCGTCCCAAAAAAGAGGCCTCAAGGAATCGTCATTAGGACCATAAACAGAAATTATGATACACCGGAAATTTGAGGACTTATCTTCAAGAATGACCGCAGTTGAGAAGGAGCCCGATAACGATAATTGCAGGTCTCATTTGGAGGATTTCCAGGCAATTAAGATGCCACCCGAAGATCCGACTGCATCCAGCGAGACAAACCTAGCATCCTGAGCTGACCATATCGAGGCAAGGAGCCTTTCCGAGAAGGTAGGGACTTTGGTTTCCTGAAGAGTGATAATGTCCGGATTCTTTCTCCTGATTGAGTCTTTGATAAGGCTCCGCTTCTGCTTGGAGCCCAAACCCCTTACATTCCAAGAGAGAATAGTCATTGAGGAATTGATCTTCCCCGATTGCCCTTTTGACCCCTTCGAACGGAAGACAAAGAGGCTGACACCGGAGATGATTGCAGGCTGAGAAGTTCCCTGCAGATCGGGCGACTTGTTTAGAAGAGGTCTTAGATGGAGGGAGAGGCCTTCCCCTGTTCTCGATGAAATGGAAGAGGCATGAATTGTCTTCTATCTTATTCCCAAACGAAAGGCCTAGGGATCGTCCCACATGGCCCATAGCATCACGGATCCATTTTTTATTTTGGAGTTTGTCGAATAATTCCTCTTTGGACTCGACAACCGTAGGCTTCAGAATAGAATCTTCCTTAGCTTGTGGGGGAAGGTCTAAGCACATATGAAGAGATTCCGCCTCTAGGACATCGCTGGAAGGTTCCTCCTGGAAGAGAGTTAAGGGCCCCCAATCTTCCCCATCCCTACTTTGAGAAGCAGCGATGACGGAGGAAGAACGCATGGATGAGGCCGATAAAGCCTCAAAGAACAGGTTGTCCGACATGTCTCCTCTGGAAGAATCATCAGAGAGGTGAGGATGAAAGAAATGACTAGGATCGGGAGTGGGGCGAGATTTGGTGCAGGTAATCGGTTGGGGGATATCGGGTCCATCACTCGGGTACGGATATGGGGGAGATGTAGGATTTTTGGGGACGGGGTCTGATATATGAAGGGAGTGCCGCTTGTTAGGGGATAAACAGATTCGGGTCGAGAAAGGACCCGTCTCAACACCCGGAAGATCTGATAGGGACGTCAGTCGGGATGAGGAGTCGTTACCCGCCAATCGAGGTGTCGTGATGACGTCAGAGAGGCAGTCAGACGGCATGCGTTGACGATCAACGGCAGCTGGGGCCGCCTCGGTGGGAGAAAGAGCCATGTGGCGCGTTGAGAGAGCGCCTGTTTGCACAGTCGTTGTTCTCAGGGGGGAACGGTGTGCCGCTCGAGGAGAAAACGCTGACAACCCTCCACGTGGCTGAAGGTGAGGGTCGAGAGGAGGCTTCTCGCAGACGGAAAAGATTTCGTCAGGCCTTCGAGACGTGAGCGTGGAGGATACGCTGCCATGTTTCTCTCCAGAAGACTATCATGACTGATGACCGCAAGACTCGGCCGAACTGCCCTGATGATCGGTGGTCTTGGGGAGTATGGAATCTGTGTACCTTCTTCCCGCAGTGATTCCTGCAACTGAGTCTGAGAGAGATCAGCGGTCTCTCGGGACCTCCAGACGTCCCCCCATCTGGGTTGGATGCAGTCGGGGAATTCCTGCTGGAGCGGAAGTTTGATGATTCTATTATCAGCATTCACTCGCACATGGGATGGGAGGAGACATCCTTTCTTGCGTCTCACCCGGGCACGGATAACACCAAGCTCCGTTCCCAACTGCGTCTTGGAATCCATTTCCAGGAGGAATCCGAGGCTAGAGGTAGCGACAATGAGAAATTCGTCGTACCAGCACTTCATTGGAATATCCCATATGAGGACCCAAATGTTCTCCTTGTCAAATAAGGAGTATTCCTCCCACGCTAGAACTTTAACCACTGGGCCGGAGGCACGAAGATAGCCTGCCGATTTTAACGTGTCCGGGTTGAGGCCAGGGCAAACCCTGACCCAGAGAGCTTGATGACCTAGCGGCTTAATGTTAGAATTCCCGTATTGGAGCCCTGTGCATTCGAAGATCCATTCCCTCACTGCCGGAATAGAGGCTCCTTCTCTCGTAATGATAACTATAGATTTTTCCATCTCCGCTCTGTTTTTGTCGATAATGGCCTAGTCTACAGCTATAGTAGGTTCCGCTTGATCGTGAGGATCATCCTGGTGAGGGTCGGGACTCGGGGCCTTCTGAAAACCTTTCGGGAAAGAGGGGGAAGGGGTACTACTCTTAAAACTATTACTGACATTGGCGAGGGCGTCTCTGAAGGAGACGCCATTCGAACGGAGAGATGGATGAGGGGAGGTCGGTTTAAGGGAACGAGTCTGTGTGTCAGGGGGACGGCGCTTCACAGCATCGGACGGGTATAAGGATTCGGGGCTGTACCGAGCGCGTTGCACCAGCAACTTGTTTCCTTCGAAGCTGGTTCCGTGGATCATGGCGACCGCTCTTGCCAGCTCGGCTTCACTACCCATACGCACCAGAGCAAAGCCGCGGTAGGCACCAGTTTCCTTGTCGCGGGGCATGACAACTTCCATGACGGCACCCGCACTACCGAAGACCCTCTCGAGGTTGAGAGGGTACCATCCATGAGGGTAACCTTTCACGAAAAGAGTTGGGTAGAAAGTGTATTTGCTATGACCTGGAAGGATATGTTTCCGCCGACAACTTTTTGATTGGACCAGATTCCATCCCCTCTCATCTTCTCCGCTAAAGACATCACCATTGACGGAGAGGGCTCCCTTCCCTTTATCCGTTGCTCGAACCCCGGTGTTATGGACTCCGGGGCTTCACTCAATCATGCTTGAACCCTAGATAAACCTTTGCACTTGGCAAACACACCCCCTCACTTGTTGATAAGCATTTTTCTTAACTGTCCATCTGCACTCCACTGATTGAACCGCAAGGATCTTCCCAACTGGAATATGTTTGGGCCATCTCCCATTGGTGGCAAACCCCATCAGATCAACAGGTCCAGGTCATACCATGGGACTACCTGTATCTGCCGTGGTTATGGTACACTTTACATGTCTTGGTCCATCAGGACCCGTAATTCCTACATCCATGTAGGCTGACTGGAGTATCCTTCTCTCTTTCCAACTGGCAGGTGATGCCCTTGTTTCCATTGTGATGGTATGTTTGTGCATTTTTGCATTTTATGTGAAGAAAATACTTGCTTTTGTTGGTATGTTCTTTTCCTGTGTTGCTTCGGCTAGCAGGCCTTTAATAAATTTCCATTACTCTTTAAAAAAAGAAAGAAAATACTTGCTTTTGTTTCATTATTTTACTTGCTTTCTAAATTTCCATCAATTTTGCATCCAACATTACCTCACTGACCTACATTTCTGAAAAAAAAGAAGAACATTCTTTGGCCTTAGCAAGCTCTTTGAAACTGTGCATAATGGGATTGGCTAGTAGATCTGTTGACTGTGCCTTACAATTTTATTCGCAGCTAAGCGTAAGACTGTGAAACTGAGGCAGGATTTAGGTGAGCTTGGCTCATTATTCGTGGCATTCAAGTTCCTGGAGGTCGAAAGGTCAAAAAGTAAGCCAGCAGTACCGGCATCTCTAAAAGCTGTTTCAATCCATGCTCTTTCCCGGCAAAGGTTTCTAATCCTGGACTCGGTTGGTGATGTTCACCTCTTGAGCCTGAACAATATTTTCCTTGGATCAGAACTCACCGAGCACAGTTCAACACCCTTCAAAGGTTGTCACATGAGGCGTTTGGAGTGTACCATGAAAGTGCAGATGCTAGCTGTTCTTCCCGATATTTCTACTAGTATGCTACCTTTTATTCCCGAGGAATGCTACTTGCACATCTGCAAGCACCAAACAAAAGCATTTCATGTGCCAAAGTGGCATGCATGTTTGAAAACCTTTCTGTTCATCGGGTATGCCTCACAGTGAATGCACCTGGTTCAGAAATAGGCTCCACTCAGTAGGTGGGCTACACATGTATGTTGAATGTGGACTATTGGCTGTCCTTTTCTAACTATCCACCTTTTGCTTACATGTGGCCCACTGGCAGTTCCTTGATGAATGTGCACTTGTATGCCACTTTGGTATGGGTCACATCTGTTTGGCATTTGCAGCAGAATCTGCAGTAGATGTGTCTTCATATCTGCTGTGATTCTGTGAGACTGCCAAGCTGGTTTTAGTTTTAAATGCTGTTTTCCATCATGTTGCAGGAACACAAACTGTGTGGCTGTCAGATGGATGCCATTCAGTGCACATGACATCGGTAGCTGATATGGATGCTGCTACTGTTGGTGAGAGTGATAAAGATGAAAAAGAGGAAAAGCTAATGCAAATCTCAGGTTTTTCACATGCTCATGTTATGATGATTAAGTTTTATAGATATATACATGATGAAATCTTAATTGTGAGCAGCGCCTCAATTTCCTAAATTGTAGTGCTGCACCTGAATTTGACTCATGGCCATTAGTCCTTGATCTTGATCTGGATGGATCGTTGGGTGACCTCCACTGTGGATGAGCCATCGTGTGGACTCGATAATCATACTGCTGCCATTCAATTGGACCTTTACATTCAGTTATGTTCCACTGTCAGCGATATTCTTTTCTACTGTGCATTTGTGTGTCACTGGTTGGATGGTTAAAATCACATTGTTGATGAAGTTTCTGCTGTTGCGGATCCAGTGCAGGACCTGGTCCGAACTATGGACTGTTGCTCTGCGTATCCAATTTGAGTGCCAATTCATATATAAAGAAAAAAGGGTATCCATCAAATAATGAGTCCAATTTGACTGTACTGGGTGATTAATTAGGTGTTCCGTGCTTTATTTAAAAGAAGTCATGCTGCTTACAGGTTAATTACACCTATAAACATGTTTCATGTTAAAAATTGAAGGGAATAACCACTGATGAAGCTCCTTGTTCCTGACCTCATTGTTATTATATATCTATTTACTTTTGTTTCTAATCTAAAGGTTTTAAATCAGTCAGACTAAAACAGAGTATATGGAACACAATTTTCATAACAATAGTTGTGGAAATGAAGAATTAGATAAGATTGCTGACCAAGAAGCACTTGAAAATGAGCATTTTCAATATCTTGTATCAATAATTCATGAGAGCAGAGAGATTGAGGAGGATGTTGCTCATAAAATTAGTGCTGGGTGGATAAACTAGAGATTTGGCTTTGGAGTTTTATGTGATCACCGCATACCAATCAAACCGAAGGGGAAATTTTGTAGGATAGTTATAAGACCAGCCATGCTTGATGGGACAGTGTGTTAGGCTGTCAAGGAACAACATGCTAATAGGATGTGTAGTTGAAATGAGGATGTTGAGATGGATGAGTGACCAGACGTGGAAGGATAGAATTAGAAATGAATGCGTCCAAGGGAACTTGGGAGTATCACCAATAGGTAATAAGATGAGGGAAAATAGACTTACATGGTTTGGCCATGTGCAATGGAGGCAAGAAATACACTAGTTAGGGGTGAGTTAGTTCAAGCAGAAGGCTTTGAAAGGCAAGGGGAAGGCCCAAAAGGACATGGATGGAGGAACTAAGAAAAGATTTGATGACATGTGGTTTAACCGAGGATATGGTCCTTGATAGAGTGAAATGGAGGAGTGGGATTTTTGTACCCCAATTAGGTGAGGTAATGCTTAGATGACGATGATGATTTACTTCTGTTTCTGGTGGTTTTGGATAAAACACAAGCCATGCCACTGTCTTTGTAAGTTTGCTTCCAGTTTGCGCATTTTGCATAAGCCCTAATTCTACTGGTGACTAGAGTTGTCCTTTTGAATTGTGTCAGAAACCCAAATCCTGTTGTCCTAATTCATTATTGGATTTTCAAGAAGTTGGATTATGATTGTTATGGGGAATCTCATGCGGCAGTTTGAAAGTGAGTTGCTTGAACCAGCCTCAATGATGCACTCCAGCTTGCCGAGTTGGCCCTTAATTGTGTGGGCCACTCCTGTAATGAGAAAATAAAGAAGATGGGTTGATGCGATGATCGCGTCATGTGGGTCCCATTTGTTTGACATTTGGTGCTGCTTAGTTGGGTTTTTAATTAACCATATGATTAAAGTATGGATGTTAGAGCACATAGCTTAATGGTAGATAGGCTGTATTTCAACATTGACGTCTTGGGTTCAATCCCAGCTTAACTATCCCAAAAGGAAAAAAGAAAATGGGTCATGAAGACTAGGATTAGTTTGAATTAGGTGAAGTTTGTTTGAAGCTGTGTTTCATAGTTTTCAAGAAGCTAGTAGAAGGTTATAGAGATGGCAAGAGGTTGTTAAAGAGTCCTTATGCTTAAGAAGTCAAGTGTGATTTAGTCCAAAATCTAGTCGCAATAGAGTTCGAGTGGGAGATTTGGAGGTGAACAGATTCATGTTTTATATTTACAATTACTTTGTGCATTTCGAGAACTTTGGTTCTTCAAAAGGTTTGAATCGATCTATTGTCATAGGCATCTCTCTTACCCTTCGATTAATTTCTATTGCTTATGTTTTGTTTTACTCAATCATTGCTATCCGAAAAGGCTCTTGAACATGCATTGATGTAGATGACAGCCCCTCTACATGCCACAACATGTTGCCAAATCCCTTTTGGCCATCATTTTGTTTAATACTTTCTGGTCCACCTGATATGTGGACCACCCTGATTTTTGGGCCAGGGCCCATCCATTGTTGGGCCCTCCTGTTGGATGGCTTGGATAAAAAACATGTGCCAAGTTGGCACTGGCAGTGTGTAGAGGGGCTGAGATCTATATGCCTATGGCCGTGGAATAGGCAAATATGGGATGATGATGTGCTTTTTATATTAGACATTTCATCTTTTTCTTCACAATCTAATCTTTGTTCTTTCTTCTTTTCTTGTTAGCTATTCAAGCAATATTTACTAGTGAAAAGATTCATGATATCATTCCTTATGCTGCAAATGGGATTTTGATTCTTGGTCAAGGTATGATGTGTTCTTGAGTGTGGATATCTTTTGAACTGGAAGTAGTATGTTAAGTGCACTTTGGCCTCATTCTTCTGCATCCAACTCTTTTCTGCTGCCTGAAGAATTCCAGTTTTGTGTGAAACATTTGGCTGTGTATTGTATAGGTGCCTGATAATTTCGATGCATGTTTTACAGGAAGTATCTTTGCCTATGCTATTGCTTGAAGTCAATAGATGGTTTTATCTTCTGTGGTGGTAAGGAAATATTCTCGTTACACTATCCTATTCTTTCGATGCTGCTTGTGAATGTTAAAGCGACATTGTCACATTCATGTTCACTTCTTCCTATTGAAAATTAATTCTTGAAACGCATGAAATAATCTTTCATACATATTGAGACCATCCATTTAGGTATTTTTCATGAACATGCATGAAATATTGCCACACTAAAATCTTGGTTAACGTTTTGGTTCATGTAGTCGTTATCATTGACTTGTTACTGTAAAGTGTAAACAATCACATGATGTGAGGAGGAAAAGTATTTTGGGAGAGAGTCAAGAGGGTTGTGTAGAGATTAGATTAATCTCTCACCCAAATCACACCCTAAAGCTTGGATAAGGTGGTTGATGATGATGACGACCCTAACATTTTAGTATAAAACCCTAAATGAGATGACATGGTGGGGTTGCACCAAAACATAACACACCCATACCAGGGTGTGCCAAATCGGTTACGTATCGGCCGTAACGGCCGATACGTAACGGTAACGGTGGGACCCGTTACGCGATACGGGGTCAAAACGGCCGTTATAAATTTTTGTGACCGTAACGGCCGTTACGGGGCCGTTACAGGCCATAACGGTCGTTACGGACCAAGCATTTTACCAGAATTCTGACTACTGCCACGGCCCCGAAAAAAAAAAAAAAAAAGAAAAAGAAAAACATACCTTTTTTCCTTTCTTTTCTTCTTCTTTTCTTTCTTCTTCTTCTTCTTCTTCTTCTTCTTCTCGAGCATGCATTGATTCTATGGTGGGCCGCGCATACATAGCCTACATTACATGCTACAATTTCTTGCTGCAGCTTTCTTCTTCTTCTTCTTCTTCTTCTCTCTCTCTCTCTCTCTCTCTCTCTCTCTCTCTCAATCTCTTCTTTCCCGCTTTCCGTCTTCTTTCTTTTCTCTTGCTTTCCCTCTTTTTTTTTTTTTTTTCGGTTTCTCTGCATTCTTTTTTTTTTTTTTTCTTTTCTTTTTATTTGCAGCAGCTGCTGCTGTAGTACGTGTCACGCAAAGACGATCGCTGACACTCCTCGAGCTCCGAGTTGTACGAACGGTTCAAAGGAGATCAAAGTTATATGGGCTCCACAGTGATGTATTTATTACATCTACACCGTTCATCAATTTTCAGAGATCATTTTAAAGCACCCCCCAAAAAATGAATTATATCCAGAGATCATCTGGACCACACCAAAAATAGCAGCAGAAATAATGATTTTTACGGTTAAACAATTAGTAGGGTGCACCGTAACATTTATTTTCCATCCAATTTGACCCAGGTGAGCCCCACCATGATATATATATATTTTATCCATATTGTCCATCCATTTTGCCACATTATTTTAGGTCAAGATCCAAAAAATTAGTAATATCCAAATTTCAGGTGGACCACACCATAAGTTAATGTTATAGGTTATAGGTTATGGTCCATCCATTTTTTTATTTTTATTTTATTTACACATTTATTTTAGTCCTTTTTTGAAATTTCGAAAAATCATTTTTTAATGATTATTTTGCTGTTTTAATGATGCCATATGATGTGTTAATCATAGTAGAACATGTTAATGTGCATTTTAGATATTTGGGGTGCTATTTTATATTTTTTAAATATTTTTTTCTATTTACACATTTATTTTAGCCCTTTTTTTGAAAATTTTAAAAATTATTTTTTAATGATTATTTTGCTGTTTTAATGATGCCATATGATGTGTTAATCATAGTAGAACATGTTAATGTGCATTTTACATATTTGGGGTGCTATTTTATATTTTTTAAATATTTTTTTCTATTTACGCATTTATTTTAGCCCTTTTTTTGAAAATTTAAAAAATCATTTTTTAATAATTCTTTTGTTGTTTTAATGATGCCATATGATGTGATAATCATAATAGAACATGTTAATGTGCATTTTACATATTTGGGGTGCCATTTTATATTTTTTTAATATTTTTTTCTATTTACGCATTTATTTTAGCCCTTTTTTTGAAAATTCAAAAAATTATTTTTTAATGATTATTTTGCTATTTTAATGATGCCATATGATGTGATAATCATAGTAGAACATGTTAATGTGCATTTTACATATTTGGGATGTCATTTTATATTTTTTTAATATTTTTTTCTATTTACGCATTTATTTTAGCCCTTTTTTTAAAAATTCAAAAAATCATTTTTTAATAATTCTTTTGCTGTTTTAATGATGCCATATGATGTGATAATCATAGTCGAACATGTTAATGTGCATTTTACATATTTGGGGTGCTATTTTATATTTTTTTAATATTTTTTTCTATTTACGCATTTATTTTGGCCTTTTTTTTGAAAATTCAAAAAATCATTTTTTAATAATTCTTTTGCTGTTTTAATGATGCCATATGATGTGATAATCATAGTTGAACATGTTAATGTACATTTTACATATTTGGGGTGCCATTTTATATTTTTTTTTCTATTTATGCATGAATTTTGACCTTCAAAAATAATTGCAAACACCTAAATGTAAGATATTTTCATATTACATTCATTCTAATATATCTATCATTGATAGTAGATAGTTAGAAAATTAAATATATGAATTTTGTAGTCAAATTCAGGTTATCTGGTTCATAAATTCATCAGACAGTCCGATACAACTTATCACCAAAGAGTGGACCGTTACACCACTATAAATATGTTCCAATTTATAAATGAATGCATATTTGAAATGCTTAGAATATTCTGGATTTAATTCATATTTTTTCATATTTTTTGACAAAAAAAAATTTATTACGGTACATTCACCCTAGATATCGCCGTTACGCCCCCGTATCCGTATCGGTTTCGGAGGGCACCGTTACGCCAACCGATACCGATACGGGATACCTTGACCCATACACAATAAAATACTTAACATACATCTAGCTCCACACACACACACACACACAAATACATGATCTCCTATTGTCAAGTAAGTTTAAACTTCTTGCCATCATCACTGAATAGTGTTAGATATTCATAGAAATAGAGATCTCACTGGTTTGAAGGTGAGTCCAGAAATTCCATATCTTGGGGGTGGCAGCCTCTCTTGTCCCTGGAGATTGGAAACTCTTACTAGAGAAGTTTGCGATGTGCGTTAAGGGCAAAACTTGTCTTTGGACATTTCCTCAGGAGGCAAATGCTAAAGCAGATCATCTAGCTAAAGGAGGCATGTGCAAAGACTCTCTCATTTGTCCGTTATTTCTAAGTTGGGTAGAAGTGCATTATTGCAATGCCCTTCTCTTTTATTTTGTATTTTCCATGTTGTATTGGCCCTCTATGGGCCCCGTTGTTTCTTTTTCTTTCATTTTCAAAAAAACCTTTCATCGTCATCATTGTCATCATCGACGTCATCATCAACATCAACATCAACATCTAAGCCTTGTCCCAATTAATTGGGATCGGCTACATGAATCCTGTTATGCAACTCCACTCTATTAAGGGCCATAACTTCGGTTAGACCATAGGTCATCATGTATTTTCTTACTAACCCCGGCCATGTCCTTTTGGGCTTTTCCTTTGCCCTTCTAGAGTCTTAAACTTGTACCAACTCACTCCTAATCAATGCAATTCTTCCCTCCGTCACACATGACCAAACCATCTAAGCTTACTTTCCCCCATCTTATTAGTGCCTATCGGTGCTACTCTTAGTTCCTTCAACTGTGTTTATTGTTACCTATCATCTTGCCATTCATCCATTTCAGCATCCATTACTCAAAAGAAAAAAAAGGAGATTGCTCCTTTTCTTATGCTTAGGGCCCATTTGGAATAGTGGTGTGAATCCCGACTTTTTATCTGAAAAGATTTTGATTAGAGAACTCATGCATTTTTTTTGTCCGAAATGCCCCGGGTGGAACCCGAAACATGTTAAAGAGGGTGCCATTTCCAATTCTCCTTCTCGAAACAAAATAGGTTGGCTACTGATAAAAAAGGATTTGACTGACTCTATATTATTCAATCACAACTTCTCGCATGCCAAGAGGCTGTTAAAAGTTTTTACTTGATTCAAATATATGAAAGTGTTTAGCCTTTGTAGGGGTTGCCCATTAAGTTGTGGTTCATGGAGATATTCGTCTTGGTGGGGTCGTGTTTAGGAGGTGGTCGTAGTAGCTCCGACGACAGGTGGCACAAAGGTGAGAATGGCATGCCTCTATGTGCAAAAGAAGCGATCAACAAAGATCTCAGTCTTCATGGGGGAAGAAAGGGTGACTCTCAAGGTTCTGATGGAGAGTTGAGGGCCAGTAAAGAGGAAAGGAAGGTGTAAAGAGGAGGCAGGGGCTGGGAAGGAGAAGGGGAGAGGAGATGGTGGACGAAGACTCTCAAGGTTATGATGCTCTTGTGGAGCACTAGATGAGGGAGTGATGATGTGCTCATCGCCCATTGGTTGTGAGAGGACAAGTAGCGGTGGAGATGATTGTAGGGAGGCACATGGTAGGTTGGGAGTCAGGTTCGGGTGAGATACGAGGCTCAGGTGCAAAGGCAAGCTCGGAGTTGAGGTTTGGGTAGAAGAGAAGTAAGATCGGAGAGACTCGGGGTTGGGGCTTGGAGGAAACGTGGCGTCATTGCACGACACATGTTCATGCTCTCAAGTAGAGGCATTAAATGTGGTCGGCGGAAATAAGGAGAGCCTGCCATGTAGCCCGACCCATGCGAACCCCATCGCACATTTGCCCCCCTTTAGTTGTCACATGTGATGTCATGGCATGGGGTAAGAATTGGGAAGTAAACCCCATGGAGACTAACACACCTGCCTGCCTGGTCTATGGATCTTATGGGGGGGAAAAGAAATGGGGGATGTTTTGATAACAGGAGCAATTCAATAGTTGAGGCTTTTAGTAGGCTGAAGCTTTGTCTGGCTAATTGGGCCTATTGTATAGATGCTTTAAAGGATTGTTTTTTTTTTTTTTTCCTTCGTCTTTAAGTTAGCTTGTTGCCTTTTGCACCATCTCAATACCTTTTCAAGAAAAGTTTTGTTATCTATAAAAAAAAAGAAAAAAGAAAAAATAAAGTGTTTAACCTATATTTTAAAGTGTGGTTGACTTCAGTTGGTTCACCTCGAACAAAAAAACAAAAAACAAAAAACCAAAAAACAAAAAACAAAAACAAAGTCCTGTCAACTGTTGTTAGAGGTGTACTCGAGTTGATCAGAGTCGAGCTTGGCACAGCTCGACTCAGCTCGGCCACTTGCTGACCTCAGCTTGGACTTGGCTCGACTCGGTCCACGAGCTTGACTGGCCAGCCCAACTCGGTTCGGTTAGCAGCTCGGGCTAGTTCGAGCTGAGTTCAAGCCAAGATCGAGCCGAGTTCGTCTGTGCAGCATTTTCACAAACACATGAATTGCACTTTCAAAATCTTGCTGTATGTAAAACAACAACAATGGATTTACAGGTATTTCATCAATCACCTTGTAAACCACATAAAAATCAAGAAAAAAAGGGTACTTGTCTCATATACGTACCTTGCCACCATCCACACTTCATTGAATCATTTCATCAAACACTTGGTGAGCAACAACAATATCAAAGTAACCGAGTCACCGAACTGAATCGATCCGAGTTTGATTTGAGATGGGTTAGATCTGAGTCGAGTCGAGTCGAGCTCGACTTGACTCGGGCAAGCTCGAACTCGGTTCAAAATTTTTTTGAGCTAAAAAAATCAGCTCGACTCGGCTCGAACTCAGTTTCGAACCGAGTCAAATTGAGCTTTTTCGAGTCGAGTCGAGCGAGTTACTGAGCTAACTCTGCTCGTGTACAGCCCTAACTGTTGTTAAATCATGGCTTGCAAGATGGAATATCTGTTTTGCTAAGTATAATCTGTGCCATCTTGGTAGATTCTCTTCTTTACAGAAGTTTCTGAGGTAGCAATTTGAAACTATTGAATTGGGAGAGGTTACTAATTAATTAGAAAATGAAACCTTCAACTCTTCACTTGTAGTAGATAGATAGATGTCAACTTTATTCAATCAATCAAATGATCAATCATTGTTCTCAACATGCCCAATGGCCTATTTGTAGGTTCAATTACAAGATAGATAGATAAAAAAATGTCAACTTTATTCAATCAGTCAAATGATCAATCATTGTTCTCAACATGCCCAATGGCCTATTTATTGGTTCAATTAAGACTCTAGAATAAATGTCTCTAAAACCTTCCTTTGCTTTCTATTGGCCCTTAATAGACCTTGCACTAAATCTACTCGACTTGTAACCTTAAGTTACTCAATTTGCAATTGACAAACCAATCCAACTAGGGAAACTAAATATAAAGAATCAAAATCTTCCGAAACTTCCACATATAGCAACTGTATGATATGTACAAACCCTCCAAAAGAGGCCCTACCATATATATATATATACACACACACACACACACACACACACACACACACACACACACACACACACACACACACATATATATATATATATATATATGGGAAAAGGTACTATGTGCTCGAGCTCATGATAACGTCCCATGAGGTCGAGCTGTGTGGGCCCCGCTGTGATGCGTGTCGACCATCAACATCGTGCATTTGATGGGTCCCCTTTAAATTATGGGATATCCCAAAAATCAGCTGTATACCGAACTCAGGTGGGCCATACCATCTAAAATCATGTGAAGACATGCCAAAAACATATAAAAGCACTTGGCGGGGCCCACCTAAGTTTTGAATGCTGCTGAAACTTGGTCTGAACCCTCATCCAAGTGGGACACACGTAATGGATGGGCTGGATTTGCAAACCACATCTCGGTGGGCCCAAAAAATGATTATGAATGTTTTAATGGTGCATGGCCCTCTCAACTTCTGTATGTGGTGTGGCCCACATAAGTCACGGATTGACTTGATTTTTGAGACCTAGCCCCACGATGGAATGGTGCATCTGATTGATGGGGTAGATGTTCGACACGCATCACGGTGGGGCCCACACAGCTCGACCTCATGGGACGTTCCCATCAGCTCAAGCGCATAGTACCTTTTCCCTATATATATATATAAATATATATAAAAGGCTTCTATGGTTTGCGGTTCGATTATTGGACCCCGTGATGTAGGACAATTGAAACTAACCTAGGATGTAAGATGTGGGATCAATTACGTAATAATTTCAGCATTCAACATGTAAAACCAAACATATCCCGCTACTAGATTATCCGGAAGGTAATTCAGAGTCCCTCTCTCTTAACCAGCAGCGTATGTCCTTTAACTGGTCCCTTCACCGCCCCGCGTCAGGAGCAGACTTGTCTGTCTCTCCTATTGAGACACGCAAAGAGGGATGCGTGGATTTAGAGGAGAGCGGGATGGTTTCTTCTTCGACAAGATACATGCCTTCTAGGGAACACGTGGACCGTCTCGATCGACGCTCGTGTATAGCTTCGGGACAGATGGCAAACTCTCAAGTCTTTTCTCCCCTTCTGCGTCATATGTGTAGTGCTTCCCATACAGCATACACAACCGGACTCACTGGAAGCCTCTCTCACCCTCCCGGTCTTGGGTTCCTTAGCTATCACCTCCTCCATTCCTCCTACCTCGTCGCCAAACCCATGGTCCGAAGACGCTAAGTCGATCGGCCACCTTCTGTCTGATCGTAGTCAGTCTGATTTCCAATCGCGGCCTTCCTCGCCTATCTCCCATTCCTGTTCATCTTCTCCTGTTGATGCCTTAGAAATGGGTCCGATTACTCTTTTCCAAGATAATGATCCCTCTCATATCCTTATGGCGGAAACCTTTGCAAATGATTGCCGAATCCCAGAAAGATCTGCAACCGTTTGATACGAATAGAGCTGACTTGCTGACTAAAATTCAGAAGAAACGATGGATCAGAGAAGCCATCGGAAAGGTGGGGAGATCCCTTGGCCTCTCTTTCGGGGACAGATTGGAGGATTACGTCGCTTTATTCCAATGCATAGAAAACAGAGGATGACCTATTGGGAAGTGTCGATCTTCACCAAAACATTTACTTAGGATTTCAGGCAGTTGTGAGTTGCAACGCCTAGAAGTGAGTCCTGGTTTAGTGTGCTTTCAAGAAACGATGATTAAAGCGTCCATTAGCAGAAAAAACCTGGATGTAGTGTGCTTTCAAGAAACGAAGGTCTCCCGGTTCAAGGATTATCTTCTGGCTTCTCTGTGGAAGGAAAGGGATGCAAAGTACTTAATGGTAGATGCGGTGGGAAGTTCGGGTGGGATCCTCATCGCATGGAAATCGTCCAAGTGGGATCTCATCTCTTCCACTGCTGGCACCTTTTCGTTGGCAGTTATTCTCCAAGATAAGTCTTCTTCTGTTAAATGCTTGCTGACTATTATCTATGGGCCTACCAATGACTCTCTCAGGTCTGCTTTTTGGGAAGAGCTCACTCAGGCTAGAGAGTCTTTCTCGGGGCCTTCGTGTGTGGTTGGTGACTTCAATGTCACTCGCTTTGCGGAGGATCATTCTAGAAGTAGAAGGCCTTCCCCTGGAATGTTGTGCTTCTCCGAATGGATTCAACAGGAGCAACTCATCGATTTACCTCTTCTGGGTGCCAGATTCACATGGTCCGATGGGCGGGCAAATCCTATCCAATCTCGGCTCGATAGATTTCTCTCTCTCCGGAGTGGATCAAGACTTTCCCGACAGTTAAGCAACTCGTCATGCCTCGCACTACATCGGACCACTGCCCTCTTCTCTTAAGTGAGGAAGAAGACAATTGGGGCCCGAAACCTTTCAGGTTTAACACTGCTTGGCTCCAGTCTGAGGGTCTTCGGCAGAAGATCATTGAATGGTTGGTGGCAGTCTTTCCAGGTGGAAGGGTATGCTGGTCATCGATTGCTATGTAAACTCAGACTTCTCAAGACTAAGCTCAAAGAATGGCGGCAGGAAGTGACTCAAAAGAGAGAGGCTGAAATCGAAGTCCTTCTATCAGACCTCCAATCAATAGACGTTGAATCGGAATTTGGGCCGATGTCAAAAGAGATGCTGGTCAGGCGCATATCTATAATTCAGGAGCTCTCAAGTAAAGCTCAGGAAGAGGAATCCTCGTGGAGGATTAAATCCAGAATCAAATGGATCGTTGAGGGGGACAAGAATACTAAGTTCTTCCATAATATGGCCAATATGCACTCTCGGTCTAAGGCCATCCTCAGTATTTTTGATAAGGGAAGCAGAGTCGAGGACAGAAAAGAGATTGCTGATCTTGCGATATCTCACTTTAAAGCTCTTCTGTCGACAGATAATTGGGTTAGACCGAAATTAGATAACATTTCTTTCAGTTGCTTGCAGGTTGTTGATGCCGACCAATTGGAGTCTCAATTCTCTGAAGACGAGGTCAAAGCAACAGTTGATGCCTTGGGTGTTGACAAGTCTCCAGGTCCAGATGGCTTTCCGATCAGTTTTTACCAGACTTTTTGGCAAACCGTTCGGATCGATGTTCTCTCCTTCCTGCAGGAATTTCATGATAGAAGCAGATTATTGAAGGGCCTGGGTGCAACCTTTATTTCACTCATTCCTAAGGTGGCGGGTGCTGCTTTTTTCGTTGAATTTAGACCCATTAGTTTGATCGGGAGCCCGTACAAAATTCTAACGAAAGTTTTGTCCTCACGACTCTCTAAAGTCATTGGGTTGCTCATCTCCAGTAATCAGAATGCTTTCATTAAAGGTAGGCAGATCACGGATGGAGCCCTTAATGAAGTTCTTCACTCCTGCCACAAGTCTAAGTTAGAAGGGGTTTTTTGCAAATTGGATGTTGCCAAGGCTTATGATCATGTAGATTGGGACTTCCTCCTGTATATGCTAACTCGGATGGCCTTTGGCCTCAAATGAAGAAGGTGGATCGCCACGTGTATTGGTTCGGCTCATTTCTTCGTCATCCTCAACGGTTCTCCCTCAGGCTTTTTCAAAAGCTCGAGAGGCCTGTGGCAAGGAGATCCACTATCCCCCTACCTTTTCCTTATCATGGCCGAGGCGCTATCTCAAATGTTGAAAAAAGGGCAAGAGCAAGGTATTCTGCGAGGCATATTAGTGCCAGGATTGGCAGTCCCACTCACACATATCCAATTCGCTGATGATACACTCATTTTCTCAGAGGCATTGCAAGAAAAAATTGATCATCTTCTTATTGCTATCCGCTGTTTTGAAGCTGTTTCGGGTCTTAGGATCAATTTTAGTAAATCCAAACTGCTCGGAGTAAATGTCCCCCAGCACCACTTACAGAGATATGCCAATACTCTTGGATGCTACGTAGAGTCTTTTCCAACATACTTTGTTGGGCTGCCCCTTTGCATCGGCCCCCCGCTGAAACACATGTGGACAGGGTCATCAGCAAATTTCACAAGTATCTGGCCTCCGGGAAATGCCGGTATTTGTCCCTTGGTGGGAGATTGACCCTCATTAAAGCAACCTTCTCTAGCCTACCTCTATATTTTATGTCATTGTTCACTTGTCCAGGGTCGGTTATTAAGTGCATCGACAAAATTAGAAGGGACTTTCTATGGTTTGGCAAGGAAAATCAGAGGAAGTTCCATTTGCTTGAATGGAAATAAGTGTGTAAAGTGTTCAGTGAGGGAGGCGCAAACGTCAAGAATCTGAAGCTCATGAATTTAGCGTTGCTGGGGAAATGGACCTGGAGATTTGCCTCAGAAAATGAAGCCTTGTGGAGTTCCATAGTTAAGGGCAAATATGGGGTGTCCCAGGGAGGTTGGTGGCCTAAACAATCTTCATATTATAAGGCTTCCTACATTTGGAGGGGTATTCTAAAAGCGAAAGACCCTGTCTGTTCCAAAAGCAGGTTTGAGTTGGGTAATGGTGCCTCGATTAGGTTCTGGGAAGATATTTGGTGTGGCAAAAATTCTCTCAAGACTCTATTCCCTCAAATTTACAGGCTTGCTCTTGACAGAAATATATACATCAACAGGTGCTGCTCTTCCACGCCCGATCATTCAGTTTGGGACATCAGATGTACTAGAAATCTAACTCAAAGTGAAATTGACGAATATATGGAACTTCAGAATTGTATCTCTCAAGTAAAGACTATCACTTCTCAGCCTGATAGTATTGTTTGGCCATTGGAGAAAACAACATCATTCTCTATTAAGTCTCTCTACGCAGCAAGCAATCTATCCTGCGGCGCAGATCACGAGCGAAGTCTCCTCATTCATTTGGAAGTACAAGGCCCCGCCTAAGTACATTTGCTTCAGGTGGTTGGCAAGCCGTAATAGAATCCTCACCACAGGTAACTTGTCTAAGAGAGGCATGCAGCTGGTTAACGTTTGTCTATGTTGTATGCGTCACGCAGAATCTGTGAATCATTTACTGGTTCATTGCCCTTTTATCTCCTCTATTCTTGCCGATTTCTGTCAGCAATTTTCGATCAGTTGGTGCGCTCCAGAATCTGCAATGAAGATGTTGTCTGATTGGAATGGGTTTAAGCTTGGTAAAATTAACTCCATCATCTGGCGTATGGCTATCCTTTCCATCTGGTGAGCTGTCTGGGAAGAAAGGAATGATAGGTGTTTCAATGATCGGTCGTCTTCTGGTAGGATAGTTGGTTCTAAGGCTAAAAAGCTAGTCGTTGAATGGGCTATTAATGTAAACGTTTTAAAGAGGGTCGATCGGTCTTTTCTCGGTGACTAGGAGCTTTCTGCTATCTCAGCAGTTCGCTTCTTTCTTGTTTTTTCTTTTTTCCTTTTGTATGCTTCTTTTTTTCTATAAAATCGCAGTTATCTATTAAAAAAAAAAAACAAACATATCCACATAATAGATTTATAAAATTTATATTTGTAATACAAAGGGCCTAGGCTATCATATATGCGGTGCACGAAAATATAAAATATTACGAGGGTGACCCACTTAGAAGTAGGGACTTCCAATCTAGCATGGGTAGTGTAACAACCACGTGAAAAGATAATGACACCAATAAAATCAGGTTTGGGAAAGGGATTTATAAAAAAGTTAGATTTTCGTTAGGGTTTTGGGATTTAGGGTTTTGTCTTTTTTAGAATTAGGGATCTAGGGATTAAGGTAAGGTCTGGAGGGGAATCAAGGAGGGAAGGTACCGAAAGGGGCTTCACATGTGGATACGTTTTAAGGATGTAGATTTTCTATTTCTTGGAGTCTAGCGATTTGATTGCCTCCTCGGCGACCTCCCTTTTCTCCCCTGCTTTGTCCCCTTTTCTCCTTCTTTCTCTTTTCTTTATATATATATATATATATATATAGTCAGTGAATTTTCAAAATAAAAAAAGGGGCCCCACATGTGGCAGCCTGTACAGACGCATGTGTGTGTGTGTCCACTTATGGGTGAGTAGGGGAAAAGAGAAAGGAGGTGGATTGGGTTGGGTTTTGATGGGTTTAGAAGAGATATAAGGGAAAAAGGAAGAAAAAGAAGAAGTACCTTGTTGGAGAAGAGAAAGAAGAAGTGAAGTACCTTGTTGGAGAAGAGAAAGAAGAAACAGAAGAAGTACCTTGTTGGAGAAGAGAAAGAAGAAGTGAAGTACCTTGTTGGAGAAGAGAAAGAAGAAGAAAGCATGTTGGAGGAATCTACCACCAATCAAGACTCTACCCTTCCACAATTCAATTGGAAGAGAGGGTTTCTTACAAACCCTAAAAACAAAGAGGAAAATACGCCAAAAACATAACGACTTTTTTTTTGTTTTGTTTTGTTTTGTTTTTGTTTTTGTTTTTTTCTCCTTTTCTTAAGCTCCTATTAGGGTTGGACGTCCACCTCCCCTTTGCTTTTGTATTATAACTTTTAAAAAATTACAAATATGCCACTCACCTAAGTGACATGGCCCATCATCCAAAATAAGTAAACAAAAACACTTACCATCAATCTTAACCATCAAATAAATCCTAAAAATAACAAAAACATAAATGAAACAAGATCTAGGTCCTAGATCTGGAAGATTTGGTGGCCTGATGGCTTGATCGACAAGATCCAACGGTTGGATCAACACGAAATAAAAATTCAATGACTAAAACTGTCTTTGAAGAAGCCCACATGCATCATCCCTTAGTGGGGTCTTCCTGATGCATGTCCAATGCACGTGGGGTTTTCAAAATAGCCCGGCGAGCCCCATCTGGAACTCGTCTCTCATCCACAAAGAGAGCTGCACTGATGTGGGTGGCCGCCTCTGTCTCTAGTACACCCGAGTAAGTCCTTTGATGTCCCCCATCACCCCACAATGACGTAGCAGGGTAGATGAGAAGGAAAGAAGAGGATAAGACTTGCACAAACCACAATTCAATGAAGTTGATTTTTAGTGTTTTCTCCCTCTACAAGAGCTTTTTTCCCCTCTAAACTCACATTTCCTTTTTATTCCAATCTGTCATTGCCATATGGCATTTACAAGCGTGCGCGCACACATGTAACTCTATTATTCTAGATTAAGAAATGAATCCCCAAAATAGCACACATATATGGGCCTAAATTCTCCCTTTTTTCGCTTATGCTTATCACTTCCTATTAAAGACCCTCCAAGACAAATATATCCTATTAAGGATCCCACAAGATACAAAATGTCCCAAAATACAAAACTACCAATGCCTAATGACTAAGACTTGTTATAATTGGAAAATACTAGTGTAAAGACAACCAGTGTTTAAATTATCGGCGAAATTATCGAATTATCGCCGATAATTTCGGTATCGCTAGAGTTGCGACACCGAAACTCCCTTTTTTCGTTTCTCTTACTAATATCGCCGATTTTTCGGCGATTTTATCGATTTTTTTGCGAAAAGTCTAGTTGTCACTCAGTGTTCGCAATATCGGCCGATATATTTGCCGATAGTGTCGGTATCGCAGTCCAACGACACGAAACACGTCGGAAGAAACATTCCGAAAAAATTGGAAACGAGAGAGAGAGAGAGAGAGAGAGAGAGAGAGAGAGAGAGACTTCCAATAGGGTGGATATCCGCACCTGTAAAGAAAATCTCGATTCCCTTTTCTTCTTTCTTCTATTAGATTGTTAACGGAATTGATTTAGGAAGAAAATGAGAAAAAAAAAAAAAAAAAATTTCCAGAGAAATCCGGAGATTTGGGGAAGAATTTAGGGTTCCAGGGTCTCTCGTATGAAAAATGGGTTCGGAACCCCTTTTTATCGGGCGCGGATGCGCACTGACGGGTTGAGTAGGAAGTGACGTCACCAAGTTATGTGGGTCCACCATGATGTATGTTTTGTATCCACACCGTCCATCCATTTTGAGAGACCATTTTAGGTCATGAACCAAAGAATGATTCAGATCCGAATCTTGAGTGGACCCCACCACAGAAAAAGTGGAGAGACTGACGCTCACCATTAAAAATTTCTAATGGCCACAAAAGTTTTCAATGATGCTGATATTTTTGTTTTACCTTATTTAACGTTTGTGTTAACTTATGAACGGATTAGATCTCAAATAAACATTACGGTGGACCTTAGGAAGGTTTCAACGGTGGGTGTAACTCACTCCACTGTTTTTTGTGGTGGGGTCCATTATAGTTTTGGATCTGCCTAATTCTTTGGATCATGCCTTAAAATGTTCTCTCCAAATGGATGTACGGTGTGGATACAACACATCATGATAGGATCCACATAACTTGGTGACGCCACTTCAGTAGCGAATCTCGCTGCTCAACCTGTCATATAGCTGATCCGCGTCCTTGTTCATGGGCACGGAGCCACGTACGCATTTTTTCACACGTGTAGTGGGCCTCTAATCTGAACCGTTCATGTGACATGGCATCCCATGAAACTCCCAGGAACCAAATTTTACCCTGATCTAAAACTCTGGTGGGCCATAGCAAAGAAAGATGCAAATCAAGGGAAAAAATTGTTTTCTTTTATAATGGCCTACCGAAGTCTTATATGAAAGCAAAAGTTGAACCATAGAAGTTTCATGGAGTGCTGCATCACTTAGACCGTTTAGATTTTGGACTCACATCACATATGATGAGTTCTCAGAAAATTCTCAGGTAACTCTGCTGCTGGGAAAATCTGCATTGGTGCGGATCAGGAGCCTAAAGATGGATGGTCTCGTCAGAGACTCCGTAAGGCCCACCATGATATATTTGTTTTATCTACACCGTTCATCCATTTTGATATGTTATTCTAGGAATGAGCCCAAAATGTAGCCGATATGAGGCTCAAGTGGTCCACACCACAGGAAGTTGTGGTGGGAATGATATCCACCGTTGAAGCTTTCCTGGGGCCATCATGATGTTTATTTTCCATCCAATTTGTTCATAAGGTCTAATAGACCTGGATGAAGGGAAAACATAAACATTAGCTTGCTCCAAAACTTATGTAGCCCCCGTAATTTTTTTAATGGTTGTCATTCAATGATCACTTTTTCATGTGGTGTGGTCCACCTAAGATTTGGATTCATTTCATTTTTTGGCCCATACCATAAAATGATTTGTCAAAATGAGTTAACGGTGTAGATACCAAATCATTTTAGCTTATTATCCAAAAAATAAGCACATCAAATTATCAAGTGGACCATACCAAAGGAAAAAGTGGTGATCGACGATTAATTGGCCACAAAAGTTCTAGATCAATCATATATTTATTGTTTTCTTTGAGTTCATTTACTTTTACGTGTCTTAATTAATGTGTGTCAGCTGTATTTGTAATATATAAACTTATTTTGGTTGCTATTAAAGTGATTTTTTATGGCATCGCATGCTTTTTGGGTCCCATTAAATGAAAACTTATTATGTAATGTATTCTTTTCACAATTTTTAATTCCTAAATATGTAAATATGTGTATTTAGCCATGTCTTGAAGTTTTACTGAAAAATTCCATCATTTTCCCCAAGTTTCCCCCCTTTTCCCTACATTTCCGGTTATCGGCGATATTATCGGCGATAACGATATTATATCTTTATCTCTGACCAGCGAAACTTGTAGCGATAACGACAACTCGAACACTGAAGACAACCAAAGAGACCTAATTTTAGACTCCCAATAAAATCTCTCAAAATCTTTACTAAATAAAGACTCCAAAGAATCAAGCTACAAACTTTCATAGGATCCATATCTCCTAAGAAATCTTTAGGCACAACTCAATGCGTGGGGCCCACAGAACAGGCCTTAATAACTGCAAATTGGGATTTTTGGGTCCTACATCCCCATTATACACCTCTTGCGACTGTTCCTGCTTGCTTTTCAGTCACGTGGACTAGGTCAAGGGTTTTGATGACAGGTCAAGGCCGGTTCAATGGTCGAATGGGCTGGACCCACAATCACTGAACCAGTCTTGACCCATTATCAAAGCCCTTGACCTAGTCCACATCATCAATCATCTCATTCTGGACCCTTGAGGTGGTCCCGCCTTCAATTAGATAGCCAGGTACTTAATCTTCAACCCGGATGGTTGGACGGCTCTGATTTGATGTCTGGACCAGATTTGCTAAGTGAAATTATGAACCCTGTGATGAGTCTTATCAGACAATCAGCTACTGAATGATTGGATGCTCATCATCGATTCATCGCACCACCAAAAAACAACCATTCAGAGTTTGACCAAAAGGATGTAGTAGAGTCTAAACTCTGCATGAAATATCCTGTCTTAGGAAAACAAAAGAAACTAATTTCATTCAATTGAAATTCATCACATTTTCATTCCATCCCATACATTTGTCTGTATATGTTAGCCTTAAAAAAAATGGTGACAAATTTGACTGCCTTTGTACAAATGCTAGTTTGAGTTAAAGAAACCAAGGTATAATCTCTTTTAATTAACAAATCTACTCTTAAAATGGTTGTAATAATAAAAGAAAAGAAACTGAAATTAAGGAAACGGAATTGAAGAGTTCAAATCATACTTTTCTTACCTTAACACAACTGTATGTATGTATTGGCCTATACGGTCATACAAAAGGCCTCTTTTACACATCATCATCATCCTCATCATCTAAACCTTATCCCAACTAATTGTGTCAGCTACATGAATCCTTTTCTGTCATTCCACTCTATCAGGGGCCATAACTTCAGTTTGATCATAGGTCATTGTCCGGATTTTGATGGAAGTTATGGTAAAAGTTTGATCCCGGCTGCCAACCCGACACAACCCTCCTTTATTTGGCCTTGGGACTGACTGACGATGAGAGCACAAAACTCCCACTGGCGCTATGTAATAGACCATTATATTGGTTGATCAAAATCAAGTGCTCTCCAACAGTCTATTGCATAGCTTGATTACAACCGACGAATTGCTTCATTTATATTGTTGTGTATAAAGCCCAAAAAAAAGGTGCACGGTAGCATTCGTGGCCCCGTAGTGTAGTCCAAAAGTCCAATTAGACCATTGTCCGAGTAACCAGCATGACCTTTGATCAGGTTCAGATGGTCAATTGGTCAGTATGGACCCTTGGCATGGTCTAGATCTTCAATCTGAATGTTTGGATAGACCTGCTATGTAGTTTGGACCCCTGGGCGGGCCTGATCTGGGTTTGATCTGCAACCTGAATGCTCGCATTGGACTGATCACACAAATCAGTCATATCTGGGCCTCAATGAGACCATTTGGGTGGCCTGGATGTGTAATTTTTTGTTTATATTATAGTTCTTTTGGGTTGGATACCATGTTATTTTTCTGTGCTGAGAATGCTACAAGCTTTAGTTTCTTGTCTAGTGAAATTTATCCACCCAATGTCTAGCACAACATATGTTATCTTGGCTCATAATGTTAATACGCTTAATAATTTGAATGTATTGCCTCAGACAATTTGGCTTTAATACTCTCTCACTAATTTTGCAGGAAATTTCTGTATCAAGCCAGCTTAGAACTTTAAATGGATTTATGACAATGTGGTTGGCTTTTCCGAATCAGTGTTTTTTGAGGCAGATGTAAGGTTGTTGTATGTCATGCCATTTAAGTCTTCCATATATTTCACTTTTATTTTTATTTAAATTTTATGCATCACATAAGGCTGGCTTTATTTTATCTGATTTTGAGTTGGGATCTTACTTGATTTTTTCTGTATTTTCTGTTTGCTAGTGCGGGTTCTTGCTGATTATATTGATGCTGTCTATCAACCTACCTTTGATGTCGAGACCTGCAATCTTCCTTTTCCAATAGCAGTTTCTGATTCAAATGCATCACTGGGCGCGAAAAGGTGCGATCACAATCTTCTTATTATTCAAATAAAGTCATGCTTGCTGTGTTGCTGCCCGAGGAGGTGATGATTCATGCCAACTTGCATGAGTCTTCTCCAATAACATTATTTATCTAAATCTATCATCTTTTACTGTTATCAAATTGATGCACACTTTCTTGGCCCATTTCAAGAGGAAAACCCAGCCCATGAATCAAATATTCAGGGTCTATATGTGATATGACTTGAGCTTTATGAGAACAAATAATAAGGATTTTATGAGAATAAATCGAACACAGTATGAGTACCTCATGCATACAGAAGCATGCAAGTATTGAGACTCTTGTCATGCAGCTCCATCCTGAGCTGTCCTGTTCTAAAAACTAGCTGAATCCTTAGTAGTTTGCCAAGCCCATGGTTTTTTGTCATTCTCGTTTGACTGCCTTAATCGGAACTGTAGCCATCAGTGGAGTCGCATGCTCTGATTGAAAACGAAAGAGCATGCTAGAAATGAAATGATAGAGAGAAAGAAAGTCGAGGTGAAAGATACTTGTTTATCATCTTAATATGATGTCATAATTTTATTATTTAGTTATTATAACATGATATTAATATCAACATGTTAAGCAACTTTTCATGCATTTTGTTTTTCCAACACCACAATTTGACATGACTCAGGCGAGTCACTGAATCACAGAAAACTCGGAAAAACTCAGGAGTCATGCCAACTTTGTATCCTCACCGAGTCTCCACCTTTTCAACAGGTCCATGGTTAATGACCTGAAGGCTTGAACTGAGCCTTCAGATTGGGGGATGGGAAAAATGTGAGATTTTGGGAGGATAAATGGGTAGGTGATAAAAAAATTGAGTGATTTATTTCCTAGGTTAGCAGGAATAGCTAGGGAGCCTGAAATGAGAGTGGCTAGTTGTTTCTCTATGAGGGGAGATGAAGTTCATTGGGTGCCACCGTGCAGAAGGAATCTAGTCGATGAAGAAGTTGAAGAACTTATTGCTCTTCTCGAGGTTTTAGCCAAGGTTTCTCCAATTACAACAAATGCGGATTCGCATAGATGGTTAAAAGATAAATCCGGTAAGTTATCGGTGAAACCCTTCCATTGGATGCTAATTGGAAATGAAGGTAGCAATCGGCTTTCTCTGTCGTCGTTCGTCTGGCGCTATGGTGCTCTGTTGAAGGCGGTGGCATTGGTTGGCTAGTGGGGAGAAAGAAGGTTTTAACAGTGGTCAGTCTCTGTAAAAGGAGGATGATCCTCCCAAATGCTTGCTTACTTTGTTATCAAGACGTGGAATCTATGGACCATCTCTTCATTCACTGTTCTTTTGCAAGAGAAGTGTGGGTAATTTCTTCCAGCTGTTTGGGGTATCATGGGTGTTGCCAAGCTTGATTGATAGTTTCCTCTTGTCATGGTATGGCAGGGGAATAGGTAAAACGAATTTGGCGGCTGAGCATGCTAGCAGGTATACAGGCTTGTGGTTAGAAAGGAATGATCGACGTTTTAGGAATAAAAAAGGAAATCCATAGATGTGTTTAGAAAGGCTAAATTTCATGTTATGGAATGGGCGATGGTTTTAAAAGTAATTTTTCATTTCCCAGTTTGTTGGCAGCTGCTGTAATTGTGGTGGTTGTCTCTATGTAATTAGTGGGTGTGGTTTTCTTTTAATGAAATTGGTTATAGACTAAAAAAAAAGAGCTTTTAGAAAATCACAATTTCCGTGCCTTGAGCTACATCAACGCAGGGAGGACATGATGAGGTCGAGCACTGTCTTCCTCGATCGATAAACACCTTGAATCCACAAGGCACTTTTTTTTTTGTTAGCTGGTTAGTACACCCCACTGTCAGTTCACACTCACTGTTAGCCACCCCCACTAGGAATCGATACCAGACCTCAGTGTTGAAACGAGGTATCTTTCACTCAGTCTGCCACTTGAGCTATGGATACAAGGCACTCTTGAATCCACAAGAGGTTTATCGAATCCATGAGAGAAATAGTAGAACTTCCAAGGAATTTTATTGATAGAATTGAATGATAAAAACGAGTTTAGCACCCTTGAAATAACCCAAACAAATCCTAAAAATGCAATCAAAGAGTCCGAATCAAACTAGGAAACAAATTCAGAAAATCGCATAAATTTTCTGTGTCCGTCAACCTGTCATCGACCTATCGAGTCAACCTGTCAAAATGGCTCAAAAATGTCCAGAGACTAAAATTGGGAATTTTGTGAATTGCAACCCGTTGACCCAATCTTTTGACCTGTTGAACAGTATTTCGACCTGTCGATAGATCTGTGGACTTGTCTAAACTAGCAGAAATCAGCCAGCAAGCAATCTGGAATTTCTTGCGGAATTTCGACCTGTTGACCTGTCAAATCATGCTGAATTTTGTTGAATTCTCCTTGGGCTTCTTCTGGTTCATGTGCATTAGGAAAGTGCTTGATCCACGTCCTACATCAAATGGTGGTTTTGTTGGATTAAATCAAATGGCGTCGAAGCTCTATCAGTGGAAGTCTCGTCAGTTATCGTTGTGTGGGAGAATTACTTTGATTAAGGCGGTGATGTCTATCTAACCTTCTAGTTTATTATGTCTCTTTTCAAATGTCTGACGTTAGTTTTGGAAAAATTGAATAAACTTAGGTGGGACTTTTTGTGGAAAGGAGCAGATGGCAATCATAAATTTTACGTCATTAAGTGGGAAGATGTATGCAAGCCTTGGGATCAAGGGGGGAGCAGGGTTTAGGAAATTGGAGGATATGAACCTAGCCTTGTTTGGAAAATGGGTTTGGAGGTTTGGGGTAGAGGTGGGTTCTCAGTGGAGAGGTGATAATTAGGAAATATGGTGTTGAAGAAATGGGGTGGTGGACTGGGTCGTCATCACTATACGAGGCTTCACATTTATGGAAATCTATGGCGTCAATAAAACATAGAGAGTATGGGAAGGGGTTGGCTTTTTGTTGGGGAATGGGAAGAAGATTAGATTTTGGGAGGATAGATGGGTGGGGGGTCAAGTTGAGCGATCTTTTTCCATGTTTGTTGGGGATCTCAACCAAGGTAGTGTTGATGGTAGCTAGCTGTTTCTCTATAGTAAGAGAGGAGGTAGTATGTGCCTCACCGTATAGGAGGAATTTGGAGGATGAGGAGATTGCAGAATTTATGAGTTTGTTGTTGCTATCAAAGATGTCTTTGGTACTCTCATAACCGGATTCTATGAAATGGCTAAAAGACAAGTCTAGCAATTTTTCGGCAAAATCCTTCTACATGCTCGTAAGTGAGGTCACTTCTAGTGGTAGGGTTTGTTCGATAGCGTTCATTTGGCGCTATGGTGCTCCTCCGAAGGTGGTGGCGCTTGTGTGGCTAGTGGGGAGGAAAGTGCTTAGAATAGATTGTCTTCACGAAAGAAGCTTTATTCTTCCGAATATTTGTCTGATGTGCCTGCAAGTTGAGGAATCGGTGGATCATCTCTTCCTTCACTGCTCTTTTGCAAAAGGGTTGTGGGATAGTTTTTTCGCTTTGTTCGGAGTTTTATGGGTCTTGCCAAAATATGTTGATAGCTTCTTTTTTATGGGGCATGGTGGGGGTACAGGGAAAATTGGGAGAAAAGTCTCGTGATTGTGTTTGCTAGCGGGCATATGCATTATATGGCTAGAAAGGAACAATCGATGTTTTAGGAATTCCAATAGGCAGGCTTTTGAGATTTTTAATAGGGGTCTAAATCTCTTGTAATAGAATGAGCATCATCTTTGGGGAGTTGTAAATTTTTTGTTTTGTATATTTGTATAGTTTGGGCCTCGGCTCTTTAGATGTTGTCATTGTTCAAAAAAGAAAAATGATAAATCTATCTTGGAAGCTTGGAAAAATAATCTTAAAGTCTAAAACTGATAAAACTATTTTGATCCATCTTGACCAGATGCTATTGGAATCTGAAACGCTGTTTTCGACAAATGAGCCCCAGCCGCCTCTGCTTCGACATAGAAGGACTTGGGTGTGGGAGTGGGGATCACCAACTCTCCTCGCTTGCGGCTCGAGGAGCTTCCATTTCATATTTCATCATCATCGGCATTGTCAGGTTGGAAGATGAAATACTCTGCAGGAAGACAAAGGACAAACACGGGTATGTTGCAGCGTCTGGTTTCTCCATGTAACATTAGTATTGAATATAGAAATCTTTGGAGATGGGACAGACCCAAAGATTCTGCCATTTGTTTGGTCATAGGGATGTCATTTACTCGCTGTTCATGGGAAATAATATTTGGGTTTGTGCAAATGCTGTTGCAATGATGTGGCTCAGTTCTGAAAATGGATAGTGCTGTGAAGTCTGTTTCAAAATTTCGAATTGTACGGCTTGTTTTCCTTAGATGAATGATGCAATTCTATTGCACGGGAGGAATGATCCCATGATAGAATGCACCATAGTATGATGCAACGCCCTAGCGTCAGGTCAGGCAATGTGGACAGTCCAACGATGGATTTTGGGACGCCTTGGTGCTCCATGGCCCAAAAATTGCTCTCATGGGATATATGATCGTCCACGTTTGATCAAAATGGATTTTTCTGCCACTGCATAGGATTTCTCGACCATCCATCTGCAGGCTTGTTGATCATTATGTTGGGGTCATCTGATGAGAGAGACTATTGGCCATTGACGATCCAAGGTGAGGCCAGATGGGTTGATTCCGAGTGGTGCCCACAGTATGCTGAGATGTGCGTCGAATCATTTGATGCATTGGAGTTGTTCCTGGATCATTGGAAAATCTGTTTGTACCGTACATTTTCTTGGCTGGAGCTTTGTATGATGGTTGTCTACGCCTGACTGCAGTCTCACGTGGGGTGGTCAATCAAGATCGTCTATGTCATGGGTTATCCATGGATGGCCCACAACTGTAAGTCACCAGGTGGGCGACCTTGTCGATTTTCTCATAGTAGTCTTTTTACCACTCATTTCTACTAGTGGGGAATAAAAGAATAAAAGGGGTTTGTGAAAGTGCACCCAAACTCATAACAGTAAAGATGGTTTAGCTCAAAGTGTCATTTATGAATCAAATGAAACTTTAGAGGGTGCATCCAAACGGGCCTATGTGGTGGCACCACCTGTCACTTTAATGGTCAACATTATGACTATATGGGAAGTGGATTGCTTGGTGTTTTGTGGGCCCCACCATGATGCATGTGTTATGTCCAAACCGTCCATCCATTTTGCGAGATCAATTGTAGGACATGAGCCCAAAAATGAGGCATATCCAAACCTCAAGTGGACCATAACACATAAAGCAGTGGGGATTGAATGCCAACCCTTGAAAACTTCCTGGGGGTTTACAGAAGTTTAGGATTAAGTTGATATTTATATATTCCCTTCATCCAGGCCTGTGTGACCTTATGAACAGGTTGGATTGAAAATAAGCATCATGGTGGGCCCTTGGAAAGTTTCAATGGTGGGCGTCAGTGTCCTTGTTGCTCTGTGTGGTGTGGTCGACTTGAGGTTTGGATCTGCCTTATGTTGGGGTTAATGCCCTAAAATGATCTCGCAAAATGGATGGACGGTGTGGATATAAAACATACATCATGGTGGGGCTCAAAGAACTTGGTGACGTCAGCCATGCTAGGCCCTGCACGTGTGGTGGACTTGACTTGCACATCACGGGATCTACCATATTCTAGGAAATCCTTTCGTGTGGGTTAGATATCTCAATCGTGTAATGGAATGATTATTTACCATGCAAACATGGATTCTATTTTTAAGGATATTGTTTGGATATTAAGTGGAATTTTCTATTCTTCTTTCCGTGGTCACTTGAAATTCTGTGCTTGAAAATCCATGACAAAAAAAAAAAGAAAAGATTCTTTCTATTTCTTTGGATTTTCATGATTTTCCTCGGATCCAAATGTATCCTCGAAGCTGAATGGGCCGGGATCTGATTACCATTTATAAGCATGTGTTTGATGAAGGTTGTGCCAAGCCCGGCCCATTTTTTAACGGCTCTCATTTTGAATTCCAATTTACTGATGGGCCGAGAAGTAAAACCCAAGCTAGAAATCCATGACGCCCAGGCCCCAAAATCGACCCATTAGCAGAGATAAGTAATCTGAATGTGATCAAGTGGGATGGGGTAGACAGAAAGCCGCGGATAGAAACACACTGCTAGCCGTTCATCCTTTTTCGTGCTGTCCATTCATACGAAAGCATCAGCTGTGATCAAAGGCACGTGATTAGGTCCAAGGCATACATCCATTTCTATTGTACATGCATGCGTGGCCCTCTTGATGATGACTAGCTGAGTTTCACACCTATGCATTTACAGGGGCCATGGCGCTGCCGTCTGATGAACGGCTTGGATCTAATAGACGGTAAGTACCTAAAATGCACTCGTGCTAGTGCACTTAGATAAGAGCTCCCGTACAAGCGGCGTCCGTCGATCGCACGTGGAATATAGATGAAAGATTGGAGTCGCTCATCAGACAATCCTCACCGTTGAGAAATAATGCCTCAAAAGCCAGACGGTGCCACAAGTCTACACATCAACTCTCATGACCGTTCAATTTCTTTCTGCAACTGAGGCCCACGAGGTGAACAGGTCAGCCTAATTTTCTGAATGCATCACCTAATCATTTTGGATCGCTTGAAGAGCGAATCTGATCTGGCAAACATGATCCTTGGTTGCACATTTGAGGGTGTGCACGGGAACATCACTGTCTGCAATCTTGAAGAGAAGTAACCCCTTTGGGGACGCGGATTGCCTTCTGACGCTGCTAGTAGCGAGGTAGCTGCTGGACAGTACTATGCAGGCCCCACCATGAGATATGTGCTGGATGAAGGGAAAACACAAATATAAGGTTCATCTAGAACTTTTATGACCCCCAATAAGTTTTTAATGGTGAGCATTTAATCACTACTGTTTCCTGTGGTGTGGTTCATATGAGATTTGGATCTACCTAATTTTTTGGCTCATGCAATGAAATGATCTGACAAAAAAAAAAACAAAAGGAATAGTTGGCGTAGATAAAACACATACAACATAGTGTGGGACTCACAGAGTACCGTGCATTAGCTATTGGCTACTGACAGCGTCAGTAGGCAATCCGCGTCCCCCATTTGGGTGGCTGAGAATCAAACGAATCCAAATCCCATTTTCTGCTAAATAGTCTGTTACACAACTGAAACAACCCTCCTCTCTCTCTCTCTCTCTCGACTGTTAGACAACTGAAACCACCTCTCTCTCTCTCTCTGATATTTGATTTGATTCAATCATGGCCGTCCAATTCAGCTGCACCACTGCCAACTCCTTCCTCCATCATCATGCGTACAACAGCAACGGAAGCAATCGCAATACTACAGCAAAACGCTTCTCTTCTCAATTACCATTTCTCCATCGATTCCCTTCCCTCTCTTCTCCCACCAACAGAACCAACCACCACTATCTCAGGTCTCTCTCTCTCTCTCTCTCTCTCTCTCTCTCTCTCTCTCTCTCTCTCTCTCTCTCTCTCTCTCTCTCTCTCTCTCTCTCTCTCTCTCTCGTCTTGGCACTTTTTTGCACGAGTTTTGGATTGTGACGCGTGGAGCCCATGGTTTGGCAATCCAAACCGTTGGCCTGTTGAGTTCCACCCTAGATGGGCCATGTCTCAAAAATCTCCACGATTGGACGATCCTAAAGGCACCAGTTGAATGTGGGCTCTTGATAAACGTTGAGATTGTCAACTCGAGGAGATTCTAGGGGAGTAGCCCATCCGTGGTGGGATGCAGCAGACCAATGGTCTGGATCCAAACTGCGGGCCCCACTGGTCAGAATTGAAGGCCCACAGATCATATAATTCTTCCTCTCTCATTTTTACTTCATTTTTCTTTCAAAATTCATACTGATAATCATGCATTCCAGGAATTATATGAACCCCGACCCGAGGATACACACAGTATACTCGGGTCTTCAGTTTCTACAACTAGGGCCCACAGTTCAGGGATCCAGACCATTGGTCTGTTAGGTCCCACCTTGGTGGACCATGCCCACAAGAATCTCCTTCACAGGACAAACCTAATCTTTTCAAAATTTTCACATGCAAGTGAACAGTTAGAAAGAGAGATGCAGGGGCGCTTTCTCTTTGAACTGAACAAAGTGGCCATTACTTCTGACTACAATGTACAAATCTGGGAGTGTTTGGTTTTGGTCCATCTAGAGTGGGCCCCACTTGTAGAACTGAATCCTCCAGTATGCAGTGCATATCCTTGGGGGGAGGATCACATAATTCCTCCATGAACTATATACTCATTCACAGGTTCCATCACCGCATTTCTGCTGTTGTTTCTGAAGAGAATGCGATCGAGCCAATTTTATCCGGCGGCGATGGTTCGATCAAACTCACTTATCTGGAGGTGGGCCTTTTTTAAAAATCTCCCTTAATTTCCTGTACATCTAGGATTACTGTAATTATGACATAATGACATACTGAGGTAGAGGATTATGGTGTACTCTCTACTACACTGTGCATGTACATTTATATACATCATCCACATTTTGTGCCCCAATGTGGAATGAACATGGCCTAGAAATCATGACAACCAGGTGGTACTAATGGCCAGTTTGGTGGTTTGAGAATGGATGATTAGGAAGAAAATGGACAATAGTTCACGTCCAATGAACCAAAGTTATCTCAATGGTTATGAGTTTAGGTAATGCAGTGGCATTTTCACACCGGGCTCAACTGGGGTGGCCTGTGGGATGCAGGAGCACACTTGGGGTGGGGGGCCCGTGTGAGGCGGGTGGCTTGTGTGAAGCGGAACCCATGTGAAGTGGGGCCCACGAGGGGAGTTCTTCTGAGGTCCTAACCAATGGGATGTGGGGCCTGGGCTCGCCATGCTCTATTAGTTCGAGCTTTTAGAGCAAGTGGTTAATTATCCTGCATCATTAGGACTCTGATCATTGCAGTTTTTAGCGTGTGATCTATTCATTGTGTGGCTGACAATTTGAATGGTCTCGATCACCACAGAATGGTTGGGTCCATCTGGTTAGTGCAGTTTCAGTTTGAATGGACTCAATTGATTTGAATAGACCAGATTGATGCATAAACTTATTATTAGCTCTGTATGTTTTTTTTCCTTGTTTCATGAAGTTGTGTTTGGATGTTTTAGGGGAACAGCTGGTTATGGGATGTGAGTGGTGTAAAATTTTTGGTAGATCCAATCTTGGTAGGCAATTTAGATTTCGGAATTCCATGGCTTTATGATGCTGCCAAAAAGTTCTTGAAGAATTTCCAGGTACTTCCGATCACTGCAATTTTCTTCTGATTAGCTTATTGTCATCATTGTCGTCATAGTCATTGTCATTGTCATTGTTATCATGTTTCTTGTTTTGGCAGCTTAACGATCTTCCTGAGCTTGACTGCTTACTAATTACGCAAAGCCTTGATGATCACTGCCATATCAAGACCTTGAGGCCGCTATCCGAAATGGTACCGGATTTGCGGGTGATATCAACTCCCAATGCAGAAACCATTTTGAACCCACTTTTCAGAAATGTAAGTTACTGATTCTACCATATCTGTCGTCAACATTTTGTCTTTTATGTTTTTCGCTATGCTTAGAAGTTCCTTGATCCCAATGTCAACCTGATTCACTAGCGCACCGAAACACAATGTCTGGGACCTTCCCATACTGGTATTGCTCGTGATTTTTATCAGAATAGCAGCGAAAGTGGAAAGTCCACTGAATGTGGTTCTGTTTTTCCCTGCCGCCCCACATTCAAATAGAACCTTGTTGGCTCAGAAACAGTACCTAAATGACTTTCGGGTTGCTGTTGCTTGCTTGATATGGGCAAGGGGTGACAAGATCCTGGCTGGTTCTAGGGTGACCTCTGATGAAGAATATCCGAACATCAGATACCGAATGAGCGGCAAGAGACACATTTAGAAGCTTCATGTGATGAACGACCGATCCATTGGAGAGAACTTCTTGATCAATTCAGTTGTGTGTGTGGTTGCTGGCAGCTGGGCACTGATATGGGAGGGAGGGAGTGAGTTTACATCAATTCGGTTAAATGGATCAATGTTATTAAAGTAGACGAGCCACACAAGGATGTGTTCCTCTTTTAGGGGAAACACAATCTATTTGTTACAGGAGTCTGAAAAGGCAGCCACTAGATCAATCAACTCAACCAATGAACTATTCCTGAACTTAGCTAAAAAATTGGAATTTTCTGGAGGATGAGTGGACTGATCAATAGCTGGTTGGGAATTTATCCAAGTGCAATAGTGAGACCGGATATTGATTACATAGTGCGCAACATGCACTAGGCTGATGGATGCCTTAACCAAGATAATGAGTTACCTAAATCTTCTCATCGTCAGGGTATTATGATGTCACCAAATAAGGGATCAGCGCTATCTGCTTACTCTGATGCAGATTGGGCCGGACCTGTTGCTGATAGAGATCATTCATATGAAGTTGTATGTTTTATGGAATTGTAAAAAGACGTAAGAATGATCATGGGTTATCTTATGGGCTTTTTTTGATAATCATGCAACCCCACATCTCTTCTAATCCAATTTTCTGCAAGCGCACAACACAAATGGATGTAGATTTCCATGTATACAAGAAGATCAGTCCAAAACATCTTCTGGAAGGCAGCTGCAACTGGATGGCTAAAGTTCAAACGTAGCCAAGTTGGGCATGATTGATAATCATGCACCAATCACACTCAACATAAGGAGTATTAGAGACGCTGGAACCTTAATGGTGTGTTCGGATGCACCATTTGATCAAATCTTAATTACTAATAAAGTGGAATAATAGATGTGTGCTTTCCTTAGCATTCATATGAATATCGCTGGTAAGGACTCCAAATTGCAAATGTGTTTGATACAATTTGAGATAGGTCCTCGTTATGAGTACTAGGAAAGGTTATTAATTATTGTCATGTCGTCTTGCCTAATCTGAATATTCTCAATTCAATTAACTTCTGTATCCAAACACAGTATGGAGTAGTAGGAAAAGGCTTGATGACCTATGGTTTAACTGAGGATATGGTCCTTAATAGAGTAGAATGGCAGAATAAGATTCATGTAGCCGACCCCAATTAGTTGTGATGAGGCTTATATAGTGATGATTATAATGATCTAAATGCAGCATAGACAGCATGTTTTTTCACCTTGCTCAAATATAATGCACTTGCCATTAGATTATTTTGTATGTACATTTTGGTCCATGAAAGATGCCATTAATATAGATGGAAACATCAAAGGGGTGGTTTACAAGCATGGTGTGCTATAATGGCTGTTACAAAGGCATAACTGTTTTGTAAAAATAATGGTGGCATCCGTTACACATTATGGGGTTGTATTGGATGGATGTAATGGTTGTTATGAAAGAATTGGCCTGTAACGGCCCCATAACGGTTTGTTACGGGGCAGATACAATTTTTTTTAAGAGGCCATAACGGCCATTGCAGCCCATATCATAACTGTAACGGTGGTGGCCATTATGGCCACTGCTATTGTTATGGAATACCTTGTTTACAAGGATCTGGTTGATTATCTTAACTAAGGGGAAGTGGCATGTGCAACACATGTACATAAGAGTAATGAGAGAGAAAAGGTAGGAGAGGTGATGGGGGAGAGAGAAATAGAAAAAGGGGGGGATAGAGAACAAGATAAACTATAGCAAAAGTGTGGGCTACACGAAGAGAGAGAGGAGGGGGGAGGGAGGGTACCTCGTGTTTGGTATGATGTCCTAACATGAGTTTGCACAGCTGATGTACGGTGTGGATTTCACACAGTCATTATAGTGGGCCCTAGAGACATTATTGCACTGTCTCCCCACTACTACACTTTGTATGGGTCACATGCAAAGAGGAGGAGAAGTTCCAGTAGGCTACTTCCATCAAATAATTGAAAAGATGTGGGTACTCTAAACCGTCGCAAGCTTTTGCAGGTGAGATCTGAACTGTATGCCGGAACAAAACCACATTTTCCAGTTCCCAAATTGCCCCTGGCTTCATTTAAAATGGCTAAAGTTTTCCACCCCACGAAACTAATTGTAGGGCAAAAATGTCCGGAAGCTACTTGCATTGTGTATAGTATAGCTATTGATTTTGAATTAAGTTCCTGCATCTTGCATATTAAATTTCCTTGATCTGCCATCGAGTTGGTGAACTATCTAGAACTGATGGTGGGTTAAATGAATTGAAAGCTGTTGTGCCTTTCATAGGGCTGGCAATGGGCGAGGCAAAATCAAATTTTTGAATAGGCCTGGCCTGCTAAACCAACCCAACCAGTTCAAAATCCAGGCCCGAGCCCACTCATTCGTAGGCCTACGCTTTCATACACACCTAGCCTATGTTGAGTTTAAATGGGATGCATTTGGTGTTTATTTTTCTGATTTAACTTGCAGTAACTGCATTAGTGCTTGTGCGATTCTTAATTTCATAAGAGAAAATATTGGATATTTATTGTCCAAGATATGGGTATGTTAGTGTCTTGCCTGTGTTTCTCTGTAGAATAGTTTTCCTGGGTGTTTTTTTTTTTTTCCTCGAATTCAACTTGCATTTCTTTTGCAAAATGATAACTAGCTGACTGTGTTTACTTTTTTGCTCCTTTGCCTGTTGATGTTACTTTTTGTTCATATAGCCTTATCCATAACATGCTTTCTTGCATGTATACAAGAATATAAGCTTTATGTAATGGGATCGACATGAGACTGAACCCTTGTTCTTCTCAGTTAGCACCTTCTGTCTCTTACCCATTTAGTGTGTAGATAGATTAAGTCGTATTAATTTCTGGGAAATCTAATAAGAGCACAGGAAACAACTTCCTTACCCGGTGCACTGCACTCAGATTGGACCATTAAGTGGGCGGGTTTGACTGTGAATGGACCACTGTCCTCAAATCAATGGGTTGGACTATCCTATTCCATCAAACTGGAATTGCCCTTTTCCATTCAATACTGAAAGCTGTGTTATTTTTTTCTACTGTCCATTTGTAGTTCACAGTTCTGATGGTTAAGATCATCCTATTAGTGTGATTTTTCCGTTATTGATCGGCAATGGCACACAGATGACGAATAGTCTGGATTGTAGTCCATTCCGCAACATTTCCAATTGGATGCAGCACACTGGATAATGAAATTGGCACCCCTGTGCTCAGGGTATATTTCTCTCTAATTATTGATTACAAACTACATTTAAAAAAATTTCAGGTCACATATTTAGAGCCTGGTCAAAGCTCTGAGATTGAAGGAAAAAATGGTTCGAAGGTCAGTGTCCGTGCTACCACTGGACCTATTCTAGGCCCTCCTTGGCAGCGTCCAGAGAATGGGTAAATTCCTTGAACTTGTTAAGGGTGTGTTTGGTTGCACCAAATGTCATAACGTTTCGCACTAAATTAGACTGATTAATCCTGAAATGTCATGAAATTTGGCAATATATGGTGGAACCAAACACACCCTAATTCATTATCCTTGGGTGTTACATATTGCATCATTGCTGGTGCACTTTCAAATTTGTTTTTTTTTTTTTTTTTTTTTTTTTTTTTTAAAAAAATAAAAAAAAAAAAATAATAATGTCTTTTACTGACTCTCAAGGATCAATTATCCTTCTGCCCTTCTCTCTTGTGCAATCAAATCTCAACCTCTTAAAATGCATTTCAGGTACCTCATCATGTCTCCACAAAGCCAGTTAACTCTTTACTATGAGCCGCATTGTGTTTACAACCAAGCTTTTCTACAAGAGGAGAGGGCTGATGTTGTCATTACACCAGTTATAAAGCAATTGCTGCCAGCATTAACTTTGGTTTCCGGACAAGAAGATGCAGTTGCGCTAGCCAAGCTACTGCAAGCCAAGTATATTACTTTCATCTTAATTGTTAACATTGAGTTTTGCTAATTTCCAAGAACCTTTACACATGTACATGGCAACATGTGCCATATGTGCTAGATCCAAGCCACTCAGCATGCAGGCCCCACTGTGTAGTAATACTTGCTGAAAAATTAGATGATTCGTCAAGTGGGCCACCTATGTATTGGAACAAGGTATGGTAAACAAAACGTCAAATCCACATTTTATGTACATGTTTGCCCCACCTTATGTGGGACTAGGAGTGACAATGGGTCAGGCTTGGACCAGGTTGAGATTGCCCTGAGCCTGACCATTTACAGAGTGGGCCAAGAATTGTAGCCCAAACCTGACCCACAATCCATTACCTCATGGCCCAACTCCACCCACTTAAAACTCATCAAGCCCAAGCTTGCCTAATCCGACCTTTTCAACTGTAACAGGGCCAGGCTTGACTGGGCTGACCCGACCCAACCTGCCACAATGCAACTCAGGTTGAAGAATGGAATATGAGGCTAAGGTTATGCATGGCCAAGCCTTTATGAGCTGGTCAGGTTGGTAGGGTTCCAACCCATAGCCCGACCTATTTGCTCAAATGGGTCACATTTCTAGCTTGAGCTCGACCTGCTACCCATGTAGGTTGGCCCAAGCCCACAAAGGCGATGCAGGCCAGATGTGCCCATAGGCTGACCCAACCTATTGTGACCCATACGCAGGACTTTATTTTTGGCCCAGGGCATCTACAAGGTGGGCCCACCTAATGAACAGCTTGGATCTTGTATTTGGGATGCTTTGGCATGTATGAATGCATGAAAGGGATGTGTGTGAGGAATTTGTGGGGATTAGCAAAACTCTGTAGTTTGCTTGAATGATATGTAGGCCCCCCTGCTCATCTTCTGTTTCTTTCCAGGTTCATTGTGCCAATGAAAAATGGAGACCTTGACAGTAAAGGCCTTCTCTCAAGTATCATTTATGCTGAGGGGACAATAGAATCATTCAAGGTTAGTTATTTCTTTCTCATTGATATTATGAAAATGAAACAAATTAGTGATCTTTGTGAGTTCACTTGTGTACGTTTGGATGTCAAGTGATGTTAACGTATACAACATTCCTTAGTGAAACTAAATTTGCATCCTGAATTGAAGACCCAATTGCTGTGGCTTGTAAGAAGTTGGTTAAGGTTCTCATATTATTCTGAACGCGATGGAGTGGGAATAGGATTTGCCTTGCCACATGAAATATAGGAACATTGTTAGGTAAGAGTATGGAGTTAATAGATGCGATGAAACGAAGGAAAGTTAACATAGCCTGCGTTCAAGAGACCAAGTGAAAAGGGACCAGAATTAGAGAAATTGATGGATATAAAGTTTGGTATATAAGAAAAGGACAACAATAGAAATAGTGTAGGGATAGTGGTAGATAAAGATTTAGAGGATAAAGTTATAAATGTTAGGAGAATAAGTAATAGGATTTTGTTAATAAAACTTGTGTTAGGAGAAGAGATAATTAATGTTATTAGTGCACATACACTGCAGGTAGGGTTAGAGGATTGAATCAAGCGACGATATGAATGGACTGATGAAAGGAATTCGTTAGGAGAGGATATTTGTAGGAAGAGACTAAATGATCATTTAGGGGTAAAAAAATGCAGTGGATGTAAGAGCATACTTGGAGCCTATGGTTTTGGGAGAAGAAATGAGATGGGAGATGCTATCAGTGAATTCGTTATGGCATACAATTTAGCTCTAGCAAACACATTAAAAGGAAAAGATGAACATTTTATAATTTCCAACAGTGGATCATGTGCAAGTCAAATAGATTTCTTTCTATTTAAAAAAACAGAACGATCAATATGTAAAGATTGCAAGGTTATACCTGGATAGAGTCTGACTGTGCAACATAGGTTAATGGTTATTGATGTTCATGAGAAACTGTTCATGTTTCGAAGCCGGACAAGGGACTAGAAATGATGAAAATTTTGAACAATATAGAAAGCCCAAAAAGATTGCTAAGAAAGTAGTGAAGCTAAACTTAAGGATTGTGATGATCTTTACAATAGGGGGACAAGAGAAGGTGAGAGATAATGACATGCTACTAGTAAAGGATAATGAGATCAATTAAAGGCGGAGAAGTTATTTTCGAAACTTGTAAATGAGATTCACACTAAGAGCATAGGGATAGAAAGAACGATAAACTCAGACGACGTTGAAGACCATAGATACTTCTAGATTATTAGGAATCTGAAGTGAAAAATACTTTGAGAAAGATGAAAACAGTAAAGGCCCTCGGACCATATGGTATACCAATAAAGGCTTGGAAGTGTATGGGAGATACTGGACCATTATCCCCAGAGTATATGAAGTGCAAGTTTAGTAACACTAGGATTGAAAAGAAGAAATTAGTTAAGATTGTTGATTAAGAATTTTTCCAAAATGACCACTTTCAATACCTTGGGTCAATAATTCATGTGGGTGGAGAGATTGAGAAAGATGTTGCCTATAGAATTCAACCTGGGTGGAAGAATTGGAGATGTCCCTCTCAACTTTTATGTGATCATTGCATAATGCATACCTCTCAAGTTGAAAGGGAAATTTTATAAGATTGTTATAATACCAGCCATGCTTTTTGGGACAAAATGATGAATAGCAAGACAGGAGAATAGAACTAGAAATGAATGCATTCGAGGGAACTTAGGAGTAGCACCAATAACTAATTAGATAAGGGAAACTAGACTTAGATGGTTTGGTCATGTGCAACAGAGACCAAGAGCCACACTGGTTAGGAGTGAGTTGGTACAAGTTGAAGGCTTTAAAAGGGGCAAGTAGAAGGTCCAAAAGTACATGGATGGGAGATAGTAAGAAAAGATTTGATGACTTATGGTCTAACTGAAGATATGGACCTTGATAGAGTCGAATGGTAGAATAGGATTTATGTAGTTTAATTGGGATAAGACTTAAATGATGATGATGAGTTGGATCCAGAATGGAATTGCAATAATTCAGTTAAATAAAAGTGAAATGGCAAAATGGGGCACGCCCCCACTCTCTTCATAACATGGGACTTGGGCCCACAAATTGAATTATAATAATTTCAGGACCAACTTGAAATGCAAATTACATTGTGGTAATAACTATGATTTAAAATGGTGCTGCCCCCATTTTGGTCATTTCCTCTTTGTTGAGTTAGATTATTAAAATTCAATCCGATAATCCAAACACACTCTCAACGTCTTAATGTCTTAGTTTAAAAGCTCCTTTCATTGAACATAATTTCATTTAATTCACATTATACTAACACGTGTTATCCCCAAATAATCATTAATTGAGAATATCAGTGCCACATCATAAACCTTCTTGTGGTTGTTACTACTGTATTTGGATTTGACGGGTCTTTTTGATATGAGTACTTGATTGCTTTGCTTCGTTGTATGGATTTTCTTGGAGGTAACCCTTGCAGTATCTAATTTCTATTATTTATTGAGCTTGCAGTGGTACCAACCACCTTACACAAAAAAAGGGGCTTAAACAATTATTAAATGCTTTATCCATTTGAGAACCCTTCACATCTCTTTCATATGCTCTCACACGGGAATATTTAAAAGTTGTTGCGCATGTCGAGGTGCTCTCATAGTTACACTAGAGGAGAATTGATCACCTACAGGCAACAGTACCACAAGTTGTGGTTTCCAACTTTCCATCAACATGCCACTTTTTTTAGGAAATCAGTACCGAGAAAACAATACACCCCACTATGGGGATTGCTCTTCTCGATAATGAGGCTGATCCACTCATTAGGTGGGCTACACCTGTATGTTGAGTCGAACCGTCTGTTGCCCATTGATTCCAATGGTGTGTACCACCTGATGAGTGGACATGCGATCTTCATGGAGGGGCCTACCGCTTTAGTGGTACTGATGTCCCATACAGGTGGCATGTTGGCAGGGAAGATGGTACAGTACGACAAGTTGTGGTACCTTGCCCATAAGTGATTAGTTCTCTTAATAGAAACTAAAGGTGCAACTTGGGAGGGTTGGGTTGAGGGTCAACCTGAGCCCAACCTGACCTCAAGAAAACCCAACCCACAGCACAAACCAACCCGAATTCTAACCCGAGAGCCCCAACCCAAACCCAACTCGAGTTCCTGTATATTCAACCCTAAAACCGACCTGACCCAACCTAAATATATGTGATTATTTCGCAATCTGACTTAACTCCACCATAAATTGCTCTAGCCGAACCCAACCCAATTTCAAATTGGATTGCTGCTTTCCAACCCTAACCCGACCCAAGGACCTTGAAAACCCGACCCAAACTCAAGTTGGGTCAATCAGGTTTCGGTTGACCTGAACAGAAGTTGCAGCCCTAATAGAAACCTAGCTGATTTGTTTCAACTTTCAATTTTTCTATTGTACTGAGATTTCATATCTTTCACCGACAATTGTGATGGTTGTAATGTGCAGGAACTTTTATCAAGAGAATTACCAGATGCAGAGGTATTAGAACCAAGGCCGGGTGTACCATTAGAAATTTCAGTACCTTCACGATTCCCATAGTTTTATCCGTCTGTATAAAGCTAGGCCTCCATTTGGTATCTATTTCAAGATAAATAAGGGCCCATTTGGATGGTGGGACTTCCCAACCCTAGCAGTGTTGTGAATCCTGGGATTGGTCAAATCCTAGGTTGGTTACTCCTACTAGATCAACTGATCTTTTGTTTAGTTGATATCCTGGATTGGCAAATCCATGATTGACCAATAAAAGGATCCCAAAGGAGTAAATGTTAGGCAACAGATGGGCCCCACAGGTACTGCATGAACGAGTCTTTCTGTTGTTTTGCAAGAAGCTTCTCAACGAACTTGATAAATTGTAAAATGCTGAAGAGTAAAGCTGCACTTTATCAAGTTTTAACAGGGAGCTTCATGCAAAGCAGCAGGAGACTTGCTGATGTGGCACCCATGGGCTGTAGAACTGCGTTTTTGCTGGAAAAAGGATGCCAAATGGAGTCTAAAAGAACTGCGTTTTTGCGTGATTGTAAGGTTGAAAACTTTCTACTCATTTCCCTCTGTAAATTGCACTTAAATTATCAATGCAATTAAGGTTATGCATATATGTACGGTATCCTTAAGATCTGAGTACGTACGAGTGGGAGTGGGCCTACATACTGGTGATACCGATAGTTGATCCAATGGTCCTTAATGTGGATAGCATGTGCCTCAAAAATGCCCTAGGCTGGAAGTCTTAGCCTTCCAACAGATGGTCTTTCTTTCTCTCTTTTTCTTTTGTAAAATATAGTCTTTCTCTGTTACTTCACAACCATCTATTTGCAGGCCACCAATAGAAAGGATAGGATTGTTCCATCAGATGGACTGATGGGGATTACCCCACCAGACAAACAGTTTGAATCATCAGTCCATGGCTCTCTCCACTGTGAGCATGCTGTAGACCAAAAGTCAGGACTGTCTATGCCATAGTTTTAAAACTCTTTGGGTCGAATGGAAACTTGGCCAAGTCAACTCGACTCGGTAGGATTTCGAGCCGTCTCTTGGAAACTCACTGACAGGTGTGCTACCAGGCACTGCTGCGCTTTATTTTGTTTATTGTTTTTTTTTTTTTTCTCCCTAATATAGCTATTTACTACAATTTAAATTTTTACACCCATACTAAACCCCAAATTCAATTATTTAAAATTTGAGTCAAGTCGAGTTCAGAGTTGGTCGAGTCTTTGAGCTAACCCAGCTAAACATTGAGTTCAGTTTCCGAGTCTTCAAGCTAACCCGGCTAAACATCGAGTCTCGGATGGGCTGTGCTTGGACAACCCTTGGTCCAGCTCAAAGCGGCCCATGTATGCCGAAATCCATTTCCATCCTAATATCATAAGCCATGGATATGAGAAAATATCTCAAGCTCCCAAGAGTTCAGATTTTTTCATTTTTATTTTTATTTTTTTAGTTGAGCTCCCTTTTTTCACGCTCCTGATGGTGTTGATCATGTCCTTTTGGTGAGCGTCGACAAGCTTGTTGGATACATGGGCGGGTTGCCCATGGGTCAACTAGCCCCACCTGCTTTTTAGGCGGATTTGGGCCAAGCTAAATGGGAAACGGGTCCGGCTTGGGCTAGAAATGTAGCCTATTTAAGTAAATGTGCCCGGCTTGGGCTAGAAATGTAGCCTATTTAAGTAAATGTGCCCGGCTTGGATGAATTCTACCAAACCGACCCGTCCATATAGGTAATCAATGGGCTGGGCCAGATGACTTGACCTGACCCAACCCAACGCATAACTCGAAATAATAGAAATTTATAAATGCATTGATGATTTATATATGTATGTATTCACTAATTCAGTCGAAATAGCATATCTTGAGTACTGCGTTCCATTCTTAAGGCTGAGTTTGCGTGGCCGCTCGGGTTGGATCAGTTGAGCCTGACCCAGTTACAATGAAATGGGTGTGGCTAGTCGGGCTTGGGCTTGATGAATTTTAAGTTGGTCACGTGGGCCATAGGGTAATTGGCAGTGGTCAGGTTTGGAAGCTAACCCCAAACCGATTCAACCTGACCCATTGGGCTAATGCACCCCTGACTCAGGAGAGTTGTGACTCGTAACGAGTCCGCCCAAGTCACAGAGGCTAAAACCATGCCTACTATGGATGAACCATGCCCCAAAATCCAAAAATGATTTGAAGATATAGTGATCCATCTTTGGCCTCTTGAGTTGAATGTGACCTGTTGTTGGATTTCTCATCTTAGCTGCTTATTTGCTAGCCATTAATCAAATGGTTAGATCCATTTTAACAAGGAGAGTTTTGGAGCATAGTCTATCCGTATGAGTCCCACAAGATCGACGGTCCAGATCATTATAACGTGACCCCACTTGTACAAACTATTTGAATATTCTACAATTACCACACACACACACACACACACACACACACACACACACACACACACACACATATATATATATATATATATATATATATATATATATATATATATATATATATATAAAGAATCATGAAAGATGCATAGAGGACCAAACCCACAACCCAACCCAACCCAACCCAACCCGAATTTCAACCCAACCTGACCTAACGGATGGAGAATTTTTGAAACCTGACCCCGACCCAAATTCAAATGGGATTGGCATTTTTTAACTTGAACCCAACTCAAAAACCTTGACAACATTACCTGAGAACCTTGACAACGTGACCTGACCTAATCCAAATTTGGGTTGGGTCAGTAAAGTTTGGGGAAACCTAAACCTAAGTTGTAGCCAACCCAATCCGACCTGATGCCAATTTGCTCACCCCAAATGCAAAGGTGTTGAAATTGGTGCCTTCAATCTTGTGAAAAATAGGGGAGTTTGATCGATCGAACTCTAGCCTCGATCAATCAAGCAAATTCCAAAATTTTCAACTCTCTGGACAGTTTTGGATATGTTCGGTCGATTGAACATGGAAACTCGATTGATCAAAATAAATCTGAAATATTATGTTAGCTCTCTGGACACTTTTGAGCATGCTCAATTGATCAAAGGATTGTCAATCGATGTCGATCAATCAATAGATAGGTTGATGAAGCAAGCGGTTTTGTGTAATTGCACAATTTATTTTCTAATTTGGGTATAACTCTATATAAGAGTTTGTAACATGTTATTAGGGTACGAAGGACTTATTTTAAAGGAGAACTAGGGTTTTGAGAATGATTTTCTATTTGGATTTTCACAATTGTAAGTTAATTTTATTTTTGTAATTTGTTTTTATAGTAGATTGTTTGTCGCTTTGTGTGGTAGTTTTTTCTTGTAAGGGATTTTTCACTTAAAATCGTGTGTTCTATATGGTTGCTTTGTTTGTGTTTATCTATTGTTGTCTGATTCAACTCCGAAGTTGCTTTCAGGCCCCTCAACAAGTACTATCAGAGCTTATGTTAGGGGATTCAATTAGAATTTAAAACACGACGATGAAGGGATAAAACATGAAGTATAAGACAGAGAAGTTCATAGGGGAAAATAACTTTGAACTATGGAAGATGGAGATGAGAGACCTTCTAATTCAGCGAGGACTGCAACACACACTCCTTGGGAAAGCAAAGCACCCTAAATTTGTGAATAAAGAGGAATGTGAAAAACTTTATTAGAGGGCGATTACTTCAATCCAATTATGTTTGGTGGATGATGTCATTTATAATGTTATTGATTAGCGACTACTGCAGGGCTATGAATGAAGTTAGAGAGTTTGTACATGACAAAATCTCTCCCAAGCCGTCTATATCTAAAGAGGCAACTATATAATCTAAAAATGACGGAGGGGTCGGATATCGATGAACACATCATCATTTTCAATAAGTTAATTTGCAAACTAATGAGCGTAGAGGTGAAGATTGACGAAGAAAATAAAGCATTTGTTCTGTTAACTTCCCTTCCGGATTTCTACGAGGATCTGGTGTATACTTTGTGCCATGGTAGAGACACCTTTAACCTTAACACCGCTATCTCATTGCTTCAGTTAAAGCAATTGAGAAGAAAGAACGATGGGGAATGTACATCTATGAGAGCATTGGTTGTCAGGAGAAGAACATTTGAGGAAGAAAAGGGGAAATCATGATTGGGGTCTAAGTCGAAAGGCAAAGAAAAGTTAAAGTACTGGAATTGTGTAGACATGGACATATGAAGAAGGATTATTGGAATTCTAAAGCTAAAAATGATAAGAATTCAGATAATTCTATAAGGGAGACCAATTCAGCAGAATCCCGTGAAGGTTCATATGGTTGCGATGTATTATTGGTATCCAAAACGGGTCACTTATATTAGGAATTGATTATGGATACAGGGGCTTCGTACCACATGACTCTTCATTAGAGTTGGTTCATCACGTACAACGAGTATGATGGTGGCATAGTTCTTATGGGCAATGATCAGCTGTAAGATGATTAGAACTATATCTGTTCGCATAAGAATGTTTGATGGGGTGAAGTGTATTCAGACTGGTGTGAGACACGTTCTTGATTTGAAAAAAAATTTGATTTCTCTCGGCACTCTCAATACACTAGGGTGTAAGTTCATTGGTCATGATTGTGTCTTAAAAGTTTCAAAGGAGGCACTCAACATTATGAACACACAAAGGAGAGAAAATCTCTACAGGTTGATTGAGAATACTATATCAAGTGGAGTTGCAGCGTCTGTAGCAGAATTCACATTAGCACGTGTGAGGCATGCGCGCCTAGGCCACATGAGCAAGCACAGTATGAAGGTACTCATATATCATGGCTTGATTCCTGCTTTAAAAATTTTTAATTTGAATATACGTGAGCATTGCATATATGGTAAACAATCAAAATTATCATTTAAAATTGAAAAACATAGTAGTAAGGGACCGTTGGATTATGTGTACTCCAACATGCGGGGCCGTTGCCCGTAGTTTCTATAGGAGGGTCATCATTTTTCATAACATTTATTAACGACTTCTTTAGAAATGTGTGTGTTTATTTTATGAAGAATAAATCTGATGTGTTTGTGACTTTTAAGTCTTAGAATGTCATTGTTGAAAAATAGTCAAGGTGACAGTTGAAAGTGTTGATGACTGTAAATGACGGAGAATTTACTTCAAATGAATTCAACTAGTTTTATAAGGATGGGGGGATTGTGAGGCACACACCAAAGTAGAATGGTATGACATAATGTATGAATCAGACTCTTTTAGAGATGTCCCAAAGGACGTTGAGTAATGTTATATTGTTAAAGGATCTATGGGTTGAGGCCATTAATATGGCTTACTATGTGGTGAATCGGTTCCCATCTATGGCTATTGATTATAAAATTCTTGAAGGATTATGGAGTGGTAAGAAAGTAGACTACCCAGGGCTGTGTATATTTATTTGTGATGCTTACTCTCATATACCATTTGTTGAGAGAGATGAGCAAGACCAAAGAGCGAAAAAGTATACCTTTGTCGATTATGGTAATGGCGTGAAGGGATACAAGCTGTATTACTTCGTCACTCAAAGAATTACAGTGAGTCGAGATGTCAAGTTTGACGAGGATTCCTTGTTCTGCAAGGATGAACATAAAGAAACGAAAAAGTTAGCAGTGATTAATATTGAAATTGAGAAGGGTGAGACATATGCAGAAGCCGAGCTGCGGGAAGAGGTACATGAGTAGGTGGACCAACCACCTCTCAGGAAAAATGCACTAAGGAATCGCAGATAACTAGCAAGATATAGAGATAACTCAAACGTTCCATTCACCCTCATTACTGATGAGGGAGACCCGTATACTTTTTAGGAGGCTCTTGATAATGTAGATACAAAGAAGTGGATAATAGTGATGCATAATGAGATAGATTATTTATATAAGAATTAAACATAGGAGCTGGTTGAGTTTTCGTTTAGGCGTAAAGTGATCGGTTGCAAGTAGATCTATCAAAAGAAACATAATAGGTACAAGGTCAGACTAGTAGTGAAGGGTTATGCGTAAAAGGAATGTATCGATTTCAGCAATATTTTTGCATCTGTGGTCAAGCAGGTATATATCCGATTTTTATTGGCATTGGCTGCCTAATACATTCTTGAATTGGAGCAATTAATGTAAAGACTACTTTCTTTAACGAGGAATTAGAAAAACATATCTACATGAAGCAATCAGAAGAGTTCAAGGTGCAGGGATTATAGTATAAAGTTTGCAGGTTAAGGAGGTTGTTATACGGCTTAAAACAATCGATTCTTTAATGTTGAGCCAATAGTTTATTAGAAATAAATTTGATTACTGTGTTTACTTTAGAACATCGAGTGATGAGGAATTCATTATGCTGGTATTATATGTTAATGATATGCTTATCGCTAGTCATAGCATGTATGTGATCAATATATTAAATGCTAAGTTATCAAGAACATTCGAGATGAAAGATCTAGGGGTTGCAAAGAAGATTCTCAGCATTGATACACATAGTGATAAGAAAATGAGCAGGCTATGGTTGTCTCAGGCATTTTACCTCGAGAAGGTTTTACTCGAGTTTGGGATGGACAAGGAAAACCCAGCTAGCACTCCCCACACTTCTCAATTTTGGCTTTCTTCATAATAATGTCCTACTGCAAATGAATAAAAGCATCATATGTTTGTGTGCCCTACTTGAGCGCAGTTGACAATCTGATGTACGCCATGGTCTGTACTAGACCAGACATTTCACATGCAGTGAGAATTGTGAGCAAATACATGTCTAATCTTTGTAAGTAACACTGGGAGACAGTGAAATGGTTACTTCGTTACGTATGATGTACAACTGATTATGTCTTAACGTTCAATAAATATGAGGAGAAATTAGTATATACCACTATAAGAAAAGCCACTTTTACCAACGAAAATTTTCGTAGGCAAAAGTCTTAATTTACACTCACGAAAGAAGGTGGGAAAGGTAAGACTTTTGCCGACGAAATTTTTCGTTCGTAAAACCTTTTACCGATGCTAATTTTCGATTGACAAAACTTTTTACCTACAAATATGTTCGTAGGTAAAAATATTTACAAGACTTATACCTACGAATATTTTCGTAGCTAAAAAATATTTACAAAACTTTTACCCACCAAGATTTTCGTAGCTAAAAAGTATTACAGGACTTTTACCCTCGAATATATTCGTAGCAAAATACTTAGAAAACTTTTCTCTATAAACATTTTCGTAGTTAAAAATATTTATAAAACTTTTACTTACCAAAATATCAAAAGGTATTACAAGACTTTTGCCCACGAATATATTCGTAGCTAAAAATGTTTTTAAAACTTTTATCTACGAACATTTTTTTGTAGGTAACAATACTTACAGAACTTTTACCTATGAAAAATTGCTTAGGTAAAAACATAGATGAGACTTTTACCTACAGAAAGTTTCGTAGGATAAAACGTGCACGAGACTTTTACCTACGAAAATATTCGTAGGTAAAAGTTTTTTTTTTTTTTTTTTGTCATTTTCCCAGCTTAAAATTCTTGATATAGACCTAATATACACCTGTTACAATATATTTGATCATATTCTTCCTGATATATACCTGTTATGTAATATATTTCATCATATTCTGACTTAGGCATCAGTCTGATGAAGGCCATAGAAAATAAGACAAAAATGTGATGTTGGCCTGAGAAATTTGTTCAGGGACAACCTTACGTGTTTAAGGTGTGTTTACAATTTATCAATCTCCTTATTAATGGTAACCAATACAACAATTAGTAATTGTACCTTCACTATACCCGTGATCAAGTTTTGACTCATCGGTCAACTAAGTGAATCTGCATTCTTAGTTTTCAAACAATTTGTCAAAAGCCTATTCTAGCCATATGCTTAAAGTAAATGCTTAAAGTAGTGCTGGGTACGGAGGTTTTGATATCATTACCTCAACCAAGGGCTTTTTACCATGGAGCAACATATCAACACTCCTTTCAGTCTACATAGAATAAAAGAATAATATAAGATGCATAGATTAAAAGAATCATATAAGATGCAAGGATTATTACCCATGATCATCTCTCGAAATATTCCGAACAAATGCGTGCAATGACCCAGTGACAAACATATAACATGAGTTCTTTTACTTTTAGATAGGAAAAGACCTATATCTGGAGCTAATAATTCATAGATAGAGTGCAAATGAATGAAATGTAAATAGAGTACATAGATGCTGAGAATATCAAAGTTTGAAGGCATGTTTTCTTTATGGGCTACACAACTGTATTTTCCACCATTTGCTTCAAATGGTGGAGAAGATTGATCCATTGTACATGCGGCATGAATGGATGTCACTCCAGGCCATCCAAATTGTGGTCCCAATTGTTGACGTACCCGATGCGTGACCCAATATTTCCTTTCCCTCATTTCAATCAGAAAATGGAAGGTTGGAGGAGCTTTTCTCTCAAGAATGCTTTTCTGACAACCTCTAGCACGGGCTTCATCATCTCCAAGAGTAACAGTCTCAACTCCCCCAACCTGGATATAAATTGACTCAAGTCAAACTGAATAAATTGTAGAAATCGTTGTCTCAAGCTTGCAGCCCAAAAGCTATATTCATTGAACAAATCCAACATCCGACTTGATACAAGTGTGTGCATAATCAGAATGGCTCATCAGTCAATCCCCAAACGAGGTTTCTCACCTGTCGGATGTTCAAATTCCATTGCTGACTCGGGTCCAGTCCCAGATTTGCTCTTTGTTTTTGTGCCGCCATAGACAAAACTCCCAACTATTAAATGTACAAGACCAATAACCATCTGGTTTTGTTAAAAAATATAAGCACTTCTCTAATCAATGCTAAAGATCCACATTTTTCAGTAACAGAGTTACTATTCATATAAAAAATGCTCCAAATAACCAAACTGCATCAAAATGTGATTAACCATTGCCTTGATAACCAAGTTGCATTAAAATGTGATGTGTCGATCTGTGCATGTGTTATATAACTACAGCATGTGTTTTTCCTGACTTCAATGTGTTCAACACGCATGATCCTTGTTAGCATCACCCACTTGTAACCAAAAATAAAAACTCGCACTGCTCTGTTTTCTCTGCTTCTCTTTCTTTCAAGCCCTCTAAAAATCCCAAAAACCATTTTCATTGCTTAAAATCTTCAACAACCAAAAAAAAAAAACAGCTTTTTGTCTCTTATTCCTCTTTTCTTCTTAAAAAACTCCAAAACATTATAAGAACCAGAAACCAACTTTCCAATAACGGCTGGAAAAACCCAGCAAAGAAATCCAAAAAAAAATAAATCCCAAACAAATGGAAAATACAAATTAAACAGCTTTTTTCTGAAAAGAAACAGAGATCCCACATGAGAAAAAAGAAAAAGAAAGCAAATCCAACCCCAAAAAGAATTAGAGAAAAAGAAAAAGCAACCTACACATATATGGTGTTTGGATGAGCAGTAGCTTTGAGAACATAATCAGTACCCCAACGAATAGCTTCCTACAACGAATATCATCATACAGAAAAGTTATGCAGCAAAATTGAAGAACTAAAAATATAGAAAAAGATAAGGATGAGATGTCATAAAAGAGAGAGAGAGAGAGAGAGAGAGAGAGAGAGAGAGAGAGAGAGCACATGCTCATCTTCTCAATTATAAACTCTGAAAAACTAAGCAAAATCTGCATTATCTAAAAACCAAATAAACATCCAACAATTCATGGGCTGAAGTGAATGCTTCCCCATACTTTTGTTCAAATATTAATCTTTCCCGCTCTTTCTTTAGATCCATAGGTGCCTCAAACTTGTTGGACAGTCATGGCCTGAACAAAATCAGCAATACATAGCCTCCAAAACAGATAGTATTCAGTTATCAACTTTCTTTCAGAAAGTTTTAAATCTCAAGTTTGTAACAATGGAGTAAAATGCAAAATATGGCATGGACATTTCAAACATGAGAATTATCTTCAAATTACCCCACATTATGATCCCAACCATTGAATGAGTGGGCCTTTCTAAAACTTGCTGTCCAACTATTTTTGGGCACTCAGAAACATCCAACCAGTAAGATATTACAATGTGTGACCCATAGATTGGTAGATTTGGAAAAGCCAAACAAATGCACCAAATGGACAGAAAAGATAGCTTATGTGTTCAATGTCTTGTGCATCTATTTTTATTTCATGTTGGGAAAACACTACTTTTGCAATTGGTGCAATATTTGAATGGAAAGTTCTGTTCTCGCACCTTACGTTATATTGGTACATGTGGCTGTATGTTGTTGCAGAAGGCTCTACCCATGTGTGGGCTTAGCAAACTTCACCTAGAAAATATGCCCAGGTCCAAGAATCAGGTTGGTGTCAAACTAGGTGAGCTAAATGTATGCTAAAGAAATGGACAGTCAACATTTAATCTATATATATGGCTTATCAAATGATAAGAGTTAGACTGACCTGAATTTTGGGTAGGGAAGGCGGGATTGTGACCTGCACCTGCACCTGTTGGGCAGCTTTGATCATGGACCTATGTAAACTCCCCGGTGAAGCATTGTGGACCTCCTCCCGAGCCTACACTCTAAATAACTGTTTCACTTTGAATGAGCATATTACATCCAAACATAGATAAAGTATTAATACATCTCAAGCATTACAGAAACAACTTATTGTATTGAAGTACTGAACATTAGTAGCCAAACCAAACCACAACAAAAAAAAAAAAAAAAAAACACACACACACAAAAGCCTATCCTTAAAGCATTATTCCACTTTTCAGGCTAAAAATTCAAATAAGGGTGCCTAAAAGCCCATCCTTGTAGTGTTTTGCCTACTTTTCAAGATAAAAATCATGGTAAAGCCACAGGCTATTCTTGAGGCATTTTGCTCTCTATTCAAGTTAAAAATTCTGGCAAGGGCATGTAAATGCCTATCCTTGAGGCATTTAACCCACTGTTCAGGATAAAAAATTTATGTAAGGGAACCTAAGTGCCCATCCTTGATGAAAATGTCACATCTTTTCAAGATAAAAATCATGTAAGAGAAGCTAAATGCATTTCCTTGATGCATTTTCGTCACTTTTCAGGCTAAAAATCAATATGCCGGCATGTAAATTTGTATCCTTGTGGCATATTCCCACTTGTCAAGGTAAAAATTGGAGTAAACGCACCTAAATGCCTATCCAAGAGGCATTTTCCTGCTCTTAAAGCTAAAAATAAATGTAATGGCACCCAAATGCCCATCCTTGAGGCATTTTGCCCTCAGTTTCAAATTTAAAAAATCCATGTAAGGTCACCTAAATACTGCGCAGTATCGCCAGGCACATGGATCTTAAAAATTACAGACTCAGCCACTGAAAATTTGGCCATATGATCTACACATTGGGTCTCACGTGATGGACGCATGGAATGTCCTACACATGCGAGGCTGGCAAGTGTTTGCACGTAGAAGCCCCTGTGGGTCTATCAAACATATGAGATTTGAGTTGAAAAAAGAAAAAGATCTTTCAAAGTCGAGAAAATGTACTAATACACATACCTGAAGATAAATATCGAAAATGCGTTTTCCAACACTTTCCCAAGTTTGTGAATCTGGAAATTCCGTATCTGCGAATTTCAGATTTACAGTGTAGTTCCCGTTTTCGAGCCCCAGACCATAATATCTCAGCGATCCTGGTGATAGCCATGTGTATTGGAACAGCCCTGAGTCTATTGTATTCGGAAATTCTTCTTGAGTGTACCTGTAATATCTGTTGTTGCTGCCTTCACTAAACCTTCCAACATTGCCAACGGCCCACTTCTCTGTGTTGGCCACATTGCATTGTCCGCTTCATACTCTGTGTCAGTAGTTGTCATTGTGGGCCCACCACACCTGATCGCAAATGAAGAATCTGTAGATCAATGGAACAGTGAGACAATGATCAGTGTATATATAGCATATTTGATGGATTGTTCATATGCAGTGGTACGACGATCTTTGGGTCATGATCAGATGGTGGGGCTCATTGCCTCATCGTATGATCGTCATTAGATCATGATCTGCGTCACTCTTTTCAATGAACATGGAAGATCCAATACAGAAAATGAAACATGGATCTCATTAAACTGAAACTTAATATGATTACATAACACTAGCATTGATGGTCTAACATGGACCCTATAATGGGTGGGCCATAACCGAATGACAACACCATTTAGATGATCCTAATCATTTGATCAGAAAGATGCTTTAATAAAAATGTCCTCCATTTGAGCAACTAGGATCATCAAACTGGAGTTATTTTGAGGCCATTGCCATCTATAGTGAGTAATAGATGATGATCTATGTGGTGGGTACAACCTGATACATGGCTTGGATGTCATACATATTGCATGTAGAGGTGCAACAAACCTCTGATTACTTTCAAGTGTTTTATCATTACTATTGTTAAACCACATACATCCAAAGAAACAATAAGAACAGGAAGCTCCCACATTTTATAGGACAGTGATCTCCTGCCGCGGGTCCCACTGTATCGTGTAGATGTTGCAAATGTGGATGAGATCTAAATCATTCGGTCAGCTGTTGTGGTAGTGGATGGGGCATAGACCAAACAACACATTGATTGGATGATATAAAACAACTAACTTTTTTTTTTTGGAAACATGATGAACAAATATGGATGGAAAATGGATAACTCCAATGCACCTAAGGGCATAGGAACACTGCCCCATTTTATTTTTATGTATATATAGAGAAAATAAGAAGAAGAAGATAATCCATTGATAGAAATGGAAAGAATGGCTTACGGATTGGAGGATTCCGATGGCATGGAAAGCTTCACTGAAGACAATTTAAGCACATGCAAAGGGATATTACTAACTTGTAGATATCTCATACGGCATGATATTACTCACTGACCTATGACCAATAGTTCCCGCTCACTATCAGTTGTAAAGTCAAACAAGTAGAAGGGCAAATATCAGCCTGCAACTTATCTATAGTATAGAGTTAGTCATGTCATAACACTGTCAATATCAGCATGTTGCATTGCAGAATGTATAAAATGCACCTAATGAAATGGGATATAGTTAAAAATTGGGGCACATATATTGGTGATCCTGGAAGAACTGGACTTTGAAGAGGCTTCAAATCCATACCGAGTGAATATGTTGCCACAAGCAGAAGCATTAACAGCATACTCTTTCTTATCATGAACTGTAACACAAGCCAGCAGCCAAATGATCAGTGGTATCACATTCACAAGTAGCTTGGGAGTTAATGTGGCCTGTTAGCACTTAAATGAAAGACAAAAATGCAAAACCAGCCACTGTAATCACTTCCTCAAGGGTGCCTATGTGGAGAAGTAAAACCAGCCAACAAGAATGGCATTAAACACTCTCATAACTGATGGATCCTGGGTTGTTTTTGCTGGAAAACAGTCAACCTTATAAGTAGGAAACAACATTTAAAAAAAAAAAAAAACAAACAAAAAAACAAAACAAGAAAAAAGCCCATGCCATAGCAATGTGTCTCCACAAAAGCGTAACTAATTTTTCCCCAACTTTTTGTAGCCAAAGTAGATATCTTAGGGAAGTAAGGAAGGTAGCAGGCTAGTAGTTCTATTGTTCACCTCCCATCTTTGTACAGCTAACAAGGTAAAGTTCACAAGCATATGCCACATCAAAGAAATGATCAGGTTTCTATTTAGCCATAACCACCAAGAATGGTGAATGAACATAGATCATAGTAGACATTTATCATATTGTTTGATGTTTGATTTAGACATTTCAAAATCCAAAAATATAATCTGAACCTGCCACTCCAGCACACAGATTACCACAATTGATTCTTTCTGCAACTAGAAAGCAGGAATTACTTCAATGCAAAATTCAAATTACCCAAACAAATAGGCTGAAGGATCCAAAACAATCAAAATCTAGGAAGATAAATTAGCAAAAGAGTAACTGCAAGTCTTTACTAGTGCTGGAACTGGCAGTCCCTAACAATTGATGAATAAATGCCCTTTCAGTTTTCTCAGCTGAACAAAAGAGTAACTGCAAGTCTTTAATAGTATTTGTGTTTTCAGAAATCTAGTTTGCCAATTGCCAAAGGGTTACATGCCAAAACAAGGTACTGCATTAGCATCAGTTGCACGAAACAAGGTACTGCAGCAAGGAACAAATAGAAATTGGGTTACATGCCAAATTCCTGAAGTAGTGTTAAGGGGACACAAAGAAAGACTTCGATGCATACATCATATCTACCCATCCACCAGGTAAATTTATTGACATTAGCCCTTGGGACCAAAAATCGGCCCAAACCAAACCTTAGGCAGTGAAAACCAATGGACGGGGAATGATATCATATACACATGCAGGACCAAAAATCCATGCCAAATGCCGCAAAACCAATACCCATCAAGGTAATCGAGTCATAACGAGGTGGAATTAATCAAATACAATATGCAGGACCAACGGCACGAAAACTTTGAAAACCAAAACCTTTATCCAGAATCAACAAAAATAAAAAATAAAAAATCAAGTGAATTGAATTGCAGCAAATATTTAGTTTAATCAAGAAGAAATGAGAAAAACTAATGATCTTTTCTAGTATTCATAAGGGGAAAGAAGCCCTCAACTTGCAGTCATGTTTCATTTGAGTCCAACTTGAGAGGAACAGGACTGCAATTTGGAGCTCAACCCTCGATAGGAAGGCTAACTACAATCTCTTTATCTCCACTTTATTACACAACAGAATTGCAATCCAATTTAAAATTGCATCCAAACGCACCCTGAAGAACCAGAAATAACGTGTAATGTATAATCTTCACCAAATGCTCAAAATCAAAACCTACTGCGCGCAGAATCTACAGGCAACACTACAACCATTTAAAAATAATCTCATGCAAAATCTTGCCTAATGCTCTGAAAATCATACGAACCCCTGCAAGAGCCAATGAACTCACATCCACAATCTTTAGAAAATGCTAACAATCAAAATCCATATGCAGAATCAACACAAAAACACTCCAATTACAATACAGAATCAACACAAAAACACTCCACACTTACAGCCCCTGCTCATGGGCTTGTGCAGGCCCTTCTTTACCTGCAACCCACATATAAAATCAGCAATTTCACTTGCAAACGTAAACAAAGAAAAAGAAGAGTAAAGTTTGAATGATTTTCTCTGATAATCGAGATCTTCGGTCGAGAATCGGAGAAGATTCGCAAAAGATAACAAAAGTCCCACATCGGTAGTTTGCTGGAATATAGCTGCTTTATATACGATGTCTCGGAGTTGTTAGCCGTGTTCGTTGAAAGGAGAGACGGTTGGCATCTCCCCTGACAGGGACGGGAACAACTTTCGGGCTTTCCTGTTACCACACATCCGGTTAAGGCTTCCCACTTCGGTGGATCTTACCCCAATTTTTTTTATTTTTTCAATCCTGGCCGTCCATCCGTCCAATTCATTTGGCTGGCATTAGGTTATTCCCCCTTATCATGGTATCACAGCCGTCCAATTTGTGAGGCAATTTGTTCTTCTTCCAGGCAGTCCAAATCATGTATTAAAAAAAAAAAAAAAAAAACAAAGAAAAAAAAGAAAGAATCCAGGCCATCCAATTACCTCTTCCTTATCGTATTAAAGTTGTGTAAATCATGTAATATAATCCCATATTTCTTATTACAGTATGAGAGCATCACGGTTAGATTAGAATCTGTCCTCTTTTTTAATGGGCCTTTCATTTTCTTCAGTTTGTTGAGGCCAAGGGCAAATGAATGGTTAAAATTGAATGGGCCATTAACAATTCTAAAGTTATTACATGGATCCTAAACTTGGTGGATTTAAATATTGGGTTTCAATCTTTTTCTAAGGCTGCTAAGATGAACGGTCTGGATTGCTAAACAATGTCCCCTCTTGTACGTAAAGGATATCATCGGATCGAGAATCCTATAATTTCTGGCTCCAACTGAAGCCACATATACTAGAATCAAAACCGTAGCCAAAAAGCAAAGAACAGTTTGGAAAGGGTTGTGAATGCTACACATTCAATATTAGACATGTGGCAGGCCTGATGAATGGGACCCACTTGATTTTTGGGTGAGGTCACCTCCATGAAGGGAGTACGACGCCTACCTGATGGACGGTTTTGTGGGGCATTGGCAAAATTCCTAGAATGCAAGTCCAACAAGCCCTTTCATTTCATTCTCATGAAAGTAGCTAATTAGAGTGCCTTTGGTCCTGGATGGAGCAACTTAGTCTCACATGGCTAAACCAATGAAGCCTTTGGCCATTTTATACAGAGTATTCAGAGAAAGATAAGCTGTGTTAGCTGAAAATAGAGGTGGTTTTTTTTTGTTTCCCTTTATCAGGATAGGAGTTTGCAAGCTTATCTATGCTATGGACTTCATGCGAGCTTTAGGTCCTGACATCCACCCTCCATTGAAACCTTCCAGGGCCAGGGAGATGTGGCTTATATATCCAGCTACATCCATTGAATGAGGTGAGGATACCCACTAAATTGATGGCCCCGCCTGAGTTCTTGAATGAAGAGACCCACTAAATTGATGGCCCCACCTGAGTTCTTGAATGAGGAGACCCGCTAAATTGATGGCCAGTGTTAATGTTAAGCATTAACACTGGGTAGGCCCCACAAGATGCATTGTATGTTAAGCATAACCTTTACTGGGTGGAAAAGGGGTTTTAGGTCCTGTTTTAGTAGAAACCTTGGACCTGAAAATTACTCATAGTCCATTATCAATTTCATGGTGTGGCCCACCTGTATTTTCAAGTTGTCTAATTTTTGGCAGCCAAGTAGAACCTGGGCGGCACACATGATAGGCAGATTGATTATCATAGTGGCCCTACAAATGGCTTGTAGGTTAAGCTTATCCTGCAAAGATATTTTGGATCTGACCACATTTATATAGATGAAAGTAATGAAGGAAAGAACACACTTAAAGATCCAAACCATGAGGATGAGATGTGAAGAATGCTTTCGATTGATTAAGATTTTCAAGAATAAATTTTTCATCTTCCCAATTCCTAAGAACATTCAAGTGTCGTTTGGATTGGAGGAATTTGAATTCCCCAGTGTTCTAATACGACGACCCTCATGATTATGTTGTTCGGAGGATATTCCTGCTTGTTAATGAAAACAATGTCTCCGTCCATAATACATTGGTTTATGATTTGACCAACTTTCAAATATGTATGTCCTTTTGAACCTTCCCTAATTGCACAAGTGGCTGAACCATCTCTGTATGTTACACATAATTTGTCATCCATTAGTTTCTGTAAATGAAAATAAGAGGATTGATCTTAACAGTATGGCCGTCATGCACATAGACAGAAAATGCTTGCAATGAATGTTTATGAGTACTTGGTAATTTTGGAGTCCTTGGTTAGGGTTTGGACTGAAAATACGAGTGCTGGAGCCGACGCTTTCGGAGTCCGAACTCATTCTTTTGAAAAATAGAAAAATGGAAATATTAGTAAATATGGATTTTCTTGTTAAGAAGAAAATGAAAGATGGATTGAAAAAACATAAAAGAGATTTTTTTTTCTTCTTTTTTGCTTCAAGAAAGAGAGACGGAGAGGTGAGAGTGGAGAAATCGAGGGAGAGAGTGGAGGAATGAAGTGGCTGCGTGAGATTTGAAAATAACGAGTGTAGTTTGGTTTGAAAATGACGTTTCGCATGCGTGGTGTGCGTGGCTATGAGAGGTGTTTACGGACACAGATTTTTACTTGCCTATCTTTTTTCATGAAAACTTTAAGTTAATGTTGAAAAAGTAATTACTTTATTACTATTATTATTATTTAATTAAATAAGGTTTTTACATTTTATTTAATTAGTATCCACATTGTAGATAGCATCTCTTTTATTCTCTCTTGTAATAACTGATTTTGCTAATATTGTTTCTAGTTGTATCCATTAAAACCGGTCTCTCATGTACCTTCCCCCTCTTAATTAATAGAGATTTTTTTTTTCATGACATTAAAATGATCTTAAAATATTTTCTTCAAATTTTTTTTCTTCATTATGTTTTTTCTTTCAATTTTTTATTCTCTACATGTTCCAATCATGCTTCTTCAAACTATTTGCAGGACGAAATGCCATTTTGCTAGGAATTTTCCCATAAGTTTTTGAACTCTTCACAATGAAGCTTGCAGGTGTGCCAGCTTCCCATATTAGTTGTTTATTTCTTTTATTATCTTTTATTGTTTTGAAGATTGGAATCTCATCGGTTTGTTTATTATGCTAAAGTTAAAAAGAAAGTATTGAGTGCTTTGGGAAAGAAGACTTGTGATGCATGAAATGGAGCCTTTATCAAACTCTCTTCTCTTTCCCCTGCTTCCTTTCTCTTTTTAGCCTTATTAATCTGCAAGGTTCCCAATTCCTGTTTTTTTGCATGTATCGGCATTAAGAGATATCAGCGAGTGGGAAAGTTATGGTGCGAGTTTCTTGGAGCACAGGTATGTGAAATGTTTGTTCCCTGTCACCTAGATGCGTAGATTTTGAATTGAATGGGAGACATTGATGAAGCTTGGTCAAAGGACAAGGTTCATTTATATCAATGGAGGATATAAATTTTCTTGGATGGATGATGAATGTATTTGTGAATGTAAATGAAAATAAAGAACTTATAATATATATATATATATATATGTTATCAATGGAGGATACCTTGTTTAGGGGGACATGAAATTCTTGTAGCTTATGGTATGGTGCCCCAATATTGGTTGTATGTTACTAGTATGTAGTAGATAATACTAGGTTCAATAGTAGATAATACTAGAGAATACCTAAACTCGATCTGAACCCGAAACCGAACCTGATTCCCTAAACCTAAACTTAAACCTAAACCTAAACCTAAAACCTAAATGTATTCTCAAATCCCTAAACCTAAACCTACACCTAATCCTAATCTCAACTCCCTAACCTAAACCTAAACCTAAACTTGAAAACCCAAACCTAAACCCGATCCCAAACCTGAACCCGATTTCCTAAACCTAAACCTTAACCTTAACCTATTCTCAATTCCCTAAACCTATAGCATATAACCTAAACTTAAACCTAAACTTAAACCTAAAACCTAAATGTATTCTCAAATCCCTAAGCCTTAACCTATTCTCAAATCCCTAAACATTAACCTATAACCTAAATTAAACCTAAACCTATAACCGACACTTATAACCTAAACCTAAACCTATAACCTAAACCTAAACCTATAACCTAAATGTATTCTCAAATCCCTAAACCTAAACTTACACCTAATCCTAATCTCAACTCCCTAACCTAAACCTAAACCTAAACTTGAAAACCCAAACCTAAACACGATCCCGAACCCGAACCCGATTTCCTAAACCTAAACTTATAACCTTAACCTAAACCTATTCTTAAATCCCAAAACCTATAACCTAAACCTAAACCTATATAACCTTAACCTAAACCTAAAACTTAACCTATAACCTAAACCTTAACCTATAACCTAAACCTATAACCTAAACTCAATTTCTAAACCTTAACCTATAACCTAACCTAAAGCTAAACCTATAACCTGAACCCAATTTCCTAAACCTAAACTTATAACCTTAACCTGAACCTATTCTCAAATCTCAAAACCTATAACCTAAACTAAACCTATATAACCTTAACGTAAACCTAAAACTTAACCTATAACCTAAACCTTAACCTATAACCTTAACTTATAACCTAAACCTATAACCTAAACCTAAACCTAAAACCTAAGGGCCCGTTTGGACTGGTGGATTGGAAGGGATCGGATGGTACTGGAAGGGATTGGAAGTTAAATCCCGGGATTCGCCGGGCGTGCCAAACAGACGGGGTGATCTGACCCGGGATATAGCAATCCCATGGATCTTAAGACAATCCACTGACAACACCATCATTACCTTTAAATCCCATCCAATCCATCCTAATCCATTCAAATTTGCCTGGACTTGTTTGGTTCGAGGGATTAGAAGGGATGGGAAGGTTTAATCCCAGGATTGGCCGGGCGTGCCAAACAGACTCGATATAGCAATATGGGGATATAGCAATCCCATGGATCTTAAGACAATCCACTGACAACACCATCATTACCTTGAAATCCACGCCATCCACCCTAATACCATTCAATCCCTTCCAATCCACCCATCCAAACGGGCCCTAAATGTGTTGTCAAATCCCTAAACCTAACCCTACACCTAATGCTAATCTCAACTCCCTTGCCTAAACCTAAAACTAAGCTTGAAAACCCAAACCAAAACTTGATCCCGAACCCGAACCCGATTTCATAAACCTAAACCATAACCGATTCTCAATTCCCTATAGCTATAACCTATAACCTTAACCTAAAACCTAAACCATTTCCTAAACCTAAAACCTAAATGTGTTCTCAAATCCCTAAACCTACACCTAATCCTAATCTCAACTCCCTAACCTAAACCTAAACATTAACTTGAAAATCCAAACCTAAACCCGATCCCGAACCTGAACCCGATTTCCTAAACCTAAGCCTTAACCTATCCTCAATTCCCTACAGCTATAACCTATAACCTATATACCTAAACCTATAACCTAAACCTAAACGTAAACCTAAAACCTAAATGTGTTCTCAAATCCCTAAACCTAAACCTAATCCTAATCGCAACTCCCTAACCTAAACCTAAACCTAAACTTGAAAACCCAAACCTAAGCCCGATCCCGAACCTGAACCCGATTTCCTAAACCTAAACTTATAACCTTAACCTAAACCTATTCTTAAATCCCAAAACCTATAACCTAAACCTAAACCTATATAACCTTAACCTAAACCTAAAACTTAGCCTATAACCTATAACCTAAACCTAAACCTAAAACCTAAATGTGTTGTCAAATCCCTAAACCTAAACCTACACCTAATGCTAATCTCAACTCCCGTACCTAAACCTAAAACTAAGCTTGAAAACCCAAACCAAAACCCGATCCCGAACCCAAACCCGATTTCTAAACCTAAACCATAACCGATTCTCAATTCCCTATAGCTATAACCTATAACCTACCTATAACCTTAACCTAAAATCTAAACCATTTCCTAAACCTAAAACCTAAATGTGTTCTCAAATCCCTAAACCTACACATAATCCTAATCTCAACTCCTAACCTAAACCTAAACATAAACTTGAAAACCCAAACCTAAACCCGATCCCGAACCCGAACCCGATTTCCTAAACCTAAACCTTAACCTATCCTCAATTCCCTACAATTATAACTTATAACCTACCTATAACCTAAACCTATAACCTATACCTAAATGTAAACCTAAAATCTAAATGTGTTCTCAAATCCCTAAACCTACACCTAATCCTAATCTTAACTCCCTAACCTAAACCTAAACCTAAACTTGAAAACCTAAACCTAAACCCTACCCTGAACCTGAACCCGATTTCCTAAACTTAAACTTATAACCTTAACCTAAACCTATTCTCAAATCCCAAAACCTATAACCTAAACCTAAACCTATATAACCTTAACCTAAACCTCAAACTTAACCTATAACCTAAATCTTAACCTATAACCTAAACTCAATTTCCTAAACCTTAACCTATAACCTAACCTAAACCTAAACCTATAACCCGAACCCGATTTTCTAAACCTAAACCTTAACGTATTCTCAAATCCTAAACCTAAACCTACATCTAATCCTAATCTCAACTCCCTAACCTAAACCTAAACCTACACCTAATCTTAATCTCAACTCCCTAACCTAAACCTAAACATAAACTTGAAAACCCAAACCTAAACCCGATCCCGAACCCGAACTCGATTTCCTAAACCTAAACCTTAACCTATCCTTAATTCCCTACAGCTATAACCTATAACCTACCTATAACCTAAACCTATAACATATACCTAAACGTAATCCTAAAACCTAAATGTGTTCTTAAATCCCTAAACCTACACCTAATCCTAATCTTAACTCCCTAACCTAAACCTAAACCTAAACTTGAAAACTCAAACCTAAACCCTACCCCGAACCTGAACCCGATTTCCTAAACCTAAACTTATAACCTTAACCTAAACCTATTCTCAAATCCCAAAACCTATAGCCTAAACCTAAACCTATATAACCTTAACCTAAAACTAAAACTTAACCTATAACCTAAACCTTAACCTATAACCTAAACTCAATTTCCTAAACCTTAACCTATAACCTAACCTAAACCTAAACCTATAACCCGAACCCGATTTCCTAAACCTAAACCTTAACGTATTCTCAAATCCCTAAACCTAAACCTACACCTAATCCTAATCTCAACTCCCTAACCTAAACCTAAACCTACACCTAATCCTAATCTCAACTCTCTAACTTAAACCTAAACATAAACTTGAAAACCCAAACATAAACCCGATCCAGAACCCGAACCCGATTTCCTAAACCTAAACCTTAACCTATCCTCAATTCCCTACAGCTATAACCTATAACCTACTTATAACCTAAACCTATAACCTAAACCTAAATGTAAACCTAAAACCTAAATGTGTTCTCCAATCCCTAAACCTAAACCTAATCTATACTCCCTAACCTAAACCTAAACCTAAACTTGAAAACCCAAAGCAAAACCCGATCCCGAACCCAAACCCGATTTCCTAAACCTAAACTTATAACCTTAACCTAAACCTATTTTCAAATCCCAAAACCTATAACCTAAACCTAAACCTATATAACCTTAACCTAAACCTAAAACTTAACTTATAACATAAACCTTAACCTATAACCTAAACTCAATTTCCTAAACCTTAACCTATAACCTAACCTAAACCTAAACCTATAACACGAACACGATTTCTTAAACCTAAACCTTAACGTATTCTCAAATCCCTAAACTTAAACCTACACCTAATCCTAATCTTAACTCTCTAATCTAAACCTACACCTAAACCTAAACTTGAAAACCCAAACCTAAACTTGATCCCGAACCCGATTTCCTAAACCTAAACTTATAACCTTAACTCAACCTATTCTCAAATCTCAAAACCTATAACCTAAACCTATATAACCTTAACCTAAACTTAAAACTTAACCTATAACTTAAACTTAACCTATAACCTTAACTTATAACCTAAATTTATAACCTAAACTCGATTTCGTAAACCTTAACCTATAACCTAACCTAAACCTAAACCTATAACCCGAACCCGATTTCCTAAACCTATACCTTAACGTATTCTCAAATCCCTAAACCTAAACCTACACCTAATCCTACTCTCAACTCCCTAACCTAAACCTAAACCTAAACTTGAAAACCCAAACCCTAACCCGAACCCGAACCCGATTTCCTCAACCTAAATCTTAACCTATTTTCAATTCCCTACGGTTATAACCTATAACCCAAACCTAAAACTTAAACCTAAACCTAAACCTAAAACCAAAACCTAAATTTGTTCTCAAATCCCTAAACCTAAACCTACACCTAATCCTAATCTCAATTCCCTAACCTAAACCTAAACCTAAACTTGAAAACCCAAACCTAAACCCGATCCCGAACCCGAATCCGATTTCCTAAACCTAAACCTTAACCTATTCTCAATTCCCTATAGCTATAACCTATAACCTACCTATAACCTTAACCTAAAACCTAAACCATTTCCTAAACCTAAAACCTAAATGTGTTCTCAAATCGCTAAACCTATACCTAATCTCAACTCCCTAACCTAAACCTAAACATAAACTTGAAAACTCAAACCTAAACCCGATCCCGAACCCGAACCCGAACCTGATTTCCTAAACCTAAAGCTATAACCTATAACCTACCTATAACCTAAACTTATAACATAAACCTAAATGTAAACTTAAAACCTAAATGTCTTCTCCAATCCCTAAACTAAACCTACACCTAATACTAATCTCAACTCCCTAACCTAAACTTAAACCTAAACTTGAAAATCCAAAGCAAAACCCGAACCCGAACCCGATTTCAATTCCTAAACCTTAACCTATTCTCAATTCCCTACAACTATAACCTATAACCTGCCTATAACCTTAACCTAAAACCTAAACCTAAACCTAAACCTAAAATTTAAATGTGTTCTCAAATCCCTAAACCTTAACCTACACCTAATCCGATTCTTAACTCCCTAACCTAAACCTAAACCTAAACTTGAAAACCCAAACCAAAACCCGATCCCGAACCCGAACCCGATTTCCTAAAGCTAAACCATAACCGATTCTCAATTCCCTACAGTTATAACTTATAACCTAAACCTAAACCTAAAACCTAAATGTGTTGTCAAATCCCTAAACCTAAACCTTCACCTAATGCTAATCTCAACTCCCTTACCTAAACCTACAACTAAGCTTGAAAACCCAAACCAAAACCCGATCTTGAACCCGAACCCGAACCCGATTTCCTAAACCTAAACTATAACCGATTCTCAATTCCCTATAGCTATAACCTATAACCTACCTATAACCTTAACCTAAAACCAAAACCATTTCCTAAACCTAAAACCTAAATGTGTTCTCAAATCCCTAAACCTACACCTAATCCTAATCTCAACTCTCTAACCTAAACCTAAACATAAACTTGAAAACCCAAACCTAAACCCGATCCCGAACCCAAACCCGATTTCCTAAACTTAAACCTTAACCTATCCTCAATTCCCTACAGCTATAACCTATAACCTACCTATAACCTAAACCTATAACCTAAACCTAAAACCTAAATGTGTTCTCCAATCCCTAAACCTAAACCTACACCTAATACTAATCGCAATTTCCTAACCTAAACCTAAACCTAAACTTGAAAACCCAAATCAAAACCCAATCCCGAACCCGAACACGATTTCCTAAACCTAAACCTTAACCTATTCTCAATTCCCTACAATATAACCTATAACCTACCTAAAACCTAAACCTAAAAAACCTAAACCTAAACCTAAACCTAAAATCTAAATGTGTTCTCAAATCCCTAAACATAAACCTACACCTAATCCTATTCTCAACTCCCTAACCTAAACCTAAACCTAAACTTGAAAACCCAAACCAAAACCCAATCCCGAACCCGAACCCGATTTCCTAAAGCTAAACCATAACCGATTCTCAATTCCCTATAGCTATGACCTATAACCTAAACCTATAACCTAAACCTAAACCTAAAACCTAAATGTGTTGTCAAATCCCTACACATAATGCTAATCTCAACTCCCTTACCTAAACCTAAAACTAAGCTTGAAAACCCAAACCAAAACCCAATCCCGAACCCGAACCCTTTTTCCTAAACTTAAACCATAATCGATTCTCAATTCCCTATAGCTATAACATATAACCTACCTATAACCTTAACCTAAAACCTAAACCATTTCCTAAACCTAAAACCTAAATGTGTTCTCAAATCCCTAAACCTGCACCTAATCCTAATCTCAACTCCCTAACCTAAACCTAAACATAAACTTGAAAACCCCAACCTAAACCCGATCCAGAACCCGAACCCGATTTCCTAAACCTAAACCTTAACCTATCCTCAATTCCCTACAGCTATAACCTATAACCTACCTATAACCTAAACCTAAACGTAAACCTAAAACCTAAATGTCTTCTCTAATCCCTAAACCTAAACCTACACCTAATACTAATCTCAACTCCCTAACCTAAACTTGAAAACCCAAAGCAAAACCTGATCCCGAACCCAAGCCTAATTTCCTAAACCTAAACCTTAACCTATTCTCAATTCCCTACAGCTATAACCTATAACCTACCTAAAACCTAAACCTAAAATCTAAATGTGTTCTCAAATCCCTAAACATAAACCTACACCTAATCCTATTCTCAACTCCCTAACCTAAACCTAAACCTAAACTTGAAAACCCAAACCAAAACCCGATCCCGAACCCGATTTCCTAAAGCTAAACCATAACTGATTCTCAATTCCCTACGGCTATAACCTATAACCTAAACCTAAACCTAAAACCTAAATGTGTTGTCAAATCCCTACACATAATGCTAATCTCAACTCCCTTATCTAAACCTACAACTAAGCTTGAAAACCCAAACCCAAACCCGATCCCGATCCCGAACCCGATTTCCTAAACCTAAACCATAACCGATTCTCAATTCCCTATAGCTATAACCTATAACTTACCTATAACCTTAACCTAAAACCTAAACCATTTCCTAAACCTAAAACCCAAATGTGTTCTCAAATCCCTAAACCTACACCTAATCCTAATCTGAACTCCCTAACCTAAACCTAAACATAAACTTGAAAACCCAAACCTAAACCCGATCCCGAACCCGAACCCGATTTCCTAAACCTAAACCTTAACCTATTCTCAATTCCCTAATGCTATGAATAATTTTTTGTATTTTATTTATGATGTTAAACTTATATGTATTTATGCGTGGATGAATGCCATGTGGATAAGATTGTTTGTGTTTGGATGGATGTAGTTTATGTTTGGATGAATGTAGTTTTTGTTTGGATGGATTTACGTAGTTTTGGTTTAGATTGATGTAAATGTGAATATGATGAAATATATTATATAACAGGTGTATATCAGGAAGAATATGATGAACTATATTGTAACAGGTGTATATCAGGAATTTTGAGTTGAAAATTTTATTTTTTAAAAAAAACTTTTACCTACGAAATATTTCGTAGGTAAAATTCTCAAAAACGTTTTTACCTACGAAAATTTTCGTAGGCAAAAGTCTCAGGGTAAAAGTCTAAAATTTAACAGACGTAGGTTAAATTTAAGGCACCCTTTACCTACGAAAATTTTCGTAGGTAAAAATGGCTTTTACCTACGAAATTATATTTCGTTAGTAAAAGTATGCTTTTACGTACGAAAATAATTTTCGTCAGTAAAAGTCATCTTTACCTACGAAAACTAATTTCGTAGGTAAAAACCATATTTCTTGTAGTGACTGTATGAATGTTGACTATATTGGACACGTGAATAATAGAAGGTCGACTTTCGGTTACTTGTTTATGTTGGCGGGTGGAGCGATCCGTTGGATGTTAAAGCTTCAGTATATGGTTGCTCTTTCTATAATCGAAGCTGAATATATGGCAGTAACAAAAGTATTTAAGGAGGTGATTTGGTTGATGGGTATGGTGAATGAGTTAGAGCTTCAGTATGAAGTCGTACCTGTGAATTGTGATAGCAAGGGTACTATCAATTTGGCAAAGAATTCAATATGTCATTCTCGTACTAAACATATTGATATTTGTCACAATCTTATCTTACATGTAATTGATGAAGGTGGTGTTACTCTTGAGAAGATTCACACTAACATGAATCTGGCTGACATGGTTATAAATGTGGTTCCTGCAGAGAAGTTCAGCTATTGCTTGACTTCTCTGGGCTTGACAAAGACTAAATGAAGACGGAGTGTGCACAAGAAGCGATGATGAAGACGATTAATAATGGATGAAGTAACTTAAAACAATAGAGCATGGAGATTGAAGCCACGGTAGAGATTATTGAATTTGGTATCTTCAATCTGGTGAAAAACATGAAAATTCGATCGATCTAACTCTTGCCTCGATCAATCGAGCAAATCATGAATTTCTCAATTCTCTCTAGACAATTTTGGACATGTTCGGTTGATCGAACATGAAGGATCTATTGATTGAAATAAATTTGAAATATCATGTTAAATTTATGAACACTTCTGAGCATGTTCAATTGATCGAACATGAATGCTCGGTCGATCGAAGGATCATCGATCGATGTCGATAAACTGATGGTTAGATTGACGACATATGCGATTTTGCATAATTACATGATTTGTTTCCTAATTTAGGCATAACTCTATATAAGGGTTTGTAACACGAGATTAAGGTATGAAGAACTTATTCTAAAGAAGAGATATGGTTTTGAGAAGGGTTTTCGTATATGTAAGTCAATTATATCTCTTATAATTCATTTTTATTGTAGATTGTTTGTCACTTTGTGCTGTAGCTTTTTTCGACAATGATTTTTCTAATTAAAATTGTGTGTTATCTATAACTACTTTGTTTGCGTTTATTTATTGTTGTGTAATTCAACTTTAAGGTTGCTTCCGCACCTTCAACAAAAGTACCTCAACACTCGATTTGGCATCACCTAATTCAGGTTCGATTAGTCAGGTTCAGGTAAACCCAAACGTAATTTGCAGCCCTACTAACTACCATGTACACTAGTACAACCTACGGGTTCGAAATGCATGGATGACTCATGAGAGCACTTGGATGACCATACATTCTACGCATCCCATTTGGGTCTTTTCGGTGCATGAATTATCATCCACCTCAGCATAAAAGTTAAGGTCCCTTTCGGATGTCAAAAATAATCAATGGCATGATTTCAAAGAAAACTCCATTTTGATGTTTAGTCTACTGTCTTTATATATTCCACTTATTATATGGAGAAATGTCAGTCGTCCAAACTTCTAAAAGAAAAGATGGGACACTCACTAAATCCCCAAACAGTCAAACGCATCTGTTTCAGCCAATGGTGCCAAAAACCAATGTTGCTCTTTATAAAGTGCATTGAGATGGCCACTTGGGAGTAAAAGAATTCCAGTGTGGCAGGCTAGAGCGTTCTTCAGGTGGGCCCCACATCAGGTGGCAGGCTGTTTTTTGGCCGTCCATTTTTAGATATACATGGTCCTGATTTTCGTGTCAGGGCACATACATGGTGGGGCCCACCAGTGCACTATCATGATCTCACTGCACGCATTACTTTTTCATGTATGGCAAGATGCATTGAAGAAAAAACCTCTTTGCTTTTTCCTATTTACGGTGGGAACTTATTCCCTCATATCTGCACGACTGCACCTCACTTCTTTACTCGGGTATCGCAGAAAAGACAGAACCGCTACCGTTCATATTCAACGAAAGATAGGCCAAATATTCAATGGCTAGGATCTTCTAATCACGAACCTTTTTTCTGAATGCCACATCCACGTCGATGCCCACTGTGTCAACGGTTTGGATTACTCAACTGTGAGATCCACTTATGCAAACTGAAAACTCAAAACTCAAAGGAAATGGACAGTCTCCACCAAGCACAGATGGACTATAGTTACGGTCCAACCATTGCATATTTTCAAGTCCTTGCAACATCCAAACCGTTAAATATGGTGGCCCCCACCATGAGGATCAAGTATGAAAAATTCAGCCATTTAGACTTACCCAATGGATCACACTTGTATTTTTCTATTTATCAACCACTAGAATTTTTTCCTATGGTGTGGCCCACCTGGTGAAGTATATATGGAGGATTTTTGCACAAGATGATCCTCATGGTAGGTCCAACCTACTGGAAGGATTGGATGTAAAGTACACTTAACAAATTATCCACTGGGTAGACCGTAACTTTTGGACTTGAGATCTTTTCATATATAATCATTCAATCCTTGATGTTACATATCCCCAGTTTTTTAACTATTTGAACCTGATTCTTTTTTCACAAATAATAATAATAATAATAATAAATAATAATAATTCCAAAACCTGTAAGAGAGTAAAACCTCCCAAATGTTGCAGCACAAAGCATATCCTTCTATGGATTTCTTAGTGTTTAAGGCAAGATCGAGTAGCATATATGTGTGTATATGTGCACGACAAGTTGCATTTTCTGGCTTTTCTTTAGATTCTTTTCTCCTCTTCAAGCACAAGAGTTCTTTATTTTTATAAAAAATGGGAAGCCCATCAGCACGCTGGCACACGTGTAAGATGTAACATGCATCACATGTGTAAGATATAACTTTTTCATGAAACCATGCCAAATTTTATTTTATTTTTTTAAAATTAAATTACAAGATTGTCTCGCTGAACAATTGAGAAATTTCACTCCTTTGATGAGTTGTTATATAAGGTACACAGACCATTTAAATGCATGCAATGTAAATATCCGCTGTCTAAGTCATGTTATCTCGGATAGACTATTTAAGTCATCTTAGACTAACCTTTCTATGCATTGTTGATCAAATTGACTGAAAGAGGAACTTAACGCGGAAGGTGACGTGTAACATTTATAGTATATGCGCACATTTTCAATGCTAAAAAATTGATGGTGGCTTATGTGCACATAGGGAGTGATTAAATTCACATATCAAACATGTGATATATGTGCATGAAATATTGTATTCTCATGTGCACTGAATTAAGTAAAAAAAAAAAACTCTAGCTTTGTTACCACTTTTTTTTTTCTTTTTTTCCCGACAAACCTTTCTATCTTTGCCAACCATCAGATTTTGGATTGTCTATATTTTCGTAGCTCCCATCAAAGCTCAAAAACCCCTAAAACCCAACTCGACTTGATGTCCAATTGGGTTGGGTTGACTCGAAGGAGTCTTTACTTGACTTGACTCAATAGATAAAATAATATGTAAATTCACATATTCACATTAATAATATATAGGGAGTGATTAAATTCACATATTGAACATGTGATATATGTGCATGGAAAATTGTGTTCCCATGCCCACCGAATTAAGAAAAGAAAAAGAAAAAAAAAAAAACCTTTGGCTTTGTCACCACTTTTTTTAATCACAAAGCCTGCTTCTTTGCTAACCATCAAAATTCGGACATGTTGTCTGTATTTTTGTAGCTCCCGTCAAAGCTCAAAATCCTGAAAACTTGACTCGACTTGATGTCCAATTGGGTCAGATCAACTCGAAGGAGTCTTTACTTGGCTCGACTCATATATTAATAAATAACATATTAATTAGCTAGGTTGTAGCGCATTTAATCTAGCCCACCAAAGGTAGAAGTGGCTTGACTGTTTGACCTAAGCGGTGCTTGATTTCTTCAAATCACTTTACAAACACTCGTAAATAAGCAATTATGATGTTTCTAACATCTGTTTGTCAAAAAAATATAATAAATAGAGTATTTTCTCCTTGAAAATCGATCCTGGAAGGGCTGACTTAAATTTGTAGGCCCCATAATTATGTATATGACTCTGCACCGATAGAAACATTTGATTTTTCACACATGTTTCGTGCCAGAGGAGAGTGTATGCGTGTCGATGGGAAGGGCACTCATGTGAGTTTGAATTTCTTGAAATGCACTACTTTTGTACTGTTTTAATTCTGAAATGAAAAACAGTCTATGTAAAGGGTAGGGGATTGGCTGGTGTGGGTACGTGTCGTGCGAAAGACGAACACTGATGTTCCTTGAGCTCAGAGTGGGATGAACGGTCCAAAAAGATATCAAAGTTACATGGGCCCACAATGATGTATTTATTATATCTACACTGTTCATCCATTCGGAGAGATCATTTTAGAACATGATCGCAAAAATGAGTTATATTCAAAGCTTAAGTGGACCACACCACAAATTGCAGTGAGATAATGATTTTCACTGATAAAACATTCATAGGGCCTACTATAACGTTTTTTTTTTTTTTCAATCCAATTTATTCGTAAGGTCAAGCAGAAGGATGAAGAGGAAAAACAAATATCATATAGATCCAAAACTTCCGTGCCCCTCAAAAAGGGTTTTAATGGTAGATGTTCAATCCCTACTGATTTTTACAATGTGGTCCACTTGATCTTTGGGTCTGTCTTATTTTTTAGCTCAAACATTATGACGAACTCACCAAATTGGCGAACAATTTGAATATAACACATACTTCACGATTGGACCACAAAACTTGGTGACATCTGTGTGGTACACCAGCCAATCCGTGTGTGGTTACGTGTCATGTGACAAAGAGCGTTGATGCTCCTCAAGCTCTGAGTTGTACAAACAGTTTAAAGGAGATCAAAGTTACATGCCCCCGCAATAATGTATTTATTATATTCACACCTTTTATCCATTTGGCAGATCATTTTAGAGCATGAGACTAAATGAGTCATATCCAAAGCTCAAGTGGACCACATTACAAATAATAGTGGGGACAATAACTCTCACCATTAAAACATTTGCACAACCCAACCATCACGTTTATTTTTCATCCTGTTCATAAGGTCACACAAACTTGAATGAAGAAGAAAAACAAATATCATATTGATCTAATCCTCCACTATTTTTTGCAGTGTGGTCCGCTTGATCTTTAGATCCGTCTTATTTTTCGGCTCAAGTCTTACGACGAGCTCATCGCAAAATCGCAAAATGGATAGACGGGATATAACAAATACCTCATGATGGGACCCACAAAATATGGTGACGTAAACACAATAGGGATGTCGGTGGTGTGTGGTACACCAGCCAATCCGCTTCCTATGTAAATCTTATGGATTCAGATCTAGTACTTCATGTATTCATGTACTGTCTTTCATATTGAGATTGGACGACTGATATACTTACTGGAGTTGGAAATAGGTACATTTGTGTCGCCATGTATGGACTATATATGTCTCCAAAATTTCATGGATTGGACAATCCAATCTATATCTCTTGATTTGTGGTCTACCAAAGAAGAGAATATGACAATGGTCCACAATTAAGAGAAGGTGGTTATTATCTTCCAACTATGGGCCCATGAGAGGTTAAAACCTCACTACATTGCAAAAGCCTCTAATATATGATCTTATAAATCTTATTATAGGATCCTTCAACTTTAAATATTGTGGTCAATTTTCAATTTTGAAAAGCAGTGTCGTATTTTTAATTAATCTAAATTAAACGGTTGGGATCTTTAAATAAATAAATAAAAACAACTCATTAACTTTTTGATTTGTGGTTAGGAAGACAATAGGTTGAGAAGGGTGGGCCCTTGCAGCCTGCCCTTGTAGGTCCAAGGCTTAGGCCCCTAATCTTGGCCCTAGGGCTGAGCCCGTGCTTGAAATCTAGGACGGGGTGTATAGGCCAAGGCCAATGAAGAAGGCCTGTCTGGGCTCGGCTTGCCCTATCAACCCAATCCAATCATCAAATGGGTCACTTTTATATAAAATGAATGGTTTCAAGATAGGTGTTAGATTTTTATTTACCTTAATACATTTTAAAAGCTTTTTTAGATTCAGAGTCATGTTTATATAATAAAAATTATTTATACAATGACGCGATATCCTTTTTAAGATTTAGGGGGTATTTGGTTTTTCAATTACAATGGGAAATGACTACAGGTGGGCAATTGTGTGGTGATATTAGTTACATTTGACTACAATGATGAGTTTCCCACCATTGTTTGCTTCACTTGGAAATCACGGTAAAAATTTTAGCTTTATTTACTTTCTTCACAAGTGTATTAGATTTTTGATTTATGAGCCGTAATACTTGTTTAAATAAGTATTATATTACTATTGTAAATGAAAAACCCAACATGACCGTTATTTCAACCCTAGGGCCAACCGTGGTCAGCCAGTTGGCCATATCCCAGCCCATTGCCATCCATTATTTGTGGACTATAAGTAGATGGTTGAGAATTACACTCTAAGCAGGTGTAGAGAATGGTAGGATCATTTTGAGAGAATAGCTAGCTAAAAATATAGAGAAGCAAACCTGGTGGCTGTCATTTTAACCACGTGGGCAGCTTTAGATTATAGTGAATGGATGGATGGATAGGTATCCGAATTTTCTTTTGGATGTCGTAAGCATACAGCTATCAGCGCATTCCTTTGATTATAGTAAGGCTGTGTTTGGTTCCACTGAATATCGTAAAATTTCATGATTTTTATAGTATAAGGATGCATTAGGTTCCCACCAAACGCACCCTTAGTTTTAATGGTTTATGGTGTATTTTCTTCCACCAAGTATCATGAAATTTCATAGCTAATTAGCTTAATTTGATGACAAAGTTATGATATTTCATGAAATGTTGTCCAACCAAACACACCATCAACAAGATTTTTCAAAAAAAGGACGACTAGGGTATGTGAGCTGGTAAAAAAGAGTAGTAGATTGTTTCCTGCCCTCCTTAATGTATGGGTTTTATCCACGCCGTTCATCCATTTTTTAAGATCATTTTAGGGCATGAACCCAAAAATGAGGCAGATCTAAAGCTCAAGGGGACCACACCACAGGAAGCAGTGGAAATATTGACACCCACCATTGAAACCTTCCCAATGGCCACCGTGATGTTTATTTGACACTCAACCTGCAACCTGTGCATAAGTTCATATAGACCTGGATGAAGGAAAAACACAAATATGAGCTTGATCCGAAACTTATGTGGCTCCCAAGAAGTTTTTAATGGTGCACGTTCAATTCCCAGCGTGTGGTTCACTCGAGTCTTGGATCTTCCTAATTTTTAGGCTCATATTCTAAAATAATCTGTAAAAAAAGATGGACGGCGTGGATAAAACCCATACATCACGGTGGGCCTCACAGGGCCCTGCATGGACGGATTATCGTCCGGAGGGTCAGTACGCAATCCGCATCCTAGAAAAAGGAAACACTTGCGTTAATGCCCTTACGAGGATTTATATATCTTCAAACCCATGGGCCCCACTTGTAGAAATCTAAAACCCGAGCATCTTTCCGGATACTCGGGTCATATCATTGCTTGCAGTGTTCCCCGGAGGAATTATATGCGTAGACGCTTCCAATTGAAAAACTAAATAAAGTGGGCCCCACCCACATGTCATCAATTCTTTTGGTCGCACTGGGCCATGACTGACAGGACGTTTGAATATTTTCCCCTGGATGAGGTTTTCCTACATTCCACACGTGCGTGGGAGCCGTACACATCCATACGTGTGAGGATGTGTCCCGATGTGATGCTTGTGTGAGATCGTTAGCTTTCCATCAGGTCAGCTACACTGTTTAGATATTCTGCCACGAGCATCAAAATCAGGCCATTGAATACCTCAGGTGGGACACAGGCCCACAACATATCAAAGCAAATGAATGGCTAGAAAAATAAGAGTCTATTTAGTCTGTACGTTGTGGCCCACACGAAAAGTCTAATTTTCTAGTTTTTTAGGCAGAAGATCTGAGCATTATTTCTAATCTTAATGGACAGCTCAGATCTCAGTCACGTGTTCCTTATTTGCACGTGTGCCTGCGTGTAGACCTGTACTGATCTACACGCGTGTGGTATTAGCAAACCTCGTCTCACCAGATCTTGCCAGACCTGGCTAGCAGCCTAGCCACAAAACACAATGAAGCGGCCCAGTCATCAAGGGGCCCACCCACATGTTGCCAACACAGCTGACATCACGAGATTCTCCTACAAGCCATTAAGGTACTCGCTCGAGTAGAATTAGACGCCGAAACTCGAGCACTCGTGCAAGCATTCGGGGTGCACGAAGATCTCGTTCGTTGATCAGTGTGTATCTGCCATGGATTGAAAATCGGATCCATCCTCTCAACAAATGGGCCGCCAGAAAAAAACCAATGGTTTATTTTAATCTACAATATATGGCCCACTTAATTAGCATATCATTCTGATTTTTTACTCAAGAATCAAACACAGTTGGATCTTCACGATGAATGGTCCAGATCTTGCAGTATCATACAGGTACTACTGTTACACGCAGGGCAACCGCGAGTAGCCTTTCTATCTCTCTGGGCCCTCCTATCCTAGTAAAAGCAGGAGTATATCTGCTTTGCTTTTACAGTCGGGTAAGTGACGTAAGTCCATTCCCGTCGGCCGTGAGGGAGGCATTAAGGTAGAACCGGTCGAACCGGAATGTGGTAGAGCCATCTCTCCACTGTACACGTGGCACTGTGATTTATCAATCGGAACCGTCCGTCGAGTGGTACTTATCATGGATGGCCTATGTTTCAAGACTAACACCTTTCTGATAACTTTTTCTTGACTTCTTAGCACTGAATATCAACCGTTACCGCGTTTTTTTTCTTCCGTTTTTTTGAAGGAAGCTGATCAGATGTCTCATATCGTCCGATCTTCAGGTATTTGGGACCATAAACAATCGATAGTTGGAGGAACAAAACGGATGGTCACAAATGAAAGGCCACACTGCCACGTGTACTGACGAGAGATTGTTATGCCATACAGCGGGACTAACGTATATTTCCCCATTACATCATTAATCTTATGGTAGTTGATGCCTACAACATGACACGTGCAGGTGGGCCATTATCTAAGACTTACAAGGACAGCATTCAATCAGTAATGGAGGAAGCACAGAGTAGCCGAACGGCTATCATGCTTGGAGCCGTTGCATTAAAAAACAACATTCGTGCGTAGAGCATCATTGTGCTAATTCCACACGCTGCGGGAACCCTGACCATCCACACTCGGTCACACGTGCCAATATGGATCACTTGTGGGACATCATATCATTATATCAGATGGGCTATGCTAGACCTAAAAACTTAGGAAATCTCAAATCTCATGCTAGCGAAGTACAAAAAGAAAATGGACGGCTAAGAAAAAGACTTAACCGTTTATTTTTATTGTATATAAAGGCCTACCTGAGAAGAGAACCTGCCTGATTTTTTGACAATGAAGATCTAGCCTTTGTTTACAACCAGATGGAAAGCTCTGATCTTTCACACGTATTCCAATTACCACGGGTGCTTGCGTCTGGATGAGAAGAGATCCGCGCGCGCATGGAGTTAGCAAACCTTATGAGTCATGACTAGGTTGACTGGTTTGTTTAGATTATCCGAATCCCCAGCTAACCTTAAACGGTATAAAAGAAAGGAGAGAAGAATGCTGTAATACATAAAGCGAGAGTAAAAACCTTCGGTACTCACGCTCTCAGAAATTTACACGTAGTAGAATATTAACTCAAATCAAACGGTCAAAATCATTTCTACCACTTTAGATATGTCATTAGATTGATCTGATCTCATATCCATCAGATTGGTGGACATCCAATGGACGGTGAGTTGACGGTCATAATTTAACAAGAAAATGTAAAGTAACTAGAGGTTAAAAGGCTCGAATCAGTCCGATTTCAGCGTTGTAATCTATCTAGTTTGAGATCCATGATTTGGACGGTTTGATTTCATTTCATTAGTACACATGTACGGTTTCTGAGTGCATGCATATCGACCATAACACGATGATGGTATCAAATAGCCACTCAAAAAAAAGCAGGCCAGAGATTCTCTAGTGTTCCCAGAGAATCTCTAAGTTATAGTGCTCCTAGTTGCATTGGGACACGTAGGGAGTCCAATCAATTGATCTGGACTGTTAATCAGGTCCACTGCATATCTCATGGGCCATGAGCCAAACATCACACAGATGTGAAAAATATCAACATTTCATCAATGGAATTTAATGGACGGCCAAGATCGTTTACACAAAATAACTCAAATCAACAATATGATCCGTATATTAGTTAGGAACCATCATGGATTGCTTATGATTCTAAAGAGTTGCTTTCTTTATATAATTATAACCATCACATCCATCATCTATAAAAAGGATGGCCATAGGATAAAAAGACCAAATATAAAAAGTAGATTGGATCATCTGATCAGTGATTTTATTTTTCATGGTTGGCTAAAAATATTTTTAAACATAATGGACGGTTCAGAATAATAGATTGGACTATTTAATTGAAAAAATGCAACTAAAAACACTATAACTTATTATGCTATAAAAGCATTGGAGCATTTCTCTTGTTTAAATAAGCTTGATTGACAGAAATTAGAAATTAGACTACAAAACAAAGAAAGTGGGTTAAAAGGGTATAAAATAAGAACAAAGACAAGTTGCAAGCGTTGACAATTTTGGTGATTGAAGGCATCAGTATAATGCTATTATTGTCGTTTGTTGAATTTCATTTTTCAATTGAGACATTGGGGCTAGTCGTGATGAAGGGCCCTTGTTCCATGGCCACACCTTTCAACAGGTCGGGTTCAGGTCGGGTCCTAGAGTTCCTGGACCCGAATATGAATAGATCGGGTTTGGATTCTTGTTGGGTCTTTGGAGTATGTACCTTAGTTTCAAGTTGGGTTCAGGCCGGGTCAAGTTTGCATGGTTGGGCCCACCTGAATAGATGGATAGGTCACTGTGTGCTTTCAGGTCGGCCGCGGTTCGGCTGGTGACCTGAACACTAGCTAGATAGCTGGTGTCAAAGCTCTGTGGGCCCCACTAATATGTATGTGTTCTATCATGCTGTTTATTCATTTTGCCATTTAATTTTAACACATCAGTACAAAAATGAGGTATATCCAAAGCTCAAGTGGACTATACAGGAAATAGGAAATAGTGGGGAGAATAATGTCTACAGTTGGAACATTCATAGGGCCCGCAGTAATATCTATTTATCATTCAACCTATACATAAGACTATACAAACACCGATAAAGAGAAAACACAAATATCAGCTTGATTTAAAACATTTAAAGCCTTCAAGAAATTTTCAATTATAAGTATTCAATCTCTATTATTTCATATGATATGGCTCACTTGAGATTTCGATCGACCTCATTTTTGCTCATGCCTTACAATTAGTTACAAAATCAAAGAACTACATGGGCCCACAAAACTTTGACACTAGCTAGCTGGCAGGTGTTCAGTTAACCACCTATACCGTGTCCCTTCAAGTCGGCTTAAGTTTGCATGATCAGGCCCACCTGAATAGATGGATAGATCACCTTGTGCTACCTTTCCTCATTTACATGCGCGTGGCTTAGCCAACCTTTTTCTCTGCTGGATTGATTGACATCCACTTGAGACGATCTCGAATCTGACAGGTCAGATTATAAGTTTCTTGAACTATGATTGGGTACTGCCTGGTACGGATCTCGATGCAGTCAAGACGCGGCAGGACTAACTCACTATGAGCTGGTAAGCTGCTGTCAAAAAATGGAGTGGGAAAAGCACATTTTAAAGTTGTTTTGGTTGTACTCAAGTAGGTCTATTCATGATAACATCCCATCATCCAATCAAACCTTACCATGTTGGCCGAGAGATCGATACCAACAGAGACGTACCCAATAACATTCCAACCTGTCACATTGTGTGCAACATTCCACCACTCCAATGGGTTGCGGTGTCATGGCGGCCACCTTGTCTAAAAATTAGATGCCTATATTTTGTTAATTGATATGGTTATAAAACTTATATTTTATTAATTGACAAGGTTATAAATTGTTTTTTATGGAGTGGTCTACCTAATAAGTCTATCAGAGTTATTTAAAAACTCACTATGGGTTCGAATGTTGATCAAGTGCTTTTTAATCTAGTGCAGTTCGGTCTGGGTTTGACCATTGTCTCTTTCGGTTCAACCAAATTAAGGGTGAATTAGCGAATTGCTTGTGTCCCGTTTCACACAATTTCATTTCGACCTGATATGCATAAGTGTGAATTTTTATTTTCTAATCTTTTACTGAAGTGTATAAATACCCTTTTAATTGCGATTAGGGTTAGTAGAACATAGAGAGCTTGAGAGCCAAAGGGCTTTGAAGGGAAAGATAAAATTTCTATTATAAAGACTGGGTTTATGACTGGGTCCAAATGTTGGGAAGAGAGTTGGCGGATCGAGGGACCACACATGTGAGAAAAATGCATTGTAGGAAGATGATCTATTGTCCATGGCTTGGAGCTTGCTTGATGAGTGGAGTCAACTTGTTTTGTAATCATATAAACAGTGGTTCATGTACCCTAATACAGACTATTCAAATGGCTCCACCATGGATGGGGCATACCTTGAAACTCAAACGGGCTGGAAGACCTGAAACTCCTGTTACTGGAAGATTCTAAAAATCAGATTTCACCCACTGAATCTGGAGGTTGATCACCTTCTTTTGAACAATCCATTTGGTCATTGAAAATTGGGCTATGATCCATCCATTCGGACCCACGATGTGGACCTCTTGTGCTATCATACTTTTGTGTCATATATAAAGTGGATGAATCACCCCCTTTTAATACAAAAGGGCTTTGTTTTGTTAAGAGTTTTAATTATATTATAATTTTATTTTGATTTTACAAGTAAAGTGTACATATATTACTTTTTAATTTTGTTAAGATGTTATGAGTAACGACAATCACATGTCGGCTACTCAGAAGCATCCGATCGCATGGAAATATCAATGAAGGACAAGAATGTTTAAGAGAAATGGAAAGAGAATTTACGGTAAGGAGATTAAAGGATTAAAGGAAGATATTGTAAATGAATTCAAAGAACTCAAGGAGTTGGTGAGAACTTAATTTGAGCCAATGATTGAATATGAAAAGTTTTATAGGCTTCGATCTATTTTAACGGGTGTTCTAAGGAATGACATGGTTATAAATAGTGTGGCAACCCAAAAGAAATCCTCATTTAGATTAGTTGATGGATCAATAGTCAGAATGGAGGTTAAACAAATTTTACTTTTGCAAACCAGATCGATTAAGGCTATTGAAAATATTAATACATACATATTTTTTTTCAAAATCATTAGCAATAAAATCAAATCATCCATTTGATCCGGCAACTTAGGTAAGTCTCTTACAAATTATCATTACCATGTGATAATATTCGATCTTTCTCTAATCCATCCCCATGACCCAATCTTAATTCATCAACATGGCCTGGAGAATGCATACAATAGTAGTATAAACTTATCACAACATGGCCACATAACATAGAGTAATAGGGATAGATCCTTACTCTTGCTCTGGTGGTAGACTCTCAAGAGTTTCAACACCCTGTCAAGGGTTCGAGTATCCATGGGTAGTGAAATCCCACCATGGCTTGAGTGTGTGGGGTGTGTGTGCGGGTGTGAAAAAAAATAATAATAAAGTAATAAGGACACTAGAGTCATGTAAGAGACTAGCATACTTGAACAACAACTAGATTGAATTTGATTCATTACATATAGATAATTAGTCTCAGAACACTTAAGATTCAATTTACACATCATGAATGATCAAATATTTGTTTACATGATTATCATGCTGGAAATATTCAATCAATGAATGAGCCATCACCACTACAATAGGCCTACACAATTTGACCAGATACGGAGTCAATTGCGTCGATGCCCATGAGATCTCATCTCAATCATCTCATGAATTAGGGCGGCAGTACATCTCGTATATACATGCATTTTAATATGCATACCTCACAATGGTCCATGTCATGCAAGAATCAAACCAAGTATTTTTATTTGATGATTATTGGACACATCTCATCATGATGTTGACCAATCTAAACATGGCCATGCACCATGAATCAATCACATCTACATATATAAACACAAACATCGAGAAATCTCATTATAATTTAATGAACAAATATGTGAACATGTTAAGATTGATGATGATCCACACAAAATCAAACAACTTAGCTCTAATTCTTTAATTTCAGTTTGGAATTCATTTACTTAACCTAGTTTATATAAATGAACTAAATCAATCCAAAGAAGAGAAGGAGAGGGACTGATCTATAAAGAGAGAAAAAAGATGAAAAAAGAAAAAAGAACTAATTTTTTTAAATCAAAAATAATTTTATTATGTTTTATAATAATAAAATATATTTTTATTGATCTGACCAATATGCCCTGTCTCAAAGCCACCAACTGAGTCAGGCAACCCACCAAGTCAGAAAACGAGTCATGATTTGAAAATCATGTAGCATATCCCACCCTAATTACCCAAACTTTAGGTTACTTGGTGACAGGTAAGCCCTAATAGTTAATAGTTAAGGGAAACGGATTGCCTTTGGCACCCGCCGCATGGGTATCACCTGACACTACGTGGCCCAAGCATTGTGGGGCCCACAGTGATGTGTGTGCTTTATCCACACCGTCCATCCGTTTTTCCAGCTCATTTCAGTGCATGACCCCAAAAGTGATGCAGATCCAAAGCTCAAGTAGACTACATCATAAAAAACAGTGAGGATTGAACACCAACCGTTGAAAACTTCATGGGGCTCACCATGGCGTTTTATTTCCCATCCAACCTGTTCATAAGGTCACACAGACCTAGATGATGAGAAAACATAAATATAAGCTTGATCCAAAACTTCTGTAACTCCCATGAAGTTTTCAACGGTGTACATTCAATAGCCACTGTTTTTTTAAGTGTGGTCCACCTGAGCTAGAGATCTATATCATTTTCAGGATCATGAACTAAAATCAGCTGAAAAACCGGATGGACGGCGTGGATAAAACAAATACATCACCGTGAGCCCCAGAGAGCCTGTCCCACGTCGTTATATATATATATATATATATATATATATATATATATATATATATATATATATATATATCCCCGTGCCACAGGCCCACAGGCAATTCGTTTCCCTCAAAGAGTAGGCAGAGTCCAAAGGTCGCCTTCCTCATTAATACAAACAGCCGTCCAAATCCAAGATATTTCAGCCGACATCATGATATTTCTTTCCCTTAATAAAATCCAAAGTATATTATTTATAATTCGCATGGATCCACTCCCATCTGGACCGTCAAAACCATGTGCCCCATCGTGGATGAACCATGGCCCAAAGATTAGGCTGCGTGCCCCTTCTTAAAATCTGATTTGGTCCATTGAATTTGGACGGCTGAAATTATCCGATATCTCATCTTTCCCTTGGTGGGAAGCAATTGGATGGCTTACACTTATATCTGAGATAAGTTTGTTTATGGGCGGTGGCGTTATGTTACATCAACGATGAGTGACACGATTTTGGCGGTCCGTATTGGGCCCCACATGATGGGCGGTCTGTATTGGGTCCCACTTTGGCAGCGGATTTCAACTTTGCCCTTAAGAGGATTTTTTGACATCTACCACACGTGCGAACTGGTATATCTGATGAAATGGTCCATCGTAGGAGGACACGGGTTGCGTACTGTACTCCCTTCCCTAGCTCGGGACATGCTGGGCCTCTGAGGGGCCACCGTGATGTATGGATTTTATCCACACCGTCCATCCATTTTTACATGACATTTTAGGTTGTAAGGCCAAAAATTAGGCAGATCCAAGCTTAAATGGACCATACATTGGGGATTAAACTCTTACCGTTGAAACCTTATTAGGGTCCGCATAATTTTTGGATCAATCTGATAATATTATTTTCCATTTATCTAGGTTCATGTGACCTTATGAATAGGTTGGATGGAAAATAAACATCACGGTGAGCCCTATAAAGGTTTCAACGATGAGCATATTAGCACTAGTGCTTCCTGTGGTGTGGTCCATTTGATCCTCTGATATACCTCAATTTTGGGTTCGTAACCTAAAAAATTATATGAAAGAATGGATGGACGGTGTGGATAAAATCCATAAATAACGGTGGCCCCTCTGAGGCCCAACCTTTCCAGAGGTCGGAACAGGCGGGGGTAGTACCCAATCCGCGTACATCGTAGGATTACGGCTAAAAAGGACGCTTGCGTACACTGGGTAGGTACCATCCCGGTCAGTTCTTCTAACTTGGACGAAACAACTTCACATGAATAAGATCTGCACCGTCCATCATGTGAATCACCTTTTTTTAACGTTGATTCAAAATCCTAGGATGGTTCAACCCTTAGTGATGTAGAGTGGGTCGTGGACAATTTCATTGCCAAGATGGATCAGAAAAGGCCCGGTCAACGACAAAAGTGATCCGGACCTTCGGACCTTAGATCGGGTGCATCTCGCAATCCGGAATGAGTTAGCTGACGTAAAATATATGATTTTAGGGTAGAACGTGCTACTTTAGCCAACCAACCCGACGACTGGAATTGCGAAAAACCCCACAGTCGTCTCCCTGTTTTAATTTCGCTTATAGTAAGTTTTAGTTTGATTATAACTCTACATCCCTTAGGTTTTAGGAGTTGCAACCAAAAGAGCTTAGAATAATTAGGAGAACGGTTTGGTGAAGCCAAATAAGACACTTACTATTTTTTGCCATTACTATTTTACGTGTAGTTTAATTCTGATTTCTTTCTTATCGCTTGGTACCCTTATTTAAAGGGTTGTGAACTTGTTTTTAGTTATCAATTAATCAATTTCAAATTTTTTAGAATTTATTTTTATTTTCTGTTTTTTTTTTTCTCGTGGAGTTGAAAAGTCTCTGTAAGGAGTCCAAAGAAGCTCCATGGTTTCGGAGTAGTTATCTTCATCATGTTCATCCCTAACCCCATAAAAATATACCTAAAACACACTAAATTCACATGATATGGCCATATGAGTTTTGAAATGCTGTGGTTTTTGGCTAATTCTTTCTTTCCACGAGGTAAATCTAGTGAATGGATTGGATAGCATGTAAACACCACGGTGCCCAGCCCTACACAAAACTACTAATAGGTGTTCCATCCCTCTTTTTACTTAAGGTGTGGTCTACTTGAATTCTCGATGGTCATGAATTTTGGGATCCATAGTGAAAATGAGGCAACGTACCGGATGGATCTCACTCAGCAGCTGAAAATGTACAAGAAAAAATAAATAAAAATAAAAATAAAAACAAAATGAACATGAACGATTAGGGCATGACTTCGATGCGCACGGTGAGCACTCGGACTTGGTACGCACATCAGTCAAAGATGATTAGCGGGAATCTAGCAATACTTCAATGGCTTATTTTACTCGAATTCATGTACAAATCAAAGGGTGGGATCATCACTGAAGTGTGATCATGGGCAAATAGCTTATTTAAGATAGTAACTAGAATATGGACGGTTCAAATCATCGGATCATCTTATCATGTGGGCCCCAATAGGTGGCAACACACGTTGTTTTGTGAGCCGCGACGGAGGCAATATAGTGTCTTGATCTAACGTCTGGTGCAGGTGGCGTGTAGCATCAGTGTGGTGATTCAGACCGTCCATTCCTTTACACCTGGTATTCACGGGGGATGACCCAAAAATCTTCCACATTTGAAGATCGTGACGGTTCATCCACGTTCTTAAAATTGACGGTTGAGATTAATTATAAAAATGATCAATAAAAAAGTCAAAGTTTGGATGGCTACTATCTTCCAATGTTGAATATTTCTTTCACCATTTACCGTCGCAATCGGACGCAGATTGCCTGCGGCGCCCGGCTGCAGGAAGATTCGTGCAACCCTAAGTTCTGGGGTGCCCACCGTGATGTATGTGTTATATCTGAGCCGTCCATCTGTTTTTTCAGCTCACTTTAGGGCCTGATCCGAAACATGAGCCGTCCATTTCTTTCTCCATATCGGACGCGGATTGCCTGCCGCGCCCGGCTGCAGGAAGATTCCTGCAGTCCTTAGTTCTGGGGGGCCACATTGATGTATGTTGTATATCTGAGCCGTCCATCTGTTTCTTCAGCTAACTTTAATGCATGATCCCAAACATGAGGCAGATCGCCCACCATGGAAAACTTCCTAAGCCCACCGTGATGTTTATTTGCCATCCAACCCGTTCATGAGGTGGCTCCAACCTCGAAAATGAAGGGAAAGTACAAATGTCAGCATGATACGCCAGGAAGCTTTAACGGTGGGCGTTCAACGCCCACTGTTTTCTGTGGTGTGGTACACGTGGCTTTGTATGTCTCCCATGTTAGAGCTTGGCGAAACGGATGGACGGAGTGGATGTAACATAATCAACATATTAGATGTCAAATAAATAGTACACCTGTGATTTATATCTCTCTCGTTTTGGAATCAAACTATAAAATGATATGTGAAAATGGCTGAACGGCATGGATGAAACACATACATCATTGTCGAGCCCATGGAGCACCGAACCACTAGCCACCGGGCTAGTGGAAGGGGAGTTGCCAATCCGTTTACGAAATGGACCGTCCGGATCAGCCCGGGATCCGCTTGTACGAACTACAGTCGCCTACACGTGCCGATGACAAGGACCCCACCAAAGTTCCTTGGTTTCCGTGTCCATGCAGTGAATACCATGCCCCAGTAGGGTCCACACAGCGGAACAAAACCTCCCGATGAAGAAATTCCGAGCGGACTCGCACGTGAGATGGAGTTGAGAGGCTTCCCAACACAGATGACTTCCTAAAAAACATGTTTAGAATCCAAACCATTCATCCGATAGATCGTCTAATATCTCATACGAAAGATAAAATCTAGACCCCAGATTCAAGGACAGGCCATAAAAATACATTGAAAAAGGACCAGTAAACCAATCTAACTGTATGTTTCTCATATAATTTCAGCCTACGTGATAATTAAACCAACCTAACTTTATACTTAGGAATATCGTAACTTCTTTCCTACCAAATGAACGTCCCAGATCTCGAACATGTGGGATATATTGGCAAGTGGATCGAGAATCCCTCCTCTATCTCACGCGAGCAATCCCCCAAAAAAATTCCTTGGACTCACGAACCCTGGCTGCCGGTATCGTTGCAACACCTGTTGTAGACAGCGGGTAAAACACCCAAGTTCTATGAGGCCTATTGTATTGAAAATTTAAAATCCACTCCGTCCATCAGGTTTATATACTATGATTCACCGTAAATAAAAAAAATAAAATAGTGATAAAAATCCTAATTAAATACACTAAGAGTTATAATCTAAAATTACACGTAAAATATTAAATTCACATGATGTAGATCTTTTTAGATTTTAATCATAATGATAGTTAATTTACCTATAAATTATCGTAATTTGAAACTCATGAACGGTTTGGATGGAATATAGAAACCATATTGGCCCCAAAACCAAGCCTACGCTTGGTATTCCCTCCCTATTATTTCTCGTACTATAGCCAATAGAAACATGTATATAGAGGATGTTAGGTCCAAGATCATACTTCTGATGAAGTGATGAACGGATTAGATTGTAGAATTAAAAAAGTGGGTCCCACAGAATTGGGTGTCGTACGTGCCGCATAAAAGAGGTGTTTTCAGAGGAGTTTCGTCCCAAAACTACTTAAAACGCACCACCTCCTTCCTTCCAACCTCCCAAAAACCCTTTCCTCCGGCCTCTCCAGGAGGGCGAGAATCCATTAGAAAAAAGCCATGGAACTCGCTTCTCAACTCAACTATCCCGACTCAGTCGACTCGTCGCCGCACTCAATCACCAACGATTCCTGGGACGAGCCCAACTCCTTCAACCTCCTGCCCTCCGCTAAAATACGCCTGATGTGCAGCTACGGCGGCCACATCGTACCGCGCCCTCACGACAAATCCCTCTGCTATCTCGGCGGCCATACCCGCATCATATCCTTCGATCGCACCACAACCAATCTCTCCTGTCTTTCTTCCACTCTCTCCTCCTCTCTCCTTCAAACCTGCCCTTTCACTCTCAAATACCAGCTCCCAAACGAAGATCTCGATTCCCTCATCTCGATCTCCACCGACGAAGATCTCGATAACATGATCGACGAGTACGATCGTGCCACAACCGCTTCATCTGGTGTGCCCAACAGGCCTACCCGCGTCCGTCTCTTCATCTTCCCTTCCAAACCTGATTCGGTATCTGCCCCGTCTTCGATCGGGTCCGACACCAAGTCCGAGTCGTGGTTCGTTGACGCGCTGAACGGCGCTGATGTCTCCGTGACCCGAGGGATTTCTGCGGATGTGAATTCTCTGCTGGGGCTTGATGTGAGCGGAGACGTCGATCGGAACGTTGGAAAGAACGGGACAACGGCTGCGCCGGATGTTCAGTCCGTGCCCGATTCGCCGCTCGTGGAGAACACGCCGTCGTTATTCGGGTCCGGGTCATCTGCACCGTCGGTTTCTAGGTTCGGCGCTGATGATGGTGTGGGCCGGTTTCCGGACATGCCGATCGGGTTGGAAGAGCAATTCGCCCGGATGGGCATCGGAGTCGGTGTTGGGAATAAGCAAGGTGAGGGTTTTCTTCCTCATTCCGGTTTTTCGCCTAAGCAGGCAGCGGCGGGAGGGATTTCTCCGTCGGAAGCTGAGAGGGTAGAACAGGGGTCGCCGGCAGCGAGGAATCTGAAATCGCCACCAGTGACGCCGATCCATTCACAGCAGAAAGAGAGTACTCTGGATTTTCCAACAGAGACATTTGGGAGGTATAATTCGATTTCTCTGAATTGGGTTCCATTCTTTTGTTGGAATTTTGCATCTGTTTCCATTGAATTTGAATTGGGTTTTTTCTATTTTGCAGGGAAAGCAATCCAGGAGCTGCTGTTTCTCGCCCAAAGCCCCTGTATTATCAAGATCCTCCTGCGGGTGGCCCCATTCAAGACAGGGTTTCTGCATCTGCGACAGTGAATCCTGTTACCGATCCAAGACGGGAATTTTCCAATCGGAATTATCAAATTCCAGTTCAATTTCAGGACCCAGGTTTTATGTCATCACCACAGCAAGAGCAGCAGCAGCAGCAACAGCAGCAGCAGCAGCAGCAATTCTTCCATGCGATGGGTCCCCAGTACATGCAGCATCCTGCAACGGGGCAGCTGGTGCCCATCTCTTCCTACTACCAGATGCATTCGATGCAGCAAAACCTGCCGCCGCAGCAGCAGCAGATCGATCAGCAGTACTCGATGTACTACATGCCTGTCAGACAGAACCAAGCTTACAATCTAGCCTTTCAGTCGAATTTGGGTGACGCCCATTCAATCCATTCCCGCAAGCCGGCGGGCCAGTTCTGTAATCCTGCAACCATCCCCACTGCATCCGTCTATCCACCAAGACCCGAACCGCCTCAAAGAACAGCTGCTGGTGCTAGCCAACAGATCATACATGATCAATATCAGCAGCATCAGCAGCAGCAGCATGATCAATATCAGCAGCATCAGCAGCATCAGCAGCAGCAGCATGATCAATATCAGCAGCATCAGCAGCAGCAGCAGCAGTACATGGGCTATCAACAGCTGCACAATCCGCCAGCACCATCGCAGGTTGCTGCATCTAATTTCATGTATGAATTCGCAGACCCGTCGCTCTCCCAAATGTACTATAATCAGCCAGTGGCAGCTGCCATGGCTCAATATCAGACCGTCAATTCGGAGACTTTGAGGCCACCACAGCTTGCTGAAGCTAAGCAGAGCGGAACATCACAGCTGCTGTAAATGCAATTTTGGAGTTGGAGGTGTTTGGGCTACAATCATCTTGGTATGTTTACATGAGGAATGCTATAATGCAGCTCCCTCCGCACAGTACATGTGACAAACATGTTGGAGACCGGGACCGTTGATCAGGTGGGCCACTGATGGGCTGTTGGGCGAATTTAGCTGTGGTTGGAGGACTCTGACCATCCAGCTTTAGTGGTTTGAAGTGAACAGTTGGTCTGTTTTGATCTAACCGTTCTTTGTGCAGGTCACTGATCAGATGGTTACGACCAAGACCAATCCCCTTCTTCTTGGGGATATGGCCTGTGTAGCCGGTGGCCCACAGGATCAATGGTCCCGATGGAAACACGTATGACACATGTAAATATGAGGAGGGAGACGCTTGTAACTTCTGTGAGGCGCTTTGTATTATAGTCGCATTCCTCTAATTGGCATAGCATTTTCTTGTGTTTGGGTTATTGTATTGTATTGTATTTGCTTTTTGTGATAGAAATAAAGTTCTTCTTTTCATCTTGTATGGGATAAGTGTACATTTGATGGCCCATTTATTGGATGTTTGGGATTATCCGGCAAATGTGATTTTTGGGGTGTGATGTATTTTACAGTGGGGCGTATTTTTTGGACTGGCGTGCCTACATTTGAATGGATGGAAATGATTCAAAGGAAGCCAGTAGACTAGCTTACGAAATAAAGGGGTAGAAACTTCACATATTTACATGTGTGAAATTGGGACGGTACTGTCAAGGCTCTTTGGGGCCCACCAAGTGAAGTACATGTTTTATCCACCATTCATCTATTTTGACAGATCATTTCAGGGCATGAACCCAAAAAAGAGGCAGATTGAATGCTGAAGTGGACCACACCATAGGAAGCAGAAAACTCGCACCCACCACACACCCACGCACGCCATAGTGGGATTTCACCACGTATGAGTTTGAACCCAAGACCTCGTGTTGAAACTCCTCAGAGTCTACCACTCGGGCAAGGACTGGAACCCTACCGGGACCTTTGGTTGCCATCAAAGGTCACATAAATCTGGCTTAAAGAAAACCACGAATATAAGCTTGATCCCAAACTTCTATGGCCCAAGGATGTTTTCCATCTGCCTTCTTTTTGAGCTCATGCTCTAAAATAATTTATCAAAATAGATGGACGGCATGGCTCATGGTGGGCCCCATAGAGCCCTTGACACTACAAAAAATATAGCTATTAGGGGCGTTTTTATCATAGGCGGCCACAACAAACTGCCACTGTAGGTGAAATGAGGGGCATTTTTATGTGGCCGCCCGTGTACAAAACGGGGCCACTGCCGCAATTTTGAAAAAAAAAAAAAAAAAAAAACCCCAAATTAAAGCCCAATCCCGCGCAGTGCCCTATCCCCAAATATCCAAAACCGCGTACGCGCGTCTATCCTAAATCCATCGCGCCTCTTCTTCTCCCACCTCTTTTCTACCCAAACCCATCTCCCCTTTTCTCTCCTCCTGCAATATCCTACCGAAACTCTCTCTCTCTCTCTCTCTCTCTCTCTCTCTCTCTCTCTCTCTCTCTCTCTCTAGTTTTTGGATTTTCATTCTCTCTCTCTCTCTCTCTCTCTCTCTCTCTCTCTCTCTCTCTCTGCCGGCTATGATAATGGGAGCCTTCTCTCTCTCGCCTCTGGTTTTTGGATTTTCAAGTTCTCTGTTGTCTTGAAAAAAGAAGAAAAGGGTGAAAAGCTTTGATCCTTGGCATCCATGGCTGATATTTTGAGCAAAAGCAGCCTCTTTTCGCCACGTCCCCATCTCTGCACCTCTCTTTCTCCCCCAAGAAATCCTCATCCGCTTTTGGGTTTCCTTCTATTCAGTTTCCATACCTGAAATCTTCTTCCAGTAGCGATTTTCATGGCCGGAAGATGGTTCTACCAGAAACTCAAATGATACCCAAGAGAGGAAATCTCCAAGCTTGTCAAGCACAGGTGTAATCTCTATCCATTCCTTGTTATTGTACATTCAATTTTTTTTTAAAAACAGATTTCAAGAGAAGAATTTTGTTTGTTGGTTCCTTCTATTACTCTAGTTTCTTTGATTCTTCTGAAATTTAAAGCATTACAAGTTAAATTTTTTTATGGCTTTTGTTGGGTTTTTCATGTTTTATATATATATATATAAAATCAAAGGGGGATTTTTGGAATCTCCATCTGTTTCTAAATTCTGCTAAGATATTCTGATTTTTGTAGAGTTATTGTTCCCTTTTCATCAATGTATGATTTCTACCAAAGTTCAAGGCTTTCAAGATGAAATTGAAACGGATTCGAATTCTTCGGGCTGTTTTTCCATTCCCTTATTCTATGGTTTTTCTTTTTCTTTTGTGGTTTTTGTTGTTGCTTTTATTTGCATATGATTCTTTCATTATCAGATTTTTGTTATTTTTAGGGGCTTTAATCCACATATTTGTATTATTAATGCTTCAATTCCTTCAAAGATCAGACTTTTTATGGGTTTTTTGTGTATGCTTATCTTTTTAATGGAATTGCAGATGAGCCTTTGTATTAGCAAAGCTCTAAGATGGTGGGAGAAAGAGATATTTAGATTTTTTGCTAATGATTTGGGTTCTATGTCTTTATATATGCAGCCCTGTGTGAAGATTCGATTTAGAGTCTCATCTTTTGCAATTCACTTACTTGAGAAGGGAACACAGGTTAGTTTCTTCTTCTATATCACATGATTCTACTGATAAAAAATCAAAAAAAAAAAAGAAAAAAAAAAAAAAAAAAAAAAAAAGAAAGAAAGAAAAGAAGACAAACTAATACAGATGCACTCAGAAATTGTATGTGTCATATGTAGGCCCAAATAAAACCAACTAATTGTGCAGCTCACTATTCTCAAGTCACAAGACCAAGATCAAATTAGTTGAACAATCCTAACCACTTTATACATTTTCTTAGTCTTTGTATTCCAGTTTTTTACGTGATAACATCTTAACAGTTCCTTAAAACAGGTTTTTTTTCTTTTTTTTTTGGTTAATTTAAGGCCATGGCAACTTGATCAGGTGAGCATTTCTGTTTTGGGAGGACGTAATTTTGAGATGACAGAAAAATTACAGAGTTGGCAATTTAGGCAACTATGTGTGAAATAGTTTGAGGACATGTCTGCATATAAAGACAAAGTCATTGCAATGTGGTCGCACATGGCTGGGGAAAATGTTGTGTTTCTGGATGCTCAGAGATCCGTGTAAATGATACAGACAAGGTTAGATGATGACATGATTTTTTGTATACTATACTCATACTTGTAGAGAGAAATGTATCGTTCCTCCAGGCCTTACATGAATTGGGTTGTCTTGATAGGTTATGGCAAATGCTGACAAGGGATCGGACTTTGTAGGACAGAGCACATGGTAAATAGAAAATATATTTGTTCATTTTCACAATATTTACATTTGACTTTTGTTGGTGTATAAAATTTCACAATTTGTGTAAGTTAGATGGCTTTCCTTCATAAATGCCAGTTGGAATGCATTATATTTAATTGCATGACCAATGGTAACCAGACCTAAAAATCCAAAGATCCCAATCATGTTAACCTCATAAAGATGGCTATACCAGGATTCTGATCATGCTACCCTCACAAAGATAGCTGTGAATTGCCCTGTAGTGAGAATATTACAACTATAACGTGGGATTTAGAGTCCCATGGGATTTATATGAATGGTTTGGATTGTGCCACACGACGCTTGCCTAATGCCTACACACCTTTCATACATCTCTAAGGTTTTGATGGAAAATGGGGCCAATCATACCACGGCTACCATGCAGGGCTGAATCATCTTAGATAATCATTTGAATTTAGATTCTAATTCTGCAGGGGCCTTCTGAAGAAACATTCCTTTGTGCCCTTTTGAATCTTCCACATATTTGAAATCCTTAATAGTCTTTTAGACTATTTTAAAAAATAAAATAAAATTAGTTAATGCATTAGTACACATACCCCAACTGTTAGCCACACCCTACTTGGGAATTGAGGTTATTTTCATTCAGTCTACCACTTGAGGTATGGATTGGTGTGTAAATTTGTCCTGAAAGCTATGGTATTGTAGACTTAGAAAGTAGCAGTTGGTCTTGAAAGCTGAAATTTTATTTGCTTAATTAAAAGAACGTTGGTTCGTTTTCGAACTATGTTGATTAAAATAACTATTACTTTTTTCATGTCCACATTTTAAATTGCTAAATTCATATACTATGTTTAGATGGGTAGAATTTGTGGGGGTTTTTCTCCTCCTCCTTCTTCTTCTTCTTCTTTTTTAATTGTCATGCACCTAAAATGATTTCTTTCATTAGTTGTAATTGTTGTTTTCAAGAATCTAGCTCATGGCTAATATTGCTGAACTTTCAGGGATGTGCTAGGTATACTGTACACCCATATTTGAAACCAGCCCTCTAGGAAGCGGAGTCTTCAACAGTTTGAGCAGTGGGGCCTATGGTTTTAATGATCCTGTCATCAGTTTGTTTGGGCCCCAATATGTATGGGCAGTCACCCGAGCTAGAGGGTTACGAATTTACTTTCTTCATTTTATCCATGGCAAGTGTTGCATGTATATCTGTCCATCATATTCGACACAGGTAAAAAGGTTATCTAATGATCCTATACTATATATAACTCTAGTAGTTGGATTTTGACAGTGGTTGTTTGTTTCAGTACTTGATTTAATTTCTGACCAGTAAATGTTGCTTATCAACAGGGGTTGGCGAAGTATGGTTCCATTAGTTGGTGAAGGTTATAGATATGTTTACTTGTGAACTATATCATTGATGAAAAGTTTAAAAGTAATGAAATGATTAAGATGAAAACCATTCTTGTTATGAAATATATGGTTTTCAACCCAGTCTCTCTCTTGGGCTTTTGTTATGAAACACTAGTGCTAGTAGCTGGGAGCTAATCATGTCGATATTATCTATATATTTTGAATTTCTTGCACTCATTCTCTTCGGGTCTTGCAGCAAGAGTACATTCGTGGAATCAGTGCATGGAATTTTAATATGGAGGATTTGAAAGCTCAAGCTGCCATTGTAAGGAGGTTCAATTTTAGTTAGATGTTAATGCTTAAAACCATGAAAAATGTCTAGAAATGGTTCATTTTGGTAGTACATGGAAGTACCTCAAATTGACGATTATTGTCTTTGTGGTGATTTCATGGGATACCACGGAAAATGAATCCTGAATGGTGAATTCTGTTTTCCTTTTCCCTGCCCTGGAATATTATTCCTTTAAGTTTCAAGGTACTTGAAGCGAACCAAAGATTATGTTGACAGAAAAGCATTCTATAAAACCATTCTATAAAAGTATATGAAGGACAGAGGGTGCATGATTGTTTATCAAGGCATGTACTAGCAATGGTAAGAGACATCATTATTATAATTTTTTTTTGATAGATTGTTACAGCTTATTTTTCTATTTTATTTTTTTATTGTTTCCCTTTCTTTGTTTATTGGATGGTGGGAGATATGTCCAGCCGACTCCCACTGCATCCTGTGCTCACACAATGTTTTACCTATTTTATCAGAACCCTTTATTGAAAGGAAAGAAATGGAAACAAATGCATCTGGTAGTAGCTAGTGGTATACTCTAATTAATCTTCTAGAATTGAATGGCAGAGTAAGATTTGTGTAACTGACCCCAATTAGTTGGGATAAGGCTTAGATGATGATATATTACAACGTTCTGTTATTATTATTATTTTTCTATGGAATTTCTGTTATTGAAATGAAAAATGCTTACAGTTTCTTTGATTTTATTAGAATTTCTATCCATATTTTGTGTTGCTTGAGTCAAGCCGATGTTCAACTCGATCAATTTATAACCATATATCGATTTATATCAAGTTGAACATCGACTTCCAGTTTTTTTTTAAAAAGATTTTATATCCATGTTTTCTGTTCAGTAATCTTCTAGCTGATAGCTGTGTTGACTATGGTACAGTCAGCAAGTGTAAAGTTCTGTGTAACGAGGACACTTATTATTCTTCCCTATGTCGTGTCTGATACCAGTGGTGCATGGACACTAGTTTCAGGGTACATGTTGACTCAGCTATTAGGAAAAGAATATTTCAATTATTTATTATATCAACTGTTTGTTTTGTGGACTGCAAAATTTTTGTTTGATATGAATTGCAAGTGGGCTGTGCCACCTGTGTGGGGTTCATAATGTGTAGCATTTGAACTTTGGGTGTCTTCAATCTGCCATGGGTAATTTGTAATATTTTCTAGACATTTTAAATGTAAGCCTGTTTTCATGGAGATGAAGGATGATAAGATAAAAAGTATTTCATGGTCAGGTGTATACAAATGTTTTATTAGGGTGTGTTTGGTAGTTTGGCATTTGGTGTATTTGAAGGGATTTCAGTTTGAAGGTGCATTTGGCAGTTGGAATTTGGTGTATTTGGATTTTAATCTAATCTAAACCCCCATTTTGGAGGGTTTTTGAAAATGCAGTCTTGAGGTGAGTCTCTTTTTGCAATGTGCTCTGTTCCAATCCTTGACTGCCATTGCCTTCTGCAACTCCTTTCTGCAAGTGTCAAATGTGTTATTGATTCTGGCAGCATTAGCATTAGCCTAATGATGGCATTAGCATTAGTGTGGCTTTTTCTTTATGTGGTGGAACTGATTATACCAAAAGCTTGGTGGGTGTGCATGTGTTGATCTCCTATTTTACCTGTGTGAATTTTAGGTGCATTCCTTTTGTAATTAATCTCATGTTGCTGTGAACGCAGATGGGGATTCCGATTCAAACTTCATCAAAATCAAGCCCATAGAGAAAGGTAAATTTTGGAGTTGTACTTATATGTTCTTACCCTGACAATTTTGGGCTTACAGTTCTTATGATCATTGCTAGTTTTACATGGGGCAGTTTTATTGTTGTTTTATATGCTGAACTATGTTCAGCCTGCATGAACTCTCCACATGCACCCATACACAGTTGTGGGACACCACGCTACAAATCAAAGATCTATTTGATTGCTATTGTACCTTTTCTCTTGATGTATCTACCTACGGACTGAAATTTCAACACTGATGTGTTGTTCGTGATGGGAATTGGAAGAGTTTGCATGGACCCTGCATGAATTCTGGTTAGTCAATCTTTCTTTTAGACCTTTCTTAGGCATTAGACCTATCTGCTAGTTGGATTTTGATTAACTCGAAGAGATCATTGTTTCCCTAGATAATATCCAAGATTATTGTCTTTCTTGGAAGGTTAGAAGCCATATCACTGCCTTTGGGTATGGCCACAAAGCAGGGCTGAACTCATGGTACCCACTTCCTATGATCTGTACTAATGCTCTGGGCTAGCCTAGTTATTTGTTGGTTTTTAACTGAAGAAGCATGAAAATATATATATATATATATATATATATATATATATATATATATATATATATATATATATATATATATATATATAAAAGAAATTTGCAGATTGTGAAATAATATCCTAAACCCAACAATATTTTCAATTTGTGGGAGGTTAGAGTAAACTAGGAAGGATTAGTTTTTACCCCAACATGAGTGTGCGTGTGTTGTAACTGACTGCCGTTGTTTGGGTATAGACTGATTTTGATTGCAATAATTAAGTTGCAACATGATAATTTAGCTAGCACACTTCATTTCAGATTTACCAAATAATGTTTGCACCTTTTTCATCAATTTACCAAATAACAATTAGTGCAACCACTTCATGTTTGCATGTGTCTCATTTTACGTTTGGCTGATTTAAAAGTTTGACAAATTAGAGATTTTTATTTTGTTTATTGATTTGCTGTTTCATTTTGTATTTCTTGACCAAGTCACCTCTAATATGTATGAACAATTCCTACAGAGTGTTGAAAGTGCCACTTTATTTTTATTTTTTATGAAAATATATTATCTCAAATACACAAATTTGTCCTTTAAAAAAAAAGTCAAAATTGGGAATCTGTGTGAAATTGGGTTGGCGCATTAGGGGGCCAGCTTCTAATTGAATTCCCATGATCTGCCTTCAATTCAACAAAGGGGTAGCTTTGATGCATTCAGATTCTAATGGTCAAACATCGTTTATTGAATATATATATATATATATATATATATATATATATATATATATATATATATATATATATAATTTTTTGTTTAGGAAGAGTAGGACTTAAGCTGAAATTTGTGCAGGCTGCATTTAAATCACTTGTTGGTGTGGGTTATCAAACATTGCAGAGTTTACTTTTGGTCTTGCAATAAACTACATTCAGCGAAAGTCTTGTGGGAATTGGATATTATATACATACTCATATTTTTATTGAGGATGCAGTCTCTGCATTTTTTTTTTCCCTTTTTCTTTTCTTCTTCTTCTTCTTCTTCTTCTTCTTCTTTTTGTTTGTTTGTTTTTATTTTCCTCTTTATAGGGTTTTTGCTCCTTTTGGCAGTTTTTCTGCCCTTTAATAAAGTTGCTTATCTTTCAAAAAAAAAATAAAAATGATTTCTTCTGGCTATCCATCTAGTAAGCTCCACTATTTTTTTTGTAATGTATTTTCCGCAACAAGTTGCATTATTGATTAACTTCCATATGGCACTCGCATAATTTATCTTCTCTTTGGAGAATCCGCTTCGACTATTCGTATTAAATAAAGAATACAAGACTACAGAGAAATTGGATTACCAAATTTGTCAGTAGTGGGTTGAACACGAGGAATCGAAGAATTATAGATCGATTTTCTTTCATGGCCCTTGGATTTAAGAGTTGAGTCATTTGTACAATCCAGTTAGTGGTTTGGTTTTCCATCTTTATATGAGGTTTACTCCCCAAAGGAAGTGCCCAAATCTATGTTGTTTCCGATTTATCTCGAATTGAGTTTTTTTTTTTTTTTTTTAACAAATGCATGTGTTCCTTAGGACATATAGATAGTTCTTCATGTCTGATTCACTTCAAAATGGTTTTTGAAGCCAGGAACATTCTATGCTTTACCCCAAAGTCCTCAACTATTTAAGCAAATGCTGACAGTTTCTTCAATTGACAAATATGATCAAATAGCAATGTATCTTTTCTGTTACTAGTTCTTTGAACTAATTCTGCAATACCAAGGGTTTATGTGTATTTATGCATATATACATAAATAGAAAAGCGAATACACATTCAGATTTTTCAAATGAGCTCATGGACATTCGAATATTTTCTTTATTTATTTATTTTTTGAGAAGTAATGGACATGTTGATATTCAAGTTCCTTCTACACGATTGAGATCCTTGAGCAAGGTATTCCGTAACGGTAATGGTGGCCGTAATAGCTGTTAAACCCTTTACAGTCTCTCTCTCTTTTTATTGAAAAAAAAAAAAAAAAACCTGGATTAGTCAATGAGTGGTGCATGCTTTTCAGACAATCATGCCATATGGGATATCTACAAGTTAGTAATATCCCTTTCTTAACTAATATAGGGATGCAAATGCCTGGATTATGTTGCTAATCTTAGATGCTTTAGTTTTTAGTTCGGGCTCTTTCATGAGTAGAATGTACTCTCCTTTTCATATTTTCATCAAGGGATACCAAAATATTACGGTTTAATTTGTGACAGGAATACTTCTCATGATCTGTTTCCATGCAGAATTTGCTTGATGTTGATGCCCATAGAAAAATCCACATTTGTGATGACATTATGTTGGTTGAGCTTGTGTCTGTGACCAAAATTGGAGCTTTTGATTACAGGCCCATCTTCTTTTAAGTTTATGGATTGTGTTTGGAACTTTCAGCATATATTTTAGTGTTTTTTCTTTTATTCGCTTGTGACTTTTTTTTTTCCCCAAGTTTTGAGGTTGTTCATGGTGATGTGGTGTTGCCAGATCAATAAAGTCCCATTCAGCTTGAGTCTAGAGATCATTCATCAGGTGGGTGATTTCTCATGTCATTGCTACTTTAATTGCCACTTCATTTGTTTGCTTAGAAGGGTAATCATGTGGATGCATCTCTGATTTGAGTGCCAGCATCGAGCTCCCCCTGTCACATTTTCCTTTGTATCATTAGCAAGAATCTCAGTTACAACACAGATTTCTTTCAGCCTTGAAAACTTAGCATATTGAGTGCATGTGGTTGGGCATACATAAGTGCATTGGCATCTATTGTTAAATGGTGAATGCATTGGCTTGGATTAGCTCTTCCTTGCAGAGCTGACGACCTAAAGAAACCCTGCCTTTTGTTTGATAAATGTCATTTCCTGTATGAGTAGAAACTCAAAACAATCTCTACTGCCACAGATCCAACCTGATTTATTTTTTCTTTCTTTTTGGCATAGATAATCAACTTCAACAGAACACAGGGAATGACTTGTAGCTGCAAATTCTCCAAGATGGAAGAGGATACTTCTTCGAATCTTCTCTGAGCGAAAAGGGCGTCAAGGTGAGTTGTGTCATTTTCTTTTCTTTTACATTGTTAGGCATTGACCGATATTCACATAGGTCTTTTCTTTTACATTGCTAGGCTTTTGTGAGTGAGTATGCTGTGACTGAAAAAGATGCTAACACTGGAAGTCTTTTTGGCAGCACTGGTAGAAGTTGGATTCCTCATTGGATTGGAATGGAACAGGTCTGTGTATTCATGTTTTTTACCATCATGAAGGGCTTGTCTTGTGTAAGATTTTTGTGTGTGCATGTGTGTGTGTGTGTGTATATTCATGAATTGATAGTTTTTGTTCATTTCTTCCTTCATTACTCATCCATGATGGATGGTTTTATGAGCATTGTGCTTCCATTCTATAGATTTCTCCTCATGGTGTTTATTTCCTCATGCTTGAAGATAGGAACCACAGCAAAATGGGTGAAGGTTAGTTTCTGCAACCAACATAATCTCAAGTGATAAATATTCTGTTTGTCTTATGTGATATTTAAAGCATATTGTTAGTTTTCCTGTCCATGCATAGGCCTTACATGATAGCAAACACAGTGGGCTTCTATCTCTTAAAGTTAGTGCCTTAACTTGAGAAATTCTTTAGATGTTCTTAGATTGGGATTAGAAAAACCCTGTTAGCAGAAGTACTAGTTATTATCCTGCATTGAGCTATCTATTTTTTTCCGTCTCTCTTCATCACTAGAGTAATTATACCCTTAAAAGAGTATTGAAATCCTTGTCATGCTATTTAGGTTCCCTTTTTGCAAGTGCAAGCTGGTCTTTCTGCACTTGAAGATGCAATGGAAGCAGGATATGAAGATTTCAAGGTAATCAACCCAATTTCTCAAAATCTACATTTTTTTAATCGTAAGATTGATGTCAGCAGAATGTTTTCCTTCAAACAAGAGGTTGGGTAATCCCATATGCTTGTAAAAGGCTGCCCAACATGCATTGCATCTTACCAATGAGGTGCACGGGTGCCAATCCTTTGTATGTTGCTTACCATGATCAGGAATGGGGAGTTCCCGTCCACGACGACAAGTGAGTCTCTCTCTCTCACTCTCCTTCTCATATATATAAGACTAGAGTGAGCCTGATTAGGCATTTCAATGTGTTGCAGAATGTTGTTTGAATTGCTTGTCCTAACATGTGCACAAGTTAGGATGGATTGGACTTCTATCTTGAAAAAACGCCATGATTTCAGGTAGTTATTATTGTATTGGAAAGTTAAAAAATTAAAAGAGAGAGATAATGAATTAATGGAAAGAAATGTTCTTTATTATTAGGGCTGCTTTCACCGAGTTTGATGTAGAAATCGTCGCCAACTTCACAGAAAGACATAGCATCAGTGGCCATAGAATGCAACTTGGATTTAAACAAGATTCGAGGTGCCATCAACAATGCTAACAGAATCTTCCAGGTCAGAAACATAATCATCTTCCTCTTCTTTTTCTACTCATCATTTTCAAAAGTTTCTTCACCATAATCTAATGAGAAAATTTAAACATTTCAGCACAGCAAGTTTGATGTTTTATATGCAGAGAGAGATTTAATGGTTAGACCGATGGAGATTTGATTGTAGGATAGCAGTTATAGGAAAGGAGTAGTTAGAATTAATAGGAATTTGTGTGAAAAGATTAGTAAAGAATCAGTAGGAATTTTTATTATTGGCACTTTTACCAGCGTTTGTTCACGAAACTTGTTACAGCTTTTTACGGCGTTCATCTCTTTCCTCGGCGTTTCTACCGGTTGTCACCAGAAGCGCACAAAAGGTCAACTTTTAACGGTGGCCATTACAAACGCCGGTAAAAAGATAGGACCGCACGCCCCTTCAGCAGCAGGTGGCCGACCGCCGCTAATAATTTTATCGGCGGTTTTTGAGGATTTTAGGGGCGGTTTTGACCGCCGGTAAAGTCCTATTTTCTATAGTTTGACAAGACCATCAGTATCTATGTACCGACCATCCGAGTCTGAAACTAAGGGCCCCAACCCAACACCACCCTAAAGAGCCCAGGCTTGGGCCATTAAAATTAACCTAAGGGTTGGGCTCACCCCTGGTGTCCTGTCTCAACCAAGGCCAGTGATGAATAGCCTGACGGGCTTATAATAATTTGTCAAAATAGATGGACGAGCATGACTCATGGTCGTCCTCACAGAGCCCTTGACAGGACCATTCATCTCTAGATAGGTCTTGACTAGACTAACTGTCCGCATCAGAGACTAGGGGCCACAACCTAGCTCCACCCTGAAGAGCCCAGGCTTGGGCCATTAAACTTAACCCAAGGGTTAGGCTTGGCCCAGTGTCCACGCTCGACGAACCAATGCCAGTAAGGAATAGCCCAGACCGGCCTAGTGCCCTAACCCAAAATTGATTAGGCCAAGTCTACACTATAACTGAGGCCCAAACCCAGCCAAATGGTAGGTCGAGCTGGCTACCTAGCCCACTACCAACCTTTAGTTCCAAGTCTACACTATAACTGGGTCCAAAACATAGCTAAGCTGAGTTAACTTGGCCGAATTTCGAGCCGAATAACTAAGTATTAAAAAGATGGACCATTTAACGATTTTACTTTGAACATGGACCCTTTTACAAATAAACATTGTCCCAACTAACTGAGCCAGGTCTAGTCGACCTAGTCGAAAGCTGATTATATAGGACAACTCAGCTCAGAACATAGCTGAGTCGAGTCGCCGAGTTTGAGAACCTTGGATAATTTAACTGTTTTTCTTTGAATTTGGACCTTGAAGATATGTGAATGAGCTACCATCAGTTGCCTACCTAGTCAGATCAATGGTTTGGATGAGGTTGGGCCCACATGTAAGGCATAACAACCGTCAAGTGTACAATTTGCTGATGAGACCCTATGATTCTCCATTTCATTAATTAATGGAATAAAGAAAGAGTTAGTTGAGTGAGGCATTTACTTTAAGAATCCTCTCGTCGCATGTCTGTCTTTGTTCGATGTTTGTCCTTGAATTCAGAAATGTACGCTGACTTGCCAGATGAATAGAAAGAAGTGGGACACACATACTAGCCTAGCATCTTCTTATCAGATCAGAGCCGTTCATATCATAGGACTTCCATAAACAGGTCCTATTAAAAAAATAGTCCGGTAGTAGATCAAGAGCGTCAGATCAAAATGAACGGTCAGGACAGAACATGACGGAAAATCTATATTCAATGTAGATGTGTGAGTGAGATGAAGTTCAAGATACACAGAACCTGATGAATGGATCTGATATGCCACATGTGTGCCGAATTACTACATGCTCCGCGACTCGCCGCCTCAATATATCCTCGCGCATGTAAAGATAACAAGTTTAGATGACGCTCTTCTGTTAGTTTTGCACAATTTAAAAAATGGCTGAGACTATTCAAACGTATACATGGCATAGTTGCAAGGCAATCAGATACATGACGTATTCAAACGTATAGGTGGTGAAATCCCACTACACACGTGAGTGTGTGGGGGTGTGTGTGCGTGTGTTATAAAAAAAAAAAAAAAAAAAAAAAAAAAAAAAAAAAACTGCGGATGGAAAATAAAAGAGAAATTTTCGTTTTCAAAGTGACATGACTGACATCAACAATCTGATTTTTAACTTTGGATTTGGACCTGGACCACTGGCTATTTTACTTTTGACCATTCAATCAATAGCCATTAATTGGATGGTTAGGATTAATTACTCAATCTGATTTTATAGATTTTGCTACATTTACAAACTAACCTACAATTAGAATGGCCTGGATAGCTGTACATCAGTGCACGTGTGCAGAGATGAGTCACCACCATTTTCAAGCGAACGGAGAATACATTCGGCGTATTGTATAAAAGAATCCGTTCGGTACATTAACCGTTGGATTAGGGTCCTTTGAATGACCCAAAACCGTATAAATGATGGGTCATAATCTGGATGAGGAACACTCATTAAAAAATAGAAGATTGCAATATTTTAAACCTTTGATGATCCCAAGATTATTTGAACGGTCCATTTTCAAAGTAAAAAAGTCAAATAATCAAAAGGTTTTAACGATAATCATTGAAGGATGACCCAAAATTCAAAAGCTAAATCTCCACGTATCCTATTGCAAAAGCTACTGATTTTCCGTGCACCTTCCTACTGGTGTGCGCACGTGCTAACTTGTGCCACATGTGTGACCACCAAACTACTCCGCGGGCAGGCCTCCCTGTGGAGATGGCTCAGAAAATCGGGGCTGGTCCACTCATCATGTGGTCGTCATGTGAATGTTGTATCTGGACTATTGGCCCTTCTTTTACCGTCCATTTTCTAAATTACTCGCTGGGCTATATTGATGGGTCGATCAGACCGATTTTCAGGTCCGATCATTTATATGGTGGGGCCCAATTAATGAGCTGCTTAGATGTCGCATGTGTGCCTATTTGCAGGTGTGCGTGTCGCTTTAGTGGGGCGCGTATTAGGTGAGTTGGGGGAGGTGAGTCACTGACCGTGAGGCCCATCTCGATGTATGTGTTGTATATCCAGGCTTTTCGTTCATTTTTATATATCATTTTAGGGCGTGGTAACAAAAATGAAGTTGAAATAACTCTCGAGTTGACCACACCATAGAAAACAGTGGTTATTGAACGTTGAACACTAAAAACTTCCTAAGGTACACCATAATTTTTATTTTCCATCCAACTTGTTGATAAGGTCGTAAAGACATTGATGAATAGAGAAAAAAAAAAATCATCTTGATCAAAAATTTCTATGGCCCACAAAAAAATTTAATGGTCAATCACCTTTGTTTCCTGTGGTATGGTCCACTTGATATTTTTATCTTCTTCATTTTTTGACTCGAGACCTAAAATGATCTGGAAAAATGGATGGACGGCATAGATATAGCACATATATCGAAGTGGCCCCTGCGATTAGGGACTTACCCACTAAGTTGTTACCCCTACTCCTCGCCGGCTAAGTAAGGCTGTACATTGAGCCAGGTCGAGTCGAGGTGGGCCAAGCTTAGCTCAATTCGTCCATGCTATACTCGAGTTCCAACTCACCCTCGAGTTCAACATTGAAGCTTGGCTTGTTTGCCAAAGTTGTCGAGTCGAGCTAATGGTTCGAGCCAATTCGAGTTTACCTTGAGCCGAGTCAAGCTGGTACATATGTCGGCGACTGGCAAGCAGCAACATGCTGGGGGGCGGCCGTGCAGGCAGCGACGTGCTGGGTGGGATAAGGAAAAGAAAGAGAGAGAGGGTAGGGTCGAGTAGGGTTTGTTTTAACTTTTTTTTTAAAAGTAAATATATATTATATATTTTTTAATATATATATATATATATATTTAATATTAATATAATATATAATTTTAAAAATATTACTTGAGCCGAGTCGGGCTCAAGTTCGAGCTTCAAGTCGAATTGAAATACATCATGCTCGAACTCAATTTAAACTTTAAGAAATGAGCTTGACTCACCTCGAGTTGGCCTTGCAAGCCGAGCCAATCTGAGCTGATGACTGGGCTTTTCGAGCTAACTTGACTCGTGTACAACCCTACGGCTCTACCTCATACATGAACAGCTCATCTGATGCGCCTAAAGGGCTATATCCTCAATATAAAAAGTGATCAAACAATCCCAACCACTCCTTTGGAGGATTTTCGCCCGTTTAAGTGTACCATTTGCTGACTTTTCTTCCCATTGATGAATGGCTCTGGCTGGACACGTGTGCTTCTTGTGAGAGAGTCACATATAAGACGTGGAATGCTGAGGCGATTCATGCGAGGAGAAATGGAAGAGACCATTCTGCAGTGAACCCCACTCACCATTGGATTTTCTCATAAAACGTGTGCTCCACCTGATGAGTGGGTGGCCCTAACACGTATTCCCTAATTGGATCCAATGGATCCTCTTCCATCCCGAAAAAGTCTAGATCTTATCTGACGTTCCAGATCTTGTTTGATGTAACGTCATGTCTGAATGATATAATCGACGGTCCATATTCAACGTTCAAAGTTAGTGCCCGCCACTACCAGCGCAGCCTCGAGTTTCGTACATGATTCCATATTCAAGGTTCTATTTTTCCAGGAATTCGTTTTGCCCGTCGCAACTCACGATCCACCGTGCGTCGTCACCCGCTAGCCCACATGCTGAGTCTTATGATAATCCGAACGGTCGATATCATGGAATCCATGGTATATGGGCCATAGATATAAAATTAGACCGAACGGACCGTTTTAAAAATTGCAACTGTAAATGAATTTAGAACAATGAAAAGAAATTTCCAATGGATTCTATTCAACTAAGATCAAAGGTTAGGATCATCAATGAAGGGTTTTTACGAGGGAATAGATACCTATGGTAGTAAGAAAAAATGGACGGCTCAAATCGTCAGAAAATTTTAGCATGTGGGCCCATAAGGTTAGCAACAGGTTGGACGATTTTGGCAGGTGGGGATTTTATACTGAGAAGTGCAAGCTGGGCTTCATACAGCTTGGCCCAGCTCCAACCTAAGGTTGGCACCCCTATGACTGACCCAACCTGATGGTTGTGGGGGTTTCGGGTTAGATTAGGTTTGGAAACTCCAACCCATTTGAAATCAGGTTAGGTCGGAGTTAGGCAATTTGAGTCAGCTAGGTCGGTTGGCTCTTGGTTTGTGGTATGGGTAAAAATGAATTGACTAGATGAACAGAATCGAAAATTATAGATTGCTTGAGGGCCGGAAAATCACCCTGACTTCGACCTTGACCAAAAAACTCGATCTCGGTTACCAACTTCATCGGAGGGGTCCCTTGCATGATCCAGGGTCTTTCTTGTCCACCCCTTGTGTAGGTACGCAGGTTCAAAAAGGGTTAATCGGATTTCTGCATCAACAGTTTATTTTTTAAGCCCATTTACCATCATGGGAATTGTATCATCATTCATCTGTATTTTCAAGTGGGATCCACCTTTAAATGTTGACACGGTGGGCCTCAAGATGGATGGAGTATACACACCGATGTTTTAGATTGGCCCATTATATCCATCCGACGTGAATATTATTTCATGCCTTTTTTTAGCCAATTTCTCATAGATTGTTATGTTGGGTGCACAACATGAACGGTGGGGATCGCTGGACAATTGAAATCAATGGACGATATTGAGAACCAAAACACCTTAACATTATGGCCCACTCAAATCAACCGCACATTCAACTCTCCTGATTTAGTGGTGATGATATTATGTCAAAGGAGAGATCTTGAACAATCACAAAAAAGGACCCAGTGGCCCAGTATTTCCTATCCTTATGTCCTTTTCTTTTCTTTTCTCTCATTTTCTCTATCATTATGTCTTAGTTGTATATGATTGCATGATGGGGTAGAGAGGTAGAGAGAGAGAGAGGAAGGTAAGACCCTCTCTCCCAAGATATAGTAAGCCCCTCACCATGGGCCCACCTTGATGTATTTATTTTGTATCCACCCCATCTATCCATTTTTCCATATTATTTTAGGTCATCGTTCTAAAAATAAACAGATCCAATTATCACCAACAAGTTGACACATCCACGTGTATTGAATCCGAGGCCGGATCCTTACTGTTGCTCGGGTGGTAGACTCTCAGGAGTTTCAACACCCGGTCAAGGGCTCAAGTATCCATAGGTGGTGAAATTCCACCAGCGTGCGTGTGTGGGGTGTTTGTGTGTGTAATATATAAAAAAAATTAAAAATTAAAAAATTAAAAAAAAAAAATCCGAGGCCACTCATCATGTGAATGTCTCCATGAACAAGTTGTAATAAAAATAAATAAATAAATAAATAGAAGGGCCCCACATAATACACATGGTGGGCCATCTTTTTCCAAACAGCCAATGACTACGCTCCTCTTTCATCCATATTGGTGGGCATTTTTATCGTTTTATTAAAAAATCAGACTTAATTTGGCTAAATTTAGAGAAAACTGAGGGAAGGTACCCTTTGATGATTAATTTAATTAATGAGGTGGGCCAATAAAAAGTTAATTTAAATAGGTACCAATATGTAAATACCATATAAATGATGTAGTATTTTGTAAAATTCCATTAATATAATTATTAATAATGTTTTTTTTAGCCGTCTAAAGTATGATGAAGATAAAAATTATTATTTTCCAAATGAGAGGGTCATGGATTGGAATCCATAAAATGAGATGGCTAACCTATTTGCATGATACAAGAGAATGCAAGATAAAACACAACAAAAATCAACACATACTCCTCATTTAAGTGTCATTTGATGCACGAGAATGGCTTATATTTATAAATATAAGAAGAAATTAAACTCGTTTGTTTTTCCAATTTCTTGTGTAGTTACAAGTAAATGAATTATTATTATCTTTGAAAGGTATTTGTTAACACAAGAATTATAGCACAAAAATTGGTATTCAAATGCATTAAAAAAAAATTTGTAATCATTATAATTTTATATTATAAAATTATCTTATTTAGAAGAAAACATACATCATCCTCTTAGGCATCTTTACAATTAAATTATATAGTAAGTGATCATTACTCATTTATAGTCAATTATTGTTGTAATAATAATAATAATAATAATAATAATAATAATAATAAAACTAACAAAATAGACCCAGGTTCAGGTTCAATGTACAGATCCTTGTTGGGCACATGAAATGTGGGACTCGAGAATTCAAGATAAAATGAACACTTTTTTGTCCATAAATAATAATTCAAGGGAGAAATTGTGTGCAGTGAGAGTTGATGTTCACATATCTCCCGATTCCATTTCTTTGTCCATAACTAATAATTCAAGGGAGAAACCAATAATTCAAAGGGGAAATCGTGTGCACAGAGCGTTGATGTTTATCTCCCAATTCTCCCACCATCCAACAATCATGAGTGGGAATCTTAACATGCATTTCAAAAAAAAAAAAAATGGAATGGAATTTCCAAAATTCAATTTATTATTATTATTATTATTATTATTTAAATTCATGCCAACCATCTTTAAATAGTCCAGTGACACTTCATGCTTTTAAGGTGTATCAACGTGGTGTTCGTAATATTGTCGAGATAACATTTGGGGAAGGTGAAAGAGGTTGCAATTGAAAAAACAAAAATAAAAAAACCCGAAAAAAACCACTGTTCTTTTAAGGATATAAAGATGGCATTTCTTCAATGTGGCATGACATCTCCAAACATTTAAAGGACAAAAACTCATTTCAAATAATTAATTATGAGAAACCTATTTTGAAATGCATGTTATTCCACTCATCATGTGTGCAACGACTCTTATTGCATGCTATGTGTGTACAAATCTGTTATTCTATTTTAAATAGTGGAGCAAATGTGCAAACAAACTTCTTATATTCTTTAGCCACATCAAAGTTACGGATAAAAGCATTTGTTTATGGTATAAGCAAAATAACATTAAATCAAACCTGCTTCAAATAAAATCATTAAAAAAAATGCTCCTAAGGTTGAAAGAGGAAGAGAAGGACATTAGCATGGCACTTTTGCTCCTTTGTCGTATCCCTACAATATTCCCATCTCATAGTTCATACGTCATGTGCCATGCCTTAGAACACAGAATTTCATGCCGCTTTTTAGGCAACTCTCTATATTTATAGGCTTCTTGACTATGCTGTCTAGCTTTCTCTTGTCATAGGGTTACCCACCTGAAACAGCTTAAGTTTTGGAATGAGATCAATCAAAGGATAGTGCACTTGATGTACAATGTGGATTTCGTGTATGTTAAGTAATTTCTCCCGCTTTAGTGAATGTAGCCCTGGGTATTGAATTAGGTGCGAAGCACAAGTATTTTACTTATCTCTCTATACATTTGTCACATGTGCCACTTTCCTTAGTATATTGTGAAGTATATGTATATTGGTGGTATTTGCTATCTATGTTAGACTCGTCGCATTTGGTGCCCATGTGTGAACCATCAAAATCAGTATCGTATTAAAGTTCTTATTTCATTTGTCATTATGTTTACACTTAATTTGATCGCAACAAATATAGCGACATAAATGATGCCACATGATAGCAAAATCTCAATAGGTGATAAATAGAAGATCTTCTCAATTGCTCTAACAGTTAAATTTCATCAGAGTTTAAGACATCATGAGTATCCCAAAAGGGATAAATCTACTTAGCTACCGTGATGGAACATATCTCACTCACATGACAAAGTCCGCTACTCACTTTGATGGCCCCATGGTCAATGACATATAACGGCTGAAATACGATCAAGATAGTAATAAGTTCGGTAGATGAGCTATAGCTTCATACAAAGAAGACCTTTATGGCCAAAACTGCTCAGTAAAAAAGAGATCTAGAGAAGCATAACAACAATGCCAAGTTAACCGATTTTCATGACACATGTGGCAGCATATAGAGAATTCTCACCCACGTAGTGGGATGAAGACGTGTACACAACCAATAGCCAACCCACAACAAACAATCTATATATGTGGCAACACATGATATGCTATTATTGTTTATAGGCCCTGACAGTTATTTACATCTCATCAAATGTGGGAATTGGCTACACAGGTCTCTCTCTAGAAACTGCCTAAACATTCTATAAATAGGAGGAAGATTGAAGAGCTATGAGCCCTTACCAACCCAACACAACACAACAATGCATCGCAACATTGTTTACTTAGCTTACTTTATCCAATATGTATACACGACCATGTCGGACCAACTTTATTTTAGTTTTAGTGCAACCTAATCTATTTCCCTACCACGTTGGACCAACTTTAGTTTAATTTTGGTGTAATCCTATATGTCTACACTACTATTTTGGACCGACATTTAATGTAATTCACTTTGTCTACACCTCACTCGTTGGACCAAGGACGACACTAGCTTTCAGACCTTGCCATCTACGCTATAGTCACTGGATTATCCGGGATTTTTTTTATAATTTGTAAGTTTTTATCTTGATAACATTTATAAATGCAATTTCTTTTTATTTTGATTACTCTCGTGCTATATTATTAATTAACCATTTCTATCGCGCTGGGAGAAAAGTCATTTCAACTAAAAGGCAAAAAGAACTCATTATAATGACAAACCCTCCCCTTTGCAAATCGCTTGATTTCTATTATATGTAGCTAATAGATGGCCAAACCACCAGGTTCTCGATCTCTTAGTCTATCTTAACACTCAGGGTCAAAGGCGTTCTGTTTGGATTGAGCTGCATCATGCTCTAACATGCCCGGCATAGCACACATGTATTGCACGACCGAATTTGAGACAAAGAGCTTCATTTGAATTTTCCTTTTATTCCATGACCTTTGCTCCTATGGGCCTCACTAAAGTGCCCTATTAGAGCCATCAAATCATTCACTCGATAGTTGATGGCCATGATCATCATCTAACTTTTATTCCAATTAACTAGGGTCAAGTTGTAACACCTTGTACCTTTTCAGTACTCAAGTGTTACCATGTAGACCTATTAAAAAAACCAATAAATGGAATATATTGATCAAAATCATTAGTATAAACCCCACCCTATGTGACACATGTGCACATACTCCACTTAAACTAAAAAATTGTGAAATCTAAACACGAAACCCTATAGTTAGAAATCCAAACGTGACTGAACTTCATTGGACTCATCAATTATAAATCTGAACTGTGCAAAGTCAATATCACGACTTAAAATAACATATCTAATCACCAGATCACATAAGATTGTCATTGAGACGTCCAAATAAGAAATAATGGGCCACCCAAGCTTCGGATATGCCTCATCCCCAGTCAAATGACCCAAGGAGGCCCTGTAGTAATGAATGGTCGAAGGGGATTGGATCACGCGTCGTTGTCGACCCCACTCTTTACATTGGGTGTACAACGAGGGTGTGCACAACTGCGGAGCACCAGACCCAGATGTTAGGTCAAAGCGGGCTTGACCCGACAACCGAAGAGGAAGTTTCCTCATCGCCTTTTACAAAACCTACCCGATCGGTATTTAAACGTACGACGTCCAATCTCGCCAACCATGGTCCACAGTGATCATGCATGCAGGTAATCCTAATCATCTAATTGATGGCGCTCGGAATTCTGATGAAACCCCACCTGGTTTCGATAGTCGAAAATCGATAACACACATGATCATCTGGCAATAGGGTCACGCGTGCGATGAATATGGAAAGTTAGATCTGTTACCATCGTGCTGCGTTGGCAATCCGCTCCCGCGGAAATCCAAACCATTCATCTTGCACAAATCTCCGCCTTACATTAAAACAATGAACCATTTTAGGGTTTCCACCACTGGGAGGAGAGATGGCGAAGGGGATCTTTCTGTTAGAAGGGTGATATGATCTCAACCACCAGATTGCTTCTAGAAGCACCCCCTAGGCGGTCTCGAGCATTCGTCTCAGGGCACTCCTCAGCCTCCTCCACGTCAGATAGGAGATCTCGCAGAAGATCTCATTATCTCGAGAAATAGTAGTAGAAGCGGGAGGTCTTAACACCCACGAGATTTTTTGAAACAATCTGATGATTGGTGGGTCCCATAGTGATCAGTGGACCCATCCGGTCCATCCAGAGGCCACAAATCGTCAGATGGGACCATAGATAAAAAAACCACCAAGGGCGGCCTCGTCATCTTCTCCATCTAACAGTGAAAGCCATCATCACGTGGTGGACCCTATTCAGTGATCGGGTACATCCTTTTGGTGGACCTTGATGTCAGAAGAAGGTATGTAATGAGAGATTGTGGTCATGCAACCCTAATTGGGTGGAATTGTCTCTAAACTTTCCTCGGTTAGAAGAGATTGTGCAAATAAACTCTTAATTAGTTTCGTTCAAAACCTCTAGATGGGGATTAGGAGGACTATATATGTGTGACCCTCTTTCCATTTTAGAAAAAGAGCCCTAAAATCTAGGAGCAAAGAGAGAGTAGGAAACGAGTCTAAGTTCGATGCCGCACCAGGCTACCTAGTCACGACTATGACTCAGGCTCGAGTTAAGACCCTCTGAGTTACCTGGTCAAGCCCTGGCCCTGTTGAAAGCAAGAGAGTGAGAGGGAGAGAAAGAAAGAGGGAGAAAACGAGCCAAGCCACCATTGTTAGGTCAGGCTGAGTCACTTTTGCTCGACCACTCTTCGTTGTCGAGTCTTTGATCGAGTTGGGCGAGTTCTGGCTCAGTCTTGTCCGAGTCCAGCTACATCCGGAAACCTCATAAGGATAAAGGAAGAAGAAACCAACTGAGCTCTGGAAGTCCGTTGTTTTTTGCTGCTAGGGCTAGTTCGAGTTAGTTGGGTGTCTTAACGCACTGACTTGATTGGACTCTAAGCTAATCAATGTTCAGTCGTCATTGGGTTCTCTAATCTCTGTCCATCCAGAGGTAGAAGGAAAAGGGAGAAAGAAGAAAAAGAATTTGAGGAAGAAGAGGGGAAGAAATGGGAGGACTAAGTTTGAGGAAGAAGAGGGAACCAATGGTGGGGTCATTTTTTCTTACCAGGGAGGACTATCCCCCCCCCCCCCTTTCAATGTGTGGTTTTGTCAAGTTTCATAGTCAAGCCTCAGTGCAACGGCTTGCACCGAGTTGCTAACAAGCCGACTCAATCTTGAACCATGATGTAGGTCGGGGTCATTTTGTCTTCGGCGGCAAGTGATCCGGACCATCTGGACCTTAAATCGGGTGTATTTCACAATCCGAAATGAGTTAGTGACGAAACATATGATTTTGGGGTAGAACGAGCTACCCCCCCCTCCCCTATGCCAGTTGGTTTACAAAAATCCCTGGATCGACAATTGTTTCAATTTCGTTTTTACTATAGGTTTTAGTTTTATTTTAACTTTCATCCGTTCTTTAGAGTTGCCAATGCCTTGTGGTTTGGTGAAGCCAAATAGGACACTTACTATTTTTGCAAAACCTTGCACAGTTGTAACATCACGACCGTCGTAAGTTTACTATTTATAGAAGTCACGATTTCTAGAGTTTTAGTTGTAGTTTGATTCTTTCTTGTTTTTTTATATGATTTTTTTATTCATGTCAATTTCATTTATTATTTATTTCTATTTTATGCTTTCTTTCCTCGTGAATTCGAGAAGTCTCTGTGAGGAGTCCAGAGAAGTTCCGTGGATTCGGAATACTTATCCTCTTGAGGAAGACGGTGCTCGACCTCACGTCCTCCCCTGCGTTATCTTATTTTTTAATATGATTTCGTTCATTTTATTCTAGCAAGTATCGATTGGTCTGAAATCATGACTTACTCACCGGGTCATAGTCGAGTGGAGGTCAAACCAGGTTGCTTCAATCGAATCTGAGACTAGCAAATCACTCATCAAGGTGAGTCAATCTCAGTTATAGTGGAATGTTAAATCATAGTTAAATTGAGATTAATTAGATTTAAATCCTTATTTAGATGTGAGAAATTTGAATCATCTATGTGTAGATAGATCCTCTTAAGTTATAACAAGTTGAGCTTGGATTTTGATATCGAGTTAGGATGACTCAAATATTAAGGTGAGTCATCCCCTTAGGCTCTTATTTAAATATTGAAATAAAGTTTAAACTATTCTTATTAATTTTAGCCTTGATTTAAGTATAGAGAGTTAGTCTCCCCAAATCTCCCTAGTTGAGTCTACATTCAATTGATTTGTGTCCAATTCTAGTAGAACCTAGTCGACTCCATACATTCGAGGTAAGAGGGCTCGATTTTAAGGGCGTGCGCATTTCTTAGCAGTATTAGAAGGCTATTCAACACGTAAGGTGATGACCTTTATACTTGACTTTTCGCTTTCATGTTAGCTTAAGTGATAGTTTTCCTTTTAAATTTATCTGATAATTGATAGTCTTATAATTTCATGATTACTCACATTAACTATTGGAATAAATCATATGCGTAATACTTATCTTGTATGAACCCTTACATGTTGCACATGAATATCTTCTCATACTTAAGAATTGCTTATGAAGTTTGAATTGCCTTAGCACTTGATGAAAAACTCTCCTCATATATGTATATCCAGGATTGGGGTGTAACCTAACTAATTGTCAATACAATGGAACCTCAAACTAGTAGCCCTTTGTCTAATGGATCGAATGGGATTTGGTTCTAAACTTACCATTATGTGGATCATAGTTTCCCTATGTGGATCATAGTTTCCCTATGTGGCTTTGATGGATCATTTTCATGTAATCCTGTGATGGTAAGTTTTGATTGCTAACCTATGATTGGCCACTAGTTGATGAGGTTACCATTTGGACATCCTAGTGTTGGAGTCTCATTAGCCGAGGATGGTGGTATGGGATACTATGTCCGAGATGTCGGCCTATGCGGGGTGACGAACCCCCCACAGTGACCTTTGAGTTTTCTCAATACGACTATTTGTAATTGGAATAATAATGGTTGGGCTAATCATGCATTCATGGCATACGGGTGATATCGGGTGGCTAATTATGGATGTTGTAGCGCGTATCCGTTGTTGCGATATGTTTCGCTAACTCCCAGACCATCGACTATCGACCTAATATGTGTGAGCTAATCACTACACATGTACTCGATGTATTTTCATTGGTAACTGGCCACTCGCATGTGGGTTTCACCCCACTCGTGGGTTTTATTCAAAAGCCAACTAGATGAACATCTACGGTTGATGTGCATTCATGCATTCGTGCATTTAAATAAGATCGTATCGTGGATTATTTTTTATATTTTTATTTAAAATATGCTTAACTAATGTGTAGTGTATAATCTTGAGGGGAAATTCTCACCAAGCTGCCCACTCATTCTTTGAATGTATAATTCTACAAATGATATAGGGATAACTCTGGATGGTGGAGCTTATGAAGCACACCCCGATGCTGACCCCACTAGGGTGGGAGAGAATCTCTTCGAGGAGGAGTCCCGTTAAGACATGGCTGGGTTCTATGGACTCAACCAGTAGATATTAGTATATTTCCTATTAACAGTTGTGCTGAAACATTTTATGACCTTGGGTTTGTATTAAGTCCCCAGCTGAGTGGACTTGGATTTGATGATATTTGATGGCGTACCATGCTTAGTTTTTCTCCCTCATACTTTAATGTCCACAGCTTGCATTATACATACATTTGTTTCTCCAAGCCAATACCTGGGTTTTCGTGAATAGAGTTCTATATTCAGGTTATGAAAATCAGGGTGTTACACAACTACATGAATTGTGTCCCACTATTCTACTCGACGAGGGTCATACTTTCAATTAGACCATAAGTCTATGTCCATATCAGCCATGATAGAAAAGAAACGAAAATAAAAACCAACTGACACACCGGGGCATGGTTTGAATGGAGAAGGCTGTTGGATTTTCCCAACAACTCCCTCCACTGCACAAAGGTCCCAATTCCTCAAGTCGATCACACACGCCATCGAAGGCCTTAACGACTAAAATCCCACGTGAGCCTGTGAGTCTCTGGCTTTTACCATAGGTTCGTGATTGAGTGGCAGATCTCTCACATAGAGTTGAGCATCGAGTCGAGTCAAGCTGAGTTAGGGCTGACCTGAGTTGACCTGGTTTTGAAATAGACTTGACCCGAACTCGACCTGACTCGGTACCAAGTCTAGCACACTTGACTCGATCAGAATCTGAGTTTGAATCCGACCCGGTCACATGTATCGAGTTGGGTCGAGTCAGCACTGAGTCAGGTTGGGTGCAACAGGTATCTACGAGCTTAAATCACAGCTCAGAACCTAGGTGCACCTACCAGAATTGCAGCCTCTCCATCAGTTACACGGCATCTCATATCTGAAATGTCAAATTTTGTTTTTTTTTATTTTTTTTATTTTTTAATGTGCGAGTCGAGTTTTGGATCGAGTTGAGTCAGTACCGAGTCAGATTTCAAGTCGAGTTACTAGGTGACCCAAACTCAACTCAATTTGAGTGTGGATTAGACAAAGTCTACTCAGTTTGGATCAACTCACCGACTTGGTTTGGGTCGAGTCAAGTCTAAACGAGTTGGACAAGTCAAGTCATCCCGTGCCCAGCTCTACTCTCCCTATCTCACATGGGGCCATAGATATTACATTTATATCAACCAAATGTAAGAATTGGGGACCATTCATTAGATAGAATATTGTGTCCGCATACCAAGGACCAAAAAATGTAATATAGTTTAGCCACCATGGTCAGGGCCGCACTGTCTTGGGTAAGGCCAGGGTCTCACCTAATCTGCTCCCATGGTGCATCACATTCCAGGTCAAGAGAAGAAAATCAAAACTGTTGATATGTGGAACTTTTGTGGGGCCTATCACAATGTATTTATCAGATCTACACTGTCCATCCATTTTTCAATACCATTTAGGGCCTGTTTGGTCGGGCATGGAATTAGAAGGAATGAAGGAGCAATCCCGATTTGGCCAAGGCCAAACAGCAGTAAGTTGGATATAGCTCCCGTGGGATTGCCAAATCCAGACATCACCATCATTACCTTGAAATCCACCCAATCCCTCTTACCCATCCATTTTGAAACACGGAGCAACCCTTTGGCTGACGTAATCCCGGATTGGCCAGCGAGCCAAACACACTCGGTGGTGAATTCCTGGATATAGCAATCCCATGGGATTAGCAATCCACGACACAGCCATCATTACTTGCCATCCACCCTAATACAATCCAATCCCATGATGGACTTTAAGGGAATGGAACAGAAAATGAGGTAGATCCAAGGCTCAAGTAGGCCACACTACAGAAATAGTAGGTATTGTACGCCTACTATTGAAAACTTTTTGAGGCCACGAAAGGCTCTGATCAAGCCGATATTTGTGTTTTCCCTTCATCCAGGTATGTGTGACATTATGAAGAGGTTAGATGGCAAATAAACCTTGCAGTGGACCCTAAGAAGGTTTTAACGGTAGTCATTTAATCCCTGTTACTTTTGTGGTGTGGTCCACTTTAGCTTTGGATGTGCCTCATTTTAGGGTTTATGCTTTAAAATGATCTATAAAAATTGATGGACGGTGTGGATCTAAAACATATATCACCGTGGGGCCCCAAGAAGTTTGACACTCTAAAAGTCGTGGTGTGTGGTAGGTAATCTATTTGGGAGAGAGAAATACGGTGTATCTTGTTAGCCCAAGTCATCGACGATGACGTGGAACAGTGAGAAGCAATGGTACTAAATTTTCTTGTGCCTTCAACACAGACCATCTCCACTCTCATTCTAATTTTATTATACTTTAGTTGTGATTTGGATATGCTTAAGTTTTAGGATAACATCATTAAATGATATGAAAAAAAGGATGGGCAGTGTGGATATGAAAACACATATATCAAGGTGACCCACCATAGGCCACACCAAATCTGCCTGTATTTGCTTAATTTTTAATTTGCAAGAAATTCCCGTCCAGCTGTTCATCGATTCCACTTCCAGAGACAACGTTTTATTAAAACTTACTCCTATGAAGTGACATCACCAGGTTCTGTGGCCCCCACCGTGATGTGTGATGTAGGACGCGGATTTCCTGCGAAAGCCTTTCGCAGGAAGTTCCTGCGCAAGATTCTATGTGGGGCTCATCGTAATGTTTGTGAGAAAGTCACTCCGTCCATCCATCTTTAGAGTTCATTTTAGGAGATGCCACCAAAAATGAGGAGGATCAAAAACTCAAGTAGGCCACACGAGAGGAAACAGTGGAGATTTAGTGACCACCATTGAAACATTTATATGGCCACAAAACTTTTGTATCAGTTTAATTTCTTGGCTTTTTCACTTCATCTCAGTGAAAATGTTTCGACGGAATATAAACAACAAGGTGGATCCTGGGAAGGTTTCAATGGTAGGAATTCCTTTCCCCACTGTTTCATCTAGTATGGCCTAATTGAGTGTTGGATCCTAATCATTTTCTGTCTCATGTCCTAAAATGAGCTCAAAAATCGGATGAACGGGTTGGATTTTTAACAAACATCACAGTGGGCCCATCCAGAATCCTTGCGCAGGAACTTCCTGCGAAAGGCTTTCGCAGGAAACCCGCGTCCTGTGATGTATCCATAACGTCCATCCATTTGGAGAGATCATCTTGACCCCACGGAAGAAAATAGTGGGGATTGAACTGCTACCATTAAAAACTTCTTGGGTTATAGAAGTTTTTGATCAAGCTGATATTTGTTTTTTTTTTTCCCTTCGTTCATGTTTGTGTTAACGTATGAACAGGTTGGTTCTCAAATAAGCATCATGGTGGGCCTAGAAAGGTTTCAACGGTGGGTGTCACTATCCCCACCGCTTTCTGTGGTGGGATCCACTTGAGCTTTGGATTTGACTCATTCTTTAGATCATACCCTAAAATGATCTCTCCAAATGGATAGACAGTGTGGATACAACACATATATACATCATTGTGGGGCCCACAAACTTGGTAGCATCACTTTCAACCTGTAGCTAATCTGCATCCGAGCGAAAGATGGAGTTGGATAACCCCTGTCCTCGCCTGGAGAGATAGATAGGGAGAGAGAATCTCACAAGGTATGTATCGTACGTCATTCATATATTATTCTCTTTTTCTCTTTACATCATACAAAGGTTGGTTTGATGGTTTCAATGGTCCAATTGTCTGGGTTTTTTAGTTTATCCAAGTAAGGACATGTTTCAATGTTCCAAAGCCCAAATCATTGACATGTTGGGCTTCACCCTAGATGGTCTCTGTCTTTCTCATCATTCTTCTTCTTTCTTTTCTTTTCTTGTCTTTTTTTTTTTTTTTTTTCCATCTTCCCCCTGTATTTGTGATTGTTTTCAGTATCATATTTGGTGGGTGGTTTGGCCGGTTTGGACTGAATTGCCCATTCATTTCATGATCGGGATTGTTGATTTGGTAGACCGATGGGATATGGATTGAACAAGTTTTGGTCATCCATTTTGTATGAGCTTGGCTGTTTGAATAAGTTTGGCCATCCATTTCGTAGATGGGTTATGGGCAAAAAATTGCTATGATTGAATTAGTTTGGCCATCCATTTTTTATGAGCTCTGCGTTTTAAATGTGGACCTACCACCCACTTTTCTGGTCATTGATAGGGTGGTTACCACAGTCAAATGATCCAATCCCATTGAGTTTTGGATATGCCCATATGTCATGATCATCATATGCACGCAACATATATGAAGATTTAGTTTGTGTTTTTTTTTTTTTAATAAGCATATCATAAAATATGAAATGCACATGATTAATAGTATTCACATTGGACATCTATTGTCCATTATTTTCTAGGACCCACCATATTTTGAAAGACATTGAGGAGTAAAAATACTCTTAAGTAGTATTTGATTTTGAATATAAAAGTATAATTTATATATGTAACATACATGTTATTAAAGCTTTTAATACGTATTTTTTAGAAAAAAAAAAAAGTACGGCCAATGATGAAAGAGTTATTCTTCTTTAACACTTTAACACAAATATAAAGGACTTGATATGTGTTCTTATCTTTTTAGTTTCTACTATGTTTTCTTTTATATATGATATTATTTGAAAATTGGTAGGCTGCTGATATTTGATAATGCTTGAAATTTGACATGCTTGAATGTTAAAGGATTAATTATCCTAAATTTTAGCTTGTTTATTTAGAAAAATGAAATTCTTTACGATAAATAACTACATATATAATTAATAAAATTATACGTACAAAAAAAAGACGTGTATTGAAATATAATAAGATAATGAAAGTATTAGTATGTATCTATCCGATTAATCTGACCAAGCCCACTTAGATTGAGAATTCCCAACCTAAGGTTGTGTTGGGTTGGATTAGGGTTGAGGTATAGGAACTTTGGGTTGGGCTAGGGTTGAGTACCTAACCAACCCAACCCAACCTGCTGACTTTCCACACTATTCCACGCATCTATTAAGTACTTTACTACCATTTTAGAAATGGTGATGAACGTGACTCTCACACCGCCCAAGTGTAATTGTTTGAAAATCTTGTCCATCTGAATTCCTAACCGTGGATGGTGCATTAATCAAAATATACATATGAATACAATTTGAACCGCTAACTATTTATTTTTATGCAATCCGGTTCTATAGTTGATGAAGTGTGTCCATCTAGTGGGCCTCATCATAGTCTATATTTCAAAATATGAATAGGAAGATTCCATCACTTAACTCTCTAACAATTGTTCTTTATATATTTTGTAATAACAATAAAATTAAAAATTAATTTCTTGACCCAACTGATTGACCTACCGAATCAGGAGTCAATCCGGCACAGTGGCAAACCGAGACCCAGTCTGAGGATTTCTTGACCCAACTGTACATATGGGCTACATCATATAAAAAATCATATGGCTACATTAAACTTTCAAGTTTAAATAGTGGTCTCTTTGACTTTTGGGTAGGCTCATTTTTTATTTTTACTTTTACCCACTGTGAGCTATATTATGTGAACTAGTACAATGAAATATGCACACCATAGTGGTCCACACACAAACCTATGTTTAGTATCTTATCTCTGTCTTTCTTTGCAATATGGCCCACCAGAGTTGTTAATGCAGCCCAATTTTAGCGCTGAGATAAGGGCAGCCTATGGATGCAGATGACATATAGTGATCCTGTCACATGGACATCAATAACATTGAATGTAATAAAATTTGATTGGATTATGTGCTGCTGTTAGGATAAGCACGGTGGGTAAGTGAACATGACCCCGAAACTAGTGATATGAGTGGGAACCTGACCGTAGGGGCAATCTTAATGTATACGTTGTACATCCACGCCATCATTCTATTTGGCCAGACTATTTTTGTGTCTAGTCTTAAAAATGAAGCAATAAAAATTTAAGGTAGCACACAACATAGGAAGCAATGGTTATTAATCATTAAATATATTTTATAGGCCATAAAAGCTTTTGATTAAGTTGGTATATATATTTTTTCATTGATGTATTTTTTACCTTCTTAATCAGTTGGATGGTTAAAATACATTATGATAGACCTTAGAAAGTTTTTAATACTGGGTGTTCTTTAAAAGCTCGAACTGTTAGAGTATGGCGAATTAATCCCTTTATCTCATAACTCAAGCCCCACATCTCATGAGTTAGGATCTCGGCTGAACCTCCCTTTTGAGCCTCAAATTACATAGGCCACGTACCCCAAGTTTGTCCTTGCATTCTACAGGCTAACCCATTCGAGCCCGGTGTGAAATGTGCATTAATCACTCCCGATGATGAGTTTCGAACATAAAACCTCTTCCTGGACTCTAAATTACATGGGTCACCCACTCTGAATGTGTCCCCACATCCCATGGACTACTCCACTTGAGCCCGGTATTAAAATGCCCTGCATCAGAAACTCTTGTGAGTCTACCGCATGAGTGAGGTCCTTACTTACACAGTCACTCAGGCCCCACCACCTATGCATTCACACCACGGTGATTTTTCACCACAGTCGATTCTCAAACGCATGACGTTGTGAAGGAGGCATGAGACGCACCTTGATAAAAGAAAAACCCAGATACCAATCCAAAACTTTCGTAGCTTACAAAAATTTTTTAACGGCCAATAACTAGTGTTTTACGTGGTGTCATTCAACTGAAATTAGTACCTACTTCAAATAAGATGGAAAAATAAATGGACGGCATAGATTTACAATGCATACATTGAAGTGGGCTGAAGTGGTCCTATGGGCTGGTTTCGGGTCACAGCAGTCGCTATCATATACTCAACGCCTGCCTCTCACAGTGGCACGTGGATTAGCTACTGACAGGTTGAGTAGCGAGACTGTGACGTCACCGTGATGTATGTTTTGTATCCACACCGTCCATTCATTTTTAGAGATGATTTTAGAGCATGATAGAAAAAGTGAGTTAGATCCAAAGCTCGAGTGGACCCCAATGTAGAAAACAGTGGAGAGAGTAACGCCCACCATTAAAAAATTTTAAGGGCCACAAAAGTTTTCGATCGAGCTGATATTTGTGTTTTTCTTTCTTTAATGTCTGTGTTAACCTATCAACAGGTTGGATCTCAAATAAACGTTAAGGTCGACCTTAGGAAGGTTTCAACGGGTGGGCGTCACTCTATCTCCCACTGTTTTCTGTGGTGGGTCCACTACAGATTTGGATCTAAGTTATTCTTTCCATCATACTCTAAAATGATCTCTCTAATGGATGGACGGTGTGGATACAACAAATACATCATAGTGGGCCCACAGAACTTGGTGACGTCACTTCAATAGCGAGTCTCGCTGCTCAACCTCACAGTGGCACATGGCTACGTAATCCTGCAGTGTGGGTAACGAGTGATGTTGGGGTCATCATGCAATCCTCATTCCTTTCAAACCTGCTTTTGCATGCCCCATCTGCGTTCTAGCGTGTCGCCACGTCCTAGGGCCACATTCTGAGATGATCCTGAGCCTTTGATTTTGAAAGGTGCACGGGAGCTATTAGAAACATTATTTTCATTGATGCTCATAATCATCCATTCAGGGACATTTTATTTTATTTTTTACGGTCGTCCATGTAGCACAGATTTCACAACTTGGACGGCGCAGATCATCGAATTACTCATCATGTGGGGCCCATGGGAACCGACAGGCTCTAGATCCTGAGACGCCGACGGAGGCAAAACGGCCTCGGACTACGTAACATACCTTCTCTTGTCTCTGGCGCTTTGCTAGAACAGTCTCTCTCTAAAACACAAATGCACGTGCAGAAGCAGACCTCCACCAGCTCCCATGGCTGCTACTACCACTCTCCTCTCTGTCCATCTTTACCCCCATCGTTCTGCAAAATCACGAAAGGGCCCCTATCTCCTTCCCATCTCTCCCTCAACGACAGTTACACGGCAGGTATTATTTCCTCTCTCTTGTCCAATTTACGAAAATGCCCTTCCCCTTCTCTTCGTACTCTCACTCTCTACTTTCTCTTGCTGCATACACTAGAAGCTCTCCTGCTGCCTATCCCTAGATCCAACGGACCAGAATCACTCCTCATCAACTACTGCACCCGATGATCTCCGCATCGTCTTCGCTGCCGGCGGTACCGGTGGCCACATCTACCCCGCCATCGCCATCGCCGATGACATCAAGGTCAAGGACCCAACCGTCAAGATCCTCTTCGCTGGGACCCAATCCGGCATGGAATCCGTCTCTGTTCCGTCCGCCGGATACGACTTTGTCGCGGTCCCTGCTGTCGCACTAGCCCGCCCCCTCCTCTCCCTACAGAACCTCCTCTTCCCGTTCTACCTTCTTAAATGCATCGCTGCCAGTTACAAGTTGCTGCGCGACGTCCGCCCGGCCATCGTTATAGGGACCGGCGGGTACGTCTCGGCCCCCACGTGCCTGGCTGCTGCCCTCCAAGGCATCAAGATCGTGATCCAAGAGCAGAACTCCGTGCCTGGGATCGCGAACCGGCTTCTTGGGCTCTTTGCTGACACCATATTTATAGCGTTCAACATGTGTTCGTCCTATTTCCCCAGAGAGAAGTGTGTGCTGAGTGGGAACCCGGTGCGGGCGTCGCTGCGTACTTACACATCGAAAGCGGTGGCGAGGCTGCATTTCTTCACGCGGGCTGCGGTGGCTGGGGCAGAGGTGGTGATGGTGTTGGGTGGGTCTTTGGGGGCGAATTCGATCAACATTGCGGTTCTGAACATGTATTGTCAGATGTTGACAGAGAATGAGAAGAGGTTCTTGATATGGCAGACCGGCGTGGAAGCATTTAATGAGATGGAGAGCTTGGTGAGGTGCCATCCTCGGCTGCTGTTGACGCCGTAAGTCAAGGTCTTTTGTTTTCCTTTTGTTATCTGTTTGTGTTGCTTATGGGAGCCACTATCTAGACCCAGCATATTGATAAATATGCCCTTCTCTATCTATTTTGCACTGTTTTATCACCAAAATTTGAAAGATAAGGTTGCATCAGTCAACCAAGGTTGGCCAATGTTTTAAATAGCTACACTATGTAGCATGTAGCTTACGCTACGTAACGTAGCTTAGCCTTAACGCTATGTAGCTCATGAAAATAGCTTAAGTCTCACATAGCCTACACTACATGATAATGTGTGCACACTACATGCTACATAGACTACGCTACACGCTACGTAGCTCACGTTAAAAGTTATTTTTTACTACAACATGAAAGTCAATGTTTTCAATGATTGGTTACAAATTCCTATTCTCAATAGAAATTACTTATCTTATCAATGCTTATAGCAAAATAATATAAGTAACAATATTAAATCAATTTCATTGCTCTTTCTTTACCTTTACATTTAATCATTTCCCTTTCCTATTACTTTAGGCCGCATTTGGTTACACCAAATATGATGAAATTTTGTTAATTTCATTATAAATCAGTATAATTTGGTGCAGAATATCATGAATTGGTGCAACCACATGCAACCTTGATTAAAAATCTAGAAGTAACTTGTAGCTTACGCTACACGCTATGTAGCTTGCACCTCATGCTTCAAAGAGGTGAACGCTATGGTACAAGCTATTCGCTATTTAGAACACTGGTCGGTGTTGCCCTTGTATTATTGGAGAAGATACAATAGAAGGGCCAGCCATCTCTGGCCCGTATTTTGTGTGGAACTTTTGAAAGTGAAGATGCAATATAGGTTTTGAATCGGTGAGCATGGAACATAAGTTTTAGGGGTTGTTTGGATGCCTGGAAAGTCCTTTAGTTGTAAGGGGTTTACAGGTGAAAATTTTGGGGGCTGTTTGGATTCCTGTAAACACGTTACAACCTGTAGAGACTTTACAAAGATTAGGGTTTCTCTTGTCCCCCTCTCTTGTTTATTTTTATTTTTTTAATGATCCCCCCTCTTGTTTATAATAATAATAATACATTCCGAAAATGTTTGCTAGTTTGTAGGACCACCCAATACACTACCCTCAACCAAACACACTCCCTCAAATTGGAGCATGGATATCATGCATGCTCAACTTGAATATAATATTAGACAAGTGTATCCCAGCAATGGCTTTAGTGAAAATATCAGGGAGTTATCCTTAGAAGAAAGGTGTGGGGTACTGATAAAACCAATTGATAGTTTCTCTCGAAGAAGTGGCAATCAACTTTTATTTGTTTAGTATGCTCATGAAATATAAGAGTTGAGACAATATGGATAGATTGCATACTAGGACGTTGGATCGACTTGTCTACATGCACTACAACATGAAGCTAAGATTGTGGAATGCAAGGCATATGGGGAATCTACTCGACGGAGGTGACTTCCACCCAATAAACTTAGACAACATCTATGATAAGGAGGACTCGTTAAAAACAAGTATAAGAGGACATTGAAGAAGTCGAGGTGGAGACCTAGTAATATGCATGGCGCAGCGAGTCATGTTACTGTCTTGGACCTAGAGAAGGGGGTAGATTTGGCTTAGGGCCAGCAGAAATGTGCGAGCAGCAGCAAAACTAAAACGGATGATCTTGGCAGCGAATAGTCGAAAATTTTACATGAGTTGATAGATCAAGCGACTCTTATTATTATATTAAAAATTGAGGCCTCAATTAGTTATTATGGGCGAGAAAATGGGGATAATCGGATTTCCTCAATTCCCCCAATTTCTCCCCATTCCGACTCTCAAATCTCTTGCTTTTTCACTCAAATCCATGTTAGTGCATGAGAATCATGCATAAACATGAATTTGTAGTTAAAATCCATGCAAAAAGAAAGATATTTTTTTCTTCAATTTTCTTACCTTTTCACCAGACCTTGCTTGTGCTCTCCATCACCAGCGCCACCAAGATCCAAATTCGTATCCAGGCCCAAATCTGAAAGTAGGGCACGGATGCAGTGACAAGAATTAGAAATGTTGTTTTTGCCTTTTCTTGTGGTGCTTTGCGGGTCATTGACATGTGCACAGGAAGAAAAAAAAAAAAAAAAACCATACAGCTTCTTCTCTTCCTGCAGCTTTGTCATCTTTGGTGAACCCTAATCTTCCTCTCTAATTATGCCGGACCTAACCCACGCATCGCATTTGATGGCTATGTCAAAACCCATCTAAGCCCACTGTTAGATCTCTACTGCTGTCACCTCTATTTTATGGTGCTCTCAAGATAGCACTCAAGCTTACCTTTTTTGTTCATCATTTATTAAGCCATGGTTATCCATTGGTGGTGTAGTTTTTTTTTTTTTTTTTAAGTAACAGAGAATATATTAAAATAGAGGGGGTTACAAAAGGGAGGAAAATCCCACTGAGTTAGCGAGAAGAAAAGCCTCCGACAGAAAACAGATTACAGTCCTTAATGTTTATAAAATTGTAGGCCCAATCAGCTATGTACTGCTGCACTTTCTGAAGAGAGAATTTCACTGAATTTGAAGTATCATTGAAACATCTCCCGTTTCTTTCTTCCCAGACCGACCACCAAACCGCCATCAGACAGATCTTCCAGATCTTATTTCTTTGGGTTCCCAGATTGGAACCAATCCAAGCTTTGAAGAAATCTTCCGTTGAACCAGGGACGCACCAGGAAATGTCGAAAGACCTAAGAACAGCGTACCACATTTGAGAAGTATAAGGGCAATGGAGAAATAAGTGGTTCACTGATTCTTCAGACTTCATACAGCAGAGGCATATGTTTGGAAGGACCATTCCCCTTTTTCTCAAATTATCCACTGTCAGCACTTTATTTTTTGCAACCAGCTAACCGAACATTGGTCGTGTAGTTCACTCACATGTTGTGTAGTGTTGCACATGTGCCTTCACATGCCATTATGGATGTAGTTCTATCTCAACCATCGTGGGTGTAGTTCACTCACTTCTTGTGTGGTGTTGCGTGTTGCATGTGAATGGCCAATTGGTGGCTCAGTGGTTGTCGAGTTTAGATGGCCTACTATATGAAGAGAAGATTCAACAGACGGCGAAAACTTAATCTACCGACAAGCAATACTTGAAGATCTTGTATATAAACATGTTGTATGTGAGAGGGAGTGGTTTCATGTGCTGATCATCGTTGTCTTTTTCGTATGTATTCCAAGCTAGGCATAATTGATATCCATGCTCCAGCTTGAGGGGGAGTGTTAGATTATGGGATACGTGTATATGATTGTACATACTATAGATATGTACATGTATAGACTTATGTAAATCTGTTAAGAACTCCCATTTTTTCTATATATTCTTGCCATACTCAATGAAATAAACACAGTGCAGCTTCCACAATGTACTCTCAAAGACCCTAAGTATGTGAAGTGCCTGAAAAGAGGATGAGGTAAAGATGAAAAGGACTTGGATTGGGGTCATGAAAGATTTGAGGGGATTTCAAATCTCCTAATATGTTTGGTACCCTAAGGGCCTGTTTGGGAGCTTGGATTTGGAACCCCTGGATTTGAAATCCTCCTGTTGTTTTTTGGCACCCTATGGAATCAACTTTAATCAAAAATAATTATGCATGGCATGGGTTTGAATTTAATTACTAAATCAACTTTAATATATCTAATTAGTGAAAATATGTAATGTTTAGCACAATGGTTGTAATAAGCCCACTGAAATATATATTTTGCCTGAAAATGATGAAATTCCAAGTCTCAAATGGGCCAAGGGCACAAGATCATATCCAAGTGACTAGCCAATAAATTTTAACCGTTGATTTACATGGGCAATGTTTGGACGGCGTTGATCATCATATTAAAGTAATTATATTGATGCAATTGATAATCTAATAGATTAATAGTCTAGTGACATACATGTTACACATATGATGCTTGTTCACTTCCTAGCGGTAGGGCTTTAGATAGGAATGATCAGTGACAAGGCAAAGAGGATGATGATAATGATGATCTTATTATTATTATTTATAGGTAAAGTGAAATATTGTTAAGGGAGGGGATGGAACACCAGAGTGACACATCAAGGCCGGGCCGTTCATCATTTTCGCATATAAATTTCCATATGAATTTGTTTATATGACTGTATTGTGTATTCCAGACATGATCCCACTCACCCACTATCTGAATTATATGAGTCATTATAGGAAAATCCAAGTGTTCCCTCATTCTGTTGAACAAATCCTAGTCCTAAAGCTGAACAGCTACATCCTTACTCTCCAGATTCCATTTGAATAGCTGTCTAGCTCCGCTTTCTGCAATGCTTGGAAATCTGTCTGTGGAAGTTGGATTTAATTTCCAATACTTCATTAGCTCCCTTTAGGTGTGTTGAGTTCAATCCCTTTTTCTTTTCTCCTTTTTTTTTTTTTTTTTTTGGTTCAGTGTTTGAGTATCCCTGTATCCCACTGACAGATCAGTTTTATTGCACAAGTGGTATCGTTTAGGCCTTTTCTGCTTGTAAGTTCTAAGTGATTCTCTTACAGTTGTAAAATGGTATAAGTTGGGTGGGACCCTTGTTTTAGGGTGATCAGCTTGTTTCTCCGATGTTCTATCAGGTCACTATTGAGTGCTCTATCAGCATTTAATCATGTCCGTAAGGAGGCTAATAGATGATATAGACTCACATTTATGGGGTTGTTGGTTTGGTCTATTTGAACTGTCTTTCTATTCCTGCAAGCTTAGCTCATGAGTCACGCCATGTGCTTCAACTTCCTTTTGGCATGTTGCTATGTCTGTCCATTATTTGTTTTTTGGCTCAAGTATTCATTAGAAATACAATGATGGGGGTTCTTCCTTTTTTTTTTTTTGTCTATCTTCACATCATTTCTATTTCAAAATGTTACAATTTTATATCTTCAGAGGACTGTTTACTTCTAGATCTTTTAAAAGTGTGGAATTAGGAGAAAACTTTTGTTCTATAAACATTGATTGTATACTTCACCTTGGTTTAAAATGATTGAGGTTCATCTCTTGTATTCAGTAGCGGATTGGTTTCTTTTGGTAGTTTTGCAACTTTTCATTTTAGAAGAATATCTTAATTTACTTTCTAATTGTGAAGGTTCTTGCACACAATGGATCTGGCGTATGCAGCTGCAGACCTTGTTGTTTCTAGAGCTGGTGCAATGACTTGCTCTGAGATCTTGGCCACTGGGAAGCCATCTATTCTGGTAGTCTGTGCATTCCATAAACAACACTTACTTTTTATCCTTTTCTTCCTATTCTAGAGCATGTGGATGACTGGTGTTTTTAGTGATAATAATAAATTCAAGATATTTGGAGTCCTTACTCATGCCTCAGTGGCAAGACTCACAAGAGTTTCAACATGAGCTCATGAGTTCGAGTACCCATTGTGGTGAAATCCCACTGTGGTGTGAGTGTGTGTGGGGTGTGAGTGCATGTGTAAAAAAGCAGAAGATATGATGAATTGTATACGTGAGCAGATTTTGATTTTTATTTGAGCATAATGTTGTAGGCTATTTATAGTTTATGCCATTTAAGTGGCATGGAACTGTCCTTTTTAAGAAATCATGTGGATTGGATATGCTCATTTGAGCTTCTTTTGGATGTTCCACTCGAAGTTTTAAATAATGTTATTGGTCGGCATATTGCAGGCACCAAAAATGATATAATATGGGGCGTATTGGACTCAAGTCAGATGATACAGACTCATATTGGCCAAAAAAAAAATTTCTTTGCCCAAAATTTGAAAATTTATTAAGAAAATAGGAAAAACATGTAGAAACTGAATCTGTCCTTTTTATTTTATTTTATTGTGTTTGTAACATGTATTCAGTGGTGCGTCAGACCACTCTTTGATAAGAATGTTGTTTGTCGTCTTGACCTGAGGAAAGTCAAACCAATAGGCCGAAATCGAACAAAAATCAAGCATGGTTGTATAGATTGGGATAGATTAGGGCCCCTTACATTGAAATACAACAAAAGAAGATGAAAACAACAATAGTTTTCTTATTCTTCTAAATTTTCCCAAATTTGGGAAAATTTAGTGATACTATGAATTGAAGCGAAATGAAACAAATTGGGAAAATTTAGAATTTTGTAGCTCATTCCTTAGTTGAGCTGTACTAGAATTTTGCTTTGTATTGGTGACTCTTATCCATTGTCTTGATGGCTCGTTCTATCCCATCTCTTTTTCGGTAAAATATGTGTTGTTGCTGATATAAAGAAAAGATAGCATGAAACTAGTCTACTATTTAAGTGTTGTGTGTAATAGATGAAATGAAATAACGATTTTACACTAAATCTTATAGTGCAAGCTCTCTTTCTCTAATTGGATACAAGTTCTCTTTTTCTAATTGGTCTTTTTCTCTATGTTGGGGTCATTATTTTTGTAATCTAATTATTAGATTTCTTCTAATCATTGTAGATACCATCACCAAATGTCACAGAAGGTCATCAAACAAGAAATGCATCTATTATGGCAAGCATAGCAGGTTCAAGGGTTCTAACAGAAGATGAACTTGACTCAACTACTCTTTTAAATGCAATTGATGAGATCTTAGGTATGTGAAATCTCTTGCTTCTCTCAACAAGTGTTGATCGTGTCTGAAGTTGACTACTTGAGATTCTTAACTTTGTTTGGTGATATGTCAAATCTCATTCAAAGTTGTAGGACAAAGGTTTCTTAAACTATGGACCTAAGTGCATCTTCTTTGTAATTCCTCTCTTCCTAGTATGTACCAATGGCCCGCAAGGTCCGCTCATCAGGTGGGTGACAAGCATACATTGAATTTGGGTCATTGCTCATTGTCTATTTTAGTATCATCAAATTGTGTCATACAAGTTTGATTGACCTCATGAGTGGATCAGTCTGACTCTTGGGCCAGGCATGTACATGGTGGCCACTGCTTGATAAATGACCTGGATCTCTCACACTTTTTCTACAGGACGTGTGGGGGAAGCCCCTTCACCATATCACTTGTTCAAGTCCCCTTATCAGGGCTCATTGCGTGCATGTTCAAGCCCTCTCAAGTGGGCAACCTCAATTTCTGGAGAAGGGTGTCCCACTTAGCATCGCGATTATCATTTTCATTCATTTCATGAAATTTATTCTTGGAACTTCCTTTGCTTTCATCATTACCTTGTGTGATTCAATGTCATGCTGAAATTTATACAAGATCATTTGTGTTACTTGGACCCTTAAGAAAATAAGAGTACTCAAGTTGGATACTTGGACACTCATATATGGGTAAGGATAAGGGACAACCCTTTCATAAGACTTGAAATCCAGATTAATGAGAAATTTTAAACTCTAGAAGTGTTAGTTATTTATAATTTATGGTGAATTGTACCAATTGGGCAACAAATTCAACTTGCCATATCCTAACATCATTATCCGTATGATTATTTGTTATGCAATGGGCTTGAGTTGTGTGGAACCATATGCTATAGACATCAGCTGTTCACGAAGTCCCCTTTGTGGGTAATGGGCAATTGTTGCACTATGGTGCAGCAAGGGGGTGAATCATGTTGGTAGTCATGTATTGGTGGGTCTCTTGCTATTTTGAGTAGCCAACCACTTGAACATGCCTTTTTGGTGTGTCGATGCTTCATGCATAAGGGTTCACATGGCAGTTGCCCTTGCATGACCCTACTCTGCTTGCTCACCCTTTAGGCTATGCATGTAATAGTTGGGTTGGGATTAGTACTGGGTGGAATTGCATTGCCATATGAGTTGTACAGTTTTAGAAACCAACCAGGCCCAGCCTTGGTTACGAGATTCCAAGAACCAACCAAGCCCCTGGTTCTAGGAACCTACCAAGCTTGGTTCTGGCTTCCAGATTTGCCACAACACATTTTCTCGTTTTTGCATGAACCTAGTTCCAGATCCTGATTCCAGGTAGTTGGAGACAATGACCATGTTTGTTGCCATTTTTGCTCCTGCTTCCTCCAACCACCGATCTTCAAGAGGCTCTAAAAAGGCAACAATTTGCATCTACAAGCGTGGACAAATGGAGAAAATTAACAAGAATAAACAGTCGAGAGATCAAGCATTGAAGCAGAGAGGTTCAAGCATCCATCAATCCAGAACTATGAGCTTCTGCAAGGTTGCATCATGAGGAAACCGGAGAAGAAGCACGTGAAAGCACATCCTCATACCACAAACCTTTCTTGCCAAACCTTCTCCCTTCACAATTTATATATATATATATTCACTACACATTTTCTCGTTAAGGGTAGAGTGGGATCCTGATTTAAATCTATTATGATACGGTTGTATCATCCCTCCTCGCTGTGCAATAGATGGGTGAACCGGTATGTTTAAAAAAAGGAGTCACATTGACTGGTATCAGTGCCAACACGACCGCTATGGCGCATACTACAAGAAAGTTTATTTGGATTTAATCATTGATAACAGAGCTTGGTCAGAACTTCTCTCATGACCTTATTTGACCTTATTTTGCGACAGTCAAGAGGTTTTCCATATTGCTTGGAATATTTCATGAAGAACTAATCACATTGAAGTAGATTCATAGCAAAGAAAGTCAATCAAATCCAAACTCAATAAGTCAAAGTCCACATTGCTTCCCCCTTCTTATTTTAGTTCAGTCTTCGTTATTCCCTAAATAATAAAAAAGAAGGAAAAAGTCCACTGATCAAGTTACCAATACTTGCAGGTTTTGGCTCTTTGGTTTAGATGAGTTGGAAATTGTGATATCTATGCACCAGTTTATATGTCTATCTTTGTACGGGTGACAATACTTCCATGTATGGTGGTGCTTTAGTTGGTTTTTGGCAGTGTTTTAAATAGCTTATTCTATGGAGCATGTAGCTTACGCTATGTAGCGTGGCTTAGCCTTCACGCTACGTAGCTCACTTAGGTCACGTGCAGCCAATGCTACACACTAATTACATTCTATGTAGCTTACATTACAAGTTATTTTTCACAAAACGTTAAAATTAATTAATGTTTTCAATGATTTGTTACATTTGGTTTAATCAAGTGCAACCTTATATTAAAAAATTTTAAGTACCCTGTAGCTTATGCTACAAGTTATGTAACTCGTACTCACACTTTAAAGTGGTGAATGCCATGCTACACAGCATTCACTATTTAAAACACTGATTTCTATATATATATATATATATATATATATATATATATATATATATATATATATATATATATACTGTGTGTGCACCTATGTGCGTGTGGGTGTGTGCGCACGCCCGTGCATGCGATGATGAGGTTGCTTAAGGACATTTCTATCTTTGCTTTTGTTAGTAAAGTTGTGAATAGGGTTGTAACTTACACCCTAATCACTTCTCCCTTTTACAAGTTTTTTTTCTCTTCTCTATTTTTTCTTCTTCATTCTTCTCCTTTCCTCAAGATTTATAAAATGATAGTGAAATGTTGCAAAAGCATTGACTTTTATGACCTTGTAAGTATTCTCTTTTTAAGAAGAACTTAAAATTAAGTTGTGGTGGTCATCGCCGTCATCATAGCCATCATCAGCTATCTGTGGCTGGCTATCTAATGATTGCGTAGGAAAGTTCAATGTCTTGCTGCCTATATAATGAGCTCGGCAAAATCAAGTCATCATATCATGAATGATATTGCCTATAATCTATTAACAAGGGATTTTTGGAATACTGTCAATTGCCTTTTTTATTTTTTTTGAGGAAACTATTGTTAAAATATGATTGGTTGTGTTTAAAGTACATGTCCAATGGTGGTATGTTCTCTACTCCACCTTTTTAAGATACTCAATGTGAGTCAAGTAATGAGGGATGCTACTGTGCCATGCATGTGTATCATGGAGTTCCATGGTATGCATAAGAAGGCTTCTATGTTGTACAAGTGGCACTGATCTACGGTGTTCAGGACTATTGTAGTACACTTGGATGGGCCATATCCTGATATTAATTGGTTTAGACTACAGTAATCGTTTGATTGGTGGCAACCCTGAAAAATGTTTGGATTGCTTTAAACAGGGCCAACTGTCCCCATTGAAAAATGAATGATCAGAGTTTTCCAATCACTTTGATTTTTTGTATAGCCCATCCACCTGCTTGCTCGTGTTATCAACAGGTCCCAATTACCGTACATGTTTACCATGAGTACGGTGTAGGAGTTCTGGATTTGAATCAGAATGCAACACTGTCAATTTGAAAAGTCTAGCAGAAATTATTATAGCTTCTCAATGATTTCTGGCTTTTCTCACCCTTGTGCAGGTGAAGATATTCTGATGGCAGAGATGTGTGAGAAGGCTATGAAGGCTGCACGGCCGGATGCATCTACACATATTGCCCTACACATTCTTTCCCTCGTCAAGCTACCATCGCAATAAATAAAAAAGGGAAAAAGAAAGAAAGAAAGAAAGAAAAATGACACAAGGCATAGAATATAGCGGGTATGATTCTGTTGAAAATCTTAGGCCATTTTTGGATGCCACTTAGAAATGATTTAATCTCATTTTGGTTAATACCAATAACATATTAGAGATCACAGTTTATATAGATTGTTGGTATCTTTTTAATCACTCCCCCCCCCCCTGCGGATAAAAAAGATATCTAATGCATAATTAGGATTAAATAAAATGAAATGAACTCAAAAATTAAGTGGCAACCAAACTGGTCATTCCTGTTTTCATGATCAGTTTACGTCACCTGTATTCAAATCATACATGAATAGCTTCCATAGAATGTAGGCAGAACAGGTTGAAAACATACTGCAGAAGAACTTTCGATTATGGAGAAAATCATGTCATTTGGGTACTTTGAAATTGTACAGAGCTGTTTGATATACCTCCTTTAGTAGAGATAGCCAAGGTTATGCGGCAGTGGATTTGTTTCACATGTATGTTAACTGGATTTCTTTCATTATGTGAAAGGGGAGCCATCCCACTTTGACTGTGGATCAAACTTTACCGACCTGTCGGCTCAGAGTCACCAGGAGCCCAGCCCATTGAGTAAATGGGCCGAGTATTCTGGCACGAACCCAATCTGTGACACCCATTACCCTGTGGCCAGACCAGACCTGACCTGACCCACTTAGAATTCATCAAACCCCAAAGCTGAACATGCCCTACTGATTTTATTTGTAATTGACTCAGGTGCAACATAACTCGGCTTTATGATGGAACATGGGGCTAAATGTATGCCAGCCCCGTCTTATTAGCAGATACGTACAAACATACATTATCTAATCTTATTCTCTATTAATCCATTTAGGGTTTAGGATCGGTCGGGTTGGGTCATCTAGCCGAGCCCATCGATAAGCTATATGGGAAAGCAATATGTGTGGATCAGGTGGGGTAGTGTTCAACCCAAGCCTGACCCTTTATTTAAATGGGCCACATTTTTTAATGTGAGCTAGCCGTTTATCTTGTTCTGAACCTGCCCCAGAAGTGTGTCAGGCCAGTTGACCCACGGGCAACCGACCCACTGCCACCCCTAACCTGTGGCTAATGCATGCCAATGTGGCACATGCATGGCTGATCCCATCCGCCCAATCAGGTGGGCCCCGCTATCTAGATTATCTGGGCTGAAAAGCAGGCTGTGCCGCCAATGTGGTAGGTCACGTGCATCACTGAATGTGGACTTTTATAAGCGTAGCCCCTTGTGAGAGGCATCTACACAGCAGAGTCTACTTGCTGAGAAGCTTGGGTCGCGCGCACACACGCGCACACACTATATTGGACAATTTGTCCATGACCTCAATGTTTGTTTCTAGTTAGATATTTTTCTTTGTAAAGCATTTTGGATCACTGATTGAAATGTAGCGGCTGAAACGGCACCAACAGTCCAGGCTGACAATTAAAATGTAGGGTCTGGAATGGGGCTGGCAGTCCACGCTGACACGCCTTCATTGTGTGTGTGTGTGTGTGTGTGTGTGTGTGTGAAAACCCTTGTTAACAGGTTGCACAGATTGAATTGTATACTTATGCCACACATGTGATAACCCTTGTTAAACAGCTTGCACAGATTGAATTGTGTACTGATGCCACACATGCAATAACCCTTGTTAACAGCTTGCACAGATTGAATTATACACTTGTGCCACACATGGGACAGTCCTTGTGTACTCATCATGCATATAAGTGCTTGAATACATGTGATAAGCACGTAATTCAATTGACCTATTATATGACTAGCTCATCATACAACATGCACAAGAAAACTGCAGCTAGGTTCCTCGTGAGTAACGAACGACTTGTGCAAGTTGTGGTTCGCTTGTGTTGTACAACCAGTTGTATGCGAAGCCAACCCATAATACTTGCAAGTGCAAATCAATTAAAGGTAGTCCCAACATGATAACCAACACAAACATGTGTATATACACAACACACATGGAAAATACATTGCTCAGGTTCAGGTCTAACTGAGTTCATGTCTTGCCAGGTTCAGGTCCTTTTGGTCCTGGATCTCATTCTTGTAAGGGCTTTGGGTCTTAATGTACTTAAGCTACTCATGCCTTAAGTAGCTTATCTCTTATTCAACATATCAGCCAAAAATTTAAAAGGTATGTTTTGGTTCCCAACGTCACATTAGTACTTATTCCTCAATTGTTTTATTGTCCATCCGTAATATCCACCGTCCATAATGTGGCTCAACCTTTGATGTGGACCGTTCATTCTGTTGGGCCCACCTTAGCCCTGTCTTCAATGTGAACCACCCATCGATGGGGGCCTACCTTCAACATGGGCCACACACCTTGTGACGCCCACCTTCAATGGGGGCTATCCATCATGTGGGCCCACCTTGGCCCTATCTTCAATGTGAACGGTCCATCGATGGGGACCTACCTTCAACATGGACCATCCACCTTATGAGGCCCACCTTCAATGGTGACTATCCATCTTGTGGGCCCACTTTGAATGTGGTATGTCCATCATGCAGGGCCCACCTTGGATGCGGGTCATTCATCATAGGAGCCAAACTTCGATGTGAATGTCCTCATATGGGGCTCACCTTGATACGGTTCATCAATCACGTGGGGCTCACCTTTGATGTGAGCCATCCATCATGTGGAGCCCACCTTGAATGTGGGCCATTCATCATTGACACCTATGATGTGAACAGTCCATTATGTGGGGCCCACATTTGATGCGAACTGTCCATTGTGTGGGCCCCACCTTTTATGTGGTCCATGCATGGCCCACACTTTTATGTGGTTCATCCATCATGCAAGGTTCGCTTGGATGTGTGCCACTCATCATTAGGAGCTGACCTTTGATGTGGGCTGTCCAATATATAGGCCTCTACCTTCAATTGCCTGGGGCCACTTTCAACATCCACTGCAGCTCACGTGGAGCTGACCTTTGATATGGATCGTTCATCATGTGGGCCCCACCTTCGATGTGGGTCATCCATCATGCAGAGCCCACTTTAGAAGTGGACCATTCATTATCAGGGGCCTACCCTCGATGTAAACAATCCATTACATGGGTAATCCATAATGTAGAGTGCACCTTTGATGTGGACCGTCCACCATGTGGGCCCCACCTTTAATGTGGACCATCCATCACATGGAGAGAGAAAGAGAGGTACCTTTAATGTGGACCATCCATCACATGGAGAGAGAGAAAGGTACCATTAATGCAGACCATCCATCACATGGAGAGAGTAAGAGAGAGAGAGGTACGGTTGAAAAGCAAAAAACAAGAAGCTCTGAGATAAGTAACTTGTATAGTATAAGTTACTTTTACAACTGTACTTACCAACTTAGTTGAAAAGGTAACTTATTAAGTTAATATAAGTTTTATAATGGTACTTGCCAACTAGTTTTGTTGAAAAAGTAACTTATTAAATTAAAAAGTTAATGGGTGGTATCAGAATGGGCTCTTAGGGTGCATTTGGATGATAAGTTACTTTAAGTTAATTATGCCTCAGTGTATATTGGTTCGAATATTGGTTTCTACTTAATCAGTAGATAAGCATATTTGGTAAGTATATTTTTTTAAATACCTTTGCCGTAAAGCACATTTGGTTAGGAAACACGCTATCCGACAATGCCGTTATAGTGAAGCCAACTTTAATATGTGTTATATATCTATTCCATCCATCTATTTTACTAGCTCACTTTAAGGCATTGGTCCAAAAATGGGGCAGATCCAAATCTCTTGTGGACCACACCATAGAAAACATCGGTCATTGAACGTCCATGATTAAAACTTCCTAAGGCCCACTATAATATATATTTCCCATCTAACCTGTTGATAAGGTCACATAGACAAACCTGTTGATAAGATCGCCTAGACCAGGATGAAGGGAAATCACAAATATCAGCTTGATCCAAAACTTTTGTGGTCCCAAGAAATTTTTAATGGTAGGCGCATTCAATCATCATGTTTCCTATGGTGTGGTCCACCTGAGATTTGGATTTGTTTTATTTTTGGGCCCATGTCTGAAAATGAGCTGGCAAAATAGATGGTCCCATGGATATTCAATACATACATCAAAGTGGGTCCACCGTCACCGCTTGACTGAAAATGCTGTTCTGTTTGTTGAAGGTAGGCACCACCTACAAGTTATGTGATATGGACGATGCAAATCTTTGCTTTTCATTATTGGTGCTATATTTAATACATACGCATTCGCCTTTTCATTGGGTCACATTGGGGGTTATACGGGCTTCTTTAACCAAGGTTACTGGCAAATCGCGTCCCTTACACACCCACATATGCAAAACAAACAATGTTGGCCACATGTGCCTTTGTCTATCTTTGATTACGCCATATATGCCCAATGTGCTAATGTGCACAAGTTCTACCCTCTAGATTTGAGTGCCCACATGTTAAATATGCCAATGTGTTTCTCATGCCACATGTGGCACCATACAACTTTAAACACCTTACATGTGAGATTATGTGACACAATTAAATTTCGAGTGGCCCACATACATTGTGTATGTAACATGTGTAATTGTTCATTTTCTAGTGTCTAATACATGTCAAAAAAAATTTGTGCTAATCCCACCCATGCTAATAATTATTAGGAAACTTTTTTAAGAAAAAAAATATTTTGCCACACAACAAATTTGAAAATAAGTTCAAGATTTTTAAGAAAATCATGTGAAAAACAAACAAGCAAACAACCATTAAGGAACTAATTTCGAGATAATTTTATTTTGCCAAAAAATAATTTTAAAAATAAATTAAAAATTTTTAGGAAAATTTATCGACAAAGCAAACAAAAAAATTTATATTTCCTTTCCCATAATTTGTTGACTTAATGTCTTCAATTTGTGCAAAATAAGGGGTTTTAATCAATCAAACAATCTGCTCCATCAATTGAGAGAACCTCGAATTAAATAGATTGGTCTCTGTATAGTTTTAGACAAGTTCGATCGATCGAACTTGGAGGATCGATTGATTGAGATCATTCAGAAAAATCAAGTTAGCTCTTTGGACACTTTTGAGCATGTTCAATTGATCAAACATGGAGGCTTGATCAATCAAGAATTACTCGATTGATCGAAGCTTAGATCGACGACGCGTACGATTTGTTTCCTATTCCGGGTGTAACATTATATATATGGGTGTAATGCGGGTTTAAGGTTGATTAAGTAATCGTAAGTGATTGGAGGCTTGTTCTAAAGAGAGGCTAGGGTTTTATAGGGATTTGTCTGGGGAGATAATGGTTGTTTGCATGTAAAAAGCTTCTAATCTCTCGTAATTCAATTTCATAGTGGATTTGCTTGTCGCTTTATGCCATGATTTTTTCCTACAATGGTTTTTCCACATAAATTCGTGTGCTCTTTATGGTTCTTTGTTTGCATTTATCTTTCTTTTATTTGATTCCACCTGGGGTTTGCTTATGCGGCTCCCAACAAGTGGTATTAGAGCGTACATTGGGATTTGAGTTTGAATTTAAAACATGATGATGAAATGATCTAATGTGAAGTATGAGACAGAAAAGTTCATCGGGAAGAATAACTTTGAATTATGGAGGTGAAGATGAGAGGACTTTTAGTTCAATGGGGATTGAGCAAGTACTCCTTAGTATAACGAAGTGTCCTGTGATTATGAATGATGAAGAGTGGGAATAACTTGACTAGAGGGCGATAACCTCGATTCAATTATGTTTGTCTAACGATATCATCTATAATGTCCTTAAAATGGACTACTACTGCATGCCTATGGATGAACTTAGAGAATCTATACATGACAAAATTTCTATCAAATCGTCTATATTTGAATATGCAACTCTATGATCTAAAGATCGCAAAGGGTCGGATCCCGATGAGCACATCAGTGTCTTTAATAAATTAATTTGCAAACTGACGAACGTACAAGTTAAGATTGACGAAGAAGATAAAGTCATTATCTTGTTGACGTCCCTTTCGAATTCCTACGAGAATCTAGTGGATACTTTACGCCATGATAGAGATACCTTGGACCTTGACACCGTTATCTCATCGCTTTAGTCAACGCAATTAAGAAGGAATAACGGTGGGGGAATGTAAATATATGAGAGCACTGGTTGCTAGGGAAAGAACATTTGAGCAAGAGAAAGGAAAATCACGATTGAGGTCTAAGTCGAAGAGTAATGAGAAGTTAAAGTGCTGAAATTTTAAAAAGTTTGGGTATATGAAGAAGGATTGTTGGAACCCTAAAACTCAGGAGGGAGATAAATCAAATGATTCATCGAGGGAGGCCAATGTAGTATAATCCAGTGAGGAAGCAAGTGGTTGTGACATATTGATCGCATCCAAATTTGGGTATCTCAGCAACTAGTGGATTTTGGATTTAAGGGCTTCATACCACATGACATCTCATCGAAATTGTTTCGCTAGTTACAGCGAGTACGATGGTAGCTAGGTGTTTATAGGCAATGACATTACCTGTAAGTGCTTGGTATCGGATCGGTGCGCATCAAGATGTTTGATGGGATGGAGCGTATCCTGGCGGATGTAAGATACGTTCCTGATCTAAAGAAGAATATAATATCTCTGGGGGCTCTCGAGGCACTTGGGTGCAAGTTCATCAAGTTTAATCGTATCCCGAAAGTTTCAAAGGAGCCACTCATTGTTATAAAAGCACAGTGGAGGGTAACCTTTACAAGCCTATCGGGAATACTGTATCAGGTGGAGTTGCAACGTCTTTAAAAGAGTTCACATCGGTGCGTTTATGGCATGCGCGCCTCTGCCACATGAGCAAGCACGGTATGAATGCATTTTGTGATCGTTGTCTAATTCCTATATTTAAACATGTTGATCTTAATATATGTGAGCATTGAATATATGATAAACAATCATGGTTGTCTTTTAAGTCTGAAAAATATGCAAGTAAAGGTATGCTTGATTATGTGCATTCGAATGTATGGGAGCCATCGATCATTATTTCTAGGGGAGGATCGTCATTATTTGTGACATTAATTAATGATTTCTCCATAAATGTGTGGATTTATTTTCTGAAAATAAAATTTCATATTTACGCCACCTTAAGATGTAAAAGGTGATGGTAGAAAAACAATCAATGTGGAAGTTGAAAATGTTGAGGACAAACAATGGTGGAGAATTTACTTATATAGAATTCAATTAGTTTTGCAAATATAGGGGGATAGTGAGGCATAATACAGTAAGGCATACCCAGAGCAAAATGGTGTGAGAGAATGAATGAATCGGACTATCTTGGAGAGAGCTTGAAGTATGTTAAGTAATGTTGTATTGGGTGGAAGAGCTATGGACTGAGGCTGTCAATGTGGCTTATTATTTAGTGAATTGGTCCCCGTTTACAAGCATAATATGTAAATTTTCAGAAGAAGTGTAGAGTGGTCATGATGTAGACTACTCGGGGCTGAGGGTATTCAGTTATGATGCTTACTCTCATGTACCATTAGTTGAGAGAGATAAGTTAGACCAAAGAGAGAATAAGTGTATTTTTGTTGAATATGGAAATGGTATAAAGAGATACAGACTGTATGACCAAGCCACACGAAAAATCACAATGAGTCGTGACGTTAGGTTTGACAAGGATTCATTGTTCTGTAAGGATGAACGCAATAAACAGAAAAGTCAGTGGTAATTAATGTTGAAATTGAAAAATGTGAAACATAGGTAGAATTGAGTCAAGAGAAGAGGTACAAGAGTAGGTGGAGTAGACACATATGAGAAGAAATCCACCAAGAGACCACATATTACCAATGATATGTGGAGATGACTCAAATGTTGCATTCGCTCTTATTACGGATGAGGGGGATCCGTTTAACTTACAGAAAGTATTGGAAGACATGGATGCTGAGAAGTGGATGGCGACGATGCATGACGAAATGAATTCTTTATATAAGAATGAGATGTGAGAACTGGTGAAGCTTCCCGTTGGGCGTAAAGTGATCGGATGTAAGTGGATATATCGAAAGAAACACGATAGATACAAGGCCAGACTAATATCAAAGGGTTACGCACAAGAGGGTATTGACTTCAGTGAGATTTCCACACATGTTGTCAATAAAGTATTATCAAATTTGTATTGCCGCTGGTTGCCTAATACAATATGGAACTGGAAACTAGAACAAATGGATGTGAAGACTGTTTTCCTACATGAGGAATTGGAAGAGCAAATTTATATAAAACAATCAAAAGGGTTCGAGATAGTTGTCTAAGTAGTTGTATAAGTAGTTGTATAACCTGAAATAGTTGTCTAAGTAGTTGTATAAGAAATTTGATTCTTTCATGGTGAGTCAGCGATTTACCAAAAGTTAATATAATATTGTGTCTACTTCAAGGGCACTGAGTGATGGAGAATTCGTTGTCTTGGTAGTGTATGTTGATGGCATGCTAATCGCTAGTTATAACATACCTGAGATCAACATATTGAAGGCTCATTTATCAATGACATTCGAGATTAAAGATATGGGGGCTACAAAGAGAAATCTCGTCATTGATATATACAGAGATAGGGAGAGGAACATCGTCATATGATATATACGAGAGATAGGGAGAGGAACATGCTACAGGTCGACCCATTACCCTTGAGAAAGTATTAGTCATTTAAGATGGACAATGTTAAATCGGTCGATCACCTCAGATGCTCACAAGGAGGATTTGTCTAATAATCTTAATTTGATTCGTAATGATGCATGCAACCACAAGCATAACCCACGGTGTTGTAACAATGTTAAATCCTATCATACAACATTGGGAACACCATCACAAAGTCCTTACTATATGAAAAACTACATCTTGACATTTGAAAAATACAATGCGTAGGAAAGGAAAATACAAGATATGTAGGAAACAAAAATCCGAAGGTTGACTTTCACACTCTCAACTTGTATTAGCGAGACTACGGCCGCGTCTGGATGCGTCACTGCACGCATCAATCGTGCATGTTTATTCGAGAAAAGCTTTGGTTTGAGGGTGGTGTAAGTGTGTGCGCATGATGAGCGTGCTCATCGTTTTAATGCTTGAGAAAGTCGAGTAATGCGAATCGTGCCAATGAGTACATGAATGCGGTCAACCGTACTCAAGGCTTGGTGCAAGTCATGACTATGCGATATGATGAGTGCAGATCGGCCATCTAAGACCATGCGATGCAAGATGCGGCCTCAAGCATGCCAATCCTCATGTCAATACATTTATCGGTCTCTGGATAATCACCGGTTCAATCATCTTGGAGGGATCGATCTGACGAAATAATTTGAAAAAATTAAATTAACTCTCTCCTTCCTGACGCACAACCGGTGGCTCGAGCGAAAGAGACCTCGCTATCCGCCATGCCAATTGCGTAATCATATGATTTGTTTCTATTTCGTCGATAGCGGACCGATTCCTCAAGCCGATCAAACTCAACCTAGAAATTGCCCCTCACTCATAATGGTTTGCGGGTAAGGTCACACCCTTTTCTAACTGACCACGACACGGTGGGAGACGCGGCCTCCTATAGAGAGAAAATCGGCTCTCATGCACTCGTACACATCCACTCGGTCTCGACGTTGAGTCATCCTCTACCATCGAGTTTAGAGATTTTCACCCATGGACATTTATGACACTCATATGCTAGAATCAAACATTTTCAGATTCAATCCAGCCACCCACGATGTGTCTGTGGAAGGCTATGGCCCCAAAAGTGTCGCTAGGACATATGTATGATGGTATACGACCAAAAATGAGGTATATGCAAATCTCACAATCACATTAATGCAAGTGCATGAGTCACACTACCACTTGTGATGTTCGTGAGAAATCCTCCAGCCTTCGTCATAACCATGCGCTCATGTAGGAAAAACAACTCCGCCTGATCGTGGGGAGCCCATAAACCCTATTCCGGGTTTGAAGGCATATGCTTTTATGATCAGTCACTCCTATTACCATCTATCTTATTTTTAGTCATACATATGATGCGTATGATAATGAATCATGGATCTATACTAAACATGTATATAGGGATGGGCTCACAAAAAGTATCACAGAGATGGGCCTAGACGGCCTGCAGAGTATAAGTATGGACCTATCAGTGGGCCTTAAGGAGTGTGATAATGCGGACATTTAACCAACATTATCCTTACAATGTGGACGTCAAACCAACATTGTTCCCAAGGCATAGCCCGCCATAAAGTACCATGGAGAAATCACACATTGCAATGGACCCTAAGGACAACCCATTGGGCCTCGATCCATGGGCCTTAGATACATCAAACAGGCCGCCTCATATGGGCCTTGTATAAATCAAGTGGGCCACATCAATGGACCTTATGTACATTGCAATGGGCCATGTCCCATGGGCTTTGATTACCTCACAATGGGCCTCAACCCATGGGCCCTAACGTATCATAATGGGCCTAGTATATGCACCAAGGTGGGCCTCAACAACGGCCACAGTTACATCCGTATGGCCTCCTCATATAGGCCTCATGTGTATACAAAGGTGGGCCTCAATGGACAGCCACGAACCAACCAAGAAGGGCCCCGTACATATACCAAGGTGGGGTCCACTTGAAGTATAGATCTGCCCCACATTTAGCCTCAAGACTTAAGACAGGCTTGCCAAATGGTGGACAGTTGGATGCAACACAAATATCATGGTGGGGCCCATAAAAGCCCATCAAATGCTATATATATATATATATATATATAAAATATAACATTATATAATGTATATATATACACACACACATGCACACACCCGCACACACACACATGCACACACACCCACACGCATGCACACACACGTGCACCCACTCACGACAAGGGGGGGGGGGGTCCCACCGTTCAGGGAGGACGGTGCGGACGAACACATACATTAAGTAAGCCCCACCGTCCGTCTGGACGGTGGCAGCATGGCACATACATCACTGTGGGTCCCATGTGGGCCCACCTTTATGTTTATACGCCATCCGACCTGCTGATAAGGTCACACGGACCAGCATGAAGGGGGAGAACAAATTTCGGCTTGATCGGAAACTTCTGTGGACCCAGAAAGGGTTTCAATGGTAGATTTCAATCCACACTGTTTCCTATAATGTGGGCCACCTGAGTCATGGATGGGCCTGAAATATGGCGGGGGCCCACTTCAGGGAGTGGCCCACCTCATGGACGGTTTGGATACAAAATATACATCATGGTGGGGCCCACGGCTGGAGCCGTGGGACCCTCCCGTTTCACGCTGACGCTGGCAGCGTCCTGCTGCACAGCAGCAGAGGCGCTGCACCTTTATTTATTTTTTTGAAAATCTCGTTTTTCCGAGGTTTTTCGCGTGGGAGGCCCGCAACAGTGAAATCTGACCCTGCCATCGGATTCCATGGTCTATAGCCAACCCATCAAGCTCAATATCGGTCATTTTTCGGTGTACAGAAATGTTAAGGAAGTTTTAAACGGTGAAAATCGTCGTTTGCTATGCTATGGCCCACCTGAGGGTTAGATTAACCTCATCTCTTGGCTCAACGCCTAAAATGAGGTAGGAAAGGGGATAGACGGCTTGGATTGAATCCAATCATCAAGGTAGGGCCTACATGAATGGCCCACCCAAGTAGCCCTAAACCAAGGCAAAAAAAAAAATGATGTATTCACCCTCACGTCCAGAGAGCGTCTCTGAACTCTCTTTTTTTTTTTTTTTGTTCTTTTCTTTTTTTGGTTAATTTTTTTTTTTTCTTCTTGTTTGGGTGTATGGAAATCTTAAGGTGGGCCCTACTTAGGTGGGCCACCTAATGATAGATCGTGTGGATACAACCCCTATGTAAAGTGGGGTCCATCCAAGTGCCCACACAACTACATCATACAAAAGGGAAAGAGAAAGGGAGAGAGAGAGAAAGTTGGAGAAAAAGGCGGGACACGCGTGTGATGGAGGGACCCCGACACTATGGGCCCTCCCTTGTATCCAATCATACATAAAAAAAAATAATCAAAGTGGGCCATCAGCCACATTTTAGGGTCCCAGGTGAGATCCACATCATTGATCGGTAGGCCCCACTTGGCCCATCATAAAAACACGAAAAACCTATCCTATAAGGCACCCACCGGTTGATCTCTTCGGTCCGTTGGAACGCCACCCTCCTTGTGCTCCTCTTTGATGGTGATGGGAAATGGATGGCTAGGATGATGGGTTTTGGAATGGGAAAGGTGGGCCACACGAACTCTCTTTTCTCACTTGGAAGCCATGGACGTGTGGGCTATCTCTCTTGCTTGGAAATGGTGTGAGAAAAGAGGGAGAGAGAGAGAGTTGTAAGGAGAGAGGGATGGGTGTGATGGGTGAAAGGGTGAGGTGAGTGATGGATGTGGTACTTGACATGTAAGGTGGTGTAAGAGAGAGGGTGAGAAAGAGTTGACTTTGGAGAGAGAAAGCATGGGTTGCTTGTACTTGACATTGAAGTGATTGATTGATTGATGTGATTGATTGATTGATGGGATTGATTTGACATTGTGTAGAAATTCTCTCGGGATTGAGAAAGCGCGGCGTTTCTTCGAAATAAACGCCGGCTCACATCTTCTGGTCAGGGTATCGGATCGATGCATGAGTCGCGGCGTTGGAACCGCGGCGACGGTGCGGTCGCAATGATACAGGTCTCGGATTAAACCGACTCGAATTTAAAGGATACGACTTACGATCGATCGCAACGTCGATTATCAGTCGCGGATTGCAGGACTTCGACGGAAATGATCGCAGGATTCATCAGAACAGTACGAACTAGGATACGGGTCTTACATATTGTGTCTACTTCAAGGGCACTGAGTGATGGAGAATTCGTTGTCTTGGTAGTGTATGTTGATGGCATGCTAATCGCTAGTTATAATATATCTGAGATCAACATATTGAAGGCTCATTTATCAATGACATTCGAGATTAAAGATATGGGGGCTACAAAGAGAAATCTCGTCATTGATATATACAGAGATAGGGAGAGGAGCAGGCTACAGTTATCTCAGGCAAAATATATACCTTGAGAAAGTATTAGTCAAGTTTAAGATGGACAATGTTAAATCGGTCAGCACACCTCATGCTGCTCACTTCTGGCTTTCTACAGGATGAAGAAAGCGGTTTATGTCTTGTGTGTCCTACTTGAGCGTAGTTGGTAGTTTGATGTATGCTATTATCTCTACGAGATCGAATATTTTACATGTAGTGAGTGTTGTAAGCAGATAAATGTCAAATCCTATCATACGACATTGGGAGCAGTAAAATGGCTACCTTGTTATGTATGAGGTACAAATGACTACATCTTGACATTTGGAAAATCATAGGAGAAACTGGTAGGCTATGTGAATTATGATTATGTAGGAAACATGGATAATAGAAGGTTGACTTTCGGTTACTCGTTTGTATTAGCGGGTAGGGCAATCAGTTGGATGTCGAAGCCGAGTATATGACACTAACGAAGAAGGCATTTGAGAAAAGTATTTGGTTTGAGGAATGATGAACGAGCTTGAGCTTTGGTAGGACGCCTTCCCAGTTAATTATGACAATGAAAGCGTAATCAATTCGACAAATAATTCGATATATCATTCTCATACTAAACATATTGATATTCGTCATCGTTTTATCCGATAGGTGCTTGAGAAATACGGTATTACTTTTGAGAAGATTTATACGAGTGTGAATTCGGTAAATATGCTTACAAATGTGGTTTTGGCAGAGAAGTTCAGGATTTGTTCAACTTCTCTGGGCTCGGTGGAAGGATGAATGAAGACAGAGTGTGCACGAAAAATGATGACAATGTTGATACTATGATGAAGATGATCAGAGATGGAGTTTGTAGCTGTGGATCATAATGATTGAAGCCATGATGGAGATTGTTAATTGTATATCTTCAATCTGTGCAGAAACCAGGGGGTTTTGATCGATCGAACAATATGCTTGATCAATCGAGAGAATTCCAAATTAAACAAATTGGTCTTTGGACAGTTTTGGACTAGTTCAATCAGTCGAACTTGGAGGATCGATTGATTAAAATAATTTGAAAAAATTAAGTTAACTCTCTAGACACTTTTGAGTATGTTTGATTGATCAAACATGGTAGCTCGATCGATTGAACCTTAGATAAACGGCGTGCACGGTTTTGCGTAATCATATGATTTGTTTCCTATTTGAGTGTAACAATATATATATATATATATATATATATATATATATATATATATATATATATATATATAATGCGGGTTTAGAGTACGATTTATTTTTGCATGAAAGTTGGTTCTAATATCTTGTAATTCATTTTCATAATGAATTTGTTTGTCGTTTTATGCCGTGAATTTTTTCCACATGGGTTTTTTTTAATGTAAATTCATGTATTTTCTATGGTATTTTATTTTCATTTATCTTTTGCTTATGCCATTCTATTTAAGGTTTGCTTCGGCATCTCTCCACGTAATTTTCCAGAAGATGTACTGCTAAACACTATTTACACATGCTTTATTTTCAAGAGAGAGATGGGAGGTGGACTTGTATTATTAGTTTTGCACTGTTTAGAAAACAGTGGTGATCCATCTTCCTCACATGTGGGATTCACGCACATATCCAGATTACTCAAATTGTGGGTCCCACTGTGGATGGAGAGTATTTCTAAAATTACATTAAGCTAATGACATGACAATTGAATTAATAGCCATCAAATGAATGATTAAAACTAAAACAAGGAGTGATCCCAGACGATTGATATTTCCTTCTCAGTCCAATTTCTTGGTAACGCTTCATCTGCAGTTGAATAAGAGATTTGACGGTATGGATTGCCGCATAACCATGCCATGTGTAGGTTTGAAGAGTGACCACCGTTTTTCAAACAGTACAGAACTGAAACACAGTAGCCCACCACATCATTAAGATGAAGACGATATCCCATCAAATGGCCGGAATCGTATACACCACCTGTTCCACGCAGCGCCTAAAACACCTAAACTCTGTGTGGCCCACCATATTGTAATTGTAAATCCACTCCGTCCATCAGGTGAGAAACCTTATTTTAACCCTACATTAAAAAAAAAATTCAGGATGATATAAAACTCCAATTAACCACTGCAAAGATGTGAAATTACTCTTAAAACCTCAAAGTTGGCAAGTTTGGCATCTTAGTGTTGGATCGAAAATTTTAGTCCGTCACTTCATCCTGGCCATTTATACATGATTAATGAGTTCGATGAAAGATACACACCATGATGACTCCACGCAAAAACCTATGGCTGGCATCCCATCACCATTGTCCCATGCGGTGTGGCCCACGGGAGTTGTGGTTCTTGATATTCTTTAGCTCCATGATCTAAAATGGATTAGGTGAATTGAAATTTTAATCATAATTAGCATGGAGTTCATTTGAATTGAAATTTATAGTGGTGTTTGGTGTGTATATAAATTTTATGTGAATATGAAAGTTTCATGTCGTGATATATATTTTATTAAAATTTTAATAGTGACTAACATGTTACAATAAAATTTATGGGAAATTAATGTTACCACTTCCCAAATACATTTACTTTATGCCTCTATCATTAATTGTTAGTAGGGGTGCACACGGTTCGGTGCCGGTTTTAAAAGGGGGTGAGAACTAAAGGTGGCCCCCTTCACATGAATGATCCATATCAACAGCTGAACTGCTTGTATCGTAACCAATTCATCCATCTCCTTGATCATTCGGTTCCAGTTTCAAAACTGGAACTGTGTGCACACGATGCCTAACAACCCCTTATAAAAACTGATATAAAGAATAGATGTTATACGCAACATGTTGGGTCCTTCTCCCACTATTACTGCTGCTTCCTGTGGTGTGGTCCACTTAAAGCCATGTATGTGTATCAATTTTGAGATCATATTTTTAAATGATAATGAAAAATGGAATGAACAGTGATAAAACCAATACTTCACGGTGGGCCCCATAGAGGCATAGGCCTTGATGGACACGAAAAAGGCAGGGCCCACAGAAGTTTTGATTAAGATGATATTTGTGTTTTTCCATCCTTACCGGTAGAGTTGTACATGAACCAAATTTGTTCAGTTAACTCCCTCGACTCAACTTGAAAAAGCTCGATTTGACTTAGTTTGAAACTGAGTTTGAGCCGAGTCGAGTTGATTTTTGGAGCTAGAAAAAATTTCAAGATGAGTTTGAGCTTGTCCGAGCTCAAATCGACTCGGATCAAACTTCGACTCGAATTGAACTCAGATCGAATTAGTTTGGTGATTTGATTATTTTGATATTGATGTTACTCACCAAGTGTTTGATGACATGACTTAACAAAGCATTGTTTCTGTGTATACATTCTCCGCAGGATCAGCTGATAGTGAGGAAGGTATGATTTCAAACAAATCACTACAAAAAAAAAAAAAAAACCTTTATATAATAAAACTACTTTAGTATTTTGATTTTGATGTTGCCTCTCGAGTATTTGATGAAATACATATAAATTAATGCCGTTGTTTTACATACTTATAAGAAATTGAAGATGCACTCCATTTGCGTTTAAGAAAATGTTGAACATACTTGAACTTGGCTCGAACTATCCAGAGTTGCTGACCGAACCGAGTTGAGCTGGTCAGCCAGGCTCGAAAACTGAGCCAAGTTGAGTTCAAGCTGGGTCAGCTACTGGCCGAGCTTGGGTTCGACTTGTGTACGGCTCTACTTGTAAGTTTTTTTTCACCTTAGGAACAGATTGGATGGCAAATAAATATAATAAGTAAGGTTTCAATGGTGGGAGTCACTACTACCTCTCATTCCTTATGGTGTGGTGCACTTGAACGTTAGATGTGCCTCGTTTTAGGGATCATGCCCTGAAATGATCTGGAAAAATGGATGGACGGAGTGGATATAAAAGCCACACGTCAGGGGACCCCACAGCTTCCCCGCCTGTACCGAGGTCCTCTAAGCGTGGGGCAGCACACAATCGTCTCCCTATAACAACAAAGGAGAACGCATGTCTGATTAGAGAAGAGGGAGAGAGAGGAAGGTGAAATGCTGCAAGCGGATTTACGCTCCGCGCTGCAATTTGCAGCGACCGTTTGTTTTCTGAATCCGATCGTACCATTTGGGAGAGATCCGAATCTGAGGACATCTTCCTCTTCCAATTCCCGCCATTATTTCCTGCCACGTGCGCCCTCCATCAGGCCAATCTCCTTGTCACGTGCGGCCGTCGAGAAGAAGCAGCAGGAGAAGCCGTCCATCTGTACGGCCGACGAGCTTCACTACGTCGCCGTTCCCGCCACTGAATGGAAGCTCGCTCTCTGGCGATACACGCCTTCCCCCAATGTCTCTCTCTCTGTCTCTCTCTCGATGGCTTTTTCGTAATTGTTTTGATTTTATTGGCTTGTTTTGGGAAGATGCATGCCTTACTCCATGCTCTCTCTCTCTCTCTCTCTCATCTCTCTGTGGATGACATTTTCGTAATTTTTTTTAAAAAAATCTATTTTCTGCGGCATGATGTCCCCTCCTGGCGATGGCGCTTTCGTAATTATTTTGATCTAATTGTCTTGTTCTGCAAACATTTGGGAATTGCAGGTGCCTCCGAGGAATCATCCTCTGTTGCTTTTGTCGGGGGTAGGAACGAACGCCATCGGATTCGATCTCGCTCCTGAGGTTGGTTTCTGTCTTTGTTTTTTTGTTTTTTGTTTTTTGGTTGATTATGTTGAATTTTCTTTAATTTTGATTTCCGCACGTTTTGGCACTGGAATTATATATTACACGGCCTCCATCTATCAACAGGATATGCATGTTTTCAGTTCTGGCAAGTGGGCCCCTTGGTTCAGTAATCTAGATCATTGTTCTGTTGGGTCCCACCGTTGATGGACCATTGAATGAAATTCTCCCTGCTTGGAAGATCTGAATGGCAAATTTGGAGACTTTTAAAAAAATGTGAATATGGACCATTGTTATATTTCTCTTCTAAACTGTCTTAGGCCTTCGGTTGAAAGGTGAACGTTGTCTTATTGAGGGGAATTTTGGGCCTAATTGCATATACAGTTGGTCACCATTCTTATGAAAAATCTGGAAGATGGAAAACACTTCACCTTTGGGCTTCGTACGGTAGACCGGAGTATTTCCAGTCTGATCTTCAATGAATGACACATAATGTTTATACCCAAATGCAAATAGGCTGGAGAAGGGCCCCAAAATATTGAATGAATAAGATTAAAATGAGAAAGAGATTGTCCATTGGTTATTTGGTACTATTCGGTTAGGATGACCTACAATGTTCGATGACTTGATATGTTTTACATAATAACATATTCTCATTCTTTGGTTGAAATAGAAATGAAACAATAATCTCAAGTTACTCACCGGCATGTGTATAAGATGCCGATGCTAAAACATTAATCTATCTTTGTTCTAATTTTCTTGATTTGACTTCTGGAACGCAGATCCAACATCGTTTGACAGTTGAGGAGATGTAATCGATTGTGCTCATGGCTACCTCAATCCTTTTTCTGGTCACTAGGTCCTGAAAACACAACGGAAAGGAAAGAATGTAACACCACAGTTAAGAGACTTAGTAAGGCTACTAACAATAGTACTGAGTGTAAGACAAGATGAGGATAATGGAGACACATTAATAGTACTGATCCCCTAATCCTAAGTGCAGGAATCATTAGCAACCTGACACCACTATTTGACAAAGATAAAGAGGAATAGGTTTGACATTGAGTGTTCTTACTAATATGATTGGAGGCTCCAAAATCAGTTATATGAGATGGACTAGTGGAGGATGTGGACACTAAGCGAGTGGATGTGGATATACTTAACTGATGAGTGGTAGGCTTATGAGAGGAGAACCCTTCTAGAATAGTCATGCGACGATGGAGATTGACAATTTCATCCGTTGAAGACTTGGTAGAGCCACTTGGGAGTACCAGACTATGAGAATTAGCATGTGCTCCATTATAAAATTCCATAGTAGTTATACATGACTTCTTTGACTGACGACCAACGAAATCCCAACATGTCAATCACATATGACAGGTATGCCTATAATGAACGCAATGCAATTTATCCTTCCCATCAATAGGTACACTACCACAACCATGACTAAAGTCATTACGGCCACAACCAATGTCAACTACTTTCTAACCATTATCAACATCCCCACAACCAACACCATATGTACCTGATCCAAATATACCACTCAGATCAGATTGTCCTAGAATACCATCATCTCTACCAAGTCTCCCATGTCCAACATTGCAGGAATGTGTGAGAGTAAAGCGCTTGTGAGTACTAGTTGTAGTATCTAACATAACCTTTTGTCTGCTTGCTTCCCATTGAAGGAGTGAAAAAACTGTCCCAAGAAGGGGAAGAGGTGATGTAGGCAGCTTGGGTCGACCTACCAACATGCACGGGCTGCCGGCAATAGAAGCGGCAACGGTGACGAAGGCCGCCGAAATATGAACAAACTTCCAAAAAAAAGTTTGGGGACAATACGTGGCATTCAGTCTGGATTTTGGCATCCATTGAATGTCTCAGAAGTGGGGAACCCAAAACCGGAGAAATCGGGATTTCAATGTGGCAAGGAAATCACAATCTCGTATCACGTGTAGAGTGCAATATGATTTTCAGCAAAACCAAAGACTGGGGCTCTCTCATAAGGAGGCCTCTTTATTAAAAAAAGAAAGAAAGAAAAGAAATTCAATGAATCCTCTCTACTACAACGGACTATAATGACTACTAAATCAAGTAAACAAATATCTAAATCTTCTACCAATCAAATCTCAAAATCTATGAACCAGTCAAGAAGGGGGAAAAAAGAAAGAAAGAATGGAAACAACTAAGACAACAAGAAACAAACGTAAGAAAGGGAGGTGGGAGGAAACATAAGTGATCCTTTATTGGAGGATTCACTACGCGTGGGGTCTGTAGCTATCTTCCAACCATTCCCATCTTGACATGTGGCTAAAGTTGTGTTGGTAAGATATATTAGAAACAAAACGAATTCCAAAGGAAATAAATTGTAGAGGTGGGGATGCATGTGCATCAGTTTTCAAGGAAGGCAAGTAGTGGGTGAAGGACCATCGTCCCCAACTTGGCTTATCTAGACGAGCGGTCCAAATTCTCTAGTCTGACATAGGAAGGTAGTCTTCACTCATATGACCTGATGGGTCACCTTGAGATGTTGATCTGCTTTGTCTTTTCACTCTCTTTTTGTATTGCCCAACCGATGTGGTCGTGGTCCATTTGCTGGCAGACAGGTTGTCATAGTGTAGTAATCTCCTAAGGACTTCTCCCCCTAACGAAGTTGACAATTTCTCGTTTTAACTGAAATACCATATGTACCTTTCAAATACACACACACACACACATAATAGTTGAAACACTACAGGTACATTCTTCTTTTGGGGAATATGAAGCTGCAACAGGATCCCATATTTCTTTTGATTTTTTATTTTTTTTTGCAATACATTAAAGTCCCACTGATTTCTGGCTTCATGGATAGAAGCAACCAAGACATAATGGTCATATTGTCCACTTCCCAATTGCATGAATGGGATCATCCTTGGAAGGCTACTGTTCGAACCATCCAAATACCCTAACTTCTTCTGACCGTCAATGAACATGTGAGCTGATTTGGACGAAGCTAAGTAGTTTCTACCATCAACCGGGTTATCGCTCATCCAGGAACACCAACTCGCCTAATTGGCGGGCTAGAAACAATGCTGGTTCTTGAAGAAGTACCCTCCATGAAGCCTTAACACTAATCCTACTGCTTGCACACCACTACAATCGGCCCAAGTGCACACCGTTACATGACAACTACATGAGCACATCATCAGCATGAAGATACAACTTACTTCACAGCTCCACAGCTTCAGACCATGAAATCACAAGGAAATTTCAGCATAAAGAACCCAAACAAGGTTTATGCGGCAACTATACCCACAAAAAGAAAAACATCACCACACCCCCAAATCTCAGTGGAATTCTGCGATTCTTGTTTATGGTGATGGTAAATGGCTGACCACACCTAATACATGTGAAAAATAGATATGGATAGATAGATAGAAAGGGGCAATAAGATATTGAATTAGCCCATGGACCAACGCTCACTTTGTATATAGGATAGATATGATACTCCACAAGCTTACAATAGAGTCCACAGATGCACCACAAACAGACAACAAAACTCTCTACGGTTAGATCCTCTAATTGTGATTTTCGGGATATGCTTTATCCATTATCTGGACAGTTTGGATTGGGATGCATTTTTACCATGTTCATGTTGGATAAAAATGTGGAAAATGCATATAGCAGTCTGGGCCATGATCTATTTGGATCTATTTGTTCATTTTCATTCATTGCTAGCTATTTACTTTAATGGCAAGATATTGTCTTTGCTCTCTACTCTTTCTTCCAACTTTCAACTACAAGATACTAGCAGATTTTTATTTTTTTATTTTTGAAAGGTAACGCTTTATATTAAAAGATAAGAGGAAACAAAAGCAGGAGTGAGAGACTGCTGAGAAAGCAGAAGCAACTACACTCCAAGGAAAATAAAATCAAAATCCTTAAGAGCATCTACTTGAGTAGCCCATTCAATCAACAAGCGTTTAGCTTTGGAGGACACCACATCAGCGGGATTGGACAAATTCCTAAAGCATCTACTGTTTCTTTCCTCCCAAACGGCCCACCAAATAGCAAGTATAGCCATTCTCCATAATCTAGTCTCTCTTTTTCCTATTCTGATGCCATGCCAGACTTTTAGGAGAAGATCCGTCGAATCGGAGAAACAACAACTGATTCTAAAGCGCACTAGAAAATCTGCCCAAATATTAGCTATAAAAGGACAATGAATGAGGAGATGGTCAACCGATTCTTCTTTCCCCATACAGCAAATGCAAATATTTGTTAAAACCATCCCCCTTTTTCTCAGGTTGTCAACCGTCAGGATTTTTCTTTTACCAACCAGCCATCCAAAGACCAAAGCCTTCGGAGGGGCTGAATAGTACCAGACATGGTGAGATATGAGATCTTCTAGCGGGCTATGGTTGTGAAGGAGCATCTTGTATAGAGATTTGTCTGTAAACAGAAGGGATTTTTCTGATCTCCAGATGATCCTGTCGGCCTTTAACTGATTTGGACTTGATTCGTACATGTAGCGAAGCAGATTCACATACTCCTCGATCTCCCAATCTTCGAGATTCCTTCTACATTGCAGGTTCCACACCGTCTTACCATTCATAACCGAGAAGCAGTCAGCAACACATATCCTGATTTGGAGCCAGCCGAAACATATTTGGAAATTTATCTTTAAGAGGGAGCTCTCCCATCCACTTATCTTTCCAAAAACGAATTCTATCTCCCTTACCTAGCTCAAAACTAATCCCTTGGATTGTCTCTCTCTCTCTCTCTCTCTCTCTCTCTCTCTCTCTCTCTCTTTTCATCTGGAGAATACCTTTCCATATAGCAGAGGCCCTATATGAAGATGAATCTTTTGTCCACCAGTCCTCTGCAGAACTGCCATACTTATACTTGATAATCTTATTCCATAGACTTTCACTTTCCGTACCCAGTCTCCAAGACCATTTGCCAAGAAGAGCTTGATTCATCATCTTTAAATCTTTAATGCCCGCTCCGCCTTCTTTAAAGTGTTTACACACTTGTTTCCAATCCACTAAATGAAATCTCCTCTTATCCCCCTTTCCATGCCAGAGAAAGTTGCGTCTAAGCTTGTCTAAAGCAGCTAATACAGATGCTGGGCACCTATAAGGACATGAAATATAGGGGCAAGTTAGAGAGGGCGGCCTTTATAAGCGTTAGACGCCCCCCTATGGATAAGTATCGACATTTCCAACCTGGCAGGTATTTCTCAAACCTGTAGATGACCTTCTCCCATAGGACTTTAGGAGGTGGACCGATACTAGCAGATTTTTTAACCATGAAGTGAGGAAAAACTGTTGATTGTGTATCATTTGCTCTGGTTCTATTTCAATCGTTAATCTGTTTGGTAATTTTTTACAACAAGCAGCCCATCTTTACTAATAAATGTGATCTGCTTTGCAGTCTTCATTTGCACGTTACATGTCTAGCCAAGGATTTGATACATGGATTCTTGAAGTACGAGGTGCTGGATTGAGCACACAAGAAGGCGAGTCCAAAGCTATTGAGCAGTCCACCAATAGTTATGTTACATCTGAGCTGGTAAAGTCCATCAATAAGAGTGTCTGTGGTGGTGCTTTTTCCTCAGAAACAAACACCACTGCTTTATCAGAGTCTGGAAACTCTATTGTCAAAGCGAACAAAACGACAGTGAGGGATGAATCACAACTGGCATCAAGGCTCACTGACACTTTATTGCGTTTGGCAGAACGACTCTCAGGCTTTCTCAGTGAAGGTCAATCAAGGGTTATGTCAGCTAAACTATTTGATCAAATATCGAAAATTTTAGAAGACGCCCAGTTATCTGAACGCTTTAATGAGATCAGAGGAAAACTTTCAGGTTTACTAGAAACAAGGCAAGACTCTGCTATTGCCAAGCAAATCAGAGAACTGAGTCAACGACTTGTAAATAGTATTGAGGAAGGTCAACGGTCCGTTTCACCACAGTTCTTTGACTTGCAAGATCGTCTTCTTACAACCATTGAGGATTTCCAGAAGCAGCTTGACCTGATTGTGAAGTATGATTGGGACTTTGACAACTACCTGGAAGAGGATGTGCCTGCTGCGGTGAGGTGACATTTCCTCATGCTAAAAGGGCCATTTCTGTTCCTATTGTCTTGATTCGATTCGCCCTAATTTTGAAAAAAAAAAATTTATTACAATCCTTTGTTACTTTATTAAATAGTTTTCTTAATTATCAAAGCTATATTTTATAACACACCAACGTGATCAACATAGATGGAATATATAAGGGCTCAATGCAAGCCAAAGGATGGAAAGTTGCTTGCGATTGGTCACTCCATGGGGGGAATTTTGCTATACGCAATGCTGTCACGACGTGGTAAAGTGTTTTTGAACCTGATTGTATTTTTTCCCCTTCAATGAACTTTTGTTTCTAATAGCTTTCCCTTTAATGAACCTTTTTCTAAATTTTGAAACAAAGATCAATCCATAATTTCTTTTTCTTTCTTTTCTTTTTTGCTTTTTGTGATTTACCCAAAATCTGTATTAATTTCTAGCAGTTTTCTTTATTTCATTTAATGATTTTTCCACTTGATAGTTGTTAATTGCTGCTTATCATTCTTTTCAATTTTTTCCTTTTTTTATTTTGCATCCTTTTGGCTTCAGAGATAGACATGGATGCTTGCCTTTATAATTTGCCATTGTACTAAATCACTAAAATTTGTAGAAAAATCAGTCAAAGCATGATATTTATTCATCATCCGTTCCCCATCCACATCCATCAATTAGAAAACAGGTATGAATGTCATCATATGAATACAATGAGCCACTTGGCTCGTGTTTAGAAAGAAGTACATAAATGAAAAAGCCTCTTGATGTGACATAAAGGGTGATGAATCCCATGTTATCATTTTGCCTCCACCTTCAATGCAGGATGATACGGAGAAAATATAATTTGGGCATGGGTGGAGGCCGTAAGAAAAAACTTGATGACCTAAGGTCTAACTGAACTGAACTTGTGGCCCTTGATAGAGTGGAATGGCAGAAAAGGATTCATGCAGCCGACTGATGTAGGACAATTAACCACTTGCTCTAAAAGCTCGAACTGTTAGAGTATGGCGAATTAATCCCTTTATCTTATTGCCCAGGCCACACGTCTCATGGGTTAGGTCCTCGGTCGAACCCTCCTCGTGGGCCCCAAATCACATGGGTACCGCCTCACACGAGCCACCCGAGTCACACGGGTGGGGCCTGCATCTTACGAGCCACCTGCCTCACACAGGCCGCCCACCCCGAGTGTGCCCCTGCATCTCACAGGCCACCCCACTCGAGCCCGGTGTGAAAATGTCCCCGCATTAATCACCCCCGGTGAGGAGTCTCGAACACGAGACCTCCTGCTCTGATACCAATTTGATGCAGGACAATTAACCACTTGCTCTAAAAGCTCGAACTGTTAGAGTATGGCGAATTAATCCTTTTATCTCATTGCCCAGGCCCCACGTCTCATGGGTTAGGCCCTCGGTCGAACCCCCCTCGTGGGCCCCAAATCACATGGGTACCGCCTCACACGAGCCACCCGAGTCACACGGGTGGGGCCCGCATCTCACGAGCCACCTGCCTCACACAGGCCACCCACCCCGAGTGTGCCCCTGCATCTCACAGGCCACCCCACTCGAGCCCGGTGTGAAAATGCCCCCGCATTACTGACCCCAGTTAGTTGGGATAAGGCTTAGATGATGATGATGATTGTCTGATTCAAATTCTGTATTGTGCAATTCTTAAAACATTGCTTCACATCGTCTTGGATTTTTGGTCCATAGTCTTTTCCATTAGAAGGGAGACTTATTCTAAAGTCTAAACACAGGTCTTTAAACTAGCAACTTCTTAGTGTGAAAACTTCTAGTTATTGACTTTGGAGTAAAGAGTGCTCTATAAATACATGCTGTGCTGCTTTGTATGTATCTTAATAAAGCCTACATTTACTTGCTGGAAATATTTTGGTTGTATTATTTAGTTCTTTCCCGATCTCCTTTCTGGCTTCAGAGCTATAACCTAGGTTGTCTCTGCAAGGTTGGTTTCTTCATTTTGCTTTCTATATTATTTATAGGAATTTTCTGATGGTAGCAAATGAATATCCAGCCTTATGACAAATCACATCTTGTCATTTCATTTATGAGAAATTATTGCTGAAATATTCGACTTCCCATCATCTTTTAAATTGCATATCCGTTTTTGTCATTTTTTTTTTAAAATTCAAAATTTGCATTTGTGGTGCCATGGAATTGCGGTCATGTTATCAGCACTAAGTTTTTTCATTTTTTAGATTAAACTGACCATGACTAATTTAAAAAATGCATGATGGGATAATCTATTGTCTCACTGAGGATTCTTACTTCCATGTGCTTATAAGTTTCTTTCGTGAAGGTTATGAAGGAGGACAATCTGGATTGGGCGCGGTTGTTACTTTAGGATCATCTCTTGACTATACTTCTTCAAAATCTTCACTCAAATTGTTATTGCCTCTTGTAAGTGATAGGAATCCATTTGAATGACCCTTCAATATTCTTGTTGGACAATTTGCTACTCACTAACGTATTTGTACAAGTGCTAATGCAATTCGACTGCATCATGCAGGCTGATCCTGCGCAAGCTCTTAATGTTCCTGTTGTCCCCATAGGAGCACTATTGGCGGCTGTTTACCCACTTTCAATTCGCCCTCCTTATGTTTTGTCTTGGCTTAATCCTCAGATTTCGGCTGAGGACATGATGCATCCTGAGTTGTTTGAAAAGCTTGTTTTGAACAACTTCTGTAAGTGCAGACTTCTGTTGCCCATTGATTTTCATTTGCCTATTTGGTTGCTTCATACTTGTTGAATGTACACGTTCACATCTGGATGGATTGAAGAGATTTACAGTAAATGTAATTGTAAGACATATCAGACAACAGCTGCTTTCATTTTATTTTAGTTCCGCCCTTCCGGAGTTTTTCATTAATGGCCTGTTTGGATACGAGGAATCATGGGAAAAACAATATGTTTTCCCCTGATTTGCCGTTTCTTTATGTTTGGATTGCAAATTTATCATCATCATCTTGTTCCGATAGCTCAAGAGCGATGCGAGAAGCTGTCCAAGGGGGGTGGATGCTTGTCCGGGGCATATACGGGCGCCAGGTTCGGTGGCCATTCAGTAAGCTCAAGCAACGTGGTACAAGATGGTAGGTTCGGAGGAGGCGGATGCTTGTCCGGGGCATATGCGGGCCCCAGGTTTGGTGGCCGTTGAGTAGGCTCAAGCAACGTGGTACAAGATGGTAGGTTCGGAGGAGGTGGATGCTTTACTAGCTTCGGAGGCGTTTACACGTGAGATAGCAGGGGTTCATGTAGCAAGATTAGCATGTGATAGCCCTCCCATGTGTGTGGATTTTCTTCTTGTGACACCTATGAGAGTCAAAGTAACATTTGGTGGAATGCTTGTCCAGGTGACATGTGGGCACCAGGTTCAATGGCCATTGAGTAGGCTCAAGCAACATGGTACACAATGGTAGGTTTGGAGGAGGTGGATGCTTTACTAGCTTAGGAGGCATTTACACATGAGAAGGGTTCATGTAGCAAGATTAACACGTGATAACTCTCCCACGTGTTTCGATTTTCTTCTTCTGACATGTATGAGAGTCGAAGTAACATCCAGTCCGTGTGAGATTTCGTCTTTTCATTTCCAAGAGGCTTGCGACCGTGCTTTCACTATTCTGGAGACTGCTAGGAGCGAAGCTATAGGGAGAATGGAGACGGGGGCACTATGGCATGTCGCTTTCACTATTTTCCAAGTAACACCTCGCTTTCTCGAAGCCTGCTTCTCCATTGGCCAACCCAAGCTCCAGGTTATAATGCATCTTGCAATCTATAGTGGAATTTCACTGTAACCGGGGCAGTGTTCTTGTTCATGGTTCATCTAGTAGCGATGATTGCGGTTTGTGGGGAAGAAGTTATTGTTGAGGGGCTTAGTGCAACTATTTGAGGCACTGAATGTTACTCCTATTCAAACTACAGGGGTTAAAGGTATCAAGGCCAACAAGGGGGGTGGATGCTTGTCCGTTCGGTGGCCATTGAGTAGGCTCAAGCAACGTGGTACAAGATGGTAGGTTCGAAGGAGGTGGATGCTTTACTAGCTTTGGAGGCATTTACACATGAGATAACAGGAGTTCATGTAGCAAGATTAGCACATGATAACTCTCCCACGTGTGTGGAATTTCTTCGTGTGACACCTATGAGAGTCGAAGTAACATTTGGTGGAATGCTTGTCCGGGTCATATGTGGGTGCTAGGTTCGGTGGCCGTTGAGTAGGCTCAAGCAATGTGGTACAATATGGTAGGTTTGGAGGAGGTGGATGCTTTACTAGCTTAGGAGGCATTTACACATGAGATAGCAAGGGTTCATGTAGCAAGATTAACATGTGATAACTCTCCCACGTGTTTCGATTTTCTTCTTCTGACACGTATGAGAGTTGAAGTAACATCTGGTACATGTGAGAATTTGTCTTTTCATTTCCAAGAGGCTTGCGACCGTGCTTTCACTATTTTGGAGATTGCTAGGAGCGAAGCTATAGGGAGAGTGGAGACGGGGGCACTACGACATCTCGCTTTCACTGTTTTCCAAGTAACACCTCGTTTTCTCGAAGCCTGCTTCTCCATTGGCCGACCCAAGCAGCAGGTTATAGTGCATCTCACCATCTATGGCAAAATTTCACTCTAATTGGGGTGGTGGTCTTGTTCATGGTTCATCTAGTGGTTGGTGATCATTGCAGTTTGTGGGGAAGAAGTTATTGTTGAGGGTAATTGTTGGGAGGCTCAATGCAATTGTCAGCAGCTATTTGAGGCACCGAATGTTACTCCCATTCAAACTATAGGGGATAAAGGTATCAAAGCCGGCAATAGTATTGTCTGCTTTAGGAGCAAATGTAAATATTTTCTGGGGAAGGAGGTCATATTTCTATGCCGAGGGGCTTGAGGTGGATTAAGGAGGTTGTTAACCATGTGGGTAAGCTGGTAGGAGTCTCCTTCGGAGAGCAAAGACAACCTCCTTATGTTATTCCAGTTTTTGGAAGATCGTGGAGCACATCAACTGGTCAGTGGGGGAAGGTGCAAAAGTCTCCTAAGGGGCAACGAGAGCTAGTGAACCTCCTTTCCTCTATTAATTACGATGTCAGGGTGATTTCTCAATGTAAGAAAAAGGGTAGAGGGGCAAGAGTTGTGAACCCATGAAGCTGCTGAGTTGGAATGTTAGGGGTAAGGGGTGTTGGTAAAATACATCACAGATTAAAGACATCTACAAGAGGTCTAAGGCTCAGATAGGCTTGCTGCAGGAGACCAAACTTCAAGTTGTCAATCAGAAGATGATTGAATTTCTTTGGGGTGGGAAGTCAAAGGATTGAGTTGTTCTTGATGTTGTTGGCGCAGTTGGAGTGATAATAATTATTTTAGATTTATTAGTGTGGATGAAGGAAGAGTGGTGTTGTGGTTCCTTTTCCCTTTTTGTGGTGTTAGTTCGGGGTTCAAATGGGTGTTTAGGGTAGTCTATTGGCCAAACTAGCTTGCTCAGTGTTCCTTATTGTGACGAAGTTGAGTTTTGTCCATGGTGTTTGGGAGGTGACTTAAACGTGGTCAGATTTACGTTTGAAAATCAAATAGTACAACAATTTCATGAAGCATGAAGGACTTTCAAGATGGATGGATAGACATGAACTAGAGGATATTCCTTTGGGTGATGTGAAATCCACCTGGACTAATGGGCAACAAAGAGCATTATATCTAGACTTGATAGATTCTTAGTGTCCCCTAATTGCGTGGAGAAGTTCCCCCTTGTGCATTAGAGGGACTTCTCGAGACCTGTGTCTAACCACTGCACAATTCTCTTGAAAGTTGAGAAGGAAAACTAGGGTTTAAGGCCTTTCAGGTTCGAGTTATTGTGGCTAGAAGTGGAGGGCCTTCTGAAGCTTATGAAGGGTTGGTGAATCCTTTGAGATGGTGAGTTATGCAAGTTTCAAGTTGAACTAGAAACTAAAGCTTCTAAAAGGCAAAATTAATTGTTGAAAGAAGGAAGTGGATTTTTATTTTTATTTTCAAGAGATAACAAAGCTTTATTAGAGAAGCGCCAAAAAGCCAAAAAGAATACAACCCAACTCTACAACTCCAACACGGAGGAGAGAATAGCAGAATCAACTGCCATTACAATAGAAGCCTAACTTGCAACATTGGATTTTATATCATTAATAACCTCATCGATCAAAGATCTTCTATTCTTAAAACATCTTCTATTATGCTCACCCCAAATGGACGAAATTATTGCTAGAAACAGAAGATGCCAAACGACTTTCCTATCCTTGCCCATCCCTCCTCCTTGCCATGCCCAAGACAGATCTGTGATCGAGCTCGACATCACCTGAGCAAGAAAGAAGATATGGATAAAGGAACCCCAAACCTTCCAGGCAAACATATAAGAGGGCTTGTTTGGTGCATGGTATTAGACAGGATTAGGTGGTATGGAATTGCATTTGGCCTCATGCAAATTCCATCCAGTGTTTGATAACAACGGGAAGGATTGGGATTAATCTCGGTATCACATATCCCAATGCCAATTGTGGATATTGCAGGACTTCCGGTGGATTTCAAAATCCACTACAATTGTGGGGCCCACGTTAATGCGCGTGTTTTATCCACACTGTTCATCCATACGTGCCTTTTACATGTGACATTCAAGTTGCATATGTACACAAGTGACCAAACTCATTTGGGAAATGTGGTCCGTTCATTACAATTCCATGGTCCACCAAATGCAAACTTCACATAATACAATGTACTTCTCAAGGGATGAATTTGATCCCAAACATGGGATTGGACAGTGAAAATACCATGGTATTTCTAGACATGTAATCATTGGCAATAAATGATGTTAATTCCATCTAATACAATTCCATCCGATTTAATATTGCAGTCCAAACAGGCCCTAGTGAATAAAGAGGTGATCGATCGATTCCACATCTTCCATGCACTTGAAGCAGAGATGTTAGGAAGGACGAGGGCTCTTCCTTGCAGATTATCGATAGTTAAAATTCTTTTCCTTCCCACAAGCCATGCAAATGCTGTCACTCTTGGAGCACAATATGCTGTCACTCTAGGGAGGTGGAAGTTGGTAATATCCTTGAAATTCAAGCTATCGACTAGAGAGTACTTGAATCAGCCTAGGGAGGAGATAAATGAAGGCGGCGATCTAAAGCTATGTGGTTAAAAGAAGGCGATAAGAATACAAAGCTCTTTCATAGCATTGCAAGTGCCCAGGCAAGGAAATAATAGGATTCAGTGTATTGATGGAAGTGGCCATGACTAGAGAATTTAGCATTTAACCAAACTTCGAAATTAGGTGTTGAATCTCTTGAAAAGCCAAATTTTGAAGAGGAAGTCAAAGTGGTAGTGATATCCTTGGGTAGGGACAAGGCCTTGGGTTCATACGGCTACCATTTGGCTTTCTTTTAAGTATTTTGGCAAGTGGTGAAGGGTGACTTGATGAACCTCGTATTCAAGATTTTCAAATGCCATTTGTTGAGGGACCTTGGATCCTCATTTATTGCCATTATTCTGAAGATCGAAGGCGCAAAAAGTTTGCAAGGTTTTTAGGCCAATCAATCTTATTAGGGGCCTTTATGAGATCTTAGCCAAAATTCTTGCATCCAGGTTTCTGGTGGTCCTTGAAAGTGTTATTTCAAAAGGCTTAAGGCGCATTTGGGGTGGGAAGACAAATTCTTGACAATGCTCTCACGGCTCATGATTGTATTGACGACTCTAGACATGGGAATGGTAAAAAAGGCATCGTCTGCAAGCCAGATATCGAGAAAGCTAATGATCATGTTGATTGGGACATTCTTGACTACATGTCGGGATGTGGGCAAAAATGGAAGAAGTGGACAGTCTCTATTTGCTCTCCTCCTGCTTGATCCCGTTCATGTAGTCAAGAGATAGTTGGCACTTGTAGCTTTTTCCTCCTCAGACAAAAGACTCCCTTCTTCCTTGACATTAAGCGATTAATTGGCCACGAGGATTCTACCAACGTCAGCCTTCTTGTTCCCGAAGAAGTCCTTCCTTCAGTCAACAAGCTTCCTTTTTAACAGCTTAAGTTTTTGGCTTAAAACAAAACCCGCAAATCCTTCAATCTGGAAAGGCTCCCACCACCTCTTGATCTTGGTAGGAGAGGCTATCTGTGTCTCGAACTCGAACCTGAATGGTTTGGGCCCCAGATCTCTTCCTTGACTTCCAACAAGACTGGCCAATGGTCAAACATAGGGCGGGGGAGACCTCTCTGCTTCACAAGGGGCAACTTCTCCAGCCAGTTGCGGAGACGAAAAATCTATCAAACCGAGATAAGATGGATCACTCCCGGCTATTTGTCCATGTGAATCTTATGTCTCCAAGGAGCAAGTCCACCAGCTCATTCCTGACTACCCAATCAGAGTTCTTCATGCTACAGGAGATGTGGCCACCATTTGACTCGTTGTAGGTGAATTTGATGACATTGAAGTCACCTCCTAGTCACCACGGCTTCGACCATCTGGCTCGATGGAGTTGAGCTTGTACCACAGGACGTGCTTTTAACAACCTGAGTCGGCTCGTAGACCACTGTGAAGAGCCACCTGAAACTTGAGGCGGATTCCTTAAGGACGACGGAAACAGAGGAGCCTAGCCACGAGTCCTTTTTAACCCAAGTTCTGGTATTCCCTGGCCACTAGACAAGCTAAAGGGTTGTAATCTCCTTTTCCTTGGAGTGTAGTTGATGCGCTATCTCAGCGGCCCCGCTCCCTTGTTTTGTTTTGTTTCTTGTTTTCTTTCCTTCTAATATAATTCTCGTGACTCTTCAAAAAAAAAATTTCCCTGGCCACTAGAATACTTTCCACATAGCCTTCAACGTTGAGTAATAACCAGTTTTTGGAATTAGGCCCCAAGATCAAATCTATCACTTGCCAATTAATAGAATGGAGCTTAGTCTCCTTGAGGGAAATCAGTTGGGGCCATGCCATGAGGGCCCACATTTTAAGGCCAAACATCTTCAAATCTGACCCGGGGGTGGGGGTGGGAGAGACCTGCGTCAAAGGAAGTTGCAGGGGTTTTGCATGTGGGGGAGCTTATGATAGTCAGGCACAAATTGCCCGCAGCATGTGCAAATGAGGCTGGACTCATGCGTCATAGCTGACAGAGGGGAGGACATGCGGCGGAGACTAGATCCTACAATCGACACTCGTCTCAATGGCAGGCTCTATCAGGCCATGTGTAAGCAAAACCCTCTCATCTTTGACACTCGAGCCTGCCTTGCCGCTGTCTCTGACATCAATCAAGACTGCTGCAGTGATACATGGTGGGATCTCCACCTAGCTTCAGAGCAATGATATGCATGTCCTTATCCGACGGAGAAGCTCCATCAGAGCTTATTCAAGTAGGCACGTGTCGAGGGCAGTGAGGCTCTGAAGACAACTGGCAAGGGAGAGGCGACATTGCCCACCGCTACTGTAGAGTAGCTGACAGCAACACCATGCATCAACCAAAGAGGCGGGGTCTTGCCACCTACCACTGTTTGTCCTTGTGGTGTTTTGGCAGGCCATTGAGAGGCATGTGCACCATCATCACCATCCACCGCAACAATGCTTCTCTCAAGCGCTGCAGCATCCCCCAACCTTTGTCGGAGGTCCTTCCAGAAGGTGGCTTGGTCCCCTTTCGCCTCCCACACCATCCTGACCTGGTGGTGCTCTTCTCCCAGGCTATAGGAATAAGAGTGGGCTCGGGGATGAGCTTCCTCTTCCTTGCCCAACAATATCTGCAGGGTCAATGGCAAGTACCTCACCGATACAAGATCTGATTGCCAGGAACATATCATTGAATCACAGTTCTAGGGGAATCACTCAAATCAGGAAGCAGGTGTCCTCGAGCTGTAGATCAACCTCCCCGACTATTTGCAGATGGAGACAATCTGGTCATCGTTGAAAAATGCATGGCAATGACTAAGTGATCGAGGTTCTTGTTGGGCCTAAGGGAGATCCAAAGTTCATTGCCCTAAGAGACTTTCGGATGCAGTCTTCCTCAAGGTTGTAGTAGTGTTCCATCCACACCTTCAGATCTTTAGCTGAGGTCCCTCCGTCGCCTGGGCAGGAAGACTCTATTGCGGTGCCTGTGCTAGTTTCTTCACAACCAACGGGTGGACTTTAACCTCTGGTCCCGATGCAGTCTCCTCCTTCCAGTTCTAGATCTCCTCCATGCACATCTCTTCCCCTTCCTTTGAGCCAGCTTCCACGGCCTAAGACGGTCAACATCCCTGTATGATTGATGTCTGTTGGATATAGCTTTGTCTCCTCCTGCCTTTTCTGGGGGCTCCCCTTCTCTCTAACCACCCTTCCTAGAGAGGGCCTTGCCTTTGCCTCTCTTCTCACTTTTCTTTGCTCACAACATGGCTAATCACCTCAGGCCTGTATCGGGCCTTCTTGAAGGAGAGTTTTTGACCTCCGAAGCCAGTCCCGTTGAGGAGAGACAGAACTTGGTTCACATCCTCGACCATCTCCATACAAACGAATGCAAAACCACAACTGGTTGGAGAGCCTTTCTTCTTGGGGATGACTGCCTCCTTCACCACCACAGCTCTTCCAAAGACCCTAGGGAATTGGTACTGCTAGTCACCCAGGAAGAAAACCACAAAGAGGGTGGGGAACTCCAGAAGCTTAGCTGTCCCATATCCACCTGTCCTTTGATTGGTTGATTTGCATCGCCGACTGGCAGATATGCATTCTCCATCCTCCTCTCACTCTGAGCTCGCGATTTCATTAGTCGGAGCTTTCCCCTTTGTGTCTTGAGGTTCCTCCACTGTGGATTTTCCCCGGCTAAGGGTTGTTCTTCTGCTTCTGCCTCACCTTGGAGACAGAGCCCTGGAGATGCTGGATGCCCAGTTGAGCTTGCTTCTGCCGAGTTGATCCTCACCCTTGCTTCTAACTCTCCCCACGTCTTGAGCCAGAGATCTTGATGCGTGCCTTACAGTAAATACCAGGCATTATTGGATGGAGTTTGATTTGTCCTCATTCAGTAAACATTGACAGTTAGCTCAGTTTCTAAGAATATTCAATAATTTAACTACATGCAAATATCAAAATGTTGCAACTTGATAACTGTAAATGATAGCTGCTTTAAGGGGGGCCTTGTAAGCAACCTCAATGAGGCAAAATGTTGTGATGCTTGAATGGTATCAGCTAACCTTCACTGCATGCCATACTAGCATTGCTGCACTTCTGAATTTAGCAGGTCTATCATCAATAAGCATTGAACAAAGAAAGAGCAAAGTGGCGTGACACACATTGGAATCCTATTTCATTGAAATGTTTTAGGGCCTGTTTGGGTGTCACTTAAAAATGGGTTTTATCTTATTTATTTGATAGTAATTATGTCTTTGAGAATTTTCCAGGGATAAAAAATAATCTTGATATTATACATAATTACTATTTACTAAAACGAGATGAACTTATTTTTAACTTTTACAATTTAAAAAAAAAAAAAGAAAAAAAAACAAGCTCATTTTTAACTGCAACCAAAAATGGCCTTAGTTTTTACTGATCTTGTGCTTTTCGTCCATTTTTTTTCTTGTTTAGTACGCATCCAATATTTATGTGTAGATGTTGGTGATGATGTGGTGTTCTGTATTTTAACATGGTGGGTGTATAATATAATCGTTGGCAGGCACAGTACCCACCAAGCTTCTCCTGCAGCTTACGACAGCATTTCGAGACGGGGGGTTACGTGACAGAAGTGGCACTTTCTGTTACAAGGATCATCTGCACAAAAGCAGTGTTCCAGTCTTAGCACTTGCTGGTGACCAAGACCTCATCTGCCCACCCGAAGCTGTATATGGTAAGCTAATTAATTATGACACCCATTTTCATATGGGAAATCAACGTTTAAAATAGCATATGCTATGTCTAGCAGAGTTGGTAAAGCAGAGTTGATAAAGACATCTCCCCTCTTAGGGAGTGACCAACGCTCAAGATTGCACTGAAGCCCCACTCTTTTGAGGGCTACCAAAAAATGGAAAATAAAAAAGCATACGTAGCATACATTTATCGGATAGTGTGGCCATCGTGCTAGTAACATATGAAAATAGCACAAGTTGCATGTAGCATACACTACAAGTAGCTTGCGCCTCATGCTTCAGAGGGATGAACACTAGACTATAAGCTATTCACTATTTCAAAACATGGAGGAGATCTAACCTATGTGTGGGACACCAATATCCTCATTCCTCACCTGGGCCGTTTGCACGAAACTGGATGTGGCACAACAGTCCATGATCATTTCGTGTGTAGATTAGATAGGGTTGTCTGATCATTGGTATTGCAGGTGGGATCCACCTGCTGAACAGTCCACATCATGGTTGGCTGTACTATGTGTTCAATTGATTGCAGTGCACCATTCATGGAAGTTGGCACACTGCTTAAAACCAAAACCATACTAATCCATATGATCATTTACTAATTATTTCCATCCTTGAAATGGGCAGAAACTGTCAAAGTCATTCCTCAACATTTGGTCCAGTACAAAGTCTTTGGAAAACCAGATGGCCCGCATTATGGCCACTACGATTTAGTCGGAGGACATTTGGTATGTGTGGTTCACATTTATGCATTTGTAGTAGGAACATTAACACGCAAAGGCATTGAGAATGTTTTTTTTTCCTTATGCATACAGGCCATTGATGAAGTGTATCCATGTATAATTGAGTTCCTCAGCCATCATGATGAACAGTGACTCGGTCCTATGAATGAAGGATGACCTTTGGATTTTTTTACATGACAAGGGCCCCAGCTGGGAAAGATTGATGCTGGAAATATACAAATGTTAGCCATTGTTTGTAAATCAAACATTTTAGTTCTTTTTCTTTCTGTCTTTTTTAAATCTTTATCAATTGTTGTATTAATGATGTTTTACTAATCAAAAGGAAACAAAAGGTTGAGTTTGGGGAGAATGGATTTGCAACGGTGTGAACACTGCATTTCCAATGGGTTGCATAACTCCCCACCCTTCATTTTTTATAATAAAATCTCGATCCTTTAGGACCCATTTGGATGTATTTCTATGAAATTGTGGAGATGAATTTTTCTTGGGAACTCTATTTGTTGCATTTCCAGGTCTAAGAAAATGTTCCATTTTCACAAAAATGGATTCATGTTCCATTTCTATCCTAATGGAGGAGCACTATTTACATTTCCATTTTATTAATCAAATACATCCATTTCTATTTTATGGGAAGGGTGTCATGCTCACTAGATTTTAACATTTTCAAATTCATTTCCAGCTCATTAGATGTAAACATTTTCATGTGCTGCTATTCAAGCATGCCAATGTGCCTATATGTACCTTATGTGCCACCTGATTTCAAGTGACCCATGTGCCTCAGTGCGAACGTGCACATGTTCCACCTGCCACCGCCAACTTTGAGTGCTCACACACCATGTGTCACCGTCCATATCAGGAGCCAACATGTGCCATGTGTCCCGACGCACAATTTCAAGTGGCTACATGTGAATGGAAATTTCTCTTTTTATTTAAAATCTTCTGTACATTTCAAATGAAAGTCACAATCATGCACTTTTTGAAGGAAAAATGGAAATGTTCCCAAGCCCTTTCTCCATTTTTTTTACCAAAAAAAATCACTTTGTTTAAAAAAACGATAATTTTTTTATGGTGATTTTAAACAGTGTTGCAGTTAGCGATTGATAGAATTGAGTACAAGGTGTGAATATTTAGATGAGAGATCAATTGCTTCGATTGATAGAATTGAGTACAAGGTGTGAATATTTTGATGAGAGATCAATTGTTTCGATTGATAGAATTGAGTACAAGGTGTGAATATTTAGATGAGAGATCAATTGCTTCTGAAGGAAAGACTTGAGGTGCAATGAAGGATTTATTACCTCTGTTTTTAGTCCACATTAAAAAAAGAAAAAAGAAAAAAGAAAAAAAAAAAGAACTTCTGACTATTTTAATTGAAGTTCCATATATTAATTAATTGAATTCATATGTGATCATTGGGTACCACCTAAATAGAAAGTTATCACACTAATCGGCCAGTCAGGATGTGAACTCCCTTAGGACCTGTTTTGATTCATGGAAAGCATGAGAAAGGAAATAGTGTTTCCCATAAAACTCACTTTCGGTTATTTATTAAGCTTTTTTTTTTTTTTTTTGTGAAAAATCGTGGGAAACATTATTTGTCACTTTCTATCTTTCTTGGAAATTAAATCTATTTATTTTTTCTTCTTCACTCCTAAGAAATACATTTTCCCATGGTGAGAAACATTATTTTCTCAAGGCTTAAAGCCCAATGCGCTTCTGTGCATGTTCAATTGCTTCACATGTGCGACATGTGCGAAATAAGACATCGTCCATCTTGGATCATACCTCATACATGCCACTATACCACATGTGCCATCATCTATCTTATCTTGTGCCCCCACATGTGATCTCACACATGCCACTATGCCACTGCAGCCATCCATCTTATCTTGTGCCCCACGTGTAAAGAGTTCCCAATGTGCTAATGTGCCACATGTCATTATCTTTTCTCATGCGCCCCACCTGTACTATTGTGCTTGTGCCACGTATCACCATTTATCTTGTACCCCACATGTGCACATCATCCAGCTTTAGCGTCCACGTCAAATTTACCAATGCATGTGGTGTGCATATAATTACCAATTTGTTCCTCAATCAGTATTTAAAAAAAAAAAAAAAAAGAAAAAAGAAAAAGAAAAAAAGTGAATCAACATGGGCGCCAATCCTCAACCTTAGGTAGCTAGTATGAGGTGAGAGATCCATACAACCATTGGTACAATGAGGCTCAGCATCACCTAAATAGAGCAATACTAACCCTTCCAATCATGGGCTTGTAAAAAAGACGCTGGTCCTTAATCAAGTCAGGACCGACCCTATCCTACAGTAAAGGATCATATAATTCCTCAATCCAGGTTGGGTTTGGATACATATCCAACAGAATTTTCATAACTTGATTCAAAAGTGGAATTGACCAAATTGCAATAAACTTCTTTTGTATTAACCTAATTCATACAAAGGTGGTCCATCCCATATTATAAATACATTGATTCCAAGTTTGGACATGGGAGAGCTAATTCCTGAATCCTGACTACAGGTACAAAGGAACATCACTGAAATAACTAATGACCTACAGGTAAGGAACCATTTGCGGTAGTGCACTATCTTTCAGCACAACATGCCACTTGTGAAGGACATCATGCCATGAAAATGTTTTGCCCCCACCCTAAAGATCACCTGGCACAAAAATCAGGTATGGTCACGTCATGATCTGATTGAAAATACAGGAATGGTCCACCTAGTGAGTGGATCAGCATCATCTTCAAGAAGGGCTATCTTCGGTGGTGGGGGGCTTATTGTTTTCATGGTACTCATTTCTTAAACAAGTGAAATGTTGGCAGGAAAGATCTCTCGTTGTGTCATTGCCTGCAATCATCCACTACAATTGGGCTAATATTCACATTTCAATTCAGTAGTGCATCCAAATACAACCTCAATCACAGTTTTGAGTAGCAAATGGGGAGTTGGTTTGCTGCACTGGTGGATTCTGGCAAGAGCTTTCATTGTCCTAGAAAAAGAACCATAATAGCCCAATCTTTCCAAAATGGAATAAAATAACATATTAATTGCATCCAAATGCTCCAATCAACGAATAGAGTACTGGCAAATAGCTGTTACATTATTAGTGTCACGTACACAGAATAACAGAACTCTTCTTTCCAGGTGAAACATATCAAAGTAACAAACGCATGTATTCTCTTTTCTTTCAGAACTGAACCCATCAAAACCTCAAAAAAGGTGGTGGTGCACAAACACCGTCTTCCTAGCTTGAAGGGAGAGGCATAAGAGGCATGAAAAACAACAAATGCAAAATAACAAAAGCTTCAATAGACAATGGCAGAAGAAGCAGATCCTAACTTGAATGTTGCTGTGAGCTATCCTCCTGTGCTTTACCTTTGCCTCGGAGCATGTCACCGAAATTTCCCCTCATGATCCGCCTAAACCTTGTGTCCTCTTGAGGGGGCTGTGGGGTGGGCGACAGTGGAGCTGGAACCGGCTCGGAGGGCAATTCTCCACTGTCTTTCTTGCCAAGAAGCCCGCCCTCGCCAAATAAACTGCTCACTGATGATGCGATGCCGAGATGGGCACCCATCACCTTACTGATGGTCTCGAGCGTCCCGCCTGACCTTTCCTTCAATATAATTTCTAGGGCTTCTTTGTGAGCTGGATCGAGCGCATCTGTGTCTTTTAACATGTTCTGTATGGAGGGTAAGAGGAACTCCCGCACACTATTTGTGGGAACATCTGCAGGTAATCGCAGTTAGAGACTTAGAATCAGGCAGTGAGAACAGACGGGGCCCCTTTTAGACAGAGGAGTTATGCACAAGAATGCATGCAAGATGTGCTCATGGAGACCACCTACTCATCCCACATGGACACAGCAAAGAATTATGTATGTGGGTATTATAGGATAAGAGAAGTGCAAAAGGACAGTTGCAGAGCACATGCAAAACCGGAACAGTTCATCAGGCAGGCCCAGCTATGAACATACCCTGGCACAAAAATGAGCCTTGCATGCGGATCGGGTGGGCCACATGTTAGATCTGGTATGTTGGTAAATTCGTTCGGACTGTCCATTTCTATCACACGTATGTTGGTGGGTTGTCTGATGAACATTAGGATCTTAAACACATGTACCCCTCTTGCACATCAGTCTCAGTCTCTTTGAATGAGTATCCTTTGCATTTGACTCACGTAATAGATACTAGCGATATCCGATAATACAACAAAGATGATTGTCCAGCAAACCTGTAGCGTCCAGAGCACGGATTGCTTCACAGAACGCACTCGCTCTAGCACGGCGGCGTATTAAATCAGTTCCTTGCGTTGGCGAGTTTGTAAGTTGGAAGATCTTTGACAAAAGATGTGCTTATTGTCAAAGAAACAAACAATACAATTAAGATATTAAAAAAATATGGTGTCAGAATATAATCATTTAAAAGCATGGAAAGTTAAAGTTAGAAATTGATATTCACACCCTATGCATTTTATGCAAAGATCCCTTTCTAATATGCAATTTCAAAATTGGAAAAAAAAAAAAAAAAAAAAAAAAAAAAAAACCAAAAGCGCACCATTCTAATAGCTAGGGTAGAAAATGTGTGCATCAATAAAAAAGGGAGTAAATATCAGTTCCAAATACATTTTTTTTTTTTTGCAATTTTTTATTATTTCTTGAAAAGGCTGAGGATATAATCTCGCAATCTATCAGTTGTATGTGGTACAGCAACCAGCAATGCACGGACAACAGCAACAGTGGCTTCATGAGATCCATCTTCCAAGAATGCATCCATCTGGACCCGTATCTTATCAACAATCTGAAAGATGAAATTTTGTCAGCCAGTCTACCTGTTGGCAGTGTTACTTCATCAAAATTACACAACAAAGAGGGCCATTTGGACGTATCCCAAAATGTGGACTGCTGAATGTGCACATCTACTACCGACATGCATTTTGGTGGAACAGAACTGTGACTCATTGCCCAAAACCTAGAAGGCAGGACCCTCTTTTCTGTCCCCAAATGAGAAACTAGGCAGCTGATGAGCTATCCTTCCATATTTTGTGGGACATCCAAACAGCCCTAGAGTAGCTACAGAGTTCAGTACCGTATCATTTTTGAAATTACGGGCAACGGCTCCAAATGCATCAATGCTTGCATACTTCACATTCAGGTTTTGATCAGAGCCGAGAGTGACAAGGGCAGGCAAAACATGAGTTGAAGCAACTTTTTCATCAATATATGGAACCTGTGAAAGGAGTGGAGGAACAAGTTACGCATGCATCATTACATACATAATTCAGAACGTGAACTTCCAGAAATGGTAGTGCATACCAGGACTTTCAGCAGATTCGCGGCACTAATCTTCATATTTACATTGGAGCTGACAACCATTTCCCATAAAATATTAAAAATGATCCCGTGATGATCTTCGAATGTACTGCATCAATAAAAGAACTCGTTAGCCTTTTGATGCCAACAAATAAAACGATCAGCAGGGAAAGGCAGGACTCGTGCAAGTGGGTCTCCCCAGGGACTCATGGCTCACATGTAGAAAAGTGGCACACATTTGAGATGCAAGATGCTCGTTTGATTGGCCCTACCAAATTGATGCGCTGGTAAAGAAAAGAGCTAGTCCACTTGGTGGGGCACAAATGCAAATTGAATGGGCACTAACAATAATTGAAATGTTGCAAACGTAAGCCACCCAATGAATGAACTAGTGTGATTTTTGGGCCAGGGTATTTATAGGCCTGCCTGATGAATGCCTTGTATCATGCTCATGTGAGCTGCGAGTCCCTTGAAAATCGCTTAAGTGACCCATTTGCAAGGCTTAAATAAAAAAGCTATAAGAGAAATTTGGTCATAATCTAATGCGATATAACAAAATACAAAATTGCACAAGCTACAAACCAAAGGAAGCGGACAGCGTCAATGTTCTCAGCAGTACGGTGTGTTGACCATGAACCATCCCTTGTTGTATTTTGAACCAACAGCTTCCTCAGGTATTCTGCTAGTTGTTCATGCCGACTTGGAGCCCCCAAAATCCCCGCCAGTAGAAGTGGAAGGACACACATGGTAGCAAGCTTCTCATCCATAGCATTTTTAGGTCGCAAACCTGTAATCAAACAAGATCAGAGACAAATCTATGCTTTAAAACTTCATACAAACATCTCCTAACGCTACTAACAAAACAGGCAGCATTTTTAGTTCCTACCTTTGATTCTTGACTGGATAGTGGAGGGGAAAAGTGCCAAATCACCACCATCCCCTAATGCTATTAAGAAAATGGGCAGCATTATGTGTGTAAGATACTGAGCCCCAAAGAGGTCAGATACATTCAACAGAAACTGCAACATAATATCCGAATTAGAAACAGCCAGTCAGAATAGGCATCACTGTTGACCTGCAGAATATGGTGAAAAGAGAGCTCTCGAGAAATAAACACTGAATAGACTCTTGTACCTTTGTAATTAGATTCCTTAGATTGTCTTCCTTTTGAGGTAACAGGCAAGAAAGTTGAATCAAATCAGGAAAACAATCGATGTGCATCCAGTCAAATGCGGGCCACTCCACATGTCCCCTAATAAAATAACTAAAAACAGTTCAGAAGCGCGTAAAGGACTGATGCATCATGAACTTTTCAAGAACAATTTACTGAAACTATAGAGTGGCACTAAGCTCACATGCACCTCTACATGTGGCTGGCATCTTCCACATGTATGAGACATCCAAACTGTAATCAGGTGGACCACCATGTAGATATGGTGACCAAAAAGTCTAGCCTGCCAACTGGTCAACTCATCAAATGATTGACCTGAATGAAAAACATAATTCATAAGATAATTGCCAGCCATCTGTATTCAGCATACATGAGAGTCCAGCCTAATGAGAGGGCCAGTGTATTCTTTGGGCCCGGAAATCTAAATGATGGGGCCCATGCAGTTCAGATGTCCAAAACTCATGCCAGATTGGCAAAAATGGCCCCATGTGGAGGTGTGTGTGAGATTAGCAAAGCTCCAGCATTGGATGTTTCTTTCCACTATGACTGAAAACAGCAGCAGAGAGATTAGCAAAGCTCCAGCACTAGATGTTGCTTCCACCAAGGATTGAAAAACTGCAGCAGTTCAGAACATCAACCATTACCCTGCATATAGTTCAAGCAAGGAGGTAGTAAATATAGATCCCCCAGGTTCTGAACTTGTAGCAGAAGGAAATGGGCAGGTTTCAATTGCCTTCCGATGCATAAATGGAAGCAATTCTGTCAGCATGCGCAGCAAAACATCGATGTTCCAGCGCTCTCGTTCACCCAAAAGACGAAGATGAGAATCTACAGAACCTTCAACTCCTGACATAGGTGGACACCGCTGACAAATCATAAGAACAGTATCAGCAACCAGGTCCAGAGCAGTTTCCAGAAAATACCAAGGTTTACCAGTTAAAAGCATGCATACCTGGGCAGAACCCAAGATATGAGACAGCAAAACGCGAAGGATATGGTCCAATTTGTTCCCCCAAGTTATTACTGCCGGAACTAGTTTTTTCAGTGAAGTTTCAACTACCACTCCTGAGGGGTCGCACACCAGTTGGAACATCAACTCCTCAACCTATTCAACAAACAGAAACGTGTTTCGGAAAATCTACTTCGAGTGGTAATTGTGTTATGATCAGGGAAAAGACCTCTTGGCCATTCCCAAAACCATGCATTTCGACCTGTTCTAGAGCTTACATTTATTCTGTCAAGTCAGTTTCTGCTCCATGATTGCCTCTGAGCATATATAGTGAGGCTGACCTTGAAATATTTGTCCACATTCGGGAAGAGCGGAAGCAGCAACGCCAGGTTGTGAGCAGCAGCCTCTCGCACAACAGTTGCTGAATCCTCAATCAGTTGTTGCACAATGGATAAAATGAGAGAGTCACGTATCTCAGGGCGAACGAATTCTGCTAGTTCTCCACATGATTGGGCCACAAGAAGCCTGCGCTCCTCATACATGTGATTAATCTACATTTCAAGAAGGTGGCATTTTGTAACCATTAAATTTAAACTGCAAGGAATTGTTCAGTTAAAGCATGCAAGTTACCTACAGAATGAAACTTGAAGCTCACCTGTTCCCAACACTGAGGAAGCAATTCTGATTCAGTTCTCATCTCTCCTACATTCTTTGCTAGAGTAACACAGGCCTGAAAGAATAAAGGACAACCTTCAGCTTGATGTTCCCTCTATATACAGTTGCTAACATGGTATCATTACACATAGTTTTACATGGAAAGCTGCATTGTCTGCATATATAATTGAGCTTGATGTTCCCTCTATATATAGTTGCTAACATGTTATCATTACACATAGTTTTACATGGAAAGCTGCATTGTCTGCATATAATTGGAGTACTTTAGATAGGATCATACATCCATAATAATTCGTCTCTGTTGTTCATCCGGCCGCTTAATCAGGTTAAATAATGTATGTGTCAAAGAATCCCGTACACTACCATCTGGATGCCGCTCAATAGCACACATTATTAGAGGAAGAAGCTCCTGTGGGCAGACAGAATCATGTTAGTGGAAGACTGACCACTCATGGCAGAGTATCAGAGAGGAGATGAATACTTCAGAAGCAAACCTCACGATGATTGATTAGAACATATGGAACAATCTTGGGCAAAGCATCTGAAAGGATCTGAATGGTTTCCAAACCCTGTCACAAAAACTCAATTGAATACTAAGTACAACAATTGTCAAAATTTCTACCATATGTTAAGAACTTGTCTACATGAATGCATGCACACCAGTAAGATCTTACCATCTTTTCAGATGTGGTTTCCCTCTGATTGTCTGCTTTAACAACCTGCCCATTGCCTTCAGATGGCAGCCCAGAGTCATGTCTGCAGACATTCTCATTATTTTCAACAGTAGCATTACCATTAAAAGAACTAACTAATGGCTGAGGTGCATCTTCCTTGGGCTTAGTCATGTTGTTCTCAAAGGTCTGACATTTGGCATCCTCAACATCTGGAGCTCCAGACATCAAATCTGCAGGGTGAGAGGTTACAGTCTTATCTTCATGTATCTCAACAATTTCCTCTTCTTTCTGTACATCCGCATTCTGGTGGTTGTTTAAATCTATAGTACTTCCAGCTATGGAGTTCATCTTTAAGCTTTCTATCTCCAATTTCAAAGATTTTATTTCTTCCTTGTAGTTGTCGACAGATGGTGCTTGTGTATTGTCACTATCTCCAACTACCCACGATCTAGCTGATCGAGATCCTTCTATGTGCATTTTTAGTGAAGTGATTTCAGCTCTACAGTCATTAAGTTCCTTTCTCTGAAGCTCCAGTGACTGCTTTAAATTTTGTATCTGCAAGACACCATGCATTCTGGTTCACATTTTCTACTGGCATATGACTATGATGATTTCAGATGCTACAACAGTTCAATAAAAGACAACTACCAGATTCTCCCTGTCTTTAAGGTCCTTCTGGACAGCTTCCCAGGACTTCGTTAATGCAGTTATCTGACCATCAGACAGGTCCTTGTTTTTCAGCAAGGACTCCTTTTCACGATTAAGCCTCTCATTTTCCTTTACTAACGAGTCTCTTTCTCGGAGTATTGTGATCTTCTCCTGCAGAAAGACAAGCATGGGAGCATAGCTGTGTCATTTGATGTGTTATATAGCACAAGCAGCAGTTCATCTGTACCAATTATAGCAGTAATTTTTGGTGGAAAAATCAACCCCATAGACCTGATAGCCTTGGATGTTTGAGTTTCATTATGATTCTGCTGATGCATAAACAGGTATTCAACACGCTTGAAACATATTGCCACACACAAACTACATAAAACTACAGCTAGCACTTGGTGTCTCGACTTACTGCTTCATTTGGACCATGGTTCTGAATAACAACATCAACAGGGCGGCGTATTGGCCCAGCCAAAAAACAATACAATACGGCATTGTGTATCGGTATCGGGCCATATCAGCCTGTATCAGTCTTTTTTTTTTTTTTTTTTTAACGCTAAAGAATTAAGGAAAATATCAGGGGGGGGAAATAGAGATGTGGGATATCTAAGAATCCATCTTTTTTTTGTCTTTTTTCTTTTTTGTATTTTGGACATGCATATAATAGTATTTGACAAGAATGTTGTCCGTCAGTTTGACCTGTTGAAAGTCAACTAAATGGGGCCGAACTGATTTGGCGAATTAGGGTCCATCGGAGAGAGAGAGAGAGAGAGGGGGGGGGGGGGGGGGCAAAAGAAAGTGAAGGTTTACCCTTCCATCCATTTTTTTCCCATAATGGTCCACTTCGCTTCAATTTGTTGAATCCCAATCAAATCATTTGTTTTGATCCCAAAATATTTGTTTTGATCCCAAAATAGGTCTACAACTAGCCTAACATGACTTTTTAAAGCTTCCTCCATGGTTTAAATGAAAAGGGACAAGGAAACAAGAGTGAAAATTTGAAAACTAATCCTATTGTGAATTTGTGGTGAGCAAGGAAAGACCGAGCAGGGAGTAGGACTGATGACAATTTGTGGATCCCAGTTCTTCTATCCTTTTATGATAAAAGATATGTTGCAAACATGAAGGGAGAAAGTTTCTCAAATCATTGAAGTATGCTCGTCCCAACTAACAGCCAAAGAAGTACAATTCTACTCATGCATGAAAATATAAAACTATAGGCATGAGACTAAACCTTGGTCAGCATTTATTTAGTGAGATTCTGAATTTCAGATGGAATTGGACAAAGTGAGGGGTGAGGACAAACCTGGTTTTATAGAGGAAATCAATACATTTGAAAGACATTATACATTCTCCAACAAAAACTACTGTAAAGACGACAACATATCATGCAATGCATGGCGTGTATCATGTCAGATGTTTCACATGATACATCATTTATAAAAAGTAGGAAATATGTATAAGCCTAAAAGCATAGTGATGTGATAAACAAAGTTATGATTTCTGAAGAAGCACATTAGGATGTCTCCAATCCCTATATGTCTCCAATCCCCTATAAGAAATTCCTTTTAAGTGGCACTCGCCAGTTCCTAGGGGGTTTGAGAATACCTCAGCAGCCTCTGCAGTGGTCGAAAGGTATTCATAATAATAATGACGCAGAGCATCTGGTACACATGCAGGTGTGCTCTCCCAAACATCTAGGTTTTGGTCTGTGACCTGCACAAAAGGTATTGATGAGATTATGATAAATGCTACTTCATTTTATTCGCAATAATTGAGAAAAATATAAGATGGATTTTGCATGATGCAAGGGTATAGCTCTAGCTCCACTTATGAAGTAAACCTTCTCATGATAAATGCTTCATCATTAAAGAGAAATTTATGAGGAAAAGGGATTAATTTTATAGCAAAGGAAACCATTTCCAATAGGACTATTAATACACCATTCTTAACAGGGCCATCTGCCTCGGAGTTGCATTCCTTAGTACATGAGGTAAGACACTGATCCTACTTCTAATAAGTAATGCAGCTGAAAGTTCAAAAGTAGGTATGTTACCTAGGAGTCATATGAACACATTATGTGATTACTCAGAAGCTCCATAAACAAGCCATAAAAAGCAACGGAGCCTGGAGCTTCTTTATAGTGCTAGTGCAGGTTCTATAGACATCCTAAAGGTTGTGTAGAATGAACCATCTATGCATAATGCATGTAACCCAGTGGCAATAAGTAAGAAAGAGCACTATTTCAATGCGCCAAGAGTGCACAAGGGAGTTGGTTCGCACATTATCACGCCATTTCAAAGTTTCAAGTTTCAAGTCCACTTTGAAGTACATGTTAAGTTCACATCCACGTGGATGGTGGAAGATATGTCTACACCAAATCTTTGTTCACATTGAGCACCCACAATCTTTTCCAAAAAATAAATTATTGAATATCCCCTCTATCCAATTTCGCTATACCTGAATCATTGATTTCTGTATTTGTAGTAGGGCTGCAACTTGTGTTCGGGTCAACCAGAGCCCAATTGATCTAACCCGAGTCCAGGTCAGGTTGGGTCAAGTATATACGAATTCAGGTTGGGTTAGGGTTGGACACCTCAGGTTGGAATTCGGGTTGGGTCAGTTTGCAGGTTGGGTCAGCTCAGCTTGACCCTCAACCCAACCCAACCTGCCCGAGTTGCAAACCCAATAGTCCATGCATCATCGCATACCAAGTGAATAGATCTTCCATCTGACAGTAAGTACTTCATTAATCACTAGATGACCACCCAAAGTCCAAAATGTACATAGATGAAAAAGTACTTAACACTGCCTAACACATTGAAGACAGTTCATCGCCCTGTCTACCATTAGCTACGGGCTCGAGCTCTTTAACGGTATGTTATATAGTAATTATCAACTTGATCAGCATATATGGAGTATATGAAAATACACCAAGTGCATGTGCATCTGTGTATATACATTGCTGAACAGCTCTGTTTTGATAATTATAACATTATCACATTTCAGGCAACATAATTTACATTTCGTACTAAATAATTGTATCATAATGTGTTTTATGTCCTAACTAAATCATTAATGCTGCACAACTAAAAATTTAGAAAATTAATTACAGACTTCTTATAGGATAGCTATAAGACCAGCCATGCTTTATGCTTTATGGGACGGAATGTTGGGCAGTTAAGGACCAACATGTTCATAGGATGAGTTTAGCTTAAATGAGGATGTTGAGATGGATGAGTGGCAAGATGAGAAAGGATAGAAATAGATATGAAAAATGCATTTGAGGGAACTTTGGAGTAGCACCAATAGGTAATAAGATGGGGTAAAGCAAACTTTGATGGTCAACAGTGACCAAGAACCATGCCTGTGAGAAGTGAGTTGGTACAAGTAGAAGCCTCTGAAAGGGCAAGGGGAACACCCAAAAGGACGTGGATGGAGGTTCTAAGAAAAGACGGAAACCTATGGTCTAACTAAAGGTTTGACCCTTGATAGAGTGGAATGGCGAGACAAGATTCATGTAGCTAACCCAATTAATTCAGATAAGGGTTCCAGTCTTTGCCCGAGTGGTAGACTCTAAGGAGTTTCAACACAAGGTCTTGGGTTCGAAACCCATGGGTGGTGAAATCCCACTATGGCGTGCGTGGGTATGTGGCGGGTGCATGTGTAAAAATAAAAATAAAAAATAAAAAAAATAATTCAGATAAGGCTTAGATTTTGTCCTGGTGAGGTAGTCCATATTAAATAGTTATTTTTAAATGTTTCTTAAGTGGTTCAAGTCAGCACCTCCGTGACAAATCTTTGTCGTGAGTTAATGACTGCATCTAGCATCTGCACTGAAAAGGCATGAATACATAGTAAAAGCAAAAATGGATGAGTCATACTCCTAGCCCACCTCCTCATAAAATGTCATAGCAGTAAGCCGGTATCCTGCAAACAGCAGATATTCCTTTATAGCACAGTTAAGATGTCTGCGCTCGGAATCTTTTAAAGGGCCCAAATCAGAGAATGAACCATCCTTCCGTTCCTTTCGACGAATGGGACCTTCACTTAAAGAAGCAGCTACTTCAGATCCTGTAAAATATGCCCACAGTGAAAACGGTTTTAATTTTTCATTGTTTCAAGCAGCTAACACCAATATGGCAAACATCACATGAATACACAAGTAAACCACGGTGGATATCCAAGCATGAGACATAGGGCAACATGATCATACTACTTCGGAAAGTCCGGGCATTGCAATGGTAGATTGATGTAGAGATCCCAGAAATTTTAATTTGCATGCATGACAGCTTGCTCTGTGTGCACGCGCGCTAGGCTGCTGGCTCGTGCGACATATGATATCAACTACAATTGCATTTTCAATGCTGATATAGGCCAACGGCCCACCGCAAGGCCCAACATGTGCTGATCTTGTGCAGAATTTGGGGCCTAAATGTCAGAGATCACATTTGCCATTTGTGGAAGATAAGGGGGCTTATGTGGAAGATATGATTGAAGATTTTGGGAGGATTTAGTAGATTTGTTTTTGCTACTTTTAGACCAAATCTTTGTTGATGCGTTTTTTTAATTACCTTAAATAAATTAAATTTGAAATCAATCTAAAAGGTGGGGTATTTTCATTAAAGATTCATACGAATTGTCTTTCCGGGGGGATGTAGGAGGTAAGCACTCCACATTTCTAAGTTTATAAGTTTTGCAAGTCGTGGTAAGGAGAAATTTCAATTCCAATGAAGTTGTTCATTCCTCTCTACTTTAAACATTTTTGTGAGTGCACTTGTCCATTCTTGCAATTCAGCTATCAATATCTCATTAAATCAATAACCAGATTGTACCATTCTGGTATTAGAGTGGATCGTTGGGGATTTTAGCTCTATATCATCTCCTAATGGCTTTGAAAGGGGTGACATAGGAAGAGTTTGTACAAGTAACCCAATTGATCATAGAATGAGCAAATCAACTCACATATGGTGAGCAATCTCACTAATCAAATGGGAGAGCTCTGGCATGGAACGAATCTGAAGACTGAAGTTGGAGCATGTGAATAAGAAGGGAGGGGAAAGTTCCCATCAAGGTCCTAACCAACAACATGATGCAGGCTGAATTGAGCCTAAAATGCATGGGTCTGGACCAGGCCTATTAGACCCCACAGCTGGCCCATCAATAAGGAGGCCCAAGACTCCTAATTAGGCAACTAACTATGCAAAATCAATCAACTAGCCATATAATAAAATTTCATTAGAAATTTTTTATCCATCAAGCATATTTGTTATTTACTTTTCCACTTTTACAATAAGTCATTAGTTGTTAATAAAATTAAGAACCTTCCATCTTTGTACGTTTCGAAAGCTTATTTAAGGGCCTAGCTTGAGTAGTATCAATGCACCTTGGAAATGAATAAAAATTCTAGTTGTCGTTTCTACTTTGTTTGTGATTCTTCTGCTTAGTTTGGAGGTGCATACGTTCGGCGTATCCTTCCAAGTTCAGAGCAAGATTCCAAAGGCTGGATTGAAGTATGGGATCAACAACAATTTTGATATTCAGTTTCCAAGTTCTTTAATCATTATTTAAAAAAAAAAAAATCCGCATCTTTTCTTCATTGCATCTCTATTCCTCCTACATCCCTCTTCACTTTTTTTCTTTTCTTTTACAAAGCCCAAACATCCAATTGACAAGGGGAGACTTTGCCAAAATTTAGGCAGCCATCTACTCTCCCAAAATCCAACCCATTAAAATACCGAAAAAACAGTAATATTCTAGTCCAAATCCAGGCCCTATTACAGCCCATTAACAACCCAAAATCCAGCCCTTATTCCAGCCCATTAAAATCTCCTAAATCAGACTTGTTATAGTCTAAATCCAGCTCTATTGCAGCCCATTGAAAGCCCAAAATCTAGCTCAATAACAGCCCAAATTCAGCCATATTTCAGCCCATTAAAAGCCAAAAAAAAAAAAAAAAAAACAGCCATATTCCGGTTCAAATCCAGCCCCTATTACAACACATTAAAGTCCCAAATCCAGCCCGTACCTGATTCCGTCCAAGATTCTGATGGCAACCCAAATCCACAACCAGGGTTCCAGGCATAACCTTTAGTGAATCAAAATGATATAGGCCATTGGGAGTTTGTTTATGACTTCAATGTAACAGCTCTTTGCAGAGAGAGCCCATGACATCTCGATAGAGACGCCTAAGAAAGACGATATCACCAACAAAGTATGAGTTGAAGTTCTGGATTTTACAAGTCGCCTTGATGCAAAGGCTTTTGCCGATTAGATTGCAATGCTTGAAGATTATTTTGCATGACACAACATGGATGATGTACAACAAAGTGGCCTTTGTTTAGGTCAAGCTAAAAGGCCTAACAAGAATCGGGTGGCAAAGCATTGATGACAACAAGGTCATCACTAGGTAGGCTAACACGAGAGAAGCTGAAAAGTAAGTACTCACCTTCGGATTACATGGATACCCGTCTCCAGGAGCTCCTTGCGTTAAAACAAGGAGCGTTATCCGTGAATGATTACATTGAAAAGTTCAATAAGCTTTCAATCCCTTATAAGCCTATAGAGACAAACCGTGTAATAGCTAGCCATCATGGGTCACCTTGCTATCACGAGGTAGGCTAACACGAGAGAGAAGTTGGAAAGTAAGTACTCACCTTCAAATTATATGGATACCCGTCTCCAGGAACTTCTTGCGTTCAAACAAGGAGCTTTATCTGTGAATGATTAGATTGAAAAGTTCAATGAGCTTTCTATCCCTTGTAAGGCTACAGAGACAAACCGCATAACAGCTAACCATTATAGGGTAGGATTTTGCCAAGACATTCAACGCAAGATTGTCATGTATGATTTCGAGTCGGTCGATGACGTTCATTGGAAGGCTCAAACTAGTTGAACAGTGACCGTGGTAGCATACTCTCCGACGCTTTTGCCTTCTAGCCAGAGAACCTTTTATGAGGAAAGGTTCGGATCCACATTTTAACCAGACTCTGTCGTAAGGCTACCAGCCACCTTCCTACTCTTTTCAGTTGCACCCACAAATGCAAACTCCACCTGTAAGGCAACCACAACCTTTGTAGCACCCTTTGTCACAAAATTTATACTAGGGTCGACCAATGTTGCAAGGACATGACACCAGAGGGCGAGGTCCTAATTGTAATCCTCCCCATAAGAGGGAGTGGCAAGATGTTAATTGTTACTGTTGTGGACAGAGAAGACACTTCCCTAATGAGTAATGAGTACTAGCAAGTTACGAACTTCCATTACTGCGGCAATGAAGACCCCTAATACCAGGGCAGCCCTGAGTATTACAATGAGCACATTGAGAAGGAACAACCCTATGTAGAACCTGCATCACTACCAGAGGGCCCTCCAACTGAAACCACAATTGAATTGTACACTCTTTATCATACACCACCTCCTTATCACCACTGAGGAAGATGAAGACTAGTTAGGTTATGTAACATAATCATCGATGGTGGCAGTGCAATGGACATCATCTCACAAGAGGTAATTAATAAGCTTAGATTATCAACTGAAAGGCATCCAAACTATACAAAGTTGTGTGGGTCAATGTCCCCGTAACTCAAAGGTATTTGGTATCCTTGAAAATCAGTATCTATGAGGACGATATTTGATGTGATATAATCTGATGAATGTCACCCACATCCTTCTCGAGTGGCCTTGGCTCTTTAATCAAAAAGTACAAAAAAACGATGAAAAGATAACACGCATACTTTCCTATGGCGAGATCATCGGATCCACCTTCACCCATTCCAACCTACGCCACCTTCTTCATCGACGACCTCATCATCGATCTTAGTTGCCCTTCCTAACTCTTATGTTCTCACCATGCGGAAGTTCAAAGAAGAGAGCAAAGAAAAAGGCGTTATGTTCACTCTAGTCACAAAACAGGTGCATGAGCCTATTACTCATCAGGATGAGCCTATTACTAATAAAGTCAAATATATGCTCCACAACTTCCAAGATTTGGTCCTTGATGATTTGCCTAACAAGATGCCTTTGTTGCAGGATATTTAGCATGTTATAGATTTAGCTTCTATAGCATCCATACCTAACTAACTAGTATGCTGAATGAGCCCAACCGAACTTGCCAAGTTGAAGCGTCAAGTTGATGAGTTGTTTAAATGAGCTACATCCAAGAAAGCCTACGCCCATATGTTGTGTCAGTCCTTCTTACCCCCAAGAAGGATGGAAGTTGGAGTATGGATGTAAACAAATGAGCTAGTAATAAAATTACAGTGAAGTATCGCTTCCCCATTCCTCAGCTTGATGATTTGTTGGAATTGATGTCTAAGGTTAGCATGTTCTTTAAGATTGATCTTCACAGTGAATACCACTAGATTCGAATACAATTTGGTGATAAAATGGAAGGCGACATTTAAGACGAAGGACGGTCTCTATGAGCAGTTGGTAAAAGACGTGGATGGAGGTGGTAAGAAAAGACTTGATGACCTATGGTTTAACTGAACATATGGCCCTTCACCGAGTGGAATGAGGGAACAAGATTCATGTAGTCAACTCCAATTAATTGTAATAAGGCTTAGATGATGATGATTCATTGATATTAGAGGATGGTTGGGTACTTTTTGTCTTTTTTTACTGTTTTAGAAATTTAGATCTGATGCTTTTTATTCGCTCATTTCTAGTCTCAAGATTATCAAACATCCATGAAAATTTTAACCGATCAATGCATATTTGAGGCTGATTATTGAAGAAGCTAGCTGTCTAATGCATAACAGAAGCATTTTGAGTCATTTCTATCTATATTAGAGATGTTTATGAACACTTTCATATGGATCCAAAGAAGCCTTTTTACAACCAAATAAAATGGGTTCAACACTCGTAGAAAGTGCAATTTATGTATGTAATACAGATTTTTCCTTGTATTTTCATTTTTCACTTCTACTTCAATTATGTATACTCATCAAATGGAAAGTGCAGTTCTACCATGCGAGATAGTACAGACCACCACAGAAGACCATTTATCATGTTTAATACAAGTATAAAATGCACATTGTGTACATAATCGTGATCAAAGAAGGGCATTCCTAACCGCTTGGTTCACCGGAAGGGAATTCAATTCGCTTTTGTAACTCTGCTTTTAGCCTCAAAATGTCCTCGTGAGTTAAGCGAAGCTCATATTCACTAATTGCCAATTTTTCTTCCAATATTTCTTTCTCTTCTAGCAAACTCTGAGGATCTGCAACTGCAACAGTAAATAAAAGAAAGATTTTAATATTTCATTAATTTTTCAAGAGTAAATGACTGAAAAAATACAATCATAAGGCATGCTAGATGATAAAGCTAGATATAGCTGATCAATCTGCATGAAAAGTTGAGGAAAAGACACAAGTCAATGTGATGTCCTAATATATTGCTTGCTAGCATGCAACTCCAGCACATAGAATATGAATGCAGACCAGTACCATAAAATAAGATTGAAACAGCTAAACCAACAATCTAGATGAACCCATGTCCAAAGAATCTGGGTCTATATCGGAAGTACTTCTAAATTGATTCTGCCAAACCAACAATCCAGATCCGAACTGTCCCGAAAGTGTATCAGAAATGCTTGTAAACTGGTTGCTCATCAAAAACAGACAGTTCTGCTCAGGTGAATAGTGTCCATGCGTTTAAATCTTAATTGCCAGATCCTTCTGACCAGGTGACGCTCCGACCCTCGGTCACAGTTTCGACTCAAGCTCTTGCTTCCTAGCCGTTTATACTTGATAACATTTTGAAACACGCACTTCCCTGCTCCTGCACCTGAATCTGCTGCCGCTTTGATTCACACTCCATGCAACTATAGTATAAATTAAACAAGTAACTTCTTTCAGTGGATGCAACCAATTTTCCAAGCAGCCATTTCGAAAAGACTGCTGCTTCTGAAAATTCAAGCTGAAGTTATCAGATCATTTCTAGGTGACCTTTCATGTTTGTTAGAACTCAGAAGTACATTAAAACATCCCCATTTGTCGTGAAATGGTTAGCCCACATTATAGTTTCCAGGCCAATGAAAAGTCGGCTTAGAGAGTCGAACTCCTTTTAATGACATTTGAAGAACATAGAACACAGAAGTTACTTTTCCTCTGATATTGAGAGGTGGACTCCACATATAAGCTTGATTTCAAAAGTAATTGTCATATGAACGAACAAGATGTCACCCGTCGTTGTTTGCTAAGCTTCTACTCTCCTATGCAATCTTCTATTCAAAGGTGGGCCCCACCTGAACAATGGTTTGAATCACTCTACACTCGTGCCACATGGACGGACGAGATGACTGAGAGGTTGAATTAATCATTCCAGCTGGTGATCGTTAGTAACGGCAATCAGATCATCAATGTTAATTACTTAATTTCAGTAGGTCACATTATTCACATTATGCAATACATGACTGGATCAAATTTCTTTAAGAAAATAAAGAGAAGGGCGACGGAAGGAAAAGCTTGCGGAGATCGATTACCTCGGAGGCTGTTGAAGCGGGCGATCTGATCAGGAGGGAACTGGGAAGGATCTGCAAAGAACTCCTTGAGGCGGATCGCCTGGGCATCACGGCCATCATCGAGCAGCTCGTGGAGCAGCTCGAAGGCAGAAAGCAAGTAGTTCTCCTGGAGAAGGAAATTCACGACGCAATTGCAGAGAGACGATTTCTCCACGTCCATCGATCAACTGACGATCAACTGACGATCAACTGACGATCAACAGTCGAAGATCGCCTTCCTTCGGTCTCCCTTCACTTCCGTCGGATCGATAAATAGATCAATGCATGATAGAAATTTTTGAAACCCTAGCTTGGATTTTCCGCCGGAAATGGTATGTCAGGTGAGATCTGGAAAGGGAAGATGAAAGAAGGAAGGGGAGAGGGTTTTTATAAGAGGTATCGTGAAACGTTGATTTTCCAGGGAAGGCGGAGGGATTAATTCTAACGAAAGCGATGGGGTGTTTGTTTATTAACCTGCGCCCACGAGTCCCTTCTTCTTTTCTCTACCGTGAAGTTCGTTTTGCTTCTGTCGCGACTCAAAATTCTGCGTCTGTTGCCGCTCACTGGCGCCCACTTGCTCAGTAATCCGGTGATCGGAACCGTCCAAGTTTTGGAATCTATCCACTAAGGTCTGTGAGAAGATACATACAATCAACGATAATTTTGACTATCACTTCTGTGGAAGAGTTCAGAACAATGAAATGAAATTTTTCAATGGCTCTCGTTCAAGTCTAATCTTCAAAAGTTTATATCGTCGTTGAACCGTTATTTTGGAATAGTAGCTTATCTAAGTAGTAAAGATCACATGGACGGTTCTAATGATCGGATTATTTCAGCATGTGGACCCCGATGACTGGCGACACGCGATTGATCCTGAGCCGTGACAGAGGCAATTGGATCTTAGACGTGGATCTTGGAAGTCGAGACGTCGAGGGCAGAGGCGATTCTCGCGATCAGATATTGAAGGAACGATTCGCGGCACGCGTGCTGATTCGCATATTTGTGCGGGCTCCGCCATCGAGTGTGGTCCGACTGACATTTCCTGAGCTCCGTACTGGGTACCACCTCCACTGCGACCTAACTAGAGACGGACGGTGATGTCAGGGGCTTTGTGGGGCACACCGTGGCGTATATGTTTTATTAAGGCTGTTCACCCATTTTGAAATATCGTTTTATGGCATAATCGAAGGGCGCTCTAGGAGTTTCAACAATTGGCCAAGGATTCGAGTACCCATATGTGGTGAAATTCCACTACCGTGAGGGTGTGGGGTGTGTGTAAGCGTGTGTTGGAAAAAAAAAAAAAAAAGGAAAGAAAAGCTTAATCAATAGTGCAAAAAGTTTTTAACAATAGGCTTTCAATCTCTCTACTTATTATAGTTTGGTTCTTTCTAAGTCATTGGCATATCTAATTTTTTTGTCACATGGTCTAAAATCATCTTTCAAGATACATGGATATAATGGAAGATCCCTATTAGGTGGGCTACACATGATCATCGGTTCAAATCTTACCATTGGATTATTTATATTGAGCAATTTAGTTGACCCCGCTTTAATTGGGATGATTATAAATAAGTTTGGGAGATACTTGAATCACAAGTCCTCTTACATATCTTGGTCTCATCATCAACCCAAGCGAAAAAACTTTAGTCCCGTTAAAAGTTTTTTAAAAAATGTGAGGTGCAGACGATTAAAATATCTGCCAGCAAGATCGAAGTATCCAAATGTCTTTCCAACCAAATACATCTTTTAGTTTATGGTATAAAATATCCATTATTAATGCATATACCATCCATCAATTCCGTAATGTAGATCTAACACGTAATACATAAAATATATACATCACTGTGGGTTCCATGGAGTCACTGACACAACGTCCGTCCCTAGCTACGTCCTAGTGGGGTAGCACCCAACCCGCCCCTCAGAGTTCTGAAATTCAGGTGGCCCGCGTCGTACATGTTGAATTAGGCCGCTCGTCATCTTTCATCTTTCTCACTTGCCTGATAAGCATACCTAATAAATGGATCCGATTTCGAACACGTGCCGATGTTGGTATGCGTGCGATCTTTGCGCGAATCGCTATAGCACTTCTCAGTTCTCACTCAGTGACCCGAAATGCACGAGTTTGACTTGACTTTAACAGTGTAGATATTTTGTCGCAATTTGCTAAGCTCTCGAACTCATCTACATTTGTACATATGACGCATGAGTACATCAATCTAAGCCGTCAAGATTGTCGAACCCACCGTTTAAGAAGCATTTCCCAACACTGATACTGATCGAATGGCCTTAACCAGCTGATTTTGCTCGATGAGCTTATATCGTCAACCATTTCCTTTTAATCCATCTATTTCATGATAAACAAATGGACGGATAGAATTTCTTGATTGATGATACGCCACCTAGCTGGGGCCATGGTTCCAACGGTCTGGATTGGGATTTATATAAGCCACAGATCGAACGAGGACTATAACTTCAGCTTGCTAAACTGTATCAAAAGCACTGTGTTGGCGTGTGCTCCTATGTCGAGGCTTGACAATTGGTGCTGAGATATCTTTCCACGGGAAACGGATTGGCTACTCCCCCTGACACCAGCCCCGGAGCTGGTGGTCGGTGCTCTGTGGGCCCCACCATGATGTATGTGTTTCATCCATTCCGTTCATCCATTTTTAAATACCATTTTATATCTTCATCCCAAAAATGAGAGGGATATAAATCTCAAGTGGATCACACCACAGGAAAACAATAGTGATTGGATATCCATCATTTAGATCCTCCTAAGGCCCGCTGTACTGTTTATTTGACATCCAACCCGTTGATTAGGTCATAAAGACCCAGATGAAGGGAGAAAACAAAGATCAACTTGATCCAATACTTTTATGGCCCCCAAAATTTTTTTAACGGTCGAAGTTCATTCAAAACTATTTCCTGTAATGTGGTCCGATTGAGACTGGGATATACCCCATTTTTTGTGTATTACCATAAATTGATATTTAAAAATATATGGACGGAATGGATGAAATACATACATCATGGTGGGCCCACAGAGCACCGACCACCAGCTCCGGGGCTGGTGTCAGGGGGAGTAGCCAATCCGTTTCCCTTTCCACGGCAATCCCTTCCATGTCGGTGGGAATCGGATTGCGTACTGGGTTACTCAGTACGCTCTTACCGTACTGAGTAAACTCAGTTGGGCCCATCATAAAAACAAGTGGTTTATCCACACCGTCCATACGTTTTTTCAGCTCATTTAAGGAGTTGAGCCCAAAGTTGAAGCATATCCAACTCTTAAGTGGATCATAAGACAGGAAACCGTGGGAATAATGATTTCCACCATTGAAACCTTCGTAGGCCCTACAGTGATGTCTATTTATCATCCAGGCTGTTAATAATATCAAAAAGACATGGATGAAGGGAAAAAGACAAATATAAGTTTAATACAAAAATTCTGTGACACTCAAGAATTTTGCAACGGTACAAGTTCAATTCACACTGTTTCATGTGGTGTGGTGCATTTGAGCTTAAGATATCCTTCCATTTTGTATTGAAATGATAAAAGTATATAATAAAATAGATGGATGGAGTGGATAAAATACATAGATCATGGTGAACCCCATAGAGTTTACTCAGTACGCCAAGCGTACTGAGTTACTCAGTACGCAATCCGCTTCCATGTCGGTGACGATCACATGGCATTAGGAGGAAGAGGACCAGAATCAGCTACGCCACCTTTGTGTATACATCGCATAAGACATCCTAAGTTCTCTGGGGTCCACCGTCATGTATGTGTGAAATCCACTTCGTCCATCATATGAGTGAGATTATTTTCACCGTACATACAGAAAATAAGCTTGATTAATACTCATTTGGACCAAAAAATGATAGTAATGTCAAATTGCTACCAAAACTTGTAAGTTCAGGCAGTGTGGCCTTCATGAGTTTGAATCAAGGCGATTTTTGTTATTTTCTTCACTTATGAGGTGAGTGACAGATGATTAACAGTTTTGATGAAATATACATACCATGATGTCCCACACACCAATCTATGGTTGGCATCTCAACCCATTTAACGTATGGTATGGATCATCTGAGTTGTGGATCTAGTTAAATTTTTGCATCAGGACCTAACATAGAGGATAAAATCTGATAGACGGAGTGGATTTTAAACATACAGAATGGTGGGTCCCACAGATTTGGGTAAAGAGATTCCCGTTGATAGATGCCGTCCACCGCGTGGTAGCTTATTAGGTGCTACCTGGGTAACTAAGGTCTTACCGTTACTGTGTACAGATCATCTTGATGAAATTTTTGTATATCCAATCCGTCCATCTGTTTTCTCATATCATTTTAGGATGTGGTACAAAACTTTAAATAGATCCAATTCTCAAATGAACCACACCACTGGAAACAGTGGTGAGTGACCATTAAAATATTTTCGAGGGCCACAAAAGTTTTGGATCTAGCTAGTATTTATATATTTTCCCTTTATCCAGGTCTGGTTGACCTTATCAAGGGGTTGGATGGTAATTAGGAAACATTAAGATAAGCATTACTGTAGTTAAGAAGATTGAGTGCGGCATGTGGATCACATGTAACGCACGTCCAGTTGCTCAGGTAGCAGATCTCTCTCTAGATATTTATAAATCTATAGATGTGAAAGTCATTGCATTAGGTCATGGCCTGCCTCCAACTTATGGCCATTACACTATTACTATTTTAACATTGGGTGTTCATTCATCAGTGTTGTTTCCTTACGTATGGTCCACCTGAGATGTAGATCTGCCAAGTTTTTAAAGAACGTCCTAAACTAGCTGGAAAAATGGATCGACAGCGTGGATATACAACACGTCATTAAGGTAGACCCCAGGTAAGGGTAACACCGGTAGCGGATTAGGTGAGACCCGTATCCACCGAGTTGGGTGGGAACCAAACCGTGGGCCCACTGTGATGTATTTTACAGAATCCGCGGTATAAAAAAAATAAAATGAAGCAGATCCAAATCTCAGGTGGACCATAATGCAGTAAACAATGATATTTGATCGTTAAAAACTTCTGGCGGAATACAAAAAGCTGATACTTCTGTATTCTATTCATCTTTTTTTTTTTTTTTTTTTTAACACACGCACACACACCCCACACACTCACGCCACACGCACACCGTGGGTACTCGAACCCTTGACCCGGTGTTGAAACTCCAGGGAGTCTACCACCCGGGTAAGAGTAAGGACCCTATTCTATTTATCTTGATCTTTGTGACCTTATCAAGAGGTTGGATGGAAATTAAATATTCTAGTGGCCCATGAAGTTTCTAATGGTGGGGATTCAATCATTACTGTTTCTTGTGGTATAGTCCACATAAATTTGGATCTGCTTCATTTTTTTGGAATCATGTCCTAAATGAGCTTTCAAAACCGTTGAACCGTCTGGATTTAAGGCACGTACATCACTGTGAATCCCACAGCCAGGGTCCCACCCACTTGGGTGGATCCGGGGTCTCACCCAATCCGCTCCCCGGTAACAATTAATCCGTGGGAGAGTCTAGATGGTATTAGTAGCACGTGTGCATAACCTAGATCAGTCACCACAAAATAAGGGAAGCTAGCGCTTGGGTTCTTACTCTTGCTCCGGTGGTAGACTCTCAACTTCACGAGTTTCGACACCGGGTCAAGGTTCGAGTACCCATTGGCGGTGAAATTTCACCATGGTGTGAGTGTGGGGGGTGTGTGTGCGTGGGACAAAAAAAAAAAAATTTAAAAAGAAGGGAAGCTAGCGCCCTATGTTAAGGGCCGCACCATCCTGGGTGAATCCAGGGTCTCACCCAATCCACTCCCCTGATGAACTGTCAATGTGAAAAGTAATCATGGTCCAAGTTCACTATATGTCAGGATGGTTCAACAATCTGACTTTTGGGTTGGTCACACCTGTATTTTGAGCCAAAATGTAGGTTGTCCGTTATTTCCGACAACGTGGCCCACTAGTGGCCAGTCATGATTTTTATGCCAGGTGATCATTATGGTGGAGCGCATGTTTCCATGGTAGTGATTTGCTACAGAGAAGGTATGTTGGCCAAAAAGATGGTAAGTTCTCTTTACAGGGTGCAAAAGTAGCTTTACCAAAACTAGTGGTACACCCGGATCCAGCAAGGTGGGTGCCGCCCTGAACGTGGCCCACCTCAATTTATGTATTGTACATCCACGCCGTCCATCAGTTTTGCCAGCTCATTTTAGGGTACGTTTTGAAAATGAAGCAGATGCAAATCTTTTGTGGACCGCACCACAGAAAACACTGGTCAATGAAAACTTACTAGGGTCCAAAGTAATGTTTATTTGGCATCCAACCTGTTGATAAGATCACATAGACCTGGAGGGAAAACACAATTAGCAGCTTGATCCAAAACATTTGTGGCTCCCAAGGAGTTTTGAATGGTCGGAATTCAATCCTGTGTGGTCCACCTGAGATTTGTATCTACCTCATTTTTGGGACCATGCTCTAAAATGATCTTTTAAAACTGATGGACGGCATGGATATACAACACATGCATCAAGGTGGCTCCAGTGTCAGGGCTGCGCCCATCTGGTTAGATTTGAAGTCGCATTTACTCCACGTCTAGCAAGAGGATGGGCAGCCTATACAGGGTCTGGGCCCCTGGGCCCAGGTTTGAAATCTAAGCCTTGTGTTCAAACCATGCGGGCCCCACCTATCATCCCTAGTGAATACTTTGTGGGGAGTTATTTGATAGAACTTTAAATTGACTAACTTATGGGATCCGCTGTTGCTATGCTACAGTTCAAAAATCAGACTTGTTGATCAATCTTACTCTTCGATTGTTGGTCCTAGTCTGTTGAAATGAGACCATTGGATATTTTTCATTTTTTAACCATCTTACCATCTGATGGGTGTCCACCAATTTATGAGTCAAATAATAAAATAAGCTTAATTTTTTTTGGTTCCTTGTACATTTGAACTGGTACAAATGATTTGGACAATTTATAGGAATTACTGGTATGGCACTGGTGCGTGAGCGCATGCGCGCACACACACATATATACATATTAAATATATAAGATTTTTATTGTAAAATTCCTTACTAATTCTGATTTTACCAAATAATGCCTTCACCAATGGAAAATTTTACACTACGGTGCTTTTCCAAGGGTCAAATGACCAAAATACTCCCTTCACTTTTCATTAGAAAAGTGGTGAAGTTGAGAATTATGGGGGCACATGATATGTGTATGACATCCAACCCATCTAACAATGCACCCCTCTCTAATAATTAGAGAGAGCATAAATTTGGATGATCCAATCATAAATTGAGATAAGAATTTCAAAAAGAAAGAAAGAGAGCACAACCCAAAACATCCAAATTCACATAGCCTATCTCATGATTTAGTCAGCCTAGTACTTGGTTCATCTAATCATCATGTTTTATATAGGTTGGATGTCATACATAGATCATGTGGTCCCACAATAATTGACTTTACTAGTTAAAAAATAATTAAGGGCATTTTTGCCATTTCAACCCCCTCGAAAAGTATTTATCTGAATTTTCAATGTGTGGAGACTGTTAAAGTGAGTAATGTGAGGGTGGACCATATGTGTAAGTCTGTAAACCATAAAATTAATTTATCCTTATCTTATTATTATAAATAAGAAAGGAAGAGGGAAAAACTCCAATACCTAAGCTCCCATTATCTTAGTATTAGAGCAAAGGTTTTTTAAACCCTAACCTATGCATGCATGACTTTTATGCTCTAGCTTAATGGGAAATATTAGAGTGATCAGTAGTGTAAATATGTACCGTAGTGTGTGATCCTGCAAACCACTATATTATTTCATCATTATTTTGTTATTATAAGTAAGAAATGAGAGAGGAGCGATGAGAACCCTAATTCCTTTTTTTTTTTTTTTTTTTTGTAAATTGAGAATTCCAAAAGAATTTTAGTACAAAAGTCCCTAATTTATGTCAAAGAGTTTCAAAGTTTTTCGCATACTTCATTTATTTTGGTAATAAAATATAGGACTTTTTAGTGCAAAATTAATTCCAAGAGCTGATTTTACCAAATAATGTCTCCACCTACTTAAATTTACCAAGCAGTGCTTTTTGGAAAATAAAAGAATTAAATTACTCTCTATACTTTTTTCTTTGAAAACTTATAAAGTTGAGAATTGTAGGCCATGTGGCATGTGTATGGCATCCGACTTGTCTAACACCCCCATAATGATGATCACTCCAACAAAAAATCTAATCAATCAAATTATACATGAATCTAAATGTTCTTGGCCATCGTATATTATTTTCTATGCTAGCTATAGCCCCCCTTTCAGTTGGATTAGCTAGAATTTTCATTTGTTTGATCTTCATGATGGGATTCATCTATTGGATGTCATACTTGTATAACTTAGGACCACATGATTCTTAGTAGTGTGGTCCATCTCATAAAAAAACTCTAGGTCTCTGCATGTATACTGACCCATGTGATGGGAGGCCTAATGCCTGTTGTGAGGCATAAGTGCTTTTGAAATTGTTGTGATAGATGTTTTGTATTTTGCAGAATACTTAGTTTTCTCTGTTGCATCAGTTCATTTCTTATATAAATCATCCACTAAACGAGCCTCACCATGTTGGGTTTAGGCATATAATTTCAGCCTGATATAAAACCTAGTTGGGTCACACAATCAATGGAGGACATTGAGGAGAGTGATGCCCACCATAGAAACCTGCAGACAAAATGAGGGGTCCACCTTGTTGTTCATATGCCATCTGACCTCATCATCATCTAGTGTGTCCCACCTGGATGAGGGGAGACACCAAAACTCAGACCATCCTAAAAGAGGGGTTGAACCAATAGTCGTGTTTTGTTCTTTATGTGATTATGCATTGCTCCCTTACATGGACTGCCATGTAGGTGCAGGGCCAGGGTCCGATGCCTTTTTAACTGGACTGTTGCATCCATTAACCTGAGGTAGATGACCCCACTTGACCCAAATCCGAAACACTTTAATAATATATGTTGGGGGAAATTTTGACAAGTCCATAGGTTGGATTATGGAATCGACCAACTCTACTTAATCAGCACAGGCCCAGTGAAACCCAAGTCTAATAAGGCGTTTATATCTAGAAATAGGTCGGCCTTCAAGGAGGTCAAGGCAACTATAAGGACACTTAAAGAACACGATAACGAGCCCAATCGGATAAACCGTGTTCCGACCTAATAGGTCAATTATAGATCGGCCATAGTTCGACCATTGGTTGGATATAGGTCGATCTTAGATCTACCCAAGATCAATCATTATCCAACAATAGATCGGTCATAGCTCGTCCATTGGATGGTCATAGATCGGACAATGTTTGGTTACAGGTCAAGCAACGTCCTATAATAAGGTCAAGGACTATTAGCGCCCAACTAAAGGTAAATACGGATCCTCTGACTCAATTATTGGTTGAAGATGGTGAATGCTGATCTGTCAAGAAAGTCGAAGTCGCTCACTCTCGAGCCTTTAACCGTCTATGAATCCGGTAATTTTGTAAAAATCCCAGATTCGGATGAATCTCTAAGATATCGGGACAAGTCTTCATACAATGGGACCCTCTTCCCTATATATATATATATATATATATATATATATATAGAGAGAGAGAGAGAGAGAGAGAGAGAGAGAGAGAGAGAGAGAGAGAGAGAGAGAGAGAGAGAGAGAGATCCCCAACTATCAAAGGTACGCACATTTTAACCCTAATATTCAACTAGTGTCTCTTTTATGGAAATCCTATCCTATAATTAAATAAATTAATTTTTAAAAAAAAAAGAGACTCCATTCCTGACTTAGGCATCAAAGAGTCCCCTATACTAGTTAAGGTTTTTTTTTGTTTCTCTTTTACAAGTGTGCAAGTATAAGAGGGTCAACCTTGAATGGTTTGTCGAAAAACTGAATCAACAATATAAAATACTATAAACACGTGGTATGATGTATTTTTATATATGCACGGTTTAGGTGTTACCCAGGTAACAGTTTAGAGGTGTTACCCTTACCGTAGATCTCATTTTGATGATATGTTGTATATCCACTCTGTCCATTCATTTTTCCAATCCATTTTTGGGCGCGGACCCAAAAATTAAGCATATCCAAATCTCAGGTGGACCACACCACTATAAACAGTAATGATTGAACCCTCACCATTAAAAACTTCCCAAGGCCCGTTGTAAGCAGATATGTCATGTTTATTTGTCATCCAAACCGTTGAAAATGTCAACCAGAACTTAAGGAAGGAAAAATACAGAGATTAGCTTCATCCAAAACTTTTTTGGCCTAAACGAAGCTTTTAATGGTCCAATCACTACATTTTCCAGTGGTGTGGCCACCCGAGGTTTAGATCTTCATAAATTTTGGGTTAACGTCTTTAAATGAGATGAAAAAGCAGATGGACAGCGTTGATATGAAAATATTCATCAAGATGGGCCCCACATGGTAATGGTGACACCCACTAGGTAGTTACCCGGGTAACAGCTCATCCACTCCCTGTTTATACATACGTACACATGTATGTATATATGCATGTTTGTGGAGCACGGGGTGTGTTTACATACCTTTAGCCACATATTTCAGGGTTGGGTCAGTTGTGTTGAGTCCAAACCGATTAAGTGAACTCGGTTGGGCGACTTGGTAACAGGTCCTGAGACAGGTTCGGGCCGAAATTCTTAGCCAGTTTAGTAAATGAGCCAAGTTCAAGTAAGCATTGACCCAACAAGAACCGAACCAATTGCCACAATGGTATGGGTAGCCCGCTGGATATGGCTATCTGCTGGGAATAGACCTACTAGCATGTAGAGCTGATCACGAACTGAGCTAGTTTGGTTAACTTGCTCAGTTCGGCTTAGATAAGCCCGGCTCAGCTCAACTCAAAGTTAAACTGATTGGTTCAAAGCAAGCTGAGCTGAATTTTTGAGCTTGAAAGGATTTTGAGCTGAGCTCGAGCTAGCCTGAGTTCAACTCAATTCAGCCTGAACTTGACCTTTTTTTAAAAATTAAATAAAAAACGCACACAAACACACGCGCACACTCACATTAGTGGAATTTCACCACCTATGGATACTCAAACCCTTGACCGGGTGTTGAAACTCCTGAGAGTCTACCACCCGAGCAAGAGTAAGACTCCTGAGAGTCTACCACCCGAGCTTGACTTGATTTGATTCAGCTTGGGTTATAACTTAATTATATAATACTATATTTATATATTTATATAACTTAATTAATATATTATATTATATATTATATATAATATAATTCACTATATAAAATTAGAAAGAAAATGCTTGACTTAAAAATTTGAACTTGAACTCAACTCTAAAGCTCAAGCTCATATTTGGCTTGAACTTGACTTAAGTCGACACAAGTTGCTGACCGAAGTAAGCGGATCAATCAAGCTCGAAGGCCGAGCTGAGCCAAACTCGAGCTGGGATTAGCTGCTGGCCGAACCAAGCCGAGCTGTGCCAAACTCGACTCGGTTCAGCTAGGGTACAGATAGAATGGACCGTGGGCTGGGATATTAGGCCTGGTGTGCTGATGCCCATGCAATCTTGGGCCAAACTCGGGTCAAGCATTTGGATCGGGCCATGCCTAACCCGGTCCAGCCCAAACCTGGCCTAAGCGTGCAGCTGAAAGTAAGAAAATTGGTATTTAGATGTCACCCAAACATGGCCACAGTTTGAAATGTGTAAAATTTCGCTGCCGTGGGAATCAAGCAAATAACCAAATCACTCCAATATCAGTAAATAAGTTTGGCAGCCGTACACTTACCTTTACCCTCAGAATATGTATCAATCAAGCAATTGTATGGTACAACTTGCAATGCAAAAGGTGGCCCACTACAAATTTCACCATCATTGTCATTGTCATCAAAACCTTTGTCCCAGCTATTTGAGATGGGCCCCACAGTAATTGGAAACAAGTTCAATAATCCTCGGCCCACTGGCACAGAGCCTCCCCTTCTGTAACCGTTGTTAGAAACTGCTTTTTGTAACCGTTGTTTCTAATTCATATTGTATGAACGTTGAGATCTTCTAAAGTTAGATAATTTCCGTACGTACCATCTACCATCTGAACTTCTAGATGAACGGTCTGGATCATCACCTTGCTGTCAAAACTCTAAAGAAACAGGCACCATCCAATGACCATATCTTTCAGTATACTTACATGATGCCGTCGGTTTTTGATGTCCCCAGAACCTAAAATAGCTAAGACAAAAATCCTCCAACAAGACCATCGCAGCAGGCCGTTGATGAACGGTCCTGATCACCGACTGTGGACCCATGCAAATTTCTGATCGGCCCCTGTCGAATTTAGGCCCGCCTTTGGTTAATTTGATCTCTTTGGAGAGCCACCATCGAAATCAACGTCTGAGAATGACGATGAGGCAGCAATGGTCCCACGGCCGGATACAAAACTGGCAGAACGCAGCAGGGTCCGGGTAGCCCGCCACCCGACCTTGCAAGGCAGTTTGATGCAGCACCAAAGGATGGATAACGGGCAGCAAACGCACAGCATACATACACCGCACATGCACTCGACTGTACCGTTGCAGCATTCAGCGCCCTGCCTGTTGTGGGATGATGATGGGCCCTTTGTTTCCATCTACACCGATCACTGCCGTTCTTCTCTTCACCTTCAGTACTTCATGTTCGGATGTGGTGGACACGACTAATTTTCTGTAGATAGGACATGTATGAGGCTCCCGTATGCATACATAGCATGTATCTCCAATCCAAACCGTCCAAATCGCAAATCCCACTGTAGATGGATTACAAACAGATAATTACTATTAAAGAAGTACGTAAGTTGGCTATTGATGATCATCTAATGGACGATTAAAAAAAGTAAGTTGTAAACCGTCTAAATTTAATAAGCGAAATGTTTATTAATAAAACGTATGGATTGTCTAATCGATATTATTTTTAGTATATGACTAATCTACAGCGGGTCCCACTATTTGGGCGGTCTGGATTCTTGTAAATGACACGTGCACATAACGGACACAATATGTAGCCTCACTAAAAATTAAAAGCAGATCTCTACACGCACCCGCATCATATCACTACGTCAGGTGGGACCCATTGTTGCACACGAACCCGGCTGGTGAACTCATCAGGTGGACCACATGTGTAGGAAAACATTGGACGGTTTAGAAAATTTTCTAGTGGTCAGTATTCGATGCGTAAAGTGGCCCACCTCATGAATTGATCCACCTGGTTCTTGGGCCAGATAATCTATACACTCGAATCCACTTGATGAATGGCTTGGATTTTCTGCACACTTGCTAATGTGGCACGTGAACCGCGTGTAGAAGATGCGTGTAGCTTTCCAAACTCATTAAAAAAAAAAAAAACCCAATTGCTAAGGTGGCACGTGCACCGGCCGGGTTTGGGCCGGGCAAAGGTCCGTCCAAAGCTCACCGTCTATTTTTCAACGTAGGCCCGAGTCCGGCCGGGCCCGTGATGGGCAAAAATCGTCCAGCCCGAGCTCGAGTCCTTATCTGAGAGAGAGAGAGAGAGACGGACCTGTTTTAGGCTTCCTGCTGGTCCGGTTGTTTGGTATTTATAAGGTGAGAAACACGTCATATTCGGGGTGAATCCTGGCAGTTTGGTTGGAGGTGATAATTGAAAAAAGTTAGGAAGAGATGAGGAAGAGATCAGAGCTTGAAAGATGAGAGAAAAAGAAATAGGGAGAGGGGTGGGATGGAGGTTGGAAGATGAGGAGGTTGAGGGTTGGAGTAAAGCAGTCTTCGGCTTGGGTGGGGCCACCATGACTATCCTTAATTCAGAACCACACGATTAGAAACAGCGTATGGTAAAAAGCTTAATCTCCTGTGCTATTTTTCTTGATGAGGCCTGAAAAAATCATGTATGGGGATGAGTACAAGGCCTAAAATTTGGTGTAGCATTTAATGGTCGGAGTGGATTTATTATAATCATAACAATGGGCGTTACAGAAATAAAGGGGGACATCAGTATCTTTCGCCCCGTTATTTTCTTTGATTCGACCCACATCAATCTAAGTTCATCATTAATTTTTGGCCCAGGCCTAAAGTATGGTTACACATCAAATGCTTAGAGTTGATGTCACATACACATCCAGGGGCGGCTCTAAGGGGTAGGCAGGTGAGGCAATCGCCTAAGGCCCCCTAATTATGTAGGCCCCGGATTATAGGAATAGGCTTTTAATACTCTGATAGCGTTTGGTAATCTATACACATGCATTGAGAAACTGCAACCTTTGAACATTTTTAAATTAAATTAAACAGATATAAAAGTGGGTCCCAATTTAGATGGTTCATGAAAAACAAAAACAAAAACACACAATGGCTGGATCTCCTAACTAGTTGATTCTTGTACGCTAAATAAATTATTTGAATTCAACATACAAATTCCCACTAATTGGAAGATAGAATAGTTAAATCAATGGATTTTTTGTAATTTAGCCTATCTAGAATGGATCACCTAATTTAGACGGTTTGGATGGAGTCAAAATATATTATATTAATGATCTATGAGTGACTATTTATTAACTATAACACTGCTAGAGTACTATACAATTCTAAATTCATTATTCTCACAATAGACGCGGATTGCGGGCAGGCCACTTTAGGGATTCCTGTAGCCCTGAGCTCTGTGGGGTCCACATTATTATATGTGTTATATCTATTCCGTTGATCCATTTCTTCATCCCATTTTAGAATATTAGAAAAAACATGAAGCAGAACCAAAGCTCAAGTGGACCACAACGCAGAAGAAAAGTGGATATTGAATGCTCACCATTAAAAACTTTTCTACAGGCGGTAGAAATTTTGGATAAGCTGATATTTATGTTTTCCTTTCATCCATCTAGGATTCACCTTATGAATGGTTTAGCAATTTTGTCCATCGAAATTGATTTATTGGGTAAACTTGAATACGAAAGTTTAATTAGTAATTTTGCATCTAAAATGTCAAGAAGCAAATTTATGGTTTAATTTTAAATTTATTAATATATTTAAAAAAAAAAAAAACTAAAAAGTCAAAGGGCGGGGCTCCTAAGAATGTTGAGCCGCCCCTGTACGCATCACATCAAGCTCCATCAAAAGTCAAGGGCGGGGCTCCTAAAATTTCCTCTTTCATGCGTTACCTTGATTTCTCATGGGTGCATTTTAATGTATGTTTGAAATTTACTTTGATCGTTATGTGTAATCACACTTTAGGTTCGTGGCAAACCAAAATTATGTTGATGTGATTCATGTGGGTTGTTGGAAAATATATTTAAAAAATTGAAAATAAAATTATTTAAATATTTGCATAGGCTGAATCATGTCTTATGGTTTGGTGACGGTGGTTATAAAATTTACTGACTGTTGGTATTTAATTTGAGCATTTCATGTAGCACCACTACAGGCACAATGTGCAAGTGTGCGCGGAATACGTGAACCAAGCATCTCATCTTCTATTTCTCCAAGTAAGAACACTACCTACTCAACTACTTATAAACTACAAATTTACTCCCACTCTTTCCGATGTAGTATTAAAGAAACTAAAACTTCTCATTTGAAAATTTCAACACTGTCTTTGACAGGAAAACAAAAATGTTTTATTTCTATAATACCCGACGTAATAATTATATAAAATTCACTTCAATTATTAGATTCCAAACTAAAATTTATGCATAGTCCAAAATTCAAGTGGGCAACGCTAAGGGAAACAATTTGGAGGGTGAGCATCGAACCGTGCACTATTTTCAATTGTGTGATACCCGGAATCATAGATAAGGCTGATTTTTGGTCCCTTAATTTAACATTCGATTACCCACTTGGTGGTATGGGTGGATTTTACCTAAATGTTATAGTAGATTTTACATAAATGTTACCATTAATAATTCTTATCCATCCATACCCTAATGGTAAGGCCTTGCTTGTCGGACTTTGCTCGTGGGACTCGAGCCGGGGTTATTAGGTTGTTGTATATTGTGTAAGCCTAGGCAAAATAATAAGCCGGATAGAATTTTAAGCTCAAGCCAGGACCTTGGGCCTAATACTCCAATTGGTCTGAGGTGGGCTACGCCCAAAAGCCTGGCGGGCCAGTCTGGCCTATTAACAGCCCTATTAATTAGAATACATCCCAACTATATTCCAATAGGAAATATTGGGATTTTAGACTTTGGATCACGGTTCTTTTCAACTATCTAATGTTTATATTATATGATGGACCTAACTGTAAATTGTAAAAAATCTTTCATTGAAATATTTCAACCCTATGATTTTCAACCCATAAAAAAAAAAGCCACAGAATCAATTGTTCATAGGGTTAAAATATTCCAATCTAAGAGCTTTTATTTTTATCGTGTCTGCTCTCCATACGTTCTGCATCCCTTTGCCTTCCTACTCCATTGTTGCTACTCGCACAGTTCGATTAGAACACTCTCCAGCACGAGTGCGACGTGTCTCACGTGTGAGATTCGGACCATTTATCTTCTAGACCACGCTATGAATATGTTCTCATCCAAAAATTATGCTGATACTCTTATCAGGTGTGCCATACTTGAAAGAAGAAATGCTGTTAAGAAAATGACAAGCAACCCAATTTCAACGTACGAGTTTTAGCGAATTGATGAGTGGGCCACCCAGATTTTTTGGACGTGATACAAAATATGTGGTTCCCGCCGATGAATGGACCAGATCTTATACTCATGAGTTACATCAGGTGTACACAAACCGAGCTAGCTCGGTTAGCTCTCTCGACTCGACTCGAAAAAGCTCGATTTGACTCGGTTCGAAGCTGAGTTCGAGCCGAGTCGAGCTGAATTTTTGAGCTCGAAAATGAGTTCAAGCTGCCAGCTCGACTCGACTTAGATCAAACTTAGTTCGAATCGAACTCAAATCGAACCAATTCGGTGACTCGGTTACTTTGATATTGATGTTGCTCACCAAGTGTTTGATGAAATGACTCAGTAGAGTGTGGCTGGTGGCAAGCCAGGTATGCATATGAAACCAATACCCTTTTTTTTTCTTTGATTTTTATGTTGCTTAGAAGGTGTTTGATAAAATACTTGTAAAACTATTGTTGTTGTCTCAAATACAATGAGATTTTGAAGGTGCGGTCCAGGTATTTGTGAAAATACTGCACAGGCAAACTCGGCTCAATCTTGGCTCGAACTCGACTTGGACTGGCCCAAGCCGCTGACCGAACCAAGTCATGCTGGCTAGTCAGGCTCGAGTATCGAGCCGAGCCGAGTACAAGCTAAGGTCAACTAGTGGCCGAGCTAAGGCCAACTCGACTCAGTTCGACTTGATGTGCACCCTGGTTACTTGATTCTAACCCATTGGAGAAGTATAGACTTTGCTTTTCCCTTTGCCTTTTTTCCTAAAGGTTTGCTTGAATGCATCCTGATGTATTACAATATAGCATATTTCAGTGATCCAAACTGTTTATACGACGATTTTTACTTTTTATGATGAAAATTCAACAAATAAAATATCTCAATTGGCTTATTTCAACTTTTTGATAATTTGGCTCTATTTTATAAATATGAACTGCCATCATAAGATTTTATAATCAAAGGGTTGAAATATTTGATACGTGATTTTCTGGCAGGAATTTCCCATCCAAAGGGATTCCTATCAGATGAACGGTCTGGATCATTAAAAATCCCAAATCCTACTGATAGAGTCCCAACGTACACATTGGGGTGTACGTGTACCACTATCTTAAAGCATGGCATGTGAGTCCCAACGTACACATGGGGGTTTATCTGAGCAAACGACTTTTTCCCCAATCCGAAAGCATGGCATGAGATAGATGCCTCGCATTAGGGGGAAACGAATGGCTTTCAAGGGGCATATCACTAGAGGTGTACACGAACCGAGCTAGCTCAGTTAGCTAGCTCGACTCGACTCGAAAAAGCTCGATTCGACTCGGTTTGAAGCTGAGTTCGAGCCGAGTCGAGCTGATTTTTTGAGCTCAAACTCAGCTCGACTTGACTCGGATCAAACCTAGCTCGAATCGAACCAGTTCAGTGACTCAGTTACTTTGATATTGATGTTGCTCACCAAGTGTGTGATGAAATGACCCAATGAAGTGTGGCTGGTGGCAAGGAAGGTATATATATGAAACCAATACCCTTTTTTTTTTTCTTAATTTTTATGTTGCTTAGAAGGTGTTTGATAAAATATCTGTAAAATCATTGTTGTTGTCTTAAATACAGTGAGATTTTGAATGCACATTCCAGGTGTTTGTAAAAATGCTGCACAGACAAACTTGACTCGATCTTGGCTCGAACCGGCCCGAGCTGCTAACCGAACCGAGCCAAGCTGGCCAGTCAGGCTCGAGGACCAATTCAAGCCGAGTTCGAGTTGAGGTTAGCTAGTGGCCAAGCCGAGTTAAGCTGAGGCCAACTCGACTCGGTTTGACTCGATGTACACCCTTAGGCATATGGATCTAAGTTACTTTTGATAAACTACTCATGCCATGAGTAACTTATCTTGATTTCTACTTAATCAACAGGTACGTATATTTGGTAAATAACATACTTATCATGTAAAAAGAAAAAATTTATATTTGATTTCCTACATCATAAGTAATTATCATGAAAGTTTGCTTTGGTTCTCTCATATCCACTGTCTATCATGTGGAGCCAATCGTTCATTGTGTGGGTCCCACTTTTGATGTAGGTCATCCATCATGCACGACCTACCTTGGTTGTAGGCCATTCATCATTAGAGGCCGACCTTTAATGTGCACAGTTCATTAGGTATGGCCCACATTTTATGTTAGTCATCTATCATGTGGGGCCCATCTTCAATATCCACTGCCCATCATGTGGAGCCCCACCTTTAATGTGGACCGTCCATCATGTGGGCCCACCTCTAATGTGGGTCATCCATCATGCAGGACCCACCTTGGATATGGGCCACTCATCATTAGGCCGACCTTTGATATGGACTGTCGATCATGTGGGGCCTACCATTATTAATTTCCCATTATGTGGAGCCCACCTTTGATGTAAGTTGCCCATCATGTGAGTCTCACCTTCAATGTGGGTTGCCCATTATGTAGGGCTCACCTTGGATGTAGGCCATACATCATTAGGGGCGGACCTTTTATGTGGATTGTCCATCACGTAGTTAAATAGCTTAAAAGTGGCTGAATAGGCTATCGTTCTTCTCATATTTTAATTATATATGGTCAAGTCTAATGTATTTGCGTATCTTGTTGCTTTGCATCAAAGTTGTTCGATTGGAATCGAGTCGCACCGTCAGTTTTAACACGACCACACATATCACAATGACCGAATTTTGAAATCGAGAGGCTAAATAACTCCACATTGACTATTACGGATGAAAGTGGGTTGGCTATCCTGGGCTTGAGCATGTCCATTTCACTTCAGGCTAGACTCAATCTGATGCTAAAAACTTGCCGATATATGCTTGTGGCCCAGTATGTAATTAGATGGGCTTGGGTTTGAATAGGCATAAAGGCTCATTCAATACCTATTGATTTCTTAGCTATTTGGTTGGGCTGCACGTATTCGACCAATTTCAGTCTAGATATTGTTCGACACTTTTTCAGCCTGGATGTCTTTATCACATGTGGTGCGTGCTGACATGCTATAACTGACTATGCAGCTCGATTTCAAGCGAATAACTTGACCCCAAGCTCCAATATAAGTAGATACGATAACTGAGACTGTATATGACCGAGATCTGAATAGATTGGCCTCTTATTCAACCACTTACAAATTGTTTTATAAAGTGATCAGGCAATATTCAGAGGGTGGAGTTCTTCCTCTAAAAATAGGTTCTACTTTGCCTTTCGTATGAAAGGTCTTTTCTGATACTTAGCTGTTGTCAAATGAAAAGGAAATACTTATAGTCGAACCAAAAGAAAATACTTGTAGTCGGTCAAGGTGCAGCTGTAAAAATCCTTTCTAAATGAAGAAGTGCTTGTGTTGAGATAAAAGTCCAGTGTATGAGCGTATATTAAGATTATAGCTAATTGATTACAACAACTCCTAAGAAAGAACTAAATTATGATAAAGAAAAATAAATTGTGTGATAATTGAAAGATATTTTGATTAATTTATTTGGTTGATATGAGATGACTTGCTCTGTTGATTTCTCTTATTCTATTTATAGATTTCTTTGCTACTTAGATAATTTGTATACGTTTCTTTCTATTCTTCAACTGCTGTGGTAATTGAATCATTGCCACATCATTTATGGCCCAAATTTTATCAAGATCAATGTGAGCCTAAAGTTCATTATTTACTATAGATATTTGATATTCACCAAGTCATACTTTTTTGCTTACTTTTTTACAGTAAAATGGTGTCCAAATGATATTATTCAAAATCTATTTGAAATTTCATTAAATTAACTTTCCAACGAGTATAAGATCATCCAAGTTGATCATGTAATAAGGGAGTTATGGCCATTTTCGTCGGATAGGTACCCCACGGTTATTATCAACGATCCATAGTAATGTTGATAAACTTTGGGCCCAGTTTTGGGTAATCAAATGGTTTCTAAATGATATAATTCTAAATCTATTAGAAATTTCATCAAATTACCTTTTCAATAAGTACAAGATCATCCAAATCAGACATGTAATAAGAGAGTTATGATCGTTTTCGTCAGACCGGTAACCCATAGTGAATATTTATGATCACCGTGGAAATATCAGCGGTCCACGATGACTATTGACGATCTACACTGAATATTGGCGATCTATAATGAAAATATCGGTGATCCACGGTGAATATGGGTGATTCACAGTAAATGTTGATGATCTACCATACAACATTCATCCATTATAACATACTTCTATCTTAGCATTTTTCTATTACAAAAATGTATCAATTACAAAAGTTATTCATTCCAATGTTCATCACATTCATCCATTACAATATTATTCAATTACAAAATTCATACATTACAACATTTTTTTATTACAAAATTTATTAATTACAATATCATTCCATTATAAAAAGTCATCTATTATAATGTTTTTCTACACTCTATTTCCTTTCACAAACTTTCACAATTTATACCATTTTTTAAAAAAGAACTAATTAAAAACGACTATAAGGGAAACCAAGGAAGGGAGAAGGAAGAAGGAAGGAAGATTGAAAGGCAAAGCAGCTCCTAAAAAAAAAAAAAAAAAAACCAAAGAAGATAGAAAGAAACGGCCAAATGACCCTTGTACAAAAAGGCCCCACATATTAAACATATCTATATCTTATGTGGGGCCCACTATATATAGAAGTAAATCCATCAAATTCACATGTATGAAGTTTTAATTTCATGTTATCGGTCCAAATTTGAGAGCAAAACTTATTACAGTGGACCACATAGGAATAAAGTTCAAAATTAACGCACAACATTAGTATAATTATAAGTCATATATAAATTCAAACATAAAATTGAAAAGACCCTTTCGTGAGTTCATGATCATCCAATTAAAGTGAACAGATTAAATCCACCATCGGTAAGCAAATTTTAACTTTAGGTGTAGCCTGCATTTATTTTATATATAAAAAAAGCCTTTTCACCTCATTGATGTGAGAGCATGCTGTGCTAAGGACAATTATAGTATGGGGCCATTTTTGTCATCTGAAAAATAAAAAAGTTAATTAAGGAGAGGATTCCTTATTCTCAACTGTATAGAGCTCTTGATGCAACCAGTCACCTTATGGGGACCACGTAGACCGAAAACCCTGATCAGACGGGTAATCAGAAGATAAAATAAACTATCTGATGGACGCGGATTGGCATAGAAAATTGTTGTAGTTGAAAGCTGTGTGGGGCCTATGGTGACGCAGGTGACAAATCCATTCCCTATCTCAGTTCTCTGAGACCACATTAGGATTTAGGACATGAATTTTCTAAGACCACATTAGGACAGGTTTTTAAAAATCAGGAGTATACACAACTCATGTGAGCCATAGAATAGGAAACAACGAGGATTGAACACCCACCATTTTCAACTTTGTGGGGCTACATATGTTTTGTATGAGATGACATTTGTGCCTACACTTTATTTAAGTGGTAATAATCATATAAACGGTTTGGATGGCATAATCATCATGGTAAGCTCCAAGAAAGTTTCAACGGTGGATGTTTCCGTTCCCACTGTTTCGTTTGGTATGACCCACAAGAGTTTTGGATCTGCCTGATTCTTAGGTTCCTGTCCTATTGTCATCCTGTAAAACTGATGGACGGAGTGGATTTGCGACCGGCATCTCTCTGGGCAGGCGCACAGGCAATCGGCGTCGCGAGCTTTGTGGACGTGGGTGGGCCTGTAGCAAGAGGCCGATCAGATGGCCCCTCTTCTACTTTCTGACCAGACAACGTCCGTGTGTCTGACAAAAATAAAATAAAAAAACATAAAAAAGAAAACGAATGGCCTTATCGGTGAAATATGGTGGACCCCACACACTTGCAAGGAAAGAGAGGTCACGTGGAAGCCACGTGTCGACAGTAGCGAAGGTGCATCTGTTTCATTTGGATCGGTGGAGTACGAAATTAGTAATTCTAAACAGTTATTGTCGGCGGAAGGGCGGGACCGTAAATGCTCCACCGGATTCGGATTCGGATTCGGATTCGGATCCAGTGGTGATCACTCCAGTACCAGGTTGGTAGCTGTCGGTGCTGGAAAAGCTGTGGGCCTCACCATGATGTTTGTGTTTTATCCCAGCTATCCATACATTTAAGATCGTTATTTTAGGCATGAACCCAAAAATGAAGCAGGCCCAAATCTCAGGTGAGCCTCACCACAGGAAAACAGTGGTGATTGGACGCTGACCGACCGTTGAACAACTTTCTAAAGGCCCACCGTAATGTTTATTTGCCATCCAACATTTTGATTGGGTCACATAGATCTGAATGAAGGGAAACAAGGGGCGCGGATTCGATACTGACAAGGTCAGTAGCGATTTGGCTGCTGAAGTGATGTCACCAAGCTCTGTGGACCACACCATGATGCATGTGTTGTATCCATACTGTCCAACCATTTTTAGAGATGGTTTTATGGCATTGCAAAGAGAATGAGATAGATCTAAATTTCAAGTGGACCCACCACAGAAAACCCACGGAACCGTCACACACACTGTTAAAACATTTATAGGGCCCACTGTGATGTATTTTTAAGATCCATCCTATTCATAAGTTAACATAAGGATAGATTGAAATGAAAACAAAATTATCAGCTTCATCAGAAACTACTGTGGCCCCTAAGAAGTTTTGAACGGTGGATGTCACTGTCCCCACTATTTTCCATGGTGGGGTCCACTTGAACTTTAGATCTATTTCATTTTCTTTGTAATGCCATGAAACGATCTCTAAAAATGGTTGGACAGTATGGATACAACACATGCATCATGGCGGGTCATAGAGCTCGGTGGTGACGTTACTTCAATAGCGATTTGGCGACTGACTTTGTCAGGAGCCAATCCGCGACCGGAATCAAGAGTGAATGAAAAACATAAAAATCAGGTTGATTCAAGAGTTTTGCAGGCGTAAGAAGTTTCTAATGGGTGGGTGAGCCTTCAATCAACGCTTTTTCCTGTGGCATGGTCTATTTGAGAATTTGAATCTGCCTCAATCCATGAAATGATGGGTAAAAAAGGACGTACAGCATGGATAAAACATATACATTTTGGTGGGGTCCACAAAGCACTATCTGATGGGATTTATTTTTTTTCTCGTGCTAGACTGGTCGTGAGCCTCGCTCAATCGGTCGAGGGCTGGTGCACGACCAGTCGTAAAGTCGAGTCGTGGCACGACTCAAAGTCCAACGACTGTGGACTGTTTTTCTCCGGGGTGCTCGACCAGTCGAAGGAGGATCTCGACCGGTCGTGGGAAGACCGTGCCGTAGACTCGACGACCGGTCGAGGTTTCGCAGATTCGTTCCGCGATTTTGCGCGGATTTCGTGTCGCAAGTCCTTTCGCAACTGAGATGCGGAAATGAGTTTCTTAACACTTTAAATAGGAGGTACCTAGGACTTTCTAGGTATGACAAGAGGGTTTCCTAAAGCTTTACAAGGGATTTGTTAAAGGGTTTAGGACTATCAAAGGTGAGAGAGAGAGGAAGTTTATAGAAGGGAGATTGTGCTCGTGGAGGTTATCTACTGCGCAATCTATATCTCAGTGCTTCTATGTCCTCATAATCGGTGAGATCTCTCCGTTTTCTTTATTTCTCTTATTGTTTATCCACTCCTGCGTGAGTGAAGAAGGTTGTAACGTTCTACTTCATAGTGGATTGTTGATCTGGACGAGGTCCTGTGGTTTTTTACCTCTTTGAGGGTTTTCCACGTAAAAATCTCTTGTGTGGTGTGTGGTTAATGCTTTGATTTATTTCATTATATTATTATTCCATAATTCTGGTTTGTTCTGGAGGGCTAGATCTTAAGGTTTTGTGTAAGGCTCCCAACAAAGTGGTATCAGAGCTAAGTTCATTGAACGGGTAGGATCGGCTTTAAATTATGGAAGGTGGCTCATCAAGGATGATCAGCTTCAATGGTTTTAACTGAATCATATGAAAGGCTAAGATAGAGGACTTGCTTTATTGCAAGGACCTATATTCTCCAATTTTAGGCATATCAGCAAAATTCAAGGATATGTCTAATGATGATTGGAAGAAGATGAACCGAAAGGCAGTGGGGTTTATTAGACAATTGTTGGATGATTCTGTGTTCCACCATGTGTCTACAGAGACTTCAGCACTAGCCTATAGCTGAAATTAGAAGGGCTATATGAGAGGAAGATAGCTGGTAATAAAATTTTTCTGATAATGCGACTTGTGAATCTTAAGTTTAAGGATGGTGGTTCTGTGGATGAGCACATGAATGAGGTCAGCAATATAGTGAACCAACTCTCCTTTATGAAGATGGTCCTGGATGATGAATTGCAGGCTTTGCTATTGCTTAGTTCATTGCCTGACAGTTGAGAGACATTGATGGTGTCTATAAGTAACTCCGCTCCAGATGGAAAGATATCCATGGAACGGGTAACCAATCGTCTCTTCAATGAGGAGACATTCATGCTTATAGTGGCCCTTGTGACACAAGAACGGAGGAGAGGAAAGAACAGGAAGGGCGAGAAGGCCCGAGATAAATCAAGAGGTAAGTCGAGTAACAGAAAAGATGTTGAATGCTGGAATTGTGGCAAGAAGGGCCACTATAAGCATGAATGCCATAAGGCTAAAAACGACAAGAAAGGAAAAGGGAAGGAAGATGAATCAGATTCAACTGCGGTCACTTCAGATGGCGACGTTGTAGTTATTCTTTCTGCAAATCATGATGTATGTTTTACGGCTATGAGTCAGGACACCGACTGAGTGATAGACTCAGGAGCCTCTTTTCATGCGACTCCATGCAGGGACTTCTTCACAAGCTATAAGTCAGGTGATTATGGGACCGTGAAGATGAGAAATTTTGGCGTATCGAAGATCGTAGGGGTCGGTGATATTTGTGTGAAGAGCGATGTGGGCTGCACATTGGTTCTGAGGGATGTGAGGCATATCCCAGACCTTCGCCTCAACTTGATGTCGATGGGAAGGTTGGATAATGATCACTATGAAAGCCGGTTTGCTGGTGGACGATGGAAGCTCATCAAGGGTTCGTTGATCGTGGCTAGAGGAAAGAAGTGTTGCACCCTTTACAAGGCAAGTGTCGGTATGTACAAGGGTGGGTTGAACGCAACGGAGGATTCTGCTATTGACATGTGGCACAGGCGTCTAGGCCACATGAGTGAAAAAAGGCTTCAGGTACTAGCAAAGAAGCGGCTTCTTCCAGATGTGACAGGTACACCTCTCAAAACCCGTCTTGATTGTTTATCAGGGAAACAACATAGAGTTTCATTTATTAAATCTGTTTTTCATGTTAATAAAGTGCATGCATTAGATTTGGTTTATTCTGATGTTTGTGGTCCTATGAGGACAAAAACCTTGGGTGGTGCATTGTATTTTGTCACTTTTATATATGATGCATTTAGGAGGGTTTAAGTTTATGCTTTGAAATCCAAGGACGAGGTCTTTGATGTGTTTAAATTGTTTCATGCAATGGTCGAGAGAGAGACAGGTAGATCATTGAAGTGCATCCGCACTGACAATGGTGGTGAATACATTGTCGACTTTCATGAGTACTACAAATCCCTGGGTATACGAAATAAACAGACAGTTCCCAAGACCCCCCAGCATAATGGTGTAGCTGAGCGAATGAATTGCACCATTGTTAAGAGAATCAGATGCATGTTATCACATGCGAAGTTGCCCAAGACGTTCTGGGGAGAAGCAATCTACACGGCGGTGTATTTAATAAACATGTTTTCATCAGCCCCATTGAATGGAGAAGTGCTTGAGAATGTGTGGACTGGACATGATCCATCGTACAGTCATCTTAAGGCCCGTTTGGCCGGTTGGATTGGAAGGGATTAGATGGTAGTGGAAGGGATTGGATGGTAAATCCCAATGGCGGTTGCCCAAACGTTGATCGATCCAAATCCGATGGATCTTCGAGACAATCCACCTGACAACACCATCATTACCTTTGAATCCCATCATCCATCCTAATCCGTTCAAATTAGCTGCGACGTGTTTGGTTTGTGGGATTGGAAGGGATCGGAAGCTCCATCGAATCTCAGGATTGGCGGGTGTGCCAAACGGACCGGATGTATCAATCCAGGGATATAGCAATCCCATGGATCTCAAGACAATCCGCTGACAACACCATCATTACCTAGAAATCCATGCCATCCACTCTAATACCATTCACTCCCTTCCAATCCACCCGGCTAAACGGGCCCTTAGGGTGTTTGGATGTAGGGCATCCGTTCACGTACCAAAGGACGAGAGGTCCAAGCTTGATATGAAGATCGGGCAGTGTGTATTCTTAGGGTACAGTGATGAAAAGTTCGGTTACAGATTGTGGGATCTAACCGAGAGGAAGCTCGTTAGGAGCAGAGATGTGGTTTTTTTTTAAGATCAGTGTATAGAAGACATTAGTAAGCCAGAGAAGAACCATCCTAGTTCAGGTGAGCTAGAGGACATGGATCCAATTATTCCTCCCGTGGTGCCTGATGACGGGGGAGTACAACAAGGTGCAGAGGACGATGGAGTTCCTACAGAAGATGGACCGGGGGAGTAGTCCCCACTTGATCCACCTGTTAAGCCACAGGTGAGGAGGTCATCTAGGGACAGACGGCCGTCCAATAGGTACTCGCCACATGAGTACATTATGCTGACTGATGGGGGAAAGCTAGAAGATTATTCTGAGGCCCTAGCCGATGAGCATAAGGAGGAGTGGTTGAAAGCTATGCAAGAGGAGATGAAATCCTTACATAAGAACCACACCTATGATATGGTGAAACCGCCTAAGGGCAAGAAAGCTCTGAGCAACAAGTGGGTGTTCAGAAAGAAGATTGAGTAGAAGAATTCACAGATGAGGTTCAAGACCAGACTTGTGGTGAAAGGGTTCGGTCAAAGGAATAGAATAAACTTCGAGGAGATATTCTCACCAGTGGTGAAGATGACATCCATACGGGTGTTGCTTGGGTTGGCGGCTAGCATGGATCTGGAGATAGAGCAGTTAGATGTTAAAACTGTCTTCCTCCATGGTGTCCTGGAAGAAGAGAACTACGTACACCAACTAGAGGGGTTCGAAGTTAAGGGCAAAGAGCATATAGTATGTAGACTGAGGAAGAGCTTGTATGGGCTGAAACAAGCTCCATAACAATGGTACAAGAAGTTCGACTCGTTTATGTTGAAGCATGAGTATGATAAAATGGAGTTGGACCACTGTGTGTTCGCGCGTAAGTTCTCAGATGGTGATTTCTTAGTTCTGCTGTTATACGTTAATGACATGCTCATCATGGAAAAAGACATCGAGAAGATTGACAGGCTGAAACAAGAGTTGGGCAAGTCTTTTACGATGAAAGATTTGGGTCCGGCTAAACAGATTATAGGAATGGAGATAACCCGTGACAGAAGCAGCAGGAAGCTTTGGTTGTCACAAGAGCAGTATATTGAGAAAGTCCTATAGCGGTTCAATATGAATGCAGCGAAGCTGGTCAGTACTCCACTGGATGGTCACTTCAGATTGAGCGACAGACAGGGTTCCAAGACGAAAGCAGAGGTGGAAGAGATGCAAAAGATACCCTACGTGTCGACTGTAGGAAGTTTGATGTATGCTATGGTGTGTACACGCCCAGACATAGCATATGCGGTTGGTGTTGTCAGCTGGTATCTTACCAATTCTGACAAAGAGCATTGGACAGCGGTGAAATGGATACTGCAGCATCTAAGAGGCTCATCCTGGTTAAGCTTATGCTATGGCGAGGGTAAACCTATGTTAGAGGGCTACACAGATGCAAATATGACATGTGACATAGACTCCAAGAAGTCTACATCGGAGTTCATGTTCACGTTTGCAGGGGGAGAGGAGATAGAGCAAGTTACAGAAGGTCGTGGCATTGTCAACGAAAGAGGCCGAGTACATTGCAGTCACAGAGGCATGTAAAGAGATGCTTTGGATGAAGAGGTTCCTACATGAACTTAGCCTGAAGCAGAAGGAGCACGTGGTCGATTGCGATAGTCAGAGTGCTATATACTTGAGCAAGAATCTAAGTCAGCATTCCAAGTCAAAGCACATAGAGATTCGGAATCACTGGATCAGGGATACTTTGGAACAGAAGGTGTTACAACTTGAGAAGGTCCACACGTACTATAATGGGCCAGACATGATGAACAAGGCTTTGCTCAAGGGCAAGTTTGAGGTTTGTAGAAACCTGGCTGACTTGAAGAAGGTGGATCCCCCCTGGGACAAAAATTGGGAGATTTGATGAGATTTTTTTTGTCTTGTGCTCGACTTGTCGTGAGCCTCGCTTGACCGGTCGAGGGTTGGTGCACGACCAATCGTAGAGTCGAGTCGTGGCACGACTCAAAGTCCAGCGACTGTGGACTATTTTTCTTCAGGATGTTCGACCAATCGAAGGAGGATCTCGACCAGTCGTGGGTGGCACTCGACCGGTCGTAGACTCGGTACGACCAATCGAGGTTACACAGATTTGTTCCGCGATTTTGCACATATTTCGTGTCACAAGTCCTTTAGCAATTGGGATGCTGAAAGGAGTTTCCTAAAACTTTAAATATGAGGTACCTAGGGCTTTCTAGGTATGACAAGAGGGTTTTCTAAAGCTTTACAAGGGATTTGCTAAAGGGTTTAGGGCTATCAAAGGTGAGAGAGAGAAAATGAAAGAGAGGAAGCCTATAGAAGGGAGATTATGCTCGTAGAGTATATCTACTTCGCAATCTATATCTCAGTGCTTCTATGTCCTCGTAATCGATGAGATATTTCCGTTTTCTTTATTTATCTTATTGTTTATCCACTCATGCGTGAGTGAAGAAGGTTGTAACGTTCTACTTCATAGTGGATTGTTGATCTGGACGAGGTCCCGTAGTTTTTTACCTCTTTGAGGGTTTTTCACGTAAAAATCTCTTGTGTGGTGTGTGGTTGATGCTTTGATTTATTTTATTGCATTATTATTCCATAATTCTGGTTTGTTCTGGAGGGCTAGATCCTAAGATTTTGTACAAGGCCCCCAACACTATCCAGTGGCCAATCTATGCTAGTAGCGTCAGTCATGTGCAATCCGCATCCCCAATGTTTCACATAGGTGGGTCCGATCACAATGCCACGTAGACTTGACCTTTTCATTTTTTAAGGTCAGATTGGTGGGTGTTTTTTAACCATTAAAAATGAAAAATATCCATTGGTCCTCTTTTCGTTAGCACTTGTTTGTTCTCTGTCACATATGGTGTGGTGTGCTAGAATTGATATAATAGCTCAATTCAAATTGGTTAACTTTGACCCCCAAGCATAAAAATAAGCATATATGTATATGGCTATGCTACGAGGAGATTAGTAGCATCTTAACCAATTGCAGAATATTTGTAATGATCAGACAATATGAATTATGCATTGACTTTCATAATAATGGGCGCTTGCACCATTAGATATGACCTAGAGGGATTGAGTTGCAAAATTCACTTATTCAAATGTAGCCTTTGTTTGATAACTTTTTTTGTTGTTGTTGTTGTTGTTGTTAATGTTGGTGAAAGGCTTTGGAATCTATGTTGGATAGAAATTTGAATAGAGGGAATTCTCCCAATTCCACTTGATTTAGACTACCGGATGTATTATATCCACACCGTCCATCCATTTTTCAAGATCACATTAGATAATGAGCCAAAAATTGAGATAGATCCAAAGCTCAAGTGGACCTCACCATAGAAAGCAGTGGAGACCATGTTTCCCATCGTTGAAACCTTCCTAGGCCCATCATAATGTTTGTTTGTCATCCAAGATGTTCATGAGGTCACACAAACTTGGATGAAGGGAGAAAACAAATGTCAAATTGATCCAAAACATCTGTGGCCATACAAATGTTTCAATGGTGGTCATAGAATCCCCAATCTTTCCTCTCGTGTGGTCCACTTAACTCTTAGATCCAAATAAAATTTGTCTCTTATCCTAAAATGAGCTCTCAAAATGAATAGATGGAGTGAATTTCTCACAAACATAACAGTGAGCCCCACCTGGCATCCTTGCCCACCAACTTTTTTTAGGGATTTAATTTGCATCTGTCATCTCTACTGTAACCACCGACTCCTCCTCCAAGTAGGTTTCCAAACATGGTATCCCGATTCATTCAGGATATACATGGAGATTTCTTACATTCCAAAATCATTGAATTCCTCCACAATCCCTGACATCCTCTAATAATTACTTTAAAATCATATTATCCCACTTAATCCCACCTAATTCCATGAGCCAAATATGCTCTAAAATACTTTTAAAATACCGGTGTAATCAAATAAAAAGAAAAACTTACACTTAATCACTAAAAACAACTACAAGAAAGTTTCTTATAAAAGAACTACTTGTATTGAATAAGGACCAAGTCCAATGTATAAGCATAAAATTAGATTACAATTAAGAGATTCACACTATTATATTATCACTACTTATAGATATACTTAATTGGATTACAATGGAGAGATTACTACTATTAGATTATCATTACTTATAAGATGGATTGGACTAAGATAAAATGATAGATTTAATTCATTTGTTGGATTTGATAGTATTTTGCTTCGCTAATTTTTCTTTATATATATATATATATATATATTTATATATATATATATATATATATATATATATATATATTCTTTCAACGTTCCTCTCTCTCTCTCTCTCTCTCTCTCTCTCTCTCTCTCTCTCTTTCTCTCTCTTTATGATTACTACAACTTAGGTGTTATCATTTCAATCATTTTTTCTTTACAATTTTTATTTTTCATTAAAACTATAAAAATACAAAAAAAAAAAAAAAAATTTGATGAAGAAAAAAATCAGGAGAAGAAATTGTTAAAAATATGTTATTTGGTGCCCATTTGAATACCACCAAATAAGTTACTTTTTCCACTTACATTAGTTTTTTTTTTTTTGGGTTAGCTTGTTAGTACACACCCATGTGGGTACACACATTCCATGTTAGCCACCCCCGCTAGGGATCGATACCAGGACCTCAAGTGTTGAAACAAAGTATCTCCACTCAATCTGCCAGTTGAGTTAGGGTGTTTCTACTTACATTAGTTGATACGTAACTTATTTCAATTAAGTTTGGTTTATAATTAGTTGTAAGTAATTTTTTTTATTTAAAAGTACTTAATTACTTTAGTTTATTTTATTTTAAACTTTTCATATTATTCACCAAACTTACTTATTTTCTTAATAAGCATAAACTAAGATAAAATTGCTTATGGCATAAGCAACTTATCTTAAGCAACTTAAAGATCCAGGCATAACGAATGGATGGATGAGATCACACACGAGTCACACATTGACACACGGTGGTGTAAATGGGCGTGTGGCTTACGCAGGGATGAATGTGATGAGGTCGATCACTATCTTCCTTAAGAGAATAACTACTCCGAATCCACGAAGCTTCTCCGGACTCCTCACAGAAACTTCTCGAATCCACGAGGAAAGAAAGCAAAAAATAGAAATAAATTCTAATAAATTCTAAATTGATTTAATTGATGAAATCAACAAGTTCACAACCCTTTAAATAGGGATACCAAGCAATGAGAGAGAAATCAGAAGCAAACTACAACTAAAACTCCTAGAATTTGCAACTTACTATAAATAATAAACTTACTATTTATAGATGGTCGTGATGCCTACTAGTGCGCAAGGTTTTCGGCCAAAAATAGTAAGTGTCTTATTTGGCTTCACCAAACCGTTCTCCTAATTATTTTAAGTTCTTTTCACAGTGGATGCAACTCCTAAAGCCCGATGGATGAAGAGTTATAATCAAACTAAAATTACTAGTTTTAGTAAAAACGAAATTAAAACAAGGAACGAATGTCGATCCACAATTTCAATCCAAAACCTCATATATTTTACAACAGATAAAATCATATTTTTATACCAGATAACTCGTTCTAGAATGTGAGATACACCTGATCAAATGTCCGAAGGTTTGGATCACTTCTGTCCTCGACCAAGCCTTTTTTGGTCCATCTTGGCCATGAAACCGTCCACGACCTGCTCTACATCAGTGGCCCAAGTGTCTTGGATTAGGCTGTCCCTTCATCCCGGAAGTGCACACCTGCTGCATGGTTTGAATGGCATACAAACTCTCCGGTGAGCCCCATATAGCATTTGAAAAGTTTCCACGGTATGTCTCAATGCAAGTGGCGCGGCTCATTTGAGTTGTAGAACGGGCTGATTTTTGGCCACAAGGAATAGCATCGAGGTCCTCACCTGATGGACGGAGTAGATTTCAAGCATACAAGACAGTGGCCCCACGGATTAGGTACGCCTGGGTGGCCTGTGGGGGAGAATTCCTGTCTTCAATCAGACGCGTCTGATCATAACATTCAAGTCCAATATTTCGCGATAAAATGTCTTACTTTCAAAATCTTAGCCATCAATATCATTGGCTGTGAAAAGTTTTGATACTCTGGCACAGTACGATGACTTATACGCAGGCACTTAAAAACTACTTAGAAATTACATAAGTAGCATTTATTAAGTCTAATCAAACTGTCCAAAGTTACTCTTATCTGATTATCTTACCATCAGATTGGTGGACATTTATTAGATAGTTAAATATGAAAAAATATCCAATGGTTCTATTTCAACAAACAAGTGTCCATGAATCAAAGATTAATGTTATCCAAACAATCTAATTTTTGTAATTTAATTTTTTAACAGTGATTTTCACAATTTAGACGGTTTAGTTTCAGTTAACATAGGTCAAGTGTACTACTTCTGAGTGCCTGCGTATCAAGCGTCATGCCCTGCCCGACTATCAAATAATTCCGAGTTATTATATGATGCTCAGGCTGCGTACAACACTTTATACGCAGTCACTAAGAAGGGGCTATGTGGGGTCCTTATAGATATCCGTGACAAATCTACTCCGTCCATCTGATTTTCAAGACATCAATAATACAGGGTTCTAAAAATCAGGCAGATTCAAAACTCATGTAGTCCATACAGACTAAACAGGGGGGATTGAACGACTGTTGGTGAGGGAAGTTTTGTATAAGGATAATATTTATTCCTACGGTTTATCTGAGTGGTAATAATTCTATTAACGGTTTTGATAGCATATAAGCATCATGGTCAGCTCTAGAAAGGTTTCAACGGTAGACGTTGCTGTTCCCACTATTTTGTTGGTGTGGCCCACCTGAGTTTTGTATCTTCCTGATTTTTAGAATCTTGTCCTATCGTGGTCTTTCAAATAAGATGGACGGAGTGTATTTGGGACAGATATCTCTATGGACCCCACGCAGCTCCAGGCACATAGATATCTATATGACCGAGGTCACAGACTCACAGGCAATCACTCTCCACTCTGAAACTGTACACGTGGAATTATTAACAGCTACTGTCTTCAACAGTCCCAAGATAAGATTGGCAGAACAAACCCAATCTCTGATCCGGGGATTCTTGTTTGTGGAGATAGAACCGTTGGATTTTATCTTTTTTATTTTTGACCGTTCAATAAATATCCACAAATCCGATATTCAGATAATCAAATAAGCTTAATTGTTGGTTCATGATACACCTAAAAACTACTTAACAAATTCGTACGGTTTGATTTGACTATTTTTATGCCACCTATGCAATTTCTACGGAATATCTAAGTGCCTGTGTGTCATCCGCACTATTCAGAGTATTAAAGTTTTTATCTCCTTCACAGCGTAGTATCTATCATTCTACCTTCGTCACAAAACCAACCGCAACCACTTTCTGCTGTGGTTAAAACCACCTACATGCATTCCGCACAATAATTCCATCAGAGAATTGAGCAGAGACTCCATCCAGACACTCCTCCCTCAGTTGGGTTTCTTGCATTTCTCCTTAACGATCTCTTCCAACGGTCATATTCCATTTTGAAACCTCACCCATGGTTTTTCTCTCCCTCTTTTGTATGGTTTTTCTCTTCTTCATCTCCAACCCTCCTGCACTCTGCCTGAATCAGGAAGGGTTTGCTCTTCTCTCATTCAAGACATTAATCCAAGAAGACCCAGAAGCTTCCCTAAGCAATTGGGATTTTTCCGACGAGAATCCATGTTCATGGAATGGAATAACATGCAAGGATTTCAAGGTAATTTCTATCAGCATTCCCCAGAAAAGGCTATTGGGTTTTCTTCCTTCTGTTATTGGGTCTCTTTCTAACCTCAGACACATCAATCTGAGGAGTAACAAGCTCCATGGAAGCTTACCCGCCGAGCTTTTCGATGGCCAGAGCACCCAAAGCTTGGTGTTTTATGGGAATTCCTCAAATGGGTCTCTTCCTACTGGTGTTGGGAAGCTCAGTTACCTCCAAACATTAGATCTATCGGAGAATTTCTTCAACGGTTCAATACCCATTTCGATACTCCAATGCAGGAGGCTGAAGACCCTTGATCTTAGTCGCAACAACTTCACGGGTCCTCTGCCTGTTGGGTTTGGCACTAGTTTAATTGTGTTGGAAAAACTCGATCTTTCATATAATCAGTTGAATGGGTCTGTTCCAAGCGATTTCGGTAATCTGTCGAGTCTTCAAGGAACAGTCGATCTTTCACACAATCTATTCTCCGGCCCAATCCCAGCAGGCCTTGGGAACCTACCGGAGAAGGTCTATATCGATCTCACATACAACAATCTCAGTGGGCCCATACCGCAGAGTGGGGCATTGGTGAATAGAGGCCCCACAGCATTTCTTGGGAACCTGGGGTTATGCGGCCCTCCATTGAAGAACCCATGTTCGTCCGACAGGAATGCAGGTATTCCAACCACATTACCCTATATACCAAAGAATCAGCTGCCTGTGATATCAGATGATAATAGCAGAGGTGATAGTAGCAAGGGCAGAAGAAGCTTGAGTAGAGATGCAGTGATTGCAATTGTCATGAGCGACATCGTTGGGATCGGTCTCATTGCTTTGGTGTTCCTTTCATGTTACTGGAGAGCAGTTCGTCGTAACGGTAAGGACGACAGTGGTAATTCAGAGAAGGGGAAAACAGGGCAGAAGGCATGTTCTTGTTTTAGAAAAGACGCGTCGGAGGCCATATCAGAGAATGTTGAGCAGCTCGACCTTGTACCATTGGATTCGCATGTGGGTTTCGATTTGGATGAACTTCTGAAATCACCTGCTTTTGTTTTGGGCAAGAGCAGGATCGGGATCATGTATAAAGTTGTTCTTGATGATGGTCGCACCCTGGCGGTGAGGAGATTGGGGGAAGGAGGTTTGCAAAGGTTCAAAGAGTTCCGGGCGGAAGTAGAAACAATTGGGAAGGTCAGGCACCCGAATATCGTAACGCTTAGAGCTTATTACTGGTCTGCTGATGAGAAGCTGATAGTCTATGATTACATGACCAACGGCAACCTCGCTGCTGCAATTCATGGTAAGTAATTAAACTTTTTGTTTTGGACGCATGGTTTGGATTGGAAATTCGGTAATTGCTTTCACTATCGTTTGGCTCCTACAAATCGAACTCCTGAGAAATGGATTCCATTAGCGATGGGCTGAATGTGTTAAGGTCATGGGAAAGGGTGGGATTTCATTAGAGAGGGCTGATAGAGTATGGTGAATTAATCCCTTTATCTCATAGCCCGGGCCCCACAACCCATGGGTTAGGACCTCGGCCAAACCCCCTCATGGGCCCACTTCACATGAGCCATTTGCTTCACATGGATGGGGCCCGTCTCACATGAGCCACCCACCCCGAGTATGCCCCTCATCCCACAGGCCACACCACTTGAGCCCCGTGTGAAAATGCCAATGCATTAATTTCTGATCTATCGTGCCATGTTTGCACATATGCGTCATGTACTTGAACTTTATTGCACACCCGTGTGCACTTAGCACAGCTCTATGATTCCAGTTTGTAAAGGATGAAAGGTCCCTATCAACTATCTTCCAGTGTCCAAACACAAAAACTTGATTCTTGAGAATAGCTTTCCTAGCACCTAGAGAATAGGTTTCCTAGCACCCAAATACCATAGACAAAATCACTTTTACTAGAAATTTGTTTCCTAGAAACACATTCACAACCACTTTTAAGATTCCAGGGAGCCAAACAACCCCTAAAGGATGGTAAATGGCCAAAGTGTGGTAGCCACCCTCCATTCATAACAGGGGATTTCCCCCCAAATTGCAATTACTTCTGTTGAAAGTTAGACTTGAAAAGCATGGAATTACAATTAGCAACATGATTGCCATGAACTAAAATGATGCCTGCCTGCCCGACTTTGGTCATTTCCCATGATTGAAATTCAGGAAAGTTCAGCTGAGCATAGAAACACACTCTATAACGCTAATTGCTCCATAGAAAGGATGATCTGAAGGTGGGGTTTAACTGAAAGTGATTTTTTGTTCGAATTAATCTTTCTTCATTGATCTAGAGAATATCACAATGTTTTTATATTATGTTTGGATGCTTAATTTAAATGAATTGCGTTTGTTTATTGTTCATTAAATTGTTATAGAGGATATGACCAAAGTGGGGGGGTGACACCTCCTTAATTCGTAATGATAATCAAACCACAAATTGCAGTTCTTTGTATTTCAAGTTGCACTGGTAACACGATTACTTGCAACTCGGGGACTAGTTCCTCATTATGAATGGAGAGGGGCTAGTGCTACTTTCCACTTTTTCCTATTTATCGAATTGAATTTTTGCAAATCAGTTCTATTGAACATCCAAACACAGCCTCATACTTTTTTTCAGTGAAACATGAATATAATACCATGTCTGAAATGAAAGCTTGATATTTATTTGATTTTCTAGCCATCTTCCATCTGAGTTTCTTTGCTTTCATCCTTTCTTAGTTTTATTTTTTTGTTGGGTGTCTGATTTCAGGAAAGGCTGGGATGGCGTCCTTTTCACCCATGCCGTGGCTTGTCCGACTGGAAATCATGAAAGGAATTGCAAAGGGATTGGCTTATTTGCATGAATTCAGCCCGAAGAAATATGTTCATGGAGATCTGAAATCCACTAACATACTCCTGGGACCAAACATGGAACCACACATATCTGATTTTGGACTGGGCCAGCTTGCGAAGATAGCTGGAGAATCTCCAGCTCCTCAATCCAATCGGATTTCTGCTGAGACATGGCCTACTCAACCATTGGAAGTCTCCGTGAAATCACCCACGAAGCTCGAACATTGTTATCAAGCCCCTGAAGCACCGAAACTTCTAAAACCATCACAGAAATGGGACGTGTATTCATTCGGGGTGATTTTACTTGAACTAATATCTGGACGATCGCCAATGGTTGTTTTGGGCACTCCAGATATGGATTTAGTAACATGGGTTCGAACCCATATCGAGGAAAAGAAGCCGCTTTCGGAAGTTTTAGACCCTTGTTTGACTCAGGAACCGGATAGTGAAGAAGAGATGGTTTCTGTGATGAAAATCGCTCTTTCTTGTGTTCATGCCAATGCAGAAAGAAGACCGTCGATGCGGCAAGTTTCAGATGCTCTGGACGGGTTAAGCACCAATAGCCAAGAAAGACCCACGGAATGATCGAGCTTGAAGTTTGAGATCAACAGCCTAACCGCTGCCTTTTCGACGATTGGCGGCCTAATCTCAGCATAATCCATGCTTTTAAACCTGTGAAAGAGCTTCCACAATGTTGTAAGTAATGCAAACTTCTTACAAGCATCAGTCAGCTTTGCTAAGCCCACACACACTTTCATGATAGTTCCTAGTGGTGTATTAGGTGGACCCCACTGCATGGATGACCTGTACTGAAAATGAGGCTGATCAACTCATGTATGATGATTGATAACAATGGGCAGTTCATATAAAAATTTTCAGTGGCCCACATTCAATCCACACAGTTGGCCACAACTCAACGTTTGATATTTTGGCCAGATCATCAACAGGTGGGGCAAACCCGAGTATGATTAGAGGTTTGTGTGGGCTTAATGAAACTATTGCATTAATAGAGCTAATTGTTTCTGTGGTGTTAAGTGAAGCATGTGTTCTCTAGCTTAGCTTGTTTTTCTGTTGTGGTAGACATTAGAGATAAAGCTCTTCAGTGCAAGCTGTTTGTCTGTGTTCTTCTTATCTTGAGCTTTTAGATTGTGTGGGAATTGTAGTGGCCAAAGTAATCAATGGATATGATTAGTCTATTCTACTGTTTGATAGCTTGTTGAATTTTGAAAAAAAAAAGAAGAAGATGTTTGTTCACATGCGGAATAAAATGCCAAAATGGCCAGTGTATTGGACATCTGAACTGGCCACACATCACATGGACAGTTTAGTGAATTGGCCAATTGTCCACATTCATCATAGGCATGTGACTTGCCTGATTAGTGGATGGCCATCTTCATGGTGGGGGCCACCTTATGCACTGCTCAAATGTCCCGCATGCTTTCCAAGTTACACGTGCAATAGAGCTGTGTTGAGGTCGCAAATGTCATGGGTGGATTTCTGTGTCCACACGCAGATTGCGATGACTAAAAGACTGAAAAGAAGATAGAAAAAAAGATAAAGAAAAAGAAAGAAGGGAGTTTATATTGAACAGGATTGGGTTCTACCAATTCTGAGTCGACTCGGACAAGTCTTAAAACCAGGGAAGACAATCCATGTCCACTGTTTCTTGGCAACTCGTGTGCAGGTACATAGCTTTAATACTGAGATAGTGGCCGGATAGTCATGTAGGAAATTTTAACGGGTGTGCATGGAACAACCATTTTAGACTTACCTACTTAGACTAACTCAGTCAGTCGTGAGTTGAGTCGTGAGTCAAGCCATGTTGCCATGTTTTCAATGTTGACTCACAGGACGTGCTATAGATGCATCCTTAGCATGGCTTGACTAAAAAAAGTTCAAACGAAAGCGGAAGTAGTCCATCAGAATCAGACCCAATTCTACGTAGGGCATGATGTGACTTGGTTTCGGGCTTGTGTGGTTTGAAGAAATTCATTCCAAATAGGAGTGTGAACCGTAAATCAGTCGTAATTTCTAATTTGGGTATCCTCACAAAATGCACGGCCTATCCATCCTTTGTGTAACAATGCTTTTAGGCCAAGCGACCTGCGAGAAAATGCACCCCTCTGGTTCAACATTGTAATTTTAGGAAAATTTACTTTACTAAAATTACTTTAAAAAAATTATGTTTTCTTTGTATCCGTTCGTTATTACGGTTTTAGGATTTATGTCTTTTTAGAAATTACTTGTAATAATGTCGGAAATGTTCCAGTAATGCTTATTTCGACATTTCATCTTTTGGCAAATTAAGCGTGTGAGAGAGATTTTAACTATTTTAGGTAATTTTAAATTAAGGCTTGTGTTTGTTTTTTTTTTTTTTTTTTAAATGGAAAATAAAAAATTAGTGGTGTTATTTGGAAATCATCCCAACATTATTCGATAAAAATTACCCGAGTTCTCTCATAATTCTTCTAGACCTAAAAACTACCCTTGTGGATTCAAGGCCTTGATCACTTTAGAAAGACGGTGGTAATCTTGTTCATCGATGTTTCGTGCTCTTCCTTGCCTCAGGTGCCAAACTGACTCGGGACTCAAGTGAGTCCGCGTCAACTTGGACGAGTCTGCATTCGACTCAAACGGGCTCTCAATCGGGGTATGCATGCTGTGCAGGTGTGGTCCATCGGCGTGCATGTGGCCGGGGGAGCACAGTTCGTGTGCAAACCACCACACACAAGTCATACGTCGTCCTGTTGAGTCATCCATGTGAGATGTCCCCATAGACAATCTTTTATAGATTTTGTTTCTTTGCATTTCCATGTGAAGACAGTTTTCTCTCATGTATGGAAGCAGCCTTCCCTTTCTTGGGTATTTATTGCATCCTGTCACTTCTTCTTGTTTTTTAGTCAAGGGTTCTCTAGGCCCACAAAACTGTGGATACCAGCTCATCCACATGTGTCTGCATGTTTGCAAAATCCAAGCCGTCCATTGGGCGGATATGCCCTGTTCTGACAATCAGGCAGTTGCAATCACCAGCTGCAGACTATTAGCCCACTGTTTTCTAAGCCATCCTCCATTGGCCCACCCCACCAGCTTGATTTCTGGGTAAGGTTGTATCAACATCGTGGGTCCACTAGATGATTTTGGTACGTGTGGGTAAGCTGGGACCCACGTACCTGTGGTTATTATATCTGAATATCATCGTCGTCATTCGTCATCCTAGCCTTGTCCAGCTAATTTGGCTTAGCTAAATCAGAATAAGACATCTTGCATTCTGTACATGCAGGGCTATCTTTAAGAGATTTGTGTCAAACAACCATGTACTCCAAAAGCTTAGTTAGTGTGTATCAATGTATATTGAGGGATTTTATCACTTCAACAATTTCCCGCACATGCGGGGTGAGAACTCCGCACGGGAACATACTGAGGAGGGTGGAGGGTGGAGGGTGGAGGGACACTCACACCACAAATAGGCCGGGATTAATTTCCCTGTCCCTGGGCTGGACCTGATTTTCCTGACCCTGTTGCTCTCGAAATTCAAACATAGGACCTTCCCCTCTGATACCATGTCAAACAATCATTTATTCCAAAAGCTTAAGCTGTCAGAGTGTGGTATATCAATGTTTATCAAGGGACTTTATCACTTCAACAATCTAACAATCTGCACCACCCATTATATGTAATCTCCCCTTAAGGCTCAATATAAATCACAATTTCACTGGAATGAAGGTGATTTGTTAGCTTGTAAATGGAAAGACTTGTTTGGAAACTTATATTTAAAATACAGTAGAATGTAAATCATAATTACATAAGAATTAAGGTGATTTTAAATTCTTAGTTGTATTTGTCAATTTGTAATTGAAATGCATTAGAATCCAAAAATTATATAAGCCCATCAAAATACATACTTTGATAAAAAATAATAAAATTATAAACCTTATATAAGCCATAAATGTAAACATCATGGATTCACAAACTAGCAACTCATTAACATCTTTTATTCATATTATGAACTTTAGATAGGCTACAAAAGTTTTGAATCAAGCCAATAATTATATTTTCCCCTCATCCATGTCTATGTGATCTTATGAACAGGTTTGAATGACAAATAAACATCAATGTGGGCCCTAGGAAGGTTTCAACGGTGGAAAACATTATTTCCACTGTTTCCTGTGGTGTGGTCCACTTGAGCTTTAGAATTTTGGCTTCAACCTTTAAAATGAGTTGGAAAAACAGATGAACGGTGTGGATAACCCACATACACTCACAATGAGCCCAACAGAGTTTACTCAATACGATTTTATGATAGTGTACGCAGTCCGAGTTCAAAAAGGTGATATTTCAAAACACAGACGTGTGTATTTCAAATTCCATCAATTCCATTTTTTATATCTCCAAAATCTGACTTGTTGCGAGGAATCCATTCACCACGAATACATCCAAAACGAAGCTGCCGAACGACCTGTTAGGAAATATTGGTAATTGACTGTTAGTCCGAATGACTACGGTTTGGAATATAAAACTTTGATACTCTGGCACGGTGCGATGGACAATACGCATACATGGCATGAAAGTTAGTCAAATCAGACTGTCCAAATTATGGCTTGGTATAAATGTATCGTGAAAAAATAAAGAGACTCATTTAATCTTCTGACTATCAGTTCGGTAAACAATTATTAGTTGGTTAAAAATGAAAAACATCCAACGGTTCTATTTTAACAAACTAGTGTCAGTGAAACAGAGATTATTATTGTTAAACCAACTTGATGCTGAGAGTATAACTTATATGCATTAAGTTCCATAATTTAGTTCGTTTAATTTGAGTTAATGTGTGTACGTGTCTGATTTCTTAGGGCCTGCGTATCAAGGGTCATACGCAGCTCGAGTATCAAATACCTCCCTCAAAACGGGAATGCAACGGGCAAAAGTCAATGCAGTTGGTGCCTGGGTTTGCAGAGATGGTACAATAGCTTGTCGAATCATCCAAAAGGGCACGTTGGTGCTCTGCAGCCTTTTAACCTTTTCCATCTGTGAAATGGAAAGAACTTTGATGCTCTGCCAGACTGAAGGATGATACACAGCACTTAAAATGTCCAAATCATGGGTCCCGGTTGCCATTTGTTGGATGGTAGCAGGGGCGGCTCAAAGGGGTAGGCAGGTGAGGCAATCGCCTAAGGCCCCTAATTATGAAGGCTCAATATTATAGCAAAATTAAAATTTCTTAATTATGAAGGTCCTATATTATAGCAAAAGCTTAAATTTTTTGAAATAAAATTTATTGAAAGGCTTACCAAATAGGAATATCTAAAAATTAGTTTACGAATTTGAAATTGAAAATAAAAAACAAATCCTAGAAACTACCATTATCAATAATAACAATCTAACTCTATCGTCCCTTTTCAAAATAATAGCATCATTCCCAATAAATTATTCTCCCAAAACCTAGGACCACAACTACATACTTTATTGCTAATTAAGTTCTCAAAAAATTAAATTCCAACATCAATTTTCTAAATTAAATTCTAACTTCATTTTGCATGGAAAAAGGCAGGATGCAAAGTTATAGTTTAATTTTGAATTACTTATTATTATTATTTTTTAAAACTAAAAAGCCTCATTTTTATGACTTGCCTTGGCCCCCAAAAATGTTGAGCCGCCCCTGGATGGTAGACAATGAAAATTATTCAACGGTTCTATTTCAACAAACGTTTCTTGATAAGGGTATGGATTGCTCAACTGATCTGATTTTGAGGCTCTGATTCAGCGACAATGGCTTCCATAATTTGGGCAGTTTAACTGGAGTTAATGCATGCCACGTGTATAATCTTTAAGTGCCTACGTATCAAGCATCGTACAATTCGAGAGTATCAAGAAACTATACGGTGGAATTATCACGAGAACTGTATCACCGACAGAGCCGTACCACAACTATTATGATGTACAATCACTAGTAATGTACGTTCGTCCTTTAAAAGCTATGCGGCCGACCACGATGTATGTGTTTTATCCGCTCCTTCATCAGATCCGTATCTCGTGCGGGTGTACCGACTCTAACCGAGTAGACCTGGCCTCCGCTCGACCCGGCTCCGCCACTAGCTGACCCCACCTCAAACTCGGCTCGGCTTGGCTCAGCTGAATCTTTGAGCTTGACTGTCCAGCTTGGCTTGATTCAGTTAGGGGTCGTTTGGCACCGTGGATCGGAGGGGATTGGAGGGTATCGGCAATCCCCAGGCCGTTTGGCACCATAAAGTAACTGGAGATTGACAATCCAGGGGGTTTGCAATCTCCTTGATCTGGGAGTTCGTAATCCATGCTCGGACCTTGGATTACCTTTTTGCAGTAGCTCAACGGTCGGAAATCCGACCGTTTGAAATTTTTTCTTTTAAAAACTCATTCGCACGGACCCATTTATCACAGCTCTCTCCCGGCTCTCTCATTCATCTTCTTAAAAAATGCTCATTCATCTTCTTTCTGGTACCGGAGAAGGTGGCTGCATACGCCGCTAGAGTCTACCGGACGATTGCTACAGATCGATGTTACATACTGTTTATTTGAAGGTGACGGAAAGTAAAAATGTTGGTTTATAAAGTTTTTTGAATTACTATTTATTAGTTGCATGGCCATTAAAACGTTTAAACAAAATTTGTTTTGATTATGTAATTACTTGTCAAAATTTATCCGTATAGTCAAAATATTGTACTAATTTAGGCTTAACATGGGCCACACCAAAATAAACAGTGAATGGAGGGACGATAACCCTTTATTCATATGTCCCACCATGATGGTTATATGGATGGTGTAATCTAGCCATTATATAGCCCATTAAAATTTAAGATTTGAGAAAAAAAATTAGGAGTAAATATCATTCAAGTGTACCATATGAATGAAAACAAATTTAACCATTATAGTTGCTTTTACATACTGTTTTTAACTGTGTGATCAACTGGAACTACTAATAGCCCTAAAATTTAGGCCCTACGCCTAAAATAAGATAACTTATATTATAGTCGGAGTGGATTTTCAACTAATATGAAGAAACCTGAAGAACTTTTTTTTTTTCAATAAAAATTAAGTTGGCAACAATCCATGCAAGTTGGCAACGGTCCATGCCTGTGAAGCCACCACAATTTGTTGGCAACGGTCCATGCCTGTGAAGCCACCACAATTTAGCAATTTAGCTATGCATTCTTTAAAATACATTGCAGGGCAACCATCATTCATTTATATTATCCCATCCGTTCATTTGTTTTATCAGATACTTTTAGTAGGTTAACATAAAAATAAAGCATATAAAAAAACTAGGTGGACCACACTATTGAAAAAAGTTTGTGTTAAAACATCTACGGTTGAATAGTGCTGAATAATAGCTCTGAATAGTGCTGAACAATAGCTCTGTGGTCTGACCATTGTACACTAAGCATGATTCATAAATAAAAGGATACTTACCGGGTGCAAAAAATTAGGCAATCTAAGCAAACATGTCGAGCCGAGTCAGGCCTGGGCCTAATGTTTTGTTTATGTCAGGCAATTGGCATTAATTCTGGACTGCTTCAGTAAATGAATCGGACTTGGGCCATGGAGATCCTAGTTTCAATCAAGCCCAGTTTTGAATTCTCGGCTGTGTTTACTAAACAGGAGCCTGGGCTAACCCGACCCAACGTGACCCATTCCCACTTCCAGTCACAAAGATCTAATACACAAGTCATGGCAAGTGATTTTGAGTGTCTTCGTTGTTTCATGTGTTATAGGGAATGTGATGGTATATTTAAATTTGCACGCGTGTATTCTATTGTTGTAATCCTGCGGAGCACTATGTTTTTTTAGGATTCTTGTGCTGATTGAAGTTTTTTTGGTGGGGCCCACTGCTACATCATCATTCATACAGGTGAGACATCAACAATGTACAGTTGGATGACCCCATTGTGATTTTTTTTTTTTTTAAATTTTTTTTTATTTAAGTATAGGATCTGGAAAAGCATGAATTTAGAAGATTTATGGTGGTTTTTTATGAGATATTTTGAAGGAATTTCAGTCAAAATAGAGAATGTCGGGACCCCCCCCCCACCCTTTTTTCTCTCTATAGTTGTTCTTGTGATTTCTTGTCCTATTTTTTCATAGGGGTTTGGTGCGATTCGGGGTTTCCCATCTATTGGAACAAGTATCATGTTGATTGGGTGAGATTTCAGGAAGTTGTGATGTGTTTTGTGAGGAAAAAACGGCTGTACAACCCTGCTCTTGGGCATTTTCTTGTTGTTTTTTATATGATCTCCTCAAATGGTGGCTTATATGTGTGTCAAGATAGTTGTCGCACTTGCATACGTAAGGTTGTGGTCAGCCTTGGGTAGTTTCAAGTTGTTTAGAGTGGTGGACAATAACAAGGTATCCCGTATCGGTATTGGTTGGCGTATGAAGGATACTCGCTGATTAGGCCCAGGCTTGACTTTGGCAATTTGGGTTTGTATAACTTTAAAAATATTTTATATTTGACAGTCTTTATCCTTTTATTTATTAACGTAGGTGCACGTATGTTTCGTAATTTCTATGGTGTATTTTTAGATCTTGCAAAATTAGAGTAGATATGTTTATCTTAACACATGACAATGGTGAAATTTAGTGGGCCCACTTTTTTGGCCCACCAGAAGTTCAGAATTACATTTTTTTTCCAATGTGTATATTTTGATGAGCTTGTTATAACTATTATTTATGTTGTAGTATATTTTAATCAATTTGAGTATTTTAAATAATTTACTTGGTCTCCTTAAATATTCATGCAAATATACTACAAAATTTGAGGGGGTTTCAAATCCACACTCCTAAACACAAATTTTACAATCCAGGGGGTTCCAAATCCAAGGTGCCAAACAAAAACAGGGGGTTCCGAATCCAGGGGGTTGACAATCTAGGGGGTTTCGAATCCACGCTCCCAAACAGGCCCTTAGCAACTCAGCAATTCCACCTGAGTTCGAGCCAAAATTGAGCCTATGCGGCACTTTCATAAACACATACACTACACTCTCAATTTCTCACTATATGTAAAATAGCAATAATTATTTCCAAGTATTTCATCAAACACCTTACACCTAACATCAAAATCAGGAAAAATAGTATTTATTTCATATATATACCTTCTTTACCACTGGCCAACATTTCGTTGAGTCATTTTATCAAACACGGAGCAACATCAATATTAGAGTAACCGAGTCACCAAACTAGTTTAATACGAATTCAATTTGAGTTGGGGTTCTATCCGAGTCGAGTCAAACTCGAGGAAGCTCGAACTCGGTTTGAAATTTTTTCGAGCTCAAAAAATGAACTCCACTTGGCTTTGAACCAAGTCAAATCAAGCTTTTTTAAGTCGAGTTGAGCGAGCTAACCGAGCTAACTCGGTTCGTGTACACCCCTAACATGGACTGAGCACTTAGTAACTCATTAGGGAGTAATGAGTAAACTTTGTGGGGCCACCATGGATGCTCGTCTCTTATCACTCATTTAACAGATCACTTTATATCATGAGCTCAAAATTAAAGTATATCCTAATCTCAAGTGGACCACACGGCAAGACATAGTGTGGAAAGAGTGAATGTCTGCAGTTGAAAACTTCATGAGAGCCAAAGAAGTTTTGGATCAAGTTGATATTTGTGTCTACTCTCCTTCCATATTTATTTGACCTTGTGAGCAAGTTGATTATCCCCACTGCTTTGAATGGTATGGTTTACTATGCTTCAATTCAATTTTGGGCTAATATTATAAAATGAGCTGATAAAATAGATGGATGGCATGAATAAGACACATACATCACTATGAGCCCCATAGAGTTTACCAAGTACACTATTGCTTATTGAGTTACTAAGCATGCAATCCGCTTCTATATCTGAATCTACATGTTTTTAATAATGGGCGTCTAGTGAACACTATTTCATGTGGTGTGGTCTGCCTGAGATTTGGATCTGTCTAAAAAATGAGTTGAAAAAATGGATGGACAGCGTGGATAAAACACATGCATCATGTTGGAGTTCTTAAAGTATTGGAATAAAACTCATACGTTATGCTGGGTTTTTTAAAGCTTTTCCAACACTGACCCCATAAGGATAAATACTAAATCTAAGTCCATCGTAATTAGGTGCAGTTGATCTCTGATTGTGGGGCCCACAATGATGTATGTGCATTACATCCATGCCATAAATCTATTTTGACATATCATTTTAGGGCATGATACAAAAAATGAAACAGATCCAAATCTCAGGTGGACCATACCATAAGAAATAGTGATTGACCATTAAAAACTTCTTGTGGGCCACAAAATTTTGGATCAAGCTGACATTTTTGTGGTCCCTTCATCTAGGTTTTTCTGACCTTATCAACCAGTTGAATGACAAATACATATTCTGGTGGCCCCAAGAAATTTTTAATGGTGAATATTCAATCACCACTTTTTTATGTGGGTGGGTCCATCTGAGATTTGAATCCATCTCATTTATAGGATCATGCACTAAAATGAGCTTTCAAAACAGATGGACGGTGTGGATGTAAGGAACATACATCAAGGTGGGCCCTGCAGTCAGGGATCCACCAAGTTTGGTGGGATCCCTGTGGGGCCAACTGTGATGTATTTGCCTTATATCCACGCTGTTTATACGTTTTTACTGCTCATTTTAGGGGAGGATCCTAAAAATGGAGTATCTCAGGTGGAGCAGACTGCATGAAACAGTGGTAATTGAATCACCCCCATTAAAAACTTTTTGGAGGCAACCTGATTGTTTATTTGCCATCTAACCGTTTTGACAGGTTCACAAAGACCTGGACAAGGAACCACATAAATATTAGCTTGATCCAAAACTTTTAGCTCGCAAAAAGTTTTTAATGATCAATCACCACGGTTTCCTATGGTGTGGTCCACCTGAGATTTGAATCTTCTTCGTTTTTGGGATTCTGTCCTAAAATGATCTGTAAAAACGGATCGATGGCGTGGATGTAAGGAAAATACATCATAATGAGCCCCACAGTCAAAGATCCTACCCACATTGGTTGATCTGCTCCCTCGGTGGGCCGCACCTGTATGTTGTGAGATTTGAATCTTCTTCGTTTTTGGGATTTTGTCCTAAAATGATCTGTAAAAACGGATCGATGGCGTGGATGTAAGGAAAATACATCATAATGAGCCCCACAGTCAAAGATCCTACCCACATTGGTTGATCTGCTCCCTCGGTGGGCCGCACCTGTATGTTGTGTTAGAACACCGCTGTTTGTTGATTCAAACGGTGTGACCCACTTGATGAGCAGATCACCCTGATTTCTGTCCAACATTATCTTCGCAGAGAATACAATGTTGATGGTACCGAAGTCCTACAAAAGTTGAAAGTTGGAGGGAAAAGTGGTATAGTGCCACAAGGTGTGTGACACAGCCGGTAGGCATGCAGTTATCTACGGCCACGGTTTTTGGCATAGTTAGCCAGTGGTTCCCTCTTGAGAGAGAGAGTTGTGATCTAAAATGCGGAATATGAGAACGATCTATATACATCGATTGTGGATATCGAAATAATCATATCCGAAATTGTATACCTATTTATGGAAATTGTATACCTATTTAAGAAGCCATACGATAAGTTGAATGAATCAAATCTTTCGCAACTTATACCTTTCGAGGACGCCGAGGGATGGAAAAGATTTGTCCCGATTGTATGTAGGTGTGGGAACCAGTCACTATTTATAACAAACCAAATGTAAGAGTTTTTTATTTTTATTTATTTATTTGTGAAAAAATCCGAAAATCAATTGAAACTCCGTTACATTTATGACTCCACACTTAATATCACATATCTATTAATATGGTGTACTTAAGCATGACACCCATAACATGTTTTCAATATGACCTTAACTTAAGTAGGGCTCATCAGTATAGTTGACCAAATTATACATCTTTATATAGATTCAAACCATTGCTCAAGTAAGTTCACCTTAATAAGTTTTACAGTATCTCCCTTGAGCCATAATGATCAATGTCTAAGATTTATTTTGAAAATATTTTACAAAATATATTTTATCATTTTAAAAGAAAATATTTGAAGGATAATATGAGCAATGCTTCTACGAACCGGTTCATCAAAACTAGTAGCATTAGATTGTGGTAGTCATCACAACATTTAATTTTTGTGAAGTGAAGCGAATCACGATTACAAATATTATCGGTCTTAACGCATAGATCAAGGATATGGAAGTATGATATGAAGATTGCACATACACTGTGATCAAATGTACCTATCTTCAAGATATAATAGAGCTTTATATGTCTCCAATAAGGCAAGGCTTAAATTTCACTTTCTCAAACTAAAATTATGCATACTTAATAAGAAGTAGAAATAAATTCATCAAAGTTGTATAATGGGATCTTTATAAACGTCTGTGCGTAATTGATCAAACAAAACTCTCACTAACTGAATGCATCTGTGGGATTAATAACTCCTATAGAAGTTGCATGCTCTTGAAATAGTGTAATAATGAGTTTTTTAATAAGTGGATTCGCTATCATCTGTTTAGTGCTAATGAGCTCCACAGACACTTGATGATTCTAAACTTTTTCATTCACAATAAGATACTTAATGTCGATGTGCTTCAACCTTTATTACTTGAGAAGTTTACCACAATCGAGTTGTCACAAAAGATTTTTAATAATTTCGGAATATGCTCCACTACTCACAAGCCTAAGAAAAAGCTATGTAGTCATATTGCCTGATTCGTAGCTTCATGACATGTAACGTACTCAACTTCTATGGTGGATGAGGTTGTTGTTATCTGTTTCACACTCTTCCAATACACAGCCCCACCAACCATCATAAAAATATAGTCAGAAGTGGACTTCTTAGTGTCGATGTAGCCAGAAAAATATGCGTCCGAGTATCCAACCAACTCTAAATGGTCATGCCTTCTATATGTGACTACGAAGTCCTTTGTCCACTTTAGGAAGTGTAACTCATTCTTTACAGCCATCCAATGTCGCATCCCCGAGTTGGAAAGATACGTGCTTAATATTCCAACAACAAAAGCAATATATGGTTGCATACAGACTTGAGCATACATAATGCTTCTTACAGCTGACGCATATAAAAAACGTTAATACGATTCTTTTCTAGATCATTCTTTGGACACTGGAATTGGCCGAATTTATCGCCCTTTACAATAGGCAACTGGCCATTAACACTGTTTTGCATATTGAACCTTTCGAGTACCCTATCGATATAAACCCTCTATGATAAGGTAAGAAGTCTACGTGATCTGTCACAGTATATCTCAATGTTAATGATAAAGGAAGTGTCAACAAGATTCTTTATATTCAATCTTTGAAATAAAAAGTTCTTAATATCCCATAACATTTCAATGTCACTGTTAGCTAATAAAATATCGTGAACATACAAAACCAATATAATGAAATTGCTCTCACTGATCTTAACATAGATACACTTATCTACAACATTCTTTACAAAGCCATATGAGGATACCACTTCATGAAATTTTAGGTACCACTATTTTTAAGTTTACAAACTCTATGTTCTGAGTCATCGACTGTAAAATCTTTTGGTTATATCATATATATGTTCTCTTTCAGATTTCTATTGAAAAACACAATTTTGACATCTATTTGGTATATCTCTAAATCCACATGATCTACAAGAGCCATTATAATTATAAATGAGTCTTTCTTAGATACTGGTGAAAAAGTCTCCTTAAAATCAATGCCTTCATGTTGATTAAAACTTTTGGCAACAAGTCTAACTAGCTTTATATCTTTTGATATTACGTTTGGAGTCTCATTTAGTTTTAAACACTCATTTATAAACAATTGACTTAATTCCTTCAGATAATTTTACAAGATTCCAGACTTTAATGTCATTCATGGATTTTAATTCATCTCTCATGGTATCAAACCGTCTAGAAGAGTTAATACTTTATTTGTCTTGTGTAAATGACTCAGGATCATTTTTCACCCCTATGTAAAACTCGTGCTCTTGTAAGTATACGATGTAATCGTCAGGAATTGATGACCTCCTCTATCTCTGAGATCTTTTTAATGGCTCATTTTCTTGAATTGGGTTTTGATTTTCTTCTTTAGTGGGTTGTATAAGAGGTTTATCATGACGATCTATAGTGATTAAAGGCTCAAATACAAGATGTATATCCATGTTATTAGGAATAATCATGATGAGAATCATAGTTTATTCTTCCTCGAATATAACATTTCTAACGTTCAAGCTCTTACTATTATTAGTGTCCTCAATGAACCTGACAGTTATAGTCTTTAAAATCCTCATGGAGTGAGAAGGACAATAGAATCTATAACCTTATGACCTTTTTGGGTATCCAATAAAGAAACAATTTATTATTTTGGAATTGAGTTTTCTTTCATATAGATTATAGGGTTTGGCCTGTATAGGACAATCCCATATGTGGAAGTATCGAAGACTTGGTTTCTCCTGTTCTACAACTCAAAAGGGTTTTCGATACGGCTTTGCTAAGGACTCGATTAAAGATATGAATGGTAATTTTGATTGCATCACCCTATAAAGATTCTGACAATGTCAAATTATTAATCATGCTACGTACTATATCTATTAGGGTGCGATTGCGCCTTTCAGCTACACCATTTTGCTATGGAATTTCAGGCATGGTGTATTGGGCGACAATGTCACGATCTTATAGGTACTTAGCGAAGGGTCTTGAATTGCGACCTGATTCATCATATCTATATAGTACTTGCTACCACGATCAGATCCGATGACTTTAATCTTTCCGTTAAGTTGATTTTCAAATTCAACTTTATTGATTTTAAAGGTTTCCATGAATCTGATCTTTTGTTTATAAGATATAGGTACCTAAAACGAGAGTATTCATCTATGAAGGTGATAAAATATTTGTCCACTCTAAGATGCAATAGAGAATGACCCACAGATATTCGTGTGTATCACTTCTAAGAGTCTCACACTCCAAGTTGCACATTTTTTCCTAATTCTCGTCTATTTATCCTTTATACAATTTGTGCAGACTTTAAAGTTAGAGAATTTTAGAGAATGAAGAATTCATTCCCGTACTACCTTTTCAATCTCTCATGAGAGATATGGCCCAATCGTCTATGCCACAACATTGATGAATTTTCACAATTCATTCTCCTCTTAGATCTTTTCTTATTTTCATGCAAAGAATCCATATTATAAGAGTATGATGCATTCAAGTCGAATTGGTATATGTTATTAACCATAGTATCAGTACTAATAACATTTGAATCGTAGTAAATACTAAAAATTTTATTCTCAAATTTAAATAAATAACCAAATTTGTTTAAATGAGAAACGAAAACTAAACAGCACCTTATACAAGGCACACATAATGTATCTCCAATTGCCTATTCGTTCACTTTAACGCCATTATCCATGTAGACTAATCGCTCTGCATCAATTGGTGGCTGACTCTGTAACATATGCTGCATGGAATTAGAAATGTGAATAGTCATATTGAAATCTATCCACCGAAAATCTATCGACACATCAACTAGATTATATTCAAAACAGACCAAGACATAATTTTTACCCTTCTTTACGAACCACTTTTTAACTTAATGCAGTCTTTCTTCTGATGGCCCGACTTCTTGCAAAAAGTAGTTATTTTTCTTTGCCTGCTTCTTATTCGACTGATCTTCGGGTTTATGTTAATTACCTGTTGTAAAACTTGAAAGTTGTTGATCAAAACCTTGTTTACTTTTCTTTTTCCCATTATGTCAATGTCCTGAGGTTATAAGATAGACACAATGTGCATTGCCTTGTTTATTAAGCCTCTCCTCCTCTTGAACGAACTCAATATTCTAGGAAATCAGTTCGTTCAATGCCCATTTGTCATTTTGGGTGTTATAGTGTAACGCCCCAGATTTTTGCCAACTTGGAGTTAGATGTCCTTAGGTAAGGGGTTGATCTTAACCCCTTATTAGCTTCTCAAACCTCAAATCCTTTAGGAATTAGATAAAGTAACTAAGTGCTAAACTAGATTAGCTACGAAATCCGTTTGAATCACTTTAAATACGATCTGCAAGACCCAAAACTTGTAGAATCATTGACGCTAGGTTACCCTAAAATCTAGGATCAATCTCATTACCCAGTTTCCCTCGGGGGCATCACGAAACTCCGTATCGGATCTGGACCGCACGTCGAAAGTTCGATTAATACGAAGTTATATAATTAAGACTGCCTTGCTGAGCTTGACAACTATCTCGGAGATCAAATCCAGATTGCGTCCCGGGGCTATTCGCTTGAGCCCGGAGCAAAGTGTGTGAGAAACGTAAATATCTTTATAAATAAAAATCTAATTTAAGTAATCTGAGATGCGTTACTTGCTTGCCAAATATAAGAATTCAAACCGTCAGAATCTGTCCCAATTACCCCATCGGATCAGGGGAAAATTCATACACATGGCAGTGTACTTGTGGCCCTGATCGATGATCGTGGACTGTTGAACTGAAATTGGCCCACCGCGGTCAATCTGTGAATCTGATCGGACTGAAAACTTAGGTCGACCTAGATCCAACATAAGGGAGCTTAAGTCCGACCTTTGGCTTAAGGGGGGGCTCCAGAAGTGCTCCGTTGAGCCAAAACAGATGGGCTTTGGACATAACCTAAGTATACCTTGGCCCTGGGCCTATTTTCGGAAGTTCTGGACCTATATAAGGACCTTAAACGCTTTCTCTCATAACCCATATGAATTTCCTAAACCCTATAAAGAAGAAAGAGAGAGAGAAGGAAAGAGAGATAAAGAGAGAGACTTGGGATTTCTTCTTGGGATTCAATCCCACTAAACTACGTGTCAATATACAACTACCGTGTCGCTCTTCCGGTGATACCGATCTCGTTCTTAGGTAAGAAAACCCAAACCTAATATGTTTTAGAGTTCCAAATAGCGTAAGTGATGAAATAGCTAACCTATTTCATGCTATAGGTTGCCGTTCTGCCGTAGACGAAGACTCGGTATACAAATTGAGTTCTAAACTTGTTTTCAAGGCTTTCAATATCAGTTAATGATAGATTATTGACGTGGATGTTATTTCACATATACAAAGTGTTGTCCGTTTCTTCTTTCAGTTATACGTTAATTATGTTGAATATACTGTATTCCTCGTATTTGTAGAAAATACCGTATACGTATGAAATACGGATTTGTGCTTGCCATGATTAATCGTTGTCTATGTATGCTAGATGCATGTGTATCAACTTCTGGGTGAATGGATTAGCCTAATATATGTTATATTAAAATACGTCGTGTATGTACACATGTGTAACCTAAGTGTTTGTGAAAATGTCTAAGTGAGTATATACTATGTATTAACGTACGCCACGACTAATCATCGTGGGTATGTGATTGGTATATAGACGGCAATCCTTTGGTGAAAGGATTTGTCCTAATCGTATTCTAACTACTACATACCATGTATGATGTAATGTGTAGATTAAGTGTATGTAAAAATGTCTGTACGAGTAAATACTGGTTGACTGCTCTTTAATTGGGTGTTGAGATAAGATTCTCAACTACTCTAATGATGTGTATGTTTTCCTCCATTTATGCCATGGTTAGATATCCGTTTGTTTGTGAATTGAATATGTACAAATTCATGTTTATGTTGTACTTCATCACATGCTCAATTGATTGTATGATTTGAAATATGTAATCATTACTGATCGATTATCTCATATGCTAGTTTGTTGAGATTGATTGTGTTCAGGGCTGTTGTATAGTCCAGGCAATCGGTAACAAGCCTTGAATTAGTGGCTAACGTTGTTTCACCACATGAGATGTGCCTGACGAATCCGAGTCGTATATTGGTTGACGACAGTGGTTAGGCCACATGGAGTGCTTATGCACTTCATATCGATCAATTCAATGTGCACTCGTGCTAGTCGAGCTCGTCAACTAACCCGATTGGCCGATGTATGTTAACCATGTTTGGACGTTACTGCTTGAACCTAGGGTACCAAACTCACCAGTGAAATCCCTGTTAACCTTGGAGCCGTGATCCGTTAAGACTCATGAGCCGGACACGGTGGTATGGGACACCGTGGTCGAGTTATCGGCCTACACTGTGGCGACGAGCCTCCCGCAGTGACCAATGAGCAACCAGACTCGTGAACCGAATACGGTGGTATGGGACACTGTATTTGAGTTGTCGGCCTACACTGATCAGAAGACGAATTGTGCGTGAGCCTCGTGTGGGCCATTGCCAAACAAAACTATCGCTGCACACTCTGATACCTGTTGGTTGGACAATATCTGAAGGGGTGTTGCGATTGCGTCAGCCCCGGATGACGCGTTGGTGTAGTGACCTGGAGCATACTCTGAACCTGCATTGAGGCGACGAGCCTCTCCGTAGTAACTAGAGTACAACTAGGCCTGCATTGATAAGGCGATGAGCCCTTTGCAGCGACTTAGAACCGTATCATCGTATGAGATTTACTAGGACTGATGACCCTAGAATGGATCCTTGTTTGGGAAGTGATATAAGGGAGGTACCTTAGTTTTTCAATCCTACTGTATGATAATGACTAATAAAGAACTTGGTAATCATGTTCATACACTGCATACGTGTGCGTTTGGCGTTGATGGTCAAGCACTGAGGGAGTGTGGCATGCCGCGAATGTAAGAAGGAGTCGCTGAGGGAGCGCAGGTGAGGGCATGCATCATACATACATATCATTCTTGCATTAACAAGAGTACTTAGAGATGTGTGATTTACTGCTTTATTATTACTGCTTGATTGCATTGATAACATGTTAACCTGTACTTTATTGTTCCACTGAGTTAGCTACTCACTCCCACGTTATGGGACGGTGTTGTACACACCAACCAGACCCTGTTGTAGTTTCAGATGACGGCGAAGCTCGTGAAGCGGAGCCTGACTTTTATGATGATGAGGAGAGTTTCTTCTATATGCTGCTTTCAGGCGGGTTCATGTGAGCCATGTTCTGATCGACGGGGTTACAAGGTTGCTAATTAGATGTCATTCTACTTGTAAATTTGCACTTTTGGAACACCCTTATATATCCATTTTATTCATTTTTGGAGTATACAGATATATATTTAACCTGGTAACATGCTCACACTCTGGAGACTTACAATAGTTTATATATTTTATATATCTTACAGTCTTCCGCTTGCATAATTTAACTGTTTCTGGAGTATGATATGTTGTTTTGGTATAATCTCATTCATGTTTAATGCACTAATATGAACAACATACAATCATCATTATCTATGTTGCATAAATGATGCGTTGGAACTCGGGAGCCGAGCTTCTGCTCGACTCCCGATTTTCAGGGTGTTACATATAGTTAACTTGAAACTTACTGAATTGAGGAGGTAAGGAGTTCAAAACCAAGTATACCACGAGTCCATCATCTATTTTAAAACCGAATGAGCGAATCTTATAGACCGCCTCAGTCAATTTTATAATGTACTCTCGTATGTTTCCATGGTCATTGTAAGATGCACGAGTTAAGCTTGAATCGACTTCAACTTTATTCAGTTTCTTGAATCGGTTTCCTATTTTAGTCACGAAAACCTTGGCCTTATCAGTTTCAGGCATGATACCCTTTATTGTTGGAAATCGACTACTTCATGATTTTGAGACACATCTTGTTGGATTTGACCCATGCATTGTAGTGTGTAACCTCTGATTCAATACTCATGTCAGATGTTTTAGGGGGTTCCTCCTCTTCCAGGACAAGGTTTATATCCATGCCTTATAGGACTATCTTTATAGACTCTTTTCATTTACGATAATTGGACCTAGTCAAAAGGGGTACCTTTAAATTATCAATACAATCGTCAATTGGATCCTATTTCGAACCCGATCAAAACTCAATAATAATGTATGCTTAAATTATTAAGGTTATCCACATGGTAAAAACCACCAATCATCTATTTATTTAGTTCGGTGCACTAGTACAAAATCATAATCCAAGTATAATTCATTATAAGAGAAAAAATAACATATAATAACTACTTTGATCAAAACTCCAAAATCAGGCCATCCATAGGTTAATCTAAGCTATTAGATACAATCAGAACATACTAATTAGGCTTAAAAAAAAAAAAAAGAAGTTTCAGCCTAATATGATTCAAAATGAATCAGATCTGTTCAAAACACCTTTTTAAATGGTTACAATCAGTTTGGTCAGATCTGAACAAATTCTGGAAAATCCGATAGGTCCATGTTGAAGATCATATCATTTTAATTACTCAGACCAAATTTCATTCAAATCTTAATATTAAAACATTAGATGTGGTCCACTTAATGAGTGATCAATATTGTTCGTCCAATATCTCTATCATCCGAAATCTAATCGGGGTGAGTGACCACTCTATTCGAAATCTTAATGAGGAGAACAAGATTATCGAATCAGATGATCCAAAAGGGGCCAAATTTTGAGTAAAAAATGGGTTGCAACCTGTTGACCATACAAAGACACTATAAATGCATGGTTTTAAGGCAATACTTATTAAATTTATGACTTGACGATCCATTAAATGTATGGGTTTAAGGCTCTCATGCTAGAGTGGTCAAATGCCTCAGTGGGCTCATGGATAGCAGAGAGAAAAAAAAAAATTTAAATAAAACAAAATGAAAATAGAACAATTGGTCCCAATGTCTAAAGTGGGCCCAAAAATACCAAAGAAAAGATGGCAAAATAAGGCCTGAGATTTGGGCTATCAGATCTGATCATCGATATGTAAGAATTGATGGCCTAGATCTGCCTATGAAAATCCATGAATGGATAACTTAGATCTGACCAATAAGATCGGTGATTAGATTCAGTAATTTGCATTGATCCGCCACAATTAATGCATAGTGGGTCTGATACCAAATGTGATGTAAAATGCAGTATATAAGATCGATCCATACATTGATTGTGGGAATTGAATTAATTAAATCTGAAGTTGCATACCTATTCAAAAAGCTATAGGATAAGTTGGACGGACCGAATCTTCTGCACCTTACACCTTTAGGGCATGTTTGGGGCATCAATTTAGGGCCTGTTTGGCCAGACAGATCCCACAATATTAGGAGGGATGGGATCGGCAATATCCTGGGATAGGCATGACCAGCCAAACAGATCCGGTGAACTTGTCTCGGGATATGAGCAATCCCATGGATCTTAAGACAATCTACTGACATCACCATCATTACCTTAAAATTGATCCTATCCCTTAGGGCCCGTTTGGCCGGTCGGATTGGAAGGGATTGGAAGTTAAATCCCGGGATTGGCCGGGCGTGCCAAACAGAGTCGGTGATCTGATCCCAATCCCATGGATCTTAAGATAATCCATTGACAATACCATCATTACCTTTAAATCCCATCCAATCCACCCTAATTCGTTCAAATTTACCTGGGACGTGTTTGGTTCCAGGGATTGGAAGGGATGGGAAGGTTTAATCCCGGGATTGGCCAGGCTTGCCAAACAGACTGGATATAGCAATTCAGGGATATAGCAATCCCATGGATCTCAAGACAATCCACTCACAACACCATCATTACCTAGAAATCCATGCCATCCACCCTAATACCATTCAATCCCTTCCAATCCAGGCTGGATGGATTGGAAGGTAAAATCCCGGGATATGCACGGTGTGCCAAACAGACCCAGTGAACTTGTCCCGGGATATAAGCAATCCCATGGATCTTAAGACAATCCACTGACACCATCATCCTTACCTTAAAATTGATCCCATCCCTCTTAACACCATGGGATCTGCCCGGCCAAACAGGCCCTTAAAAGGGATTGGATGGGATGGAATTGCTTACAAGTCAACCCACCGTCCTATCAGGGTTTGTCGTGGGATGTTTCAAATATGGGATGCCATATTTGGATCCCCGAGTTAGATCCAACATTCTTGAGAATGCTCCACGGACATATTTGGAAAGATTTGTGTCTTCGGTTGTATAGATGTGGGGACACAATCACTGTTTATAACAAATCGGATGCGAGTTTTTTATTTATATTTATTTATTTATTAAAAAACTCAACAGAACTCCCTTACATTCATGACTCCACACTTAATATCCCATGTCCATTAATGTGATGGAAAGAGGCATGCCACCCATAATAGATTTTCAATGTGCCCACAACTTAAGCAATGTGCACTGGTATGCTCGATAAAATTATCCAATCTTTAGGTCAACTCAACATTACTGAGCCATGCAGCATCCACAGTAGGCCTTCGAAAGCCTTCCGCAGCAAGTCCTACGCTGGAAACCTAGGTGGGGGCAAACGTGATGTTTGTGAGAAATCTATTCCATCCATCCGTTTTTTTTAGCTCATTTTAGCTTTTAGACAAAAATTGAATAGGATCCAAGACTCAAGTGGGCCACACAAATGGAAAAGGTGTTTAGGGAAGTTTCAACCGTTGAAATCTCTAAGGGCTCAACAGTGATGTTTACTGGCCATCCATACCGTTCATAACGTCATTCTTACTGGGGATGAACTGAAAAAACAAATATTATCCTGATTCAAAACTTACTTGGCCCCACGAATATTTCAACTGTGGACGTTCAATCCTCACGTTTTCGGATCACTTGAGTCTTGGATCAGGTTCATTTTTGGCACATGTCGTAAAATCCTAAAATGAGCTTTAAAAGCGAATGGAACAGGTAGATTTATCACAAACATCTCGGTGGACCCCACCTAAGTTTCCACCGCAGGAACTTTACGCGACATTCGCCGGAAATCCGCGTCCGGTATGCAACATGTACAATGGAAAAGTCACCATAATCTAATCCCATGTCGGCGCATCCAGTCCAAACTTGCGAAAAGGTAAATAGTGGTGAACTATCACTCATTATCTTACTCCTCTTACACGCTCCCGTATTAAAATATACAAACATGTAAAAGGTGGGCGACAATCAGTCCATTTCACATCAACGTCATTGTTCAAATGAAGTTACCCAAAAGTCTAGATTCCGATAAAATAACCTTACATGCTCCAATACCACATCTTCCATGAGAGAGAGAGAGAGAGAGAGAGAGTATGATCCTCACAAGTGGAGCTCATGATTTAGTGATCCACACCATTGGTCTTTTGGCCCGCCATAGATGTACCGTACCCTAAAAATTCCCTTAAAGGAGCAATCCTAAACCTTTAAATTCGTGACCTGCAAATAGACGGTTAGGAATAGAAATGGACCCATGGTCCACGTTCATCCGAAAAATGGCCAAGACTGGTTGGATCTTCAATCCAGGCGATTTATTTTATGGGCATGGTCTGGATGACTGAACCACAGGCTCCAAATCAGCAAATTGAAAGGTCCAAAATCTCACTGCGAGATATGCAGCAATGGTGGTCACTCAACTGAAAGAAAGGACAGACTGATGGCCAGGATGATCCAATCTTGGAGATCTTCACCGTACAGCCAACTAGTAACGGGTCCCAACAGACCAACCATCTGGATCACTGAGCCATGGGCCCCACTTGTACCAATTGAAGACGCGAGTAGGATCATATAAATCCTCGAGAGAGAGTAGAAATAGTTAGTAAAAGATGGAAGGTCCAGAGGAAAGGAGAGGCTGATACTTGGGTGCAATCTTTAGTCGCTTGACGCAATCTACGAACTCCCTGCACCGTTCAAATTCCAAAATCAGCTTTCTCAAACAAGGCGAAGGTTGTGGGCCCCCCTTAAAACAGAGATGGGCTGGATACCACACATCATGTGAAATGGCCCACTGGAGAAGTGACAAGGCCATTCGCCCATGGATTCATTGAACGTGGACCAGTCCACACTCATGACGTGCACTTCCTATGGGGCCCACCAAGATGCATGTGACATCGACTCCATCCATTGCATCTGCCAGCTCATGTTAGGGCATAACCCCAAAATTCTGGCTGATACATAAGTCAAAGCGAGCCACACGATAGATTGTAGTGTATGGGGACGCCAACCATTGAAACCTTCCCGGGTCCACTGATGTTTGGAGGCCATCCAACCCATCCATAAGGTGATTCCCACCAATATGAAGAGGGAAATCCAAATATCAGCCAGATCTAAAACTTTATTGGGCCTAAGGTAAGTTTCAACGGTAGGCATCTCCATCCCCACCTTTTCTTGTTGTGTGGTCCACCTGAGTTTTGTATTGGCCCCTGTTCGGACATGAGCGGGCGCTAATGGACAGACAGTGGATGTCACACGCATCACTGCCGGCCCCAATGCTTGTTGTGGCCCGGGCTCAAATCTATAAATTTTTGGTCCCTGACGAGTGGTCCTTCTTGATCCTTCGGCTGTGGGTCCCACTGATATACGGGTTTCATCCACACCGTCCATCCGTTATTTCCAGATCATTTTAGGCTTAAACCCAAAATTGACGTAGATCCAACGCTCAAGTGGATCACACAGTGGGGATTGGACGCTCACCATTAAAAACTTGCTGGGAGCAGCAGAAGTTTTGGATCAAGCTGATACTTATGTTGTCCCTTCATCCAGACCCTTTGAATAGGTTGGATAGCATATAAGCGGAAGTATCAATAATTAGAGGAAACAAATCAATGACCACCCAAGAGACATGCTGCACCGTATATTGGGATCCAAACAGGGACGTAGCGACTGCTGTTTGATTCCGTACAGCATGGCCCACCTCCCACTGTATCGGCTATTTTGGTTGCTTGTGGTTGGCCCATGCTGCAAAAGGGCTAATCAATATCCACTGCATGTTGTGTTGTGCGACTTGTCTCCCTACATCTTATGATCACTGCCTTGGGTCCATGTGGTACCAAGGCCCATCATCATCTCGGCTACATAAAGTGTTTGAAAAAAAAAAAAAAAGGAAGAAAAGGACCAACTGCCTTTATAAAAGAAATGGGCCCCACAAAACTGAAGGGACATGATGTCCTCTGTTCGTTCCCTGAGCAGCCAACAGGTCGGCATTTGAAGTGGACAAATGAGATGTGATACCAGACATAAGTCTAGCCGTTGATCAGATCAAGAAGCACTTGCCTAAGATTTACAAGCTTAGGCTGGTTTTGATCCGGTTGTTGGCATGGCTTATAACAATTTGGTCCATTCATTCATCAAAATTGGCCCCGATCAGGCCATAAGCCCAATTGCAGATGAGGTCAAGGATGCAGTTGGATGGTTGTGGTGAGGATCATGCTGCAAGTGTTTTTTCAGTCCGCAATGATGTTCAATTGTCATGATCGTAGATTTACGACAAGATTCCGCAAGAGCATACTAGCTGTGCCTTTTCAATCAGACATGGATTGCCTAGAGACATGGTGACCCAGCTCTGTGGGGTCTATATATGTCCTGTTCACACCGTCCACCAGTTTTGCTAGATCATTGGGACTAAAAATTAGGGAGATCCAACCTCTTAGGGCCCACCATGGTGTTTATTTGCCATCCAACATGTCCATAGGGTCACGTAGATTTGGATGAAGGGAAAACACAAATATCAGCTTGATCCAAAACTTGTGGCCCCCAAGAAGTTTTCAATGGTAGGCGTTAAATCCCAATTGTTTCCTTTAGCGTGGTGCACTTGAGCTTTGGATCTGCCTCATTTTTTGGATGGACTGGCATGGATAAAAACACCTGCATCATGGTGAGCCCTACAGATGCAATCCGTGTCATTTTCAATCTAGCTCATGGCCACACTAGTGGTCCATCAGGCTCCACCAGCATGGCAGGCACACGTGTGCAGGACCTCGAGCTCTGCCAACGGCTACATGTGTGCGTGTGGCCAGAAATCAGATGCCTTGCATTCTGCGTCCATGCTTAAGAGTGGCCGGACTGGCTAGACATGACCTCACCACACGTCGCCAATCACGGAGTGTTTGGATTCCAAATCTTGGTTGAGGGAAAGAAGAAAATGACAGTTAGAACTTACTTCCATGGGACATCGCCGACGGTCCTCCAATTCTCATTTCTGTCCTTGTAAAACAAGGAAAATGCTGACTCAGCTTCCAACAACCGCAACCCAGATCCACAATGCCGGCCTACAACAGAAAACCACCTTCAGTCCCGCTATCATGGTCATCCCACCTAATCCAAGTCGACTTGGATTCAACAAGACCCGATCTAGTTCAATACTGCGAGTCACCCCTGACTTGGCCAGTCGGACTGATTCAGCCCCAACTCGGGTGAGTCCAGACTCAACTTAGGACTGAACGAATCAAGACGGGCCAGCGAGTCTTTTAAACATGACCCCTACATATAATGGGGAGTCATAGGATATTGGGCCTCAACAAACATATAGGCACAAATTTCAGATCTCTAGACCATTGATCTGATAGGCCTCACCATGGATGGGGAATGCATCCAAATTCTACTAGATTGGAATATCCAAACCCTTCTGCCAGTAACCTGTTTTCTATTGAATGTGGACTGTTGCTTAACTGTATGGTTATTATCTACCAATCTAGGAGATTTTTGGGGCATCCTGCATCAAAGGTGGGGCCCATCTATAACAGTTGGAAATCAGGGAGATCTGTGCACGTACCAAACATTTCTTCCAGTTCAAGTGCGAGGCTGGAGTAATTAGCGTGGTCAAAGATGCAAACTTTCCGACCGATGACAATGCCTTCCATGTTAACCTTCACGTAAGACCACCGCTCCTTGCTCTGCACTCCTTGTGTTTCATCATCATCTTCTTCTGGAACGGTGGGAGGGCCGATATCAGAGCTTTTCAGGAATGGATGCAGCTGAGGCCAAGCCATCAGCTCCCCATATTCACTTGGATTTAGAACTAACAAAAACAACAACATAATAGATTTGATTGAGAGACACAAGGAGACTAAATCATAAGATATACATTGGTACAACCCATTGCATAAAAATCACACTGATCGGATGATCCTATCCCTAAGAACATTGGCCTTAATTTGTCAGATAAGCATGGGATAGTTAGGAGCATCTGATCAAAGTGGTTCCTAAGACCAGTCAATCCAAGGTGAGCCCACCTGAACAGATGGCTCAGATTGATGCTTGGGCTATTCGTAGTAAAAGATCTGGACCTTCAAATTCTCAGGGCGGATGTGGTCTTCTCATGGTGGCCCATGATGAGGGGGACCAAATAAACTGTCAAAGTCGATTCATTCAAAGTGGCCATGTAACAAAATGCAACTCATAGCAGTGGACCATTTCTCATAACTAATTATTAAATTAACGGTGATAATATGAAAACACCAGAAGAGGACAGCGAATATTCAAAAGAATGAAAAGGACAATAAAATCATACGGCGTCCTGATGGGTGATGGAAAGATTCTTGTTGCAGAGAGGTGCTAAGGCTCAGACCGAGATCGATATCTTCTGCTTCTGACTGCTGATAAATGAAGTCCTGAGCCATGGTGTTATAATCCATATGAACAGCAAGAAAAGGACTACAGGTTAGTACAGGCACACTTGTACATGCATCTATGCCAGCCCACATATCTATATATATGGTTACAGTGAAAAGAATCAATATACATGCAAATGCAGGCAACTGACAGGAATGAAAAGGGTGGAACCCACCGATAAGAGACTGAGGACTTGCGCCCATCACCAATCATGGAGGTCTGCTTATCTTCTGCTACAAACAACATGCAGGAACCCCTACTTCTCCATAAATAACATGTGGCCACCAGGAACAAGGGATGGCCTCCAACTCCACCCGAAAGAGAGTTTTGGCTCCTGCAACCAAACATGCCCTGACAAAGGATTAGCTTTTTGTTCCGAGTTATAGAAATGTAGTAGAAAAGAGATAAAGAAAAAAGATAGGAATTGCTTCAACTGGGCATTAATGTTCAGTAGAGACTCATTAGGTATGGATATTATTGTAAGGTTTTCGGTTTGTACAAGTGGGATCCAATGGTTCAGTGGTCCAGACCGTTGATATGATGGGCCCCACAGTGGTTGGACAATGGCCTGACAGTTCTCTTGGTGGGACACTTCTAATCCGTGGATTGATTGACTGCAAATAGACACTTGAGACGAAATGCAGAAGTAGCTGTCCACATTCTACTGAAAAAGGCGAAAGATTGGATGGCGAGGATATTCCAGTCCGGGCTGGGGAGACTTTTGGGGAACGGTCCATCCACAGAGGATCCCATCGTTCCAATTGTATGGATCACTGAATCATGGACCCCTAATGTAGGATACAATGCAAATTTTGTATACAGTCCTGACTTTGAACAAGCTAGTAATCCATTATCTCTAGCAGCCACTCAAATTACAATAAGATAACAGGAAACCACTTCAGTTTATCAGCCAACATCAGAAAAATCCATCTGCTGAAACTCTCAAGGGAATTCCCATTTTTCCATCGGAAATATCTGCAACAAACGTGGAACATTAAAAGAGTATATTTTAATAATTTTAGAAAATAGAAAAAGTACATGTCGAGACAAGCAACGCAAAACAACAGCCTGTTTAATAATATCAAGCAACGAGCCAAGAAGGCCCATGCCTAGAAATATTTCATCCTTACATTACAAAATCTGTGATTGACATGGAATCACTAACGGCTCTTTTTTTCATGAAAAAGGGACCCACTTAAAACAGGTCCATCACAACCCTCACAGCTAAGACTTGAAATATAACATCCTCCACTAACTAATTCTTTTTCATGGAAAAATGCCCATGTCAAACAGGCCCACCACAATCCCACAGCTAAGATCTTGAAACATATCATCTGCTGTCAATCCTTGAATAAATCTTAGGAAGGAGAGACAGTATTAGATCCTCGCATTGTTGCAGCCTTTGCTCTTAACCTCTCCATGAATGCTGGATTAGCTTTGAGCCTCTCTTTGACAAAAGAAGCTCGAGTCTCCTCCACCAGCTTGTTTGCTTTCCCCGCATCCTCGATCAGGGAAAAAAGAGTCCTCAGGCAGTCCTTTCTGTTCTCTTCCCGATGTTCGAATCTTTCAAAAGAAAAAGAAAATGGGAAAAAAGGATAAGAAATTAAGCCAAAATTAGGGGTACCAGAAAGGAAAAAAAAAAAAAAAAAACACTAGGTTTGTATTGTTCTTTCCATTTCCAATAATAAAACCAAGCATGCGGATGATCTGAACTTATAAAAGAGGAATGGAAAAGACTCGGGTTTATACGGCCATGGTAAAGGAGAATTATAGTCCTGATGCATTGGAGAATTATATAATACTGATGCGTTGGGATGTAATGGTATACTTATGCATGATGTTGTATGAGCCAGGCTTGTGGCTCAATGATCCAGACCTTCATTAACAGGTTCTGCCAATCACAAGGTATGCCCCAATGACATCCTTGGTCGGAAGATCCTAGCTGAACAATATCCAACAAATAGGCAGTTTTTTTTTTAAAAAAAAATGCAGCAACAGCACAAAAGAGAGACACATTGGATAGCTGGACCTTCCAATCTGGATGATTGTTGGGGCCTTCCCTGTCCATGGCAGAGCCAATCTGATAATCAACATTATGGATCAACAAACCATGGGACCCACTGGTTTGGACTAAGCACACTTGGATGCTACTCAAGATGCCACAACACTCAATAATTCCTACATTATGTCCTTCTGTCAGAAATCAGCATGTTACCCAATTTGAGAAAGTGCCCTGACGGGTATCACGTGCTTGTGCATTTGCATTCAACATACCTCTCACTGGTTATTGTAAGTTCATCTCTTCCAGGATGGTACCGCTTTCCAACCACTTCCCTTAGTCGGCGGAAAGCATGCTTCGAAAGCCCAAGCTCTTTCACAGTGACTGAAAGTTTCACCTTCCTGTTTTTCGGGTGCCATGCATCTCCACCAGGAGCAAAGACTACACGTGTTTGCCACCGCAAGATGGGCCCCTCACCAGGTGGGTCGTCTAGGTGCTTCTTCTTGGATGCCTCAGAAATCTCATCATCCTCGGGAGGCTGCTCTGCTGCCATCATCTCTCCGCATTCTAGCACCATCTTATCCTCGAACTCCTTGAACAATTCATAAGCTTTCTCGGGTTCAATCTCTCCTCTCTCACACATATCCCCGAGCTCATTGAACTTGGCTTCCACCTTTTCCTTGATCTCATCTGAAAACATGGTAAATTTTTTGAAAAATGAAAAAAATAATAATAATAAATAAAGAAACCACAACTCAACCATAAGAGGTAAACATGTGAATGCTGAGCTCTCACTTCTTTTTTTTTTTTTTTGAAAAGTAATGCTGAGCTCTCACATTATCACAGCAATTATCACACAAATACATGAATGGAAGTGTCCAAGCTAAAAAGCGATGTTCAATAGCAGATATGGAGTCCAATTCTATTGTCTGTTTTTTATTTGAATTGGGAGAAGCCATCCGAAATCTAAATGGTCATTTAGGACAAGGGGCATGGAGAGGCAACTTAAGGTTCGGATGCATCAGGATGTGTAGCGTCTTGAATCTTGATGCACTGATCCATATGAGTGGAGCCATGGTTTTAGATAGTGGTTTTTGGAGTGCCACTCGTCTGGGAGACTGAAACTGGTTCGACTCACCCCCACATTCTGATTCTGTCCTTTTTATCGCCTGTTTCACTCTGGTGACCTGCCCTGGACCCAACCGAAACTGATACAACTCAGCTGAAGATATTTGGAACCTTCTTTGGAGGCCATTGTTCTGTGATCCAGACCATGATAGGCCCCACCATGGATGGGGATGCCCCAATAATATTCCAGATTGGAAGATCATAGCTATTCAGTCTTTCACATCTTTTCAAACCTTTGCTCTATTTCGCTTAACCATCTATTTGTTGGCTACTGATAAAAAAAGGTTAGGATCTTCCTATCTTAGGAGATCTTGGGGCATCCACAAACCAATGTGTAGGTACCATCATGTACAGTTGTGGATCCCACTTGCACATTGACTGGGAGCATCGGCACACCAAACACATCCTATAATTCCACAAAGCATTAGATGAATTACAAAAAGAAAAAGAAAAAAAGAAAAAAATAATAATAAAATCCGTATCCTCAGCCTCAGGTTGGCATTATGGCACAATAACTAAATTTGAGGACAATGTACTAGGGGCACGCTTCAGCAAGCACTGAAGATTGCGCCAAAAGACTGTTAAGCATGTTTTTTTTTTTTTAAATACCAAAGTGGTTAAAATAGTACGCAAGATCTGGTTTTGTTCATTTCTCTGCCCACAGGAACTGCAAAAGGTCGTTTTTAAGTTTTAGCATTTCGTGCATGAATGTATACATTTCAATGTCCATAGCTCCATAGAAGACTGCCAATCATGATGTTTTATCATCATACCAGTTGCTTGTTGGAATTGTTCAGGATTCATCTCTAAGCCGCATATTGGGGTGTAGTTTTTGGAAGGAAACATAGATATTAGAATCAAAGGGCCCGATTTAAAGACTGCATTCTGCGTTAAAATTGAGAAATATTTGAATTCATGAGGACAGATAAAGGCTTCTCAAAAGGTTTCGCCTCTACCGACCTGAAGTAAAAGAGGAAGTTCGAAGGATAAAGCAGCTTAAGAAGGAAAACTGTTTATTTTTCTCAGTGTAGAATAGGATCCTCGACCTGCAGGAATCCAGTGTGGTTGTGCAAGTGGATCTGTTGTCCAACGTTGGATGGATGATGCCCCAAAAATCTGCTTGATAGAGACAATCCTACTTTTCTTTTTCTGGCCTGCAGATAGATTATCAAGAAATGAAACACAGCAAATGTCCACACTCCACTGAAAGAGGCCCGGGCCCACGATTGGTGGCCAGGATTGTTAGTTCTGGGAGACCTTTGGGACAAGGTCCATCTGCAACAGGTCAGTGGTCTGATCACTGTACCAAGGGTGCACTTGTACAGATTGAACATGCATTCTGCACATCCTGAGGTTGAGAATATGATATAATTCCTCAAAAAACGTGTATAGACTTTAGTTGCACAAACCATGAGCTGATTGGGTGCAGCAGCCAGGGAGCAACTGTTCTAAAAAATGTCAAGCATTAGCACCAAGAAAGCAGAATCAGGAAGTGAGATTTTGAAGTGGTGTGGGTATAGGAAGAGTGACTCAGAAGAAAGAGCAGGAGTGGAGAAACAATTTAAATAAAAGGTACCTGCAACAAAGATATCATTGTCCGCAACAACAACAACATCATCATCATAGCCTTGTCCCAACTATCTGGGGTTGGCTTTTTTGCCAATCTCTTGAAATTGAAATTTTCATGAATGCTTAGAGAAAATTCAACAACCAGCTTCCCACCTAGCATCAACCCCTCTTTAACCAGGGCTTGGGCTTGAATGGCGTATGGGATTGGATGGCATATCACTTCCACGTGGAGTTTGCAAAATAACCTAAACCACCAAGAACAAGAATAGCACTGAAGGTTTTAAATGCTCTCATACTTCTGGAACTCAAAATCTCTATAAAGTCAAAGGCTGAATCCTCAGAGGTCATGTTTCAAGGAGCAAGAACAGGATCATCTCTTGGGCTTCAATTCTATGCTCATTTGTGGGTTGTAAAAAGGGGAATGTTTCTGGGGATTGCATTAGTGTTCTGTGAGTTTGATGGTTGACCTGCAGGATGATGCCTCATCATCCCATTTGCAGCCTCTTCCTCGACCAGTGGCACTGGTTGCTCATCCCAACTCTTGTGGCCTAACAAGCCCATTCGACTAGTGAATCCCGTTTCATTATTTTGATTTGGACAACTTTTTTTTTATGATGACCAGTGTTCGAGTTGTCGACGAAATGTCGATATGATCGCCAATAATATCGGTGTCGCAAGTCTAGCGATACCGAAACCCCATTTTTTCATTTCTCTTCGGATTATCAGCGAAATATCAGAGATATCGGCGAAAATCTTGGATTATCGCCAACAATATCGAGATTATTGCATTGTAGCTACAATCTCGGTAAGAAAACCCCTCTTTCAAAAAATCGGAAAAAATATCAGAACTGGGAAGATCTCCTACCTGTTGATCGGAACTCGGAGCTTAGAAGAACGCCTCGATCAACAGCGCTGGTTGCAGACATTCCCCCCTTTCTTCGGCAACAACCCTCTTTCAAAACCCCCCTTTCTTCAGCGGCAATCCCTCTTCCACGAAATTTTCGGTTTTTTTTTTTTTTTTTTTAAGAAAAACCTTCTAGCCCGGAAGATTTATATGGAAGCCTCGAGCGCTGATGCGGTTTGGCTAGTGACAATGCCAGGTGGCTAGTCGCAAGTGCTATGTGGGCCCCACCATGATCTATTTGTTTTATCAACACCGTCCATTCATTTTTAAACGTCATTTTAATCGTCCGTCTCATAAATGAGATTCATCAGAATCTCAGGTGGACCACACCATGGGAAAACAATAATTGTTGAATGTCTACCATTAAAAACCGCCCAGGGCCCACTATAACGTTTATTTGACATATAACCTCTAGATTAGGTCATACGGACCTGGATGAAGGAAAAAAAACAAATATCAGCTTGATCCAAAACTGTTGTAGCCCTAGGAAGTTTTTTATGGTGAGAGTTCAATCAACGTTGTGAGGTCCACTTGAGATTTTGATCCACTTCATTTTTGGGTTCTTAGCATAAAATTATATGTAAAATGGATTAGACGGCATGGATGATACACATACATCATGTTTGAGGTCCACGGAGCACCGACCACTAGCCATTGGCTAGTCGCAGGGAGTATCCAATCTGTTTGAGGCAGCGGATTGTGTAGTAACTCCTACGCTTAGCGAAACTGACTAAACTCTGTGAGGCCCACCATGATTTATTTATTTTATCCACTCCGTCCATATATTTTAACAAATAATTTTAGGCTTTTAGGCAAAAAATGAGGCATATCTAATGTTCAAATGGACCACACCACAAGAAACAGTTGAATTGAATGTCTACCGTTGAAAAATACTTGGAGGGCCACAAAAGTTTTGGATCAAGCTTATATTTGTGTTTTCCCTTCATCCATGTCTGTATGATCTTATGAACAGGTTGGATGAAAAATAAACATCACTATGGGGCCTAGAAAGGTTTCAACGGTGGAAATCATTATCCCCACTGTTTACAGTGGTATGATCTACTTAATCTTTGGATATGAATCAATTTTGGACTCAACCCCTTAAATTAGATGGAAAAACGGATGGACAACGTGGATAGACCACATACATTCAAAGTGGGCCCAAATGAGTGGTCACTGAACGTTCGGTGGTCACTAAATCTCCACTATTTCCTCTCATGTGGCTGCCCTGAGTTTTGGATCCACATGATTTTTTGTCTGATGTCCTAAAATGATCTAAAGAAACGGATAGACGGCGTGGATTTTTTATAAACATCATGGTGGGCCCCACATAGCATCCCAATGCAGGAAAGAAATCCCCGGCCGGACGTGGATTAGCTGCTGACAGGTTGAGTAGCGTGACTCGCTACCGAGGTGACATCACCAAGTTCTGTAGGCCCCACCATGATGTATGTGTTGTATCCTCACCGTTCATCTATTTTTCTAAACCATCTTAGGGTATGAGACCAAAAATGAGGTAAATCTCAATCTCAAGTGGACCACATGATAGGAAATAGTGTTGAATGAACATAGACCATTAAAAACTTTTTGGGGCCCATAAAAGTATTGGATCAAGATAATCTTTGATTTTTCCCGTTATCTTGGTCTGTATGACCTAATCAACAGATTGGATGTCAAATAAACAATATAGTGGGCCTTAGGAGGATTTTAATGGTGGATATCCAATCACTATTGTTTTCATGTGGCATGGTCCATTAAAGATTTGGATCTGACTCATTCTTTACCTCAAACACTAAAATGATATCTTCAAATGGTTGGACGATGTGGATATGAAACATAAACCATGGTGAGCCCATAGAATCGCCTGACGTCGCTTCAATAGCAAGTCTCGCTACTCAACCTGTCATAGCTAATCCGCGTTCCTACGGAAGCAGGTACGTACATGTCGTGTGAGGACGCGAATTGCGTACTAAGTAAATTATGTGGGGTCCACTGTGATTTACATATTTTATCCACTCCATCCATCCATTTTAACAGATAATTTGAGGGCTTTAGCCCAAAAACTAAGTATATCCAAATCTCAAGTGGACCTCACCACGGGAAACAGTGTGAATTGAAATGATATTGTCTAAAACTCCATGGAGGCCACATAAGTTCTGGATCAATCTATTATTTGTGTTTTTCCTTCATCCATGTCTTTGTGATCTTATGAACGGGTTGGATGACAAATAAACATCATTGTAGGCCCTACCAAGGTTTCAACGGTGGAAATCATTATTACCATTGTTTCCTGTGGTGTGGTCCACTTGGCCAAAAATGTGTATTTTTTTTTTTTAACTCATTTACTTTTACATGTCTTAATTATTGTAAGCTTGCATTTGTATTATATAAACTCTTTGGTTACTATTTGAGTGATTTCTTACGACAACGCAAGCCTTTTAGCCCCCATTAAATGGAAACTTATTATTTAATGCATTCTTTTTGTAATTTTTTCGTTCCTGAATATATAAATGTGTATTTAGACATGTCCTGAAGTTTCACTGAAAAATTCCATCATTTTCTCCATGTTTCCCTATTTTTCCTTGCATTTCCGGTTATCGGCGATATTATTGGCGATAATGATATTATATTTTTATCTCCGGCTAGTGAAACTTGTAGCGATACCGACAACTCGAACACTGATGACGACAGAGTATCCCCGCCCCATTTGAGGCGAGACTAATCCCTGCGAATGCATGCAATCACCTGCAAACCATGTGCATCAAGTAATTCTGGGGAGGGGAATTGAACTCGTGTCTGTGGGGAGCACACCCACGACACTTGCCGTTCGCCCAAACCCTGTGCGGGTTGATTTGGACAACATAATACCTTCAGAATTCTGATACCTGTTGCAACTCGCAATAGCTACCCTTGGGATATTCAATATTGTCGGAGTAATGATCCTGATGAATGTAGAACCCCTCAATCATGCATGTCAGAGAAGCGTATGCTTTTTGGTACTTGGACAAAATGCACCTCGAAAAGGGATCCAGAAGACACTGACCTCTAGATGAAATTTCCCATATCATGAAAAAAAACCTCTTCAACCAATGTCATAAGATTGTTCCCTTGAGTTCCACATGTATGGCTCTGTATAGCCTTTTGCAATCTTCTACTTAAAAAGTAAAACCAAGGCTAAAGCTCATTGTTCCTCCCATAATACATTCTCAAATTATCTCCAACAAATAAGAAATACTAAAAGTGAAACTTAATAGAAGTCCAAATCTCCCAGGAGTCTCCCTATATACTCACCATAGTGCACTTTCTACGCAACCATATTGATGGGGACATCACGCGCACACGCACACCCCCCCTATGCACATACGCAAGGGGGAGGAGGGCCCCACGACCGATCTGGATCGATGACGATGTCCAGGAGGGCCTCCTAGTTAGAGGATTGCGTTTTGGTTCGTTAGAGTAGACCTAATAATCATGTGAATCCCACCATGGGTTCTCATGATCGTGGCCCGCTATTTTAATTAATCTAGTACTTTGGGTTTTGCCTATTATTGTTATTAGGAATATCATGGACAGTTTAGATTGCTTGATTAGTTGTTAATTTTGATTACTTCATTTCCAAGTAATAGGTTGCGCACATGGCGCGAGTTTTGGGGTATAGGGTTTTATTATAAATAAGCACCCCTTGTAGTATTTTTTATTATTGAAGATTAATAAAATTTTTGCGTTTTTCTGCTCGTCTAAATTTCCGAGTTGTGGAGATTCAATTGGGTGTGAAACCCTCCCTTCCTCGAATGGTGACTACCGTGGTGCGAAGCCACACCTATTCCAATTCGCCCCACCTTCTACCATCCATATTTCTCCTCCTATAATCATTTATGCTTCAAATCCATCCTCTATTGCAGGAATTTCTCTCTGCAGCAGATGTCCAGAATCTGGCCCTGTGAGAGGGCTGAAACTTCGACGGAGCACCACGCACAGACCGTACATCGGATAAGGCTGAAATTTGGATGTTTTGTGGTCCTCCCCTGGCTAACCAAGGCCAAGCTGGCCGTTTTCTTATTGGTGGGCCCCACACACGTACGGGACACCTCCAGCGCACGTGCGGCTAGGCCTTCACCCCTGTCCATGTGTGTGACGCTTCTCTGGTTCGTCTCTCTCCTCTCTTTCACCCTAAATCCCTAACCCTAAATTACTAAAATCTCCAATTTTATACCCTTTCTTCAACCTTAGGGTTCCCTAAATTGAAATCTATGAACCCCTTGGATTGGGGAATTATTTCTATGCATGTGTGGATGAATTTTACCCTCCTTTAATTATTGTTTGGTCTATAATTTTGATTGATCTAACCTTAGCTTGTGTAGGCTTGGGCCTGCATAAATTTCCCTTGATTAAATGCTTGAACTTTTGTGTGGGATATGGAATTTTGTGTAATTGTTTCTGAATTAACGTGATCTAAAGCCTGAAAATCTTGCACATCATATTTAAATTTCATGTCCTGCATCAAATTTGGTATCAGAGAACAAGGTTTTTATAGGGGAATGCATTGCATGTTTAGGGTTTAGTTTATTTATGTCCATTATGCATTAAGTATCATCATATAGAGCTGTTTAGAGGTCTATGATTTCTGATATAAGCTGCTGAATTTTTTGCTATCAGAAAATCCGCATCTCTTTGCTGAATTTTCTATAGACAGATTCTTTGGACAGATAGGGTACTGGAAATTGAGTAGTATTGCGTCGTTTCCCACATATAGTCCTATATGAGCATCTAAGCGCATATAGTCGTATTAGAAGGTCCTTAAGTTGAGTTAGTAGTTGTATGCCCACACGTACGGGTCATGGTTTTGGCTTGCACCCTACACTAAACATATAGCAATTGCAAGAATCAATGAACAAGCTGACCCAGCAGTTTGAATATTTGGGTAAGCGCTTAGAACAACGTATGGACCAACGCTTTGAGCAGTTTAATGTGCGTGTTACCCAACTAGAGACCTCCGCTGGGTCAAACCCCACCATTGGAGAAAATGCCCAATCTCAAGCAGGTGATCAGGAGGTTAGACCAAGGAATGGAGATGGCCAAGGATTTGGTCATGGGCGTGCACCCGTGCACCCACCCCGCGAGGGACATCATGAACAATATAACCCAGATGTGCAACTCCTCAAGAGAGTTAGAGTAGATGCCCCTACGTTTGATGGCCACTTGGACCTTAAAGTTTTTTTAGACTGGCTAGCGGATATGTACCACTATTTTGAGTGGTATAACATGTCGGATGCTCGTCGAGTCTGATTCCCCAAGATGAAGCTTGTGGGCCAAGCAAAGAGATTTTGGGCTACAATAGGGCGAAAGAAAGAAAGAGCAAGGGAGCTCCCAATAGTCCATTGGGGAGAAATGAAAGAAACTCTTAAGGAGTACCTCCCTTTCTTTTATCGCTTACAGTTGATTGAGGAATGACAGTCTCTTTGACAGGGTTCCATGAGTGTTGCTGAATACATTGAGAAGTTCGAATAGTACTTAACCCGTTGTGAGGTTGATGAGGACCCCATACTCACCCTTGCTCGATTTAAAACAGGTCTTCATTCTGACATTAGGAGAGAATTGCTCGCCAAAGACATAGACACTATTGAACAGTTGTATCAAGTGGTGTTAAAGGTTGAGCAATACCTCAAAGCATCTATGAGAAGACGGTTTGACTTTCGCAATTTTAGTGCTAAGGCCAACCCTTCTGGGGCTAAACCTAACATTGGATACCAAAACAAACCTTCCAACAGTTCTCACTTCAAGCCCAAGGATGATAAGGGTAAAGAAATTGTCGGGTCTAGTCCAAGGATGAGAAGGGTAAAGAAATTGTCGGGTCTAGTTCGGGTAGGAGTGGAGCAACTAGGTGTTTTATTTGTCAGGGTTTGGTCACTTTGCCCACTAGTGCGGCATGAGAGAGGGTACCAAGGTGCTCCTTATTGATGGGCAAGTAGAAGTAGTGCCCCCAGAGAGTGACAGCGAGGAGGAAGAATATGAGCCAGTAGAAACCCCTAGTGAGGAGGAAGAGGGAGCGCAAGAGTCTGCAACCCTCACAGTTGTGCATTGCGCCTTTGCTCAAGCCAAGAACACTGATGATTGACACCGCAACAAGAGCTTCTATACTTATGCAAAATGTGGGAAAAAGAGTTGTAAGATGATCGTGGATAGTGGCAGTTATGCCAACGTGGCATCGACTAGCATTGTGAGCCGTTTGGGCTTGAAGCTTAAAGCACATCCTCAACCCTATAGAGTGTCCTGTGTTGATGAAACTTTCATTCCAATCTCACACCGTTGTCTTGTTCCTATTCAGTTTGGATCATATAAAGACATACTTTGGTGTGATGTTCCCATGAATGTTGGCCATATCATTCTAGGTAGACCGTGGCTCTATGACAAGGATGTTACCATATTTGGTCGTTCAAATGTGTGTACATTCTGGTTCGAGGGCAAGAAGGTCAAGCTAAATTCACTGCCACCAAAGAACACGACTGGAAAGGAGTCCACCACACAGAGTGGTGTGAGAGGTTCAAAAGAATTGAAGGAGTCCAAGTCCAAGTCCAAACCTCTTCATATCCTAAATGCCAAAGACTTTGAGCGAGAAACGGAGGCGGACTCAATGGTATACACCCTTGTGGCTAGGGAAAGTGTACCAGATGCTAGTGTAGAGTTACCTACTGAGGCCATTCAGGTAGTGCATGAGTTTCGTGATGTCTTTCCTGATGATTTACCGAATGAGCTTCCCCCTATGAGAGATATACAACAGACCATTGATTTAGTCCCTAGGGCGACTCTACCAAACCTCCCTCATTACAGAATAAATCTAAAGGAGCATGCTGAGTTGAAGAGACAGATTGACGAGCTTCTAGAAAAGGGTTTCATTCGAGAGAGCATGAGCCCATGTGTCGTGCCCGCCCTTCTTACACCTAAGAAGGATGGCACATGGAGGATGTGTGTTAATAGTAGGGTCATCAACAAAATCACAGTCAAGTATCGGTTTCCCATACCACGTCTTGATGACATATTGGATATGATGACCAATGCTACTATTTTCTCAAAAATTGACATCAAAAGTGGTTATCACCAAATCTGTGTACGCCCTGGTGATGAGTGGAAGACGGCCTTCAAGACGAAAGATGGGCTATACAAGTGACTAGTTATGCCTTTTGGGCTGACTAATGCCCCAAGCACTTTCATGCATGTGATGACCCAAGTATTGAGGCCCTTCATGGGGAAGTTTCTGGTCGTATACTTTGATGATATCTTAATTTATAGCATGACCAAGGAACAACACCTCAACCATTTGAGGCAGGTTTATGGGATCTTTAGAGCCGAGAAATTATACACCAACCTAAAGAAGTATGCATTTTTGTCTAGTAGTGTTATCTTCTTAGGTTTTGTTGTGTCAGCTGAGGGCGCATCAGTGGATCCTGAGAAGGTCAAGGCCATCGTCAGTTGGCCTAAACCCCACAATATTCATGAGGTGCGCAGCTTTCATGGCTTAGCCACCTTCTTTAGGCGGTTCATTCGAGGCTTCAGTTCCATTATGGCTCCCATCACGGATTGCATAAAAAAATGTGAGTTTCAATGGACAAAGGCAACCTCGAAGGCCTTCATGGAGATAAAGGTCAAGATGACCAAAGCTCTAGTCACGCGACTTCCGGATTTTTCAAAAGCTTTTGAAGTCGCATGTAACGCGTTAGGAGTCGGCATAAGTGGAGTACTTCGTCAAGAAAGACACCTTGTCGCCTTTTTTAGTGAGAAACTAAATGAGGCGAAACAAAAATATTCCACCTATGACAAAAAGTTATATGCAGCAGTGCAATCACTGCGCCATTGGCGTCATTACCTATTGCCACAAGAATTCGTTTTATTCTCAAGATCACGAGGCCTTGAGATATCTGAACTCTCAGAAGAAATTAAACCCTAGGCACGTTAAGTGGGTACAATTCCTTCAAGAGTACACTTTGTGCTTAAGCACAAGGCTGGTGTAGAGAATAAGCCTGCTGACGCGTTGAGTCGTCGAGTCGCATTACTCAATTCCATGAGTGTCGAAGTCACGGGCCTAGAGTGCATCAAAGAAGATTATTTTGAGTGTCTATATTTTGGAGTTATGTACGCATCGTTGTTAGAGAGTCCGTCAGGAACTAGCAGTGAGTACTTGATTTTAGATAGATATTTGTTTATGAGTAACCGCTTGTGCATACTTCGCACCTCCCTCCACGATTTTCTTGTCTGGGAGTTACACTCAAGAGGGGTTGCGGGTCATTTCAATCGAGGCAAGACCATTGCCCTAATGGAGAATAGGTTTCATTGGCCAAGCCTCAAGCGAGACGTGGCCAACATTATAGGGCAATGTCGTACTTGTCAATTGGCAAAGCAGAAAAAGCAAAATATAGGATTACACACACCTTTGCCAGTTCCATTCATCCCTTGGAAAGATATCAGAATGGACTTCGTGCTTGGACTTTTCGAGACTATTCGGAAGCATGATTCCATATTTGTTGTCGTGGACCATTTTTCTAAAATGGCCCACTTCATCTCTTGTTCTAAGACCTCCGACGCATCTCATGTTGCCAAGTTGTTCTTTAATATGAGGTCGTCAAACTGCATGGGTTACCAAAAACAATAGTGTCTGATCATGACGTACAATTCATAAGTTACTTTTGAAAGACGTTATAGCACATGATGAATACTAGGCTCCAATTTTCTTCTGCCTACCACCCTCAAATAGATGGTCAGACTGAGGTGGTCAATAGGAGCCTAAGAAGTTTGCTCAGATGTTTAGTGGGGGAGCACGCCAGGACGTGAGACACCGTACTACCTATAGCCGAGTTTGCGTTCAATAGTTTTGTCAATAAGTCCACTGGTCTAAGTCCTTTTGAAGTCGTTACTCGTTATAAGCCTAGGAAGCTAATTGATCTTGTCCCTATGTCACTGTCTCATAGGCCATCAGAGTCTGCAGAGTCCTTTGCGCATCACATTCATTCATTGCATCAAGATATCAGGCGAAAGATCACTACTAGTCTAGTAATGAACACTAAAATTTTCTGCAAACCAGCATAAAAGTTTCAAGGAATTCAATGTAGGGGACTTTGTAATGGTCCGCATTAGGCCCGAGCGATATCCTCAGGGGGTCGTTCATAAATTACACGCACGTAGCGCTGGGCCCTTCAAAATTATAAAATAAAACGGTCTCAGTGCATATATTGTAGATCTTCCACCTTCCATGTGAATTAGTTCCACATTCAATGTGGAGGATCTAGTTACTTTTCAGGGGATCACTGATACTTTGTCCGGCCCTTCGCTCACCCATCCTGATTCCTCAAACCTATCCCTTGATCTATGGCCTCTTCCCAACCCTTCTTCCCAGCCTCTATCTCCCATACCTACCTTTCCCACACCCAGAGAGGAAATAGAGGATATTTTGAACCATTAGATAGTATCAATGTCGGACGGCGGGTTTCAGAAATACCTGGTTAAGTGGAAGTCACGCCCAGCTTCAAACAGTACATGACTCACTGAAGAGAAGCTTCGGAGACTTGATCCTAACATCTTGGAATAGTTTAGGAGTTTTGTTTCGCTAGTGGCGAAATCTTCGTGGACGGGGAGAGTTGATGGGGACATCACGCGCACACGCATGCCCCCTACGTAAGTACGCAAGGACGAGGAAAGCCCCACCATCGATCTGGATCGATGACGACGTCCAGGGAGGGCCTCCTAGTTAGAAGATTATGTTTTAGTTCATTGGAATGGACCCGATAGTCATGTGAATCCCAGCATGGGTTCTTATAATCATGGCCCACTATTCTAATTAATCTAGTACTTTGGGTTTTGCCTATTATTGTTATTAGGAATATCATGGACGGTTTAAATTGCTTCGATTAGTTGTTAATTTTGATTACTTCATCTCCAAGTAATAGGTTACGCACATGGCACGAATTTTGGAGTATAGGATTTTATTATAAATAGGCACCCCTTGTAGTCTTTTTATTTATTGAAGATTAATAAAATTTCCGCGTTTTTCTACTCTAAATTTCTGAGTTGTAGATATTCAATTGGGTGTGAAACCCTCCATTCCTCGAAGGGTTGACTACCATGGTGCGAAGCCACACCTATCTCGATTCGCCCCTACCTTCTACCATTCATATTTCTCTTCTCCTACAATCATCTACGCTTCAAATCCATTCTCTATTGCAGCAGTTTCTCTCTACAGCAGATTTCCAGAATCTGGCCCTGCAGGAGGGCTGAAACTTCAGCGGAGCACTACGCACAGACCGTGCATCGGATCAGGCTGAAATTTGGAGGTTTTGTGGCCCCCTCCTGGCCGACTAGGGCCAAGCTGGTCATTTTCTGATTGGTGGGCCCCACACACGTGCGGGACACCTCCAGCGCACGTGCGGCTAGCCATCACCCCTGTCCACGCGTGTGATGCTTCTCTGGTTCGTCTCTCTCCTTTCTTTCACCCTAAATCCCTAACCATAACCCTAAATTACTCAAATCCCCAATTTCATGCCCTTTCTTCAACCTTGGGGTTCCCTGAATTGAAATCTGTGAACCCCTTGGATTGAGGAATTATTTCTGTGTATGTGTGGATGAATTTACCCTCCTTTGATTATTGTTTGGTCCATAATTTTGATTAATCCAACCCTAGCTTGTGTAGGCCTGGGCCTGCATAGATACCCCTTGATTGAATGCTTGAACTTTTGTGTGGGATATGGAATTTTGTGTAATTGTTTCTGAACTAACGTGAACTAAAGCCTGAAAATCTTGCACATCATATTTGAATTTCATATCCTACATCACATATGGTGTGCATGGGCCTATAGGCCACATGGTTAGTGGAATGGTTCCAAAATACCTTGAGGTTTAAATTTAAATACATCCGGTAGTTCCTGTGGGCCCCATTGGACAATCAGTCCATTAAGGTGGGCCATCTAATTAGAGCAGTCCAAATCAGACCATTGATTTGACCATGATCTATCACCATCACTTAATCTGATCAAGGTTCTCAATTGGGTCAATCAAGACCCTCGATGCAGTACAATCTTCGATTTTGATGTTGGATGTAGATAGTTGGATAAGCCTGATCTGCAGATCCTGACATTCATTCAACCATCGGCAGGACCACTCTTAGTCTCCATTGGATGATTGGAGGGCCCTTCATCACAGAAACTACACTAGTCTTCATATTTGAACATTAAAAATCAGCAACTAAAATTTTAGACGTGAATAGCAGACCATAGGATTTCTCACCAGCAAAATGAGGATAAGAACTAAACCCAATCTACTGAAAACCAAAAAAAAACAAAAGAATAAAGACTTTTTTTTCGAAAGATAAAGACTAGAGACTTGTTGGAAGACCAGCAAGAAATCTCTTCTATGTTAATGAAGAATTTCACCCAAGAACCACCACTTTTCTCGGAAATCCAATCAGAGGATATTAACAAAAGATTTTGTTCAGTTAATATAGCTCTCAAGCTTGCATAGTTGAAGGCACTAGGTCTGCCAGAAACACCTAGGCACACATGGAGATTTCAAGCAAGGTATTCCCTAACGGTAACGATGGATGTAACAGCCACAAACGTTACCTTTACAATAAGGGGTGTAATGGCCGTTACGGAGGCTGTAACAGCCATTACGGTCTCCTTTTTTATTGAAAAAAAAAAAACCAAAAAACTGTATCAGCCCTGTAACGATCTGAATTGGCCTCGTAATGGACCGTTACGGCCTTTACAGGGGGGCGTAACGGGCCATTACGGGTTATTTTTCCCGTGACGGTTGTTGCAGCCTTTACGACCCTGTAACGTGTAACGGTTGCCACTGTCACCTTTACATAACAGCCTTTACGGCACACCATGATTCCAAGCATTAAGCTTTAAAAAAATTTACATTGATATTATTTTTGTCATTCATAGATACATCATCATCATCATCCTCGTCCAAGCCCTATCCCAAATTCCCAATTAAATGGGGTTGGCTACATGAATCTTGTTTTGCCATTACACTATATAAAGGGTCATTCATAGATACATAATTCTTTTTAAAGTTTTAGCTCCAAAACTAATTTTAACACAATGAATAAAAATTATTGTAAAGATATTACGTATTTTACACAAAGTAATAGTTACACACCACTTCCAACAACTTACGCCTACACAACCAAGGTTTTCAGTAATGGTATTGGCAGGCCGATACACTATATGGCCTTATAGTGGCCATTTATTTCATTTATCATTATCATTTTTTAAAGATTTTATTTATTAATATCATCATTTTTTCATGTTGGGAAAATCTTGCATTGCGTCAAGGTGCAGTTTGCAGAATTTTCGCCGAGTATGGAAGCCCAAACCCATGCTCAAGCCCAAAACATAAGCCCGATTGTGACCCAAAACACTCTGAAACTCAAACAAAAAGATCCGGAAAGGTCAAAGAGGTGTGGGGCCCATGCCCTTTTTATTTTTGTTTGATTTTCTTGGATGGGGAAAACTATTTTCCGCTCTATCCACATTTTAGCAATTATACACTTTTAGGAGGTTTATTCACATTTCAACGATTACTCTCTCTCTCTCTCTCTCTCTCTCTCTCTCTCTCTCTCTCAATGTTCTTATTCTCTTACTCTCTCATCCCTCTAATACACTCATATTCTCATTCTCTCTTACTCTCTCTCATCCCTCTAATACTCTCATATTCTCATATTCTCATTCTCTCTTACTCTCTCATCACTCTAATACTAATGCGGGGGCATTTTCACACCGGGCTCGAGTGGGGTGGCCTGTGGGATGCAAGGACACACTTGGGGTGGGTGGCCCGCATAACCCATGAATTTGGGGCCCGTGGAGGTGGGTGGCTCGTGTGAGGCAGAGCCCATGGATTTGGAGCCCACAAGAGGGCGGAACCCATGGATTTTGGGCCCACGAGAGGGCGGAACCCATGGATTTGGGGCCCACAGGGAAGTTTCAGCAAAAGACCTAACCCATGGATTTGGGGGCTGGGCTATGAGATAAAGGGATTAATTCACCATGCTCTAACAGTTTGAGCTTTTAGAGCAAGTGGTTAATTGTCCTGCATCAAATACTCTCATATTCTCATTCTCTCTTACTCTCTCTCATCACTCTAATACTCATATTCACTCTCAAGTCTTAACTCTATTACTACTCTAATACTCTTATTCTCACTCTCTTTTTTTGTATATGCATTTATACATTCATTTTAGTATCTTTCAAAAAATTTAAAAAAAAAAAAATAATGATAAAAAAAAAATAAAAAATCATTAAGTAGTTGTAATCAATCTAATACCTGGGGGAATTTCATTAAAGATTCCCTACACAACTAAGGTGTCATTTGGTAAACTGAAAATAAGGTCTTAAAAAATCAATTTAAGTGTTGAAAACTTAAAATGATGAATTTTAGTACTTACAATACTAAAATTCTGTTTCGTAATTTGTCTGAAAAAGTCGTGATATCTGAAAATAAACACTTTTCCCATAAAAGCTTGTGTGGTAAACACAAACCACAAATGTCTGAAAATTGACAATTTGTCATATTTGTCCCTATTGTCTCAATTTCTATCTTTTACAGAGTATGAGATGAAACTTATTATTGCCATGCCACCAAATTTGGGACACCCATGCTCAATCCACGTACATCTCTCAAACATAACTCTCTGACTGATGGACCATGTATTATATTCTTCTTGATAGAATAATTATAACCCTTCAATTGGTAGTCCTTGAACTATATGGCTAATAAGAGAAACACAATAACATCTCACAAGTCCCACCTGCATTTAACATGGATGGCTAGACATGTGGGCCACTACCCACCAAGGGTTACATCGGGTCAAACATCCTACATGCGTGGACATTCAACCAAGCAACCAAAGATTGATCCATCAACCTACCAAGAGTGATAAAGTGCATCACACCCAAGTTCACACCAAAGAATCAACATCGTACAGCCCAAATTTCGCCCCACAATAGCCTTGGACATTTTTGCCCAACATAGTGTTGCCTGGATTTTGCCCTGCAACAACCTTAGACATTTTTGCCCCATAATCTCCTTGCTCAAGTCACTTTTTGGTCAATTTGAGCTGACAGATCACCTTGTCGTAAAACTTAATTTCAGCACTTACAACTGAAAATTGGAATTTCAAGTCATTGTCACAATTCAAATCGATTGGCAAATCTAAATATCCCTACCAAAAAATCAAGATGACAATGCTCGCTCTCTCTCTCTCTCTCTCTCTCTCTCTCTCTCTCTCTCTCTCTCTCTCTCTCTCTCTCAAAAACCCTACTAACATCCATTCCAATCAATTGCCACTTGGCCCGTCCATATGTAGTTCTTTGGACCAGCTTTGATTTAATAAAAAAATAATAATTTGAAATCAGACTCTTGGATTGAGAGATCCAGTCGTTTCAATCTCGTCGTATCGCTAACAGTGCAAATTGAAGGATTGATTGATTTAGGGTTTGTGGACTGATCTAAACCATTTTATTCCATTGAAAATGTTTGGTTTGTGATTACGCGTGATGTGATGTGGATAATGATTTTTGGATGGCTTGGATTTGCTTAATTTTTAAAATTCCATCTTATGTACGGTTTGTAAGAGGCGGTCATTTTGAAACCATTCTCAAGTTGTAAGTTGTGAATTTTCTTATTCCCTTTGATAGATCTCAACTTGTCTAGAATCATAAATGGCCCGAATTAGCCGGGATCATGATTTACAGTTGTAAATCTAGGGTTTTGAATCTCAAGCGTCAAAATTGTTCATGACAATCAATGTTAGAAGGTATCACATATGGGGCTTGTTTGAAAGTTGGCAGAGAGAGGATAGAGGAAAGGTCTCCGGATTGCGAAGGAGGTGGCCCACGTAGGGCTCACAAGTTGTACAAAATTTTTCCATGGGGATGCGTGTGCACCCTCCTTTCCTTCTTTGACTCTCTCTCTCTCTCTCTCTCTCTACTTCTTTCCCTATGATTGGTTTCTAATTAGAATTTTACAATTTGGAAATTACCTATTCGAAGTTAAATTCAAATAAATATGAATTTAGGAATTTCTAAATCTCAAAATTCTCAATTAGGAATTGAGCCTGCATATCCCATTGAGTCTAATATGTTCTTTTACACGTTGTGTATGCTTCTGTTGATCGTGCATGATCTGACCGTACAACCTCTATAGGGAATGTGGGGCCCACTCATGACTGACATTATAGGTTCCACACACCTCCGTACAGCTGGATCAACAAGTGGGGCCCACAATTCATGCACATGTGGGCCCACATGCATGTGGAAACACACCAGCAAGTAAGCATCTTCTTTTGGAAGATCTGAACCATCCATGATGACCAGCGCGTTGAGCACTACAATATAGGTCTGTTGTCTAGCTCAGGGCAGGGATCGCATCGATATGGATGTTCAAGGTTGATCATTCCTTGAGCGGGCCATATCTCCTCAACCACTGATGAATGGAATGAAATTTGGTATGAGTGTTCATCTTGATACAATCTTAGAGATGGTCCAGATAGATTTGACGTTGACTATCTAAAGCTGGCCAGATTGGATTGTGACCATCCGATCTTATTATCGACGGATCTGGATCATCTGAGATCAAAATGGGCTGAAACTTGCCATCTAGCCCAAATGGCATGTGCTGGAGTGATCCATCAGCTCAAACTAACCAAAAGGTGACCCGATCAAGGAGATTACGGGCAAATTTGTCCAAGGCTATTACAAGGGGAAATCCGAGCCGCACGATATTGATCTCTTGGTGTGGACTTAGGCATGACGCACTTCATCACCTTTGGTGGGTTGATAGATCAATCTTTGGTTGCTTGGTTGAACGTTGACACACTTAAGATGTTTATTGCCCAATATACCCTTGGTGGTGGCGGCGGCCCACATGTCTAGCCATCCATGTCAGACGTGAGTGAGATGTGTAAGATGTTGTTGTGTTTCTCTTATTAGTTGTCCAGTTTAAAGACACCAATCAAAGGGTTATGATTATTTTATAAAGAAGAATATAATACAAGGTCCATCAATCGAAGGGTTATGTTTGAGAGATGTATGTAGATTGGGCATAGGTGTGCCAAATTTGGTGGCATGGCAACAACAAATTTCGTACCATACTCTAAAAAAGATAGAATTTTAGATAATAAGGGCAAATATAACAAATTGCTAATTTTCATACATTTGTGGTTTGTGTTTACCAATTAAGTTTTTTGTGAAGAAAAAAAATGCTCATTTTCAGATATCATGAATTTTTTCCACACAAATTACCCAAAAAAAATTATTTAAAAAAAAATCAGTACTTACAAGTACTAAAATTCAACATTTTAAGTTTTCAACACTTAAATTAATTTTCAGACCTTATCTTTCAGTTTACCAAACAGCACCTAACTCTAACATTCTCATATTTAATATTCTATATTATCCAAATATCAATACATGATTAAGATTATAAGTCCACATATGAGTAATGATGACACAATTACACAGACCACAAACTCACAAGCCTATAATGTGTGATAAATTAAAAACTGACAAATAGTCAAAGTGGCAAACTTTTTTTTTTTTTTTTTTTAATTAGATGAATGGAGTCGGGTCATTTTGGGTACACATGAATTTGCATAATCTATGAGATTCATCCATTCATCCTATTAATGTACATCCCTAATTATCATACTTGAAGAAAAAATTTACTTGAATCTAAAAATGGCCAAAAATACTGAAGAAATAAAAATGCTCTTAACCATTAATTTAATGTGTTAATCTACATATCTAAACTAGAAACAAGTTATTCATCAATCATTGTAAGAAAAAATTGAAAAAAAAAAATTGTTAAAAATCACTAGAAATTTTGAAAAGAAATAGCGAACCTCGAAAAAGATTTAAAAGAAAAATGAGGCAAATATAGCTAACTTGAACACAAATTAAGAAACATTTGGTCAATTCGGTCATATCACGTTGAATCGACACACATACAGCAAGAAGAAACAATAAAAGAAGATTTTTACCTCTCTTTTTTTTTAATTTTTCCCAAAATCGGCACCAAAGCTTTGATTCGCTGATTCAAACACAAGATAGTTTTGATCTTACTAGCATAGTCAAGGGGAACCCACGCCTACGCATTTTAGGCCTGTTGTGATGCAGGACAATTAACCACTTGCTCTAAAAGCTTGAACTGTTAGAGTATAGCGAATTAATCCCTTTATCTCATAGTGTGAAAATGCCCCTGCATTATGTTGCACTGGCGTAGTCAAAGGCAACCCACACCTAGGCATTTTTGGCCTATTGCACTAGCGTAGTCAAAGGCAACCCACGCCTAGGCATTTTAGGCTTGTTGCACCTTGCGTGGACCTCGGGCATGTGCTTAGCACCTGGAAGTGCCTTGTGCTAGTTGCGCTTAAGTTACATTTCGTTTTCTACACAAAATAACATTATGTCACCTCATGCATCTAGGTTTTTGGTGTTGTACCGCCCAATAGGGATGCAAATAGATAAGAAATGGCTTTTAAGCCCTATTTCAACAATTTTTCTCATTCCTTGATATTACAACTTGAGATACTCTTCGTCTCTTCCCCCAAATTTCAACAACTTCACTGTTTACTTCTTGATTTCTTCTTCTAATAGGGTTTTGAGGTCATCACATTGGTTATCTCAAAAGCAGTTTGAGTCTTTGTTGGTGCCGTAAAAGAGATTTAAGGTGAATTCAAGAATTAACATGATTGGAAATTTTAGGTTGGAGGATTTAGGGATGTTGAAAATTGTTGGGGTTTGGAAATTTTAAGGATTCGGGAAAAAAAAAACAAAAAACAAAAATTGGTTTTGGATTGGTGAATTTGGTGAAATCTAGAGTTGGAATTTGGGGAAATTAGGATTTAGAATCGGGTAGACTTCAAAGAACATTAGGGTTGTAGGCTTTTGTGCCACAAGAGGAATTGGATGGTATTGACTTTGATTATTTACAAAATAAACTTATATATGTATAGTTAAGCATTAATACTTTTTTTCGTAGAGATGACTGCAATTTTATTAAGAACACCTGCCAAACGACAGGAAAAGAATACAACCCGATGCTAAGCCAAAGACCAAGCTAAAATATTAGTACCCACAACTGCTTTAACATAAGGAAACCATTCGAAACAACGAAATTCACTAACCATATGATCTCTTCGACGGAGGGATCCTTATCTTGAAAACATCGACTGTTCCAGCCTTCCAAATAAACTAGAAAATCCCCATTGCAACAAGCCTCCATATGGCTTTCAGAGATTTACCCATTGTTGCTCAGTGCCAAGCGCATGACTGTTGGTTGATAGAAAACAGCATCACCCATGACATATGGAAAATAGAGATGATGTGATCCCAAACTTTATGCATGAAGGGGCAATGGATGAAGAGATGGTCGATCGACTCCGCATCACCCATACACATCAAGCATATGTTGGGAAAGAGAAGGGATTGCCTTTAAAGGTTATCGATGGTTAGCACTCTTTTCCTTCCCATAAGCCAAACAAACACCGCATCCCGCAATCCTCGGACGGGCACCATAAGAGATAAGACCAAAGTGGGAAGGAAAGGAAGTTAAGCATTAATACTTACTATATAAAATTTAAAAGTTGCAATTATAATCTCCAGGCATGTGCAAATCCCTCCCTCCCTCCTTCTCATATGATTGGTGCATGCCCTAAATAAGCCCATTTGATGGCGTTGCCTTACATGTTTTTTTTTAACAATAAAGGGGGTTTGTTAATAAGGTGTCAGGATGGCACCCAAAAGATTACAACCCTAAGTAGCAAAAAGCATAGAACTATCTTTCAAAAAAAAAAAAAAAAAAACAAGAAGCCCACTCGGCAACAAGAAATTTCACAATACGGATAACAAAATCAGCATCCTTTTCAAGATCACTGAAACATCTCCCACTCTTCTCCCCCCCAAATAGCCCAAAAGGACGCTAAGATCACCAACCACCATTCCACATGAGCGAGCTTCAAAAGAGAAACCCCATGACCCACCTCTAAGAAACTATCCATCAAAACAGGCATGCACCCCTACACCTTGAACAAAGATAAGATAGAACCCCAAATCTTCCAAGAAAATGGGCAATGAATGAAATGGTGAACTATTATCTCCTTGCCAGCATTGCATAGAGCGCACATGTTCGGAATAACCATTCCACACGGCCGAAGATTGTCAATAGTTAGGACCCTCTTTCTACCAACAAGCCACCCAAATGTTGCCACTTTCGTGGGAGGCGGGCACCATACCACCAAAGCATTGCCATCAAAGTTTGACCCTCAAGCAAGGGAGAACGCAACATATCATAGAAGGATGAGACTAAGAAATGACCCAAGCTTTCCAACCTCCACACCAACCTATCTTGCTCCCCATGCATCGAGCAAAACACTTGGATATGATGAAGGGCGACCATACCCCCGAGGATCCACTCGCCAACCAACAATCTACATTGCCTTACATGTTTCGTCATGTCCAAATCTTATTTGTAGGATGTGTTCATTGGGTTTTTAGGATCAACAAATCAGAGTTTCCTAGTATGATTACTAACTAGGAAAAGAAACAGAACCATGACTCTCGGGTCCACAGACCTATTGGACCACCACTACAGACCCCAACTACTAATTGAGCCACCATGTTGTGCCCACTAACTGGTCGGACAACCATCTACATATTTCACCATCCCTACAAATAACCGTGCAAACAGTGGGTCCATAATGTTAACCAAACTAATCATGGACCCACCTCGTCCCTAGGGTGATACATTTTGACAATAGGGGGACGTTCATATCAGCCATCAGCGATGAGAAAATCATATCAACCTTTCAGATCACTAAACCACAGGCCCCACTCATACAAACTTCAAACCCAAACATACCTGATGAATTATCAGCCCAAGCATTGGACAATATAATGCAGGTGCATTTTCACACCGGGCTCGAGTGGGGTCGCATGTGGGATGTAGGGGCACACTCGGGGTGGGTGGCTCGTGTGAGGCGGGTAGCTCGTGTAAAGCGGAACCCATGTGAAGTGAGGCCCACGAGGGGGGTTCGGCCAAGGTCCTAACACATGGGATGTGAGGCCCAGGCTATGAGATAAAGGGATTAATTCATCATGCTCTATTAGTTTGAGCTTTTAGAGCAAGTGGTTAGTTGTCCTGAGTCAAAGTGGTATCAGAGCGAGAGGTATCATGTTCGAGACTCCACACCGGGGGTGATTAATGCAGGGACATTTTCACACCGGGCTCGAGTGGGGTCCCTCGTGGGTGGGATGCAGTGTGCCCGAACGGGGTCCCTTATGAGGCGGGTGGCTCGTGTGAAGCGGAACCCATGTGAAGTGGGGCCCACGAGGGGATGCGGTTTGCCCAGGTGGGGTCCCTTGTGGGAGGCAGGTGGCTTGTGTGATGCAGAATCCATGTGAAGTGGAGCCCACGAGGGGGGTTCGTCCGAAGTCCTAACCCATGGGATGTGGGGTCTGGGCTATGACATAAAGGGATTAATTCGCAACTGCATCACAACACATCGACCCAAAGCCCACCATTTTATCCAATCCATACAATGAGAAACTTTTTTTTATATATATAACAAATGAGAAACAGTTGAACCCAGATCCATTTCAAAGTTAGAGAAAATTATGCATCACTAGAGAAGAAGAATGGATCAAAACCCGAATAATAATAAAAATATGAGACAGTAAGTACCTGGAAGCAGGTTATCCCATCTGAGCATATCTTCAAGAATCCGTTCACACTCGCCCGTGTCCTTCAAGAACCCTTTCTCCGTCGCCTCCTTTATCATCTCATCCCATTTCTGATCATCCATGTTGAAAAACTCATCTTGTGCCATCTTCTTCTCAACATACTCCCGTGTATTGTACAGATTATCGATCTCCTCATCCGTCTCATAGATCTCATCAAAATCTGACTCAAACTCCCTGTCTGTGACATCGTCCAGTGGTGTCATCCGGAGTTTCTCCATCAACTCGTCATCAGTGTCCTCGTGCTTCCCCGACATCCGGCGACGCAGGATCGCCTCAATGATCGATGGGAGAGCTTCCTCGTCACCCTCAAGGTACTTCTGGATCCGACCTTTGAGCTCTGCAGCAGAAGAAAATGTGAGGAATTGTAGGGCCCCAATGCATCAGAATCTCTATACTGTCCTGATGCGCCCCGTCCACATAAGTACGGTTGTGATTCATCCATCCGTGCCATGAGCCCCACCTTTGATGGACACACTGAAGAGATCTTCATGATTGGAAAGATCATATCCATCTAATAATTGGCCCTTTATCAGGACGGTCTGTTTGCAGCCAGGATACTCCAAGACGGGAGAATCTTGGGCCATCCACCATTCATAGTGGGGCCAAACAGATCAACGGCCTGGACCAATATAAAATGTTCCCCAAATTGGAGAAGGGATCAACGCCAAAATCTTCTATATTAGAAGATCCTAGCCATCCAACCATTCTCCCTTTACGCAGACCGTCTACTTTCAGCCTACATCTTCCAGCACCGGGAATCATCATTCATCGGCCGTCGCCCCATCCAAGGTGGGGCCAATCAGATTATCTATCTGGATAACTAGAAAATGGGCCCCACTTGAACGAACTAACGCATCAGGATCTGATGATTCCACATAAAATGCAAGGATTAAAATGGACGAGAGATAGAGAGAAGACGATACACTGATGTGGGGTGTATAAGAGTGGGGTTTCAGTACCTTTGGTTTCGACATCTTCGACGGTGGAGGGGAGGTTGGACGGTTGAGATTGGATGAGGGCGGATTCGGAGATAGGGCGGTCATTTTCGTTGTTGCTGTTGTCATTTTCGGAAGAGAAGAGTCTGAAGATTCGAGGAGAAGTGAAGGGTTTAGGAGGAGAGATGAGATGGCGAGTGTAGAAATGGGCGTGTTTTAGGAAGGTTCGTCTCATGGCTTTTTTTTAGGGTTTTTAGGGGTTTTAGCTCGAGAAATGGGAGCTGAAGGTAGACGGAGAAGTGAAATGAAGCGAGAGGGAGAGGCATGCTCCGCCCACACGTGTGTAGAATCTCGCCCATTCGTACACGAGCGCAAGGGGCAGGTATGTGATAGATCCGAGCTTTTATGTTAGATGAGAGACAGTGATTGGACCAACTGGCCTAAAATCGGCTCATTTCTTTTTCTTTTCTTTTCTTTTTTTTTTTTCTTTTTTTTTTTTACCATTGGGTAGATGCATGAGAAAGTCCATGAAAGAGGGAAAATTTTTACTATAGGCACGACTTTTCACCTATTCGACCCAACGCACCGACGACAAACTTAGATAACCAAAATAAACCACGGTCTGTACGGTAAACCTATTTGAGAGGAAAATAACCCTCCTTTTTCACCTGCTTCATACCTTAACCTGAGGGTATTTTGTCCGTCCGTACCCTAAAAATCACCTTCCATTTTCTAAAATTTCCTGCCAGCGAATAAATTAATTACCCAAAGGGCTGTTTGTTTTTCAAAGAAATGAGAAATGCAAGGGAAATAGTGATTATTACAATTTCCTCCGATAACTCATAAGAGTTTGTGCTAGTGAAATTGGTTTAACAGATGTAATTTTAATTTATTTACTGCAAGATAATGTGTATAATATATCCATTCCGTCAATCTATTTTATTACAATATTTTGGAGCATGAGAGAAAAAATGAAGCAGATCTAACACTCAAATGACCCACGCCAGAAGAAACAGTGGCCCTACAAAGTTTTTAACGGTGAGTATTCGATTCTCTTTTTTGTATGACGTGGTCCACTTGAGTATTGGATATGCCTCGATTTTTTACTTATACTATGAATTCAAATGTAATAATGGATGAACGGTGTAGATAAGCAAAATGCATTACAGTGGGACCCATAGATATTTTATAATATTCTTGATTTTTGTGTCAAAAAGTAAGCAGTCATATCAGGATGCTGTAAATTCACGGGGAAATAATCATTACTTTTTGCGAGCGATTTATCATTTCACCGAAAATCAAACACGCCCTAAAAGGCACCGTATACTTTGCTAATTATTTCCATGAGAGAAATGTACGTGAATTGCCTGCTCCCGTGGATACAGGAACTTCTTTTAGGTGACGTCATGTGGGGCCCAACGTGATGTCTGTGTGAAATCTATTCCATCCATCAGCTCCAATAGATTGTGTTTGATCATGATTTCAAAAATGAAGCACATCCAAGACTCAAATGCGCCACGCCGGGGATTTAACGCCCACCACTGAAAACTTTGAGTGAGGATGGAATAATCCTATGAACGGTTTGGATGGCATATAAACATAACGGTGGGCTTCAAGAAGGTTTCAACTCATGGTGTTTCCTGCCCATTTTTTTTACAATTTTGTGAGCTTTAAATGGGCTGGGCTTGGGCTTCATTTCAAGCCCAAGGACTGGGCTTGAGCTTAAAGCTCAAGCTTGATCATTAAACGGGCTGGGTTCGGACTACCCTCATTTTCTAACCTCCAACTCATGCCCTGCATATTTCTTTTCTCTCATATTTAGATGCTCTTCCCATCATAGCTCTCACTAAACTGTCAAATTTTTTGCCGAAATCCGTCTCAAATCTAACACCATTCTTTCCCATTTGATCAAATATATGACCTTGTGGCCGCTGCAGCGGCAACCTTAAGTAGGTCCGTGCTAGCCCATCACAGGCCCCAGCCTGGATCGAGCTTGGGTTGCACAATGCGGGCCCAGCTTCTATAAAGCCTGACCAGGCCCTAACCTGGCCCATTGACAACCCTATTGACTTCATGACGGCCACAAAGCTTTTGTCTGTGGCACTGCGGGGTATGCTTAAGTTTATATCCGTATATTAATTACTACTTAATAGTTTTCCAGTTATATGTTTCCGGATAAAATTAATTAGAAAAGAATTTCTAATTTCACATGTCCTCATACTTGTAAATAATTATTGCTTTCCTGGGTCTGCATCAGGTCTGGTGAAGATCATTTTAGGGTGGTCCAAAATGGACTAATTTAAATATTTATGTCCAATTGACCAATATGAATATTTTTGTCTAATTCAAGTTGGGCCAGGTTGATTTCGGAGATCCCAAAACTGACCAAACAGTATGTTGAACTTTTGGACTCAAACCCATTTCTTATAGGAACAAATTTTTTTTTTAAATGATCAATGGTTTGATATAGGTTTTTTTTTTTTTTTTTATGTATGAGGTGCCCCACCATATAAAGGGATTGGATCATTGAAACATGACACGAATTCAACATATACGGTGAATGGGAATCGCTCTCGTTGTCGGTATTAATAGGTTGTGGAAGATCATCTCCCCTCATGTTGCTGAGACGATGGCATTTCCCATAAGAACTCATATAATCAACGGCCCTTCTCGTGAGGGTTTGAACTTTCTTGAAGATTTAGTAGGTGCAATGGTAGAATTTACTTCATGGCCATGTTGCCCGCCTTGAAACTTCTTTTTCAAACTCTCTTATTGTAATCCCGAGTGATCCTCTTCTGCTAGCATTGGGAGTAGCTCGGCGCACACATGCACTTTTCGTTTGTGAGATGCAGCTAATCATACATACCTCATTGTCATCCCCCTTGATCGACTTCGCTTTTCAATAATACTCATAGTGATGGGATCTCTACCTCGACTGGTAAAACTATCTCCATTCTGTACGTAAGCTCGAAAGGAGTTGCGCTTGTAGCACATCGTATAAATATACAATAGGTCCAAAGTACATATGGAAGCATCTCTGATCAATCTTGATATGTCTTGACCATCTTCTTGAATATTCTGATTAAGTCTTGTTGGCAACTTCGACCCCTCCATTCATTTGAGGATGGTATGACCTTGATTGATAGTGTTGAATTTTGAACCTTTCAAAGAAGTCTTTCATCTTCTTGTTGACGAAGGGTGACCCGTTGTCGGTGATGATGGCATGCGGGACTCCATACTTATAGATAATGTTGTTCTTTATGAATTTCACCACATGAGACGTTGTTATAATGGTGTGGGATGTTGTTTTTATCTACTCGATGAAGTAGTCGACTACCACAAGTATGTACTTGTGACCGTTTAAAGCATTCGGGTTCACCTTCCCAATGATTTGGAGTCCTCACACAGAGAAGGGTCGAGGTGAGGTCAGATTGTATAATTCAAAAGCAGGGGCATGGATTTGATTTGCATTTTCATAACACTTGAAGCATGTCTTAACATGCCGGCAATATTTTGTCTTCATAGTTAGCCAATTTAGCGAAGTCGTAGAATCTTCTTTGTAATTATGTGCCGGTTCATATACGAGTCACATACTACATCGTGGATTTCTTTCAAGATTTTCGGTTTTATCCACGCACCGAAGGACTTAATTGAATGATCGCTTGTATAGAACTTCATTGTTAATAGTGAATTGTCATACCAAATGTTGGATGGTTCAACGGTCTATCCTTGTCGCTTCTTTTGAGTATTCCTAGCTTCGTAGGTATCGCCTAATAACGGCATAACAAGATTAGCTGTTAGGCGGGGTTTCATCCCCTTCAATTTGTAGTCAAAAGGCAAGTTCATCTTATACTTCAACTTTGAGCTCCCATTCAGAAGCTCCCTTAGGGATCTCTAGCATTGAAGATAGGGTCATGAGGGCGTCTACGAATTGATTCTTAGCTCGTGGGATGTATAAGAAGGTGATTTCTTCGAATTCTTCGATCAGATTTTTGAAACATACGTGATATGATATCAACTTTTCTTCTTTAGTTTTTTAGTCACCATTGGTCTGGTTGATAAGAAGTTGCGAGTCTTTGAACACTCGTAGCTTCTTTACGCTCAAGATTATAGCTTCCTTCATACCAACAATGTAAGCTTCATATTTTTCCACATAGTTGGTGTAACTAATTGCTAGTGGCCTTGAGATTTGGATAGGGGCATCGTCAGAGAAGTAGAGGATGGCTCCAATCCCACTTTCCTTTGAGTTTTTTGCACCATCAAAGAAGAGCATTCATTCTCTTGTCTTCTTTTCTTCCTTTTTCTCGATGAGGAGGGGATCCTTATCAGGGGAGAAGGTCTTCAACATCTAGTAATTGGGCAAGGAATGGGTGGCTAGATAGTTGGCAAGTGTTTGTCCATTAATTGTTTTACGAGTTACCTAAGTGATGTCAAACTCAGGCAAAAGTAGTCGCCACTTTGATATCCTTCCAGTAGGTGTTGGCTTCTCAAACAGGTACTTGAGGGGGTCGTCCATGCAAGCTAGGAGAAAGATAGAGAGCATGATCATGTATTGTTGGAGTCGCTGAGTTGCCTAAACTAGGGCAAGACACATCTTCTCAAGCATTGAATATCAGGTCTCGTAGTCGATGAACTTACGGCTCAGATAATACATTGCTTATTCCTTCTCGTTTCATCATGTTGACCAAGGACATACCTAATTGCACTTGTTGCTACCGAGATGTATAGTAGTAAGGATCATCTTAGAGTTAGTAGCACTAGAAATGGCAGGTTCATAAAATATCTATTGATTTTGTCGAATGTAGCTTGAGATGTATAATAGTAAGGTTCATCCAAATTTTTTTCTGAATGAGCTAAAATTTTAGCTTGTAGATAGTGGTGAGTTGCGTGACGAAGTGGCTAGTGTATTGGATTATACTGAGGAAGCCCCAAATTTGTTCTTCAGTCTTTACAAGAGGCATCCCGATGATGACTTCCATCTTTGTTTCGTTAACTCTAATGCCCTTATCACTTACTATGAAGCTAAGAAGTTTGCCTCCGGTTGCATCAAAGACATATTTTTGTGGGTTAAGGTGAAGCTTAAACTTTTCCAACATATTGAAGAGCTTCTTCAAGTCTTCGAAGTGTTCTTCAATCGTACTAGATATGATGATCATATTGTCTATGTAGACCTCCATCTTCTTATTTATCATGTCATGGAATAAGACTGTCATTTCTTGCTGATATGTAGCTCCTATGTTCTTCAGACCGAACGCAAAACCCTATAGCAGAATGTTCCCGCGGCGTGATGAATGAAGCCATCTCTCAGTTTTCTACGACCATCTTGATCTGGTTATATCTGGAGAAGCCATACATGAACGAGAAGATCTTATGTCCCGCGGTGTTATCAACCAAAGTGTCGATGTACAGTAGGGGGAAGTCATCTTTAGGACTAGCTTTGTTGAGGTCTTAGAAGTTAATACACATTCAAATATTGATATCCTTCTTTGGTACTGGCATGTGTTGGCGAGCCATTCAGGAAGTTGGCGACTACCAAGAATCCCGCATTATATTGCTTGATGACCTTTACTTGGACTTTTAGGGCCCATTTTGGCTTCATCCTTCTCAGCTTTTGCTTAACCAATTTCATTTCTCATTTCGTTGGCAAATGGTGTACAATGAGTTTTTCATCGAGCCTAAGCATATTTTCGTATGAGAATGTAAGGTTGGACAACCTTGAAGTCAAGAAGTCTATCATTTTCTGCTTGTATTCAGATTTTTCGATGCGAACTTGTTGAGGAACTACAGGGGTTCCCAAGTTTATGATCTCAAAGTTATATGCGACAACTTTAGTCTTAGTTTTGAAATTTTTGAGGAGATTCTTTAGCTTGGGAGTCGGGTCATCATCTTCCACATCCTAGACCTTGTCCAGGCCCATGAGTTCAAAGCCTAACTTGATATCAAAATCGAATGAGTCAACTTCTACCTCAGGTGTTACGACAAACAAACTCGGCACATTATTGCATGCAGGTATTGAAAGATTTCATGATGTTTTAGATTTTTGAAGAATTGAAATATTTGATGTTTTTTTAAAGCTTTTTATTTTATTTATTGAATATTTTAGTTTCACTTCTCCACATGCTTGCACCCTGAACCAAGAGAGAAGTCATAAGCCAAGGTAGGGGTTTGCCACGTGACAAGTGACGGCCAGGGCGCTCGAGCCATAACAATCCCTCTGCTTTGGCAAGTGGGCACCTCGGACTTGGTCTTAGGGTTAACCTTGTATTGGTTTTGGGCTTGATTTAACCATGTGGATTGACTTGGTGAGCTAACTGGGTTACTTGACTAGGTTAGGGTTTAGGTTTAGGATTTGGATTTAGGTTTAGAATGTGGTTTAGGGTTTGAAAGCGTTCACTTAATCCAATCTAGCTAATCACCTTGTTGGCATGGGATGAAGCTGTAAATCGAATCCTTCGGTTTCTAAAGGATTCTCTTAGATTAGGAGCATTAATGAAGTGTAGTAAAATCCAAAATTTATGGGTCATCCTTAACTGATATATATACCTTTGTTGGAAATAATTTAGTTACGTAGAATTTTTTTTAAAAAAAAAAAAAAAGCACTGTTGCACTATCCAGCGTAGAAGAGAAATATAAAGCAAATGCATCAGCTACATATAAACTTGTCTAAATACAAGGTTTACTTAAAGATAATCAAGTCTCGAGATAAAAATGTTATTAATTTATTTTGTGATAAATAGAATCTATTCATATTGCAACCAATCATATTTTTCAAAAAAACAAAAAAAAACAAAAAAAAAACAAAAAACAAAGCACGTTGAAATAAATTATCATGTTTTTCAGGGAGAAGATTCAGGCCAAGATTATTTCTGCTCCATTTGTACAAGCTGAGAACCAACTATCTAACTGCTTTAAAAAAGTTGTTAGAAAACTAAGATTTCAAAGTTCATTTTGTAAGTTAGGCGTTGTTAACATCTTAGCCCCAACTGGAAATGAATATTGAAGGGTTTTTGGGACTCATCTAATACGTAATTATGCCATATGTAACTAGTTGTCTCTCTTGTAAGTTGTGCTACTCACAACCACTCTTAATGTGTATAAATATCCCTTATCTCTAAGAAATGAAAAAAAAAAAAGAAAAAAAGAGAGAGAGTAAAAAATCAGATTTCCCTGCATCTGTTTCTCTCAACCTTTTCATCTTCTTTCCTCTAGTTTCTCTCGGGTTGGCTTGTAAATAGAAGCGGGATGGCATGGTGTGCCAACCTCAATGATGTCTTGACGTCATCATATTTTGTGAGACCACCCTGATGTAATTGTTATATCCATTCCGTCCATCCATTTTTCAATATCATTTTAGGGTGTGAACCAAAAAATGAGGCAGATACAAAGCTTAAGTGGATTATAAACAATGACACCCACCATTAAAACATTCCTAGGGCTCACCATCATGTTTATTTTCCATCCTTTTCATTCCTAAGGTCACATATGCCTGGATGAACGGAAAACACAAATACTAATTTGATCTAAAACTCCCATACCCTTGCAAAGTTTTCAATGGCAAACACAAATACCAGTTTGATCTAAAACTTCCATACCCTTGCAAAGTTTTCAATGGCAAGTGTTCGACGCCCACAGCTTTATATCGTATGCTCCACTTGAGCTCTTGATCTGCCTCATTTCTTATGTCATACCCTGAAATATGGATGCGGAAAAAGTCCTACCCCCTCCTGGACAGTAATCCCTCTGGGTAGGGCACTTTGGAGACATCTGTGATGTAAGTGTTTTATCCACGCCGTTCATTGATTTTCTCATATTATTTTAAGATACGATCTTAAAAATGAAGCAGGTGCACAGATCCCGTGGACCACACCAAAGGAAGTTGCAGTGATAATGACACCCACCGTTGAAATCTTTCTAAGGGCTACCATGATGTTCTTTTACCATCCAAACTATTCATAATGTCATGTAGACGTGGATGAAGTGGAAAAACAAATATCGGCTTGATCTGAAACTTCTCCAACTCCAAAAAAGTTTTAATGGTGGACGTTCAATCCCCACTTTGTGGTCCAATTAAGCCATGTAACTTTATCACTTTTTAGATCAAATCTAAAAATGATAAGAGAAAAACGATCAATTCAACGGTGTGGATAAAACATTAACATCACGGTGGCCCCACAGAGCCCTGCCCAGACAAATTACTGTCCGGGCGGGGTAGGACGCAATCCGCGTCCGAAATATCTTATAAAATGGATGGACGGTATGGATATGACACGTACATCATGGTGGCCCCCATAACATGGTCGTGCCAACACACCATCGAGGTGGGTGGTGTGTGGCACACCACGCAATCCGCTTCCCTTGTAAATATCTTCGAGGGTCCATTTTCAACCATTCGCGAATTATTAAAGCATGGTCCACTCCACTTACGCAAACCGAAAGGCGAAAACCATATCATTGGTTCCTATAAATAATATTATAATACATACCGATTGTAATGATATAGGATACATCGCCTTTTTGTGAGTCATATTTTGACAATTCAAGCCGTTTATATAATGTGAAATACCTTGAATGGGGACTAACAACAATAAAATAAAATAAAATCTTTGAATTGAAACACGTCACTCTTTTCATCATTTGACTCATTTCCTTTGAACATAGAAGGTCTTCTAAGCTCTTTGCATACTCAGATGTTGAAATATTTCAATCTTTTTCATATGATACTCCATCCACAGTAAACCACATTAAATAAACGGTCCGGATCATTGAAAATGACCACGATCTAATATGGGATGCCCCCATGAATCTTGCTACAGTATGTACGTATGTACCGTAGCAAACCTCACTTATCCTCTCTAAGGATAAGATTGGAGAGGCCCAAGTCACCCTTTGACTATTCTCATTGAAATTTTAAACTAGTGGAATCAGAGACCATGTGATTGGACAACCTAATCTACATGATATTAGGATGATCTGAACTGTGGGATCATCCGTAGAGAAGTCATAGCCTCCTAATAGCATTCATAGAGCAATTAAAATGAATTGCAAGCGGATAATCAGCTGGTCACTTTTTTGGATGGATACGATCATTCAATAATTTCTATTTTCACACTAAGATCTACCAGATAGACGGTTCAGATCATACTAATTTCACATTGATGGCCCAATAACTCGTGGGACAAGGCCCTACTGTGATCACTTTTGGATGAGTGATTTGATACTGAGGATAATGCTTGATACTCATGCACTCAGAAGTTGTACACGTGGCATGTATTAAACTAATGTGGAGCCCACTGTCACTAAGTCTCAGTCCACATGTTAGATTGCTTGAAAATCCATCACCTCCCACCGTGGACACGTTTGGTGAAATTGGACCACTAGTTATTTTTCATTTTTAACCGTCCAATAAAAGTCCACCAATCTGATGGTTAGATAATTAGATAATTATAATCTTTGGCTCATGATCGATACATCTAAACTAGGAGCTCATACTTGGACAGTTTAATTTGAACTAATTGTATGCCACGTATGCAATTTCCTAACTAATTTATATGTGGCTGTGTATCATCCACTTCACCCTATGCTAGGAAGTCCATTCAATCAATAAAGATCTAGATAAAAATCTAGGATCTTCTATGGACTGGTACTGTAGTTCATGGGATCATGGTAAAATGTAGTCTGCAGGCCTACTGTTGGTGCTCCACAAAGAATCAATTAATGTGGCAGGACTTCCCTTTAACCTAAGCTTAGTGGGGCCCAACGTGACGCGTGTTATATATATCTACTCCGTTCATTAGATTGGACAGCTCATTTAGGATATGATAAAAATGAGGCAGATCTAAAATTCAAGTGGGCCACACCACATGAAATAGCAGGAATGCCCACCTTTGAGATATTTTTGTGCCCGCTGTGATGTTCATATGGCATCCAACATGTTCAGAAGGTGATTCTGACTGGGATGAATGGACGACCCAAGTACCATCATGATCCAAAATTATTGTTGCCGGATAGAAGATTTTGTAGGTATTTATTATTATTTTCATTCTTTCGTTGTGTTATACTTAAATTATAAATTTATTTTTTTTAAAACCAGCCAAAGTTGGTTCAATTCATTAACCACGTACATATCACACAGACGCTACCGAGCTTAGGATCACAGAGGATTGCCATTCTTATAATCCAAACCAGGTTGTACCAAAGTCATGTCCAGTTCAGGAGGGCTACACGAAATTGCAAGCCATGGGCCTCACTAGCTTCCCCAACTGATCATCAGATCCATTCATTTGGTAAGTCTTAATTCTAACAAATAAGGATTTAGATGCACCTGCCCATCAGGTTACAGTACTCCCTTTGTTAGCATCCACAGGGATATTGTGAAACAATGGGTATCCATGATGTGGGACTAGGGGTGTACATCAAGTCGAACCGCGTCCAACTGGCCTCAGCTCAACTCGGCTCGAACACTGGCTGACCTCAGCTCAAACTCGGCTCGGCCCGGTCCTCGAGCCTGAATGGCCAGCTTAGCTCTGTTCGATCAACAGCTCAGGCCAACTTGGGCCGAGTTCGAGCCAAGATCAAGCCAAGTTTGTCATTGAAGCATTTCTACAAGCATTTTAACTGCAACTTCACAATCCTACTATTTGTAAAACAGAGGTAATGGTTTTACGGGTATTTTATCAAATACCTTCTAAATAACATAAAAACTAAAAAAAGAAAAAAGAAAAAAAGAGAGAAAAGTATTTGTTTAATGTATATACCTTGCTTGTCACCAGCCAAACCTTCCTTGCCACTAGGCAAACCTTCCTTGCCGCCAGCCACATTTGGTTAAGTAATTTTATTAAACAGTTGGTGAGCAACATCGATGACAAAGTAACTGAGTCACTAAACTAATTCAATCCGAGTTCAATTCAAGCTGGATTCGATCCAAGTCGAGTCAAGCTGAGGCATGCTCAAACTCATTTTCGAGTTCAAAAAATCAGCTTGACTCCGCTCAAAGTCAGCTTTGAACAAGTTGATTCGAGCTTTTTCAAGTCAAGTCGAGCGAGCTATAGCTCGATTAGTGTACACCCCTATGTGCGACTGACACGGATCTAGAGGTGATAGGGGCACAACTTCGGTGAATCGAGGATCTACTAATCTAGGTGGATCAATGAATGTGGGGCCAACCGTGATTTATCTTCATTGCATCCGCACCGTTCATTCGTTTTGACAATTCATTTTAGTCAAATTTTCAAAGCATGAAGAAGATCTAAATCTGTGGTGAACCACACCAAGGGAAAGAGTGGTGACTGACCATTAAAAACTTCTTGTGAGCCACTATAAAGTTTTGGATTAAGATGATATTTGCGTGATCCCTTAATATACGTCTTTGTAACCTCATCAAATTATTGGATGACAAATAAACATTCCTGTGGCCCCCAAGGTGTTTCTAATGGCGTTTATTCTATCAACACTGATTCCTGTGGTGTGGTCCATCTAAGATTTGGACCTGATTCATTTTTTGGATCATGCCATAAAATTATTTTTAAAAACAGATTCACGGTGTGGATGTAAGCAAATACATCAAAGTGGGCCCCAAAGTAGATCCACCGAAACCGCACCCAACTGCTTGCCGCGCGGACTACCAATAGAATTGCTTGTTATAGATAGATGAAATAGCCTTTGGACAAAGACAAAGATGAGTAACATTTGACATAAATAGAAAGGTGTGGTCTACCACCCATTGTAGGGCCCACCATCTTCCTAGTGGTGTTGACTTCTCCATATGCTTGCCCATTCAAATATCAAAATTCAAAAGTTGGAGAGAGAGAGAGAGAGAGTCCTGTGGAAGCGAATTGCAAAGGTCTGAAAGAGGTTTGAAAGGGTAGACTGAGAGAGAGAGAGAGAGAGAGAGAGAGAGAGAGAGAGAGAGAGATGGTTAAGGAATGGAAAGAGGAGGTGATGATGGGGGGTGGGAATGGTGCTTCTCTACTCTTGTGGGTGGCTCTAGTGACACTCTTTCTGATGTTTGCCATCATCTTCTCTTGTGCAGATGGCTTCTCAAAAGACAAAGCCTCAGCGGCTGATGGCGGCGGATGCTCTGCCGAGTGCGGCGCGGCCTGTGGTGCTTGAATTGCCCCATCGATATGGAGATTAAGGGCCCATTTCCACGTTTCGTGATCGATGGATGGAGCGATTTTTCAAGGTGTTTTAGTTCACAGTGCCATTTTCCTTTCTTTCTTGTAAGCCACCTACTCTGAAGAAAAATCTTCAACTTGGTGTAACAACATGATGTGTGATGGTTAGTATAGAATTTTCTACACACTAGTGATCTAGACCATTCATCAGGTCCAAAGAAAATTTCATGGGCAACCATGAAAGCCTCACATCAATCTGACAAAATATTAGCAATGATCAATGATCTTTAATATGGATGGTCAAGATCATTTACACAAAATAGGTCCAATCAAAATCTTGATCCATCTATTTGTTAGACTCTATCATGGATTGCTTATTATTCTGAAGAATCACTTTCGTTAGGCAATCCTAGCCATCCCATCCATGACTTGGAAAAAAGGGATGGCTACAGAAAGTAAGGCCAAATAAAGGATGGATTGGATCATCCGATCAGTGCAATTTTTGTGTGGATCCTGAGAAACGCATGATGGACTTAATGGGTGGTTCAGAACAATCAATTGGATAATCTAACTGAACTGGTGTAACTAGGAGCACTACAACTTATAGTGCTCTTGAGAGCACTGGAGCATTTCTCTTCTTTTTACTGCTTGCTTGAATAGATAAATTTGAATAATATGTGGACCTCTCTCTCATTCGCACATGTAGGCATATTATGACTAACAGCAGCTATTATAAGAAAATAATGGATGAAAAATGCTTCAAACAGCTATTGTGCCATTTAATGATTTAGGGTATGTTTGATTGTTGGGGAAATTTGTATTTCTCTCTCTCTCTCTCTCTCTCTCTCTCTCTCTCTCTCTCTCTCTATATATATATATATATATATATATATATATATATATATATATATAAAACCTAAAGGGGACCATCAAATGCACGGTGTAGATGTTTGACACACATTACGGTGGGGCCACACAACTGGACCTCATATTACCATTTCCCACACACATGTATATATTCTAGGGAACGTATGGAATTTGTTTAGTTAGTAGTATAGAGAGATGCTGGGAAATGTCTAGAATTAGTTTTTAGTATGGATACATGAGACTAAGGGCTACATGTGTAATGTATCTTGTTCATTCATCTAGTAGGGCACTTGATGCATGGACCATTTTAAATTTTATGGCTTGCCATTTTCACGGGTGAACTTGTGTGACAGATTGAAGCCATTTAATATGTGGGCCACATGATGTGTAGGTCACTCTACAATAAGTGGCCTTGAGATTTGGGAAAAAGAATGTGTGCCACATATCTATCGTTTCATCTAAGCCATTTATCAAGTGGGTACCATGATTCATGGACCGGCGAAAAGTTTAGGCCACAAATCAATGCCTATTTTAGGTTATTGAAAATGTTTTCCATTGATCGTGGCCATTCATCTTGCATCCAACTTTTTATTGCACATTCCTCTGAAAACTCGCTTGGATATGATGATTTTAACCATGTCTATATTTATTAAAATAGAAAAGAGGTTCAATGTGATCTTCATCACTTATTATTAGGGTTGTACATCGAGTTGAGCCGAGTCAAGTTGAGGTGGGCCAAGCTTGACCTGACTCGTCTGTGCTCTCTTGAGTTCGAGTTCACCCTCAAGCTTATCATTAGAACTTGGCTTGTTTGCCAAACCTTTCGAGGCAAGCTCGAGGTGAGCTTGACTTAAGTCAAGTCAAGTCAGCATCCAACCCAACCCTAATCCTAACCCATATCTACCCAACACCCAACCCGACCTAACCCATCTGCTAGCACCCAACCCAACCTACCACCTAACCCAACTATATCTAGCACCCACGCCCAGCCCAACCCACCCACCAAATCAAGTATTGAATATATATATATATATATATATATATATATATATATATATATATATATATATATATATATATATATTCAAGTCGAGCCAAGCTCGAGCTTTGATTGAGTTGAGTCGAGCCGAGTCAAGGTCCACTATGCTTGACGTCGATTCATTTTCAAAATGAGCTAGATTATATGAAGTTTGGCTCGCCTCGAGTCGTCGTTCAAGCCGAGCTAGATCGAGCTAAGTTGAGTGAGTTTTTCGAGCTAGCTTGACTTGTGTACAACTCTGTTTATTATGTACTGCACACCTTTGATTATTCATTGTTTCTTAGTAGTCATTTCCATCGGGTCATCCTTACCATATGATCAATAGTTAGAAAATAGATGACCCATATTCTTATAATAGAGGCATGATTGTCATCTATCATCTAGGTCCTACCTTTGGCTGCCCTTCCCTAAAATAAATTACTTATAAATGAAGATCCTAAGCATCCAAAAAATGAATGGGGAATAGATGATCTATAACTGAAGGTCTAACCCTTAATAGAATGGAATGACCGAACATGATTCATTTAGGCGACCCAATTAATTACGACAAGGCTTACTATTTGACGACAATGAAAAGGTCATACCATTTATCTAAATTGTCCATCGTATGTAGCCTATATTTGCTTGTTCATCGCTCTTAAAAAATCACGTTGATCAAATCATCCTAACCCTACCAGCCACGAAAATGCATGTTAAACCATTTTTATTACTAAAAAAGGCCTCATTATTGTCTACCATATGACCACACCTTTAATTGCCTATGTATCTAAAGATTACCCGGTCTACTTGTCAAAATAATTCTTCTAGCCATCCATTTGTTTTATACACTCAGGGCAAGTGAAGAGTCGAATGACTCGATTTCCAAGTCGTGTGTGTGTGTGTGTGTATATATATATATTGTGTGTGTGCGTGTGTGCGCTTGCGCTTGCTTGGATTGGGCTCTACCTAAGCGTAGTTTCAAGTAACTATTTCGCTATACACATGTACAATGCACTTACACATAGTGCTCCTCCACAACACTATAGCTTACAATACACTTAATTGCATAGGAGATGTGGATAGATTAATCAATCAAGGTGAACTCTTCATTTGGTCTTGGCTCACTTTTCTCATTCTATTAAATAAAAATACAACAATCTAACTTTGGATCCAATGGTCTTTCCATAAATCAGGAAAAACCTTAAGTTTTGATCACAACAATTTTTTTAAACACTCGGTATAAAACATCATCTTAATCAATATTATCTTAGTATTGTTTCAGTTATTTAAAATTAGCTTTATTTTTATAATTAATTGGTAAAAGTTTAACGACTGATTATCCACAAAAGATCAACAAACATTATTTAACACAAATAATCAATAATTTATAATAGCTGGTGCTTGACCCATCCATCGTGGCAGTGCATTTCATTCTTGAGAAGAAAATTAAAAAATGCATAAAACAAAGGCTACGATGAGGTGGGCTAGCTACATCTTGTTGTGAAACCATGCGGGCTATCAAAAGGCATTGCTATCTTTTATCTAACAGACCCAATGCACCCGTAAAGGACAAAGTTGCAGTGGTTGTATTTCGTCAACGGGTCACTACATGCAAAAGGTGGATCCTACCGTGTTGATTAGATGGTGCGAAAATCAAGCCAGTAGATTTCGAAGGCCCCACCATGATGTATGTGTTTTATCCATGCTGTTCATCTATTTTCCCTGCTCTTTTATCTCGTGTCTCCGCTTCTTTTGAGGGTAGATTATTTTATGCGGATGCGCGTAATCACCAACTCTCACTGTATGATATGAAAATCTGTCCACAAAAACTATGTTATTATGGATTTAAGCTTGTGGGTCTCATTGTGATGTATGTGACTTATCCACACCATTCAACTATTTTAACAGCAAATTTTAGAATATGAGTCCAAAAATGAGACAAATTCTAAGGTTGAGCGGACCACACTTGAAGAAACAATGATTGTAAAGACATTAACCGCTAAAAACTATTTTCTCCCTTAGGCTCACATTGATGTTTATTTGTCATCTAACCTGGTCATAAGGTCGTAGAGTCATGGGTAAAGAGAACAAAAACATCGGCCTGATCCAAAACTTCCAAGGCCCTCAAGAAGCTTTCAATGTTGGAGCTCAATTCTCATTGTTTCCTACGCCGTGGTCAATGTGGGCTTTACATATTTCAATGTTGGAGCTCAATTCTCGTTGTTTCCTACGCCATGGTCAATGTGGGCTTTACATCTGCCTCATTTTTGGGCTACCCATTTAACTTCAATTACTACTGAAATTAGAAAATCAAACAGCATATTCAAACCACAAACAGACCATGTTGATTCAACTTCTACCATTAAAAGCTTCCTAGGATCTTAATGTTATACAGATTTGAATGAAGGTAAACACAAATATCGTATCCAAAACTTTAGCAGCTTCGAAAAGTTTTCAGAGGTGAGTGTTCAATCTTAAGTATTTTCTCTAGTGTGGTCCACCAGAGAGTCTGATTAAACTAAATTTCGAGCTCATGCCCGAAAATACATTGATGTAGAGCGGGTCGCGAATAGTTTCATGGCCAAGATGGATCAGAAAAGGCCTGGTCGACGATAGAAGTGATCCAGACCATCGGACCTTAAATCGGGCGTATCTCATAATCCGGAATGAGTTACCTGACGTAAAATATATGATTTTGGGGGTAGAACGAGCTACTTTAGCCAACCAATCCTGCAACGCCGGTTCGGCCTTGAATTGCAAAAAACCCTGGATCGACAAATCGTTTCCCTGTTTTAATTTCATTTTTACTATAAATAGTAAGTTTTAGTTTGATTATAACTCTTCATCCGTCCGTCGAACTTTAGGAGTTGCACCCAACGTGAAAAAAGCTTAGAATAATTAGGAGAACGGTTTGGTGAAGCCAAATAGGACACTTACTATTTTTGGCTGAAAACCTTGCGCTGCTGCGGACTAGTAGACATTACAACCGTCTATAAATAGTAAGTTTATTATTTATAGTAAGTCGCGATTTCTAGGAGTTTTAGTTGTAGTTTGATTCTGATTTCTTTCCCATTGCTTGGTACCTCTATTTAAAGAGTTGCGAACTCATTTTTAGTAATTCATTAATCAATTTCAAATTTATTAGAATTTATTTCTATTTTATGCTTTCTTTCCTCGTGGATTCGAGAAGTCTCTGTGAGGAGTCCAGAAAAGTTCCGTTGATTCGGAATACTTATTCTCTTGAGGAAGACAGTGCTTGACCTCATGTCCTCCCCTGCGTCATACATGAATGGAGCGGATAAAACTTATATATCATGGTTAGGCCCATGAATATTTTACACAGGCCCCTGATTAAATTGAGTGCAGATTGGATACTGACAATGTCAATGGCCAAAACGCGAGTGGCATCACCAAGCTCTGTGGACATACCATGATGTATGTGTTGTATCCATAATGTCCAATTATTTTTAAAGATCGTTTTATAGCATTATAAAGAGAATGAGATTTATCTAAAGTTTAAGTGGACCCACAATGGAAAATAGTGGGGACAATGACATCCACAGCTCAAAACTTCTTAGGGGCTGCAATAGTTTCCGATGAAGTTAATATTTTTATATTCACTTCATCTATCAATATATTGACTTATTAATAAGATAGATCTGTAAAAAACATCACCGTGGGCCATATAAATGTTTCAAAGGTGGGTGTGACTGTGATGGCTCCTTACAGTTTTCTGTGGTGAGTCAACTTGAAATTTAGACTTTGTAATGCTGTGGAACGATCTCTAAATATGGATGGGCGGTACAACACATGCATCATGATGGGTTCACAGAGCTTGGGGACGCTACTTCAGTAGCGGTTTAACTACTGACATCGGTTTCCAATCCAAGTCCTGTCAAACCGCGTATGCAATAAATATCCGTCACATCTGTTGCTGTGAGATTCTGACAGCCCGATAACATTTTCCATCGGGAAGCAAAATGCCTGGGAATGCGGATTACCTGCGACCGACAAAAGCTGATTGCGTAACGAGTATTTCAGTACGGTGCAGCGTAGGGAGTAAACTCTGATGGGCTACCATGATATATGTCTTATCCACGCCGTTCATCCGTTTTAACAGCACATTTTAGAAAATTAAAAAAAAAAATTAAAGAACATCCAAAGTTTAAATGGACCACATGGCAGGAAACGGTGGGGATAATGATGTTTACCGTTGAAACCTTCACAGGGGCTCACAGTGATATTTATTTGTCATCACCGTTGGAACCTTCTTAGGTCATGAAGACATGAATTAATGGAAAATACCAAATCATCTTGATTTAAAGCTTCTGCGAACCTGAGATGCTTTCAGGGGTAGGCATTCAATTAACACTGTTTCCTGTAATGCGGTCCACTTGAATTTGGACATGCTTAAATTTTGAGTCATGCCCTTAAAATAAGCTGGTTAAAATGGACGGATAAGACAAATACATCCCAATGGCCCCACAGTACCCAACCGGCCACTACCCACCCACATCAAGTTTATGTGGTGGAAGCCAGGCGTGGCCCACCGATGATTTTTATGAGAAATCCACACCAGCCATCTGCTCTAACTTGTTAGGGTATGAGCCCCAAAATGAGACATATCCAAAACTCAAGTGGGCCAAATGATGTTTACTTGCCATTCAAACAGTTCAAAAGCTGAAAAAGAAAAAAAATTAAAATAAAAAAAAACATTAGCACGGTTCAAAACTTCTGTAGCCTCACAAATGTTTTAATGGTAGGCATTCAATTCCACTGTTTTTTATTGTGTGGCCTACTCGAATCATGGATCTACTTCATTTTTTGGAGTCGTGCTCTAATGTAAAGTGGAAAAATTGATGGACACAGTGGATTTATCACAAATATCATGATAGCCCCCACCTAACTTCTCACCACATGTTATGGGCATCTATTGCCCATATTAAGTCACTAGGAATATTCCTAGTAACCTGACATGTTGGAATTTGATTGTGTCATGTACCGCTGCTATAATTGGATTCAATCAGTGTGTTGTTGTTATGAGTTTGGTCAAGCATCAAATAATTTTTAAAGCCGGGCCTAGTCTCTTACACTAACACATGGCCCACTCAAATCCTGCAAAGAGAGTTATTTGATATTCTTACAGGGTATGATGCATGATATTCTGGCACTTAAGAATCATAGACATGGCATAGATTCATTCAAATCAAACAGGCTAAATGGAGGAACTGACTGCCTCAGTCACGGTCCCAAAAATCAGATCTGTTGAACGATCCTATCTCTAAATCATGGACACTTGTTTGTTGAAATAGGACCATTGGATATTTTTCAACTTGAACCGTTAAATAAATGTCCATAAATAATCAAATAATCATAATTTTTGGTTCATAAAAACTTTGAAGTGGAACCCATTTCTTTGACAGTTTAATTTGAATTACTAGTACACTGTAATTTCTATGTAGCCCAGGGTCCTTACTCTTACTCCGGTGGTAGGCTCTCGGGAGTTTTAACACCTGGTCGAGGGTTAGAGTACCCATAGTTGGTGAAATTCCACTAGCGTGAGTGTGTGGTGGTGTGTGTGTGAAAAAATAAAAATAAAAATAAAAAATAAAAAAAATATCAATGTAGCCTGTGTATCATCCATCACATTCTCCCAGAGTATCAAAGGTTCTCTCTTCTACAAATAAAGTCCTACTTTTGCTGCAGCTTCTAGTAACAAAAGAGTACATAGCCGTACCTTTGTTTTACCAGGCTAGAACGTTCACTAACTCGATGCATGTTAGCTTCAAATGCAACGAATGCAAGCGTGACAATCTGTCACATGGCCTACAGCATCTGATCCCGAGAAAAGGTTGGCCACACCTTTAAGTAACCTAGCTCAAAAGTCAGGCTAATCCACACATCAGGCGGTCCACATTGGTTTAATATCTGATGTAACATTTCCCACTGAATAGATGCTATACCTCTATAATTTCTAATGCATACACCTTTTCTTTGAGCTTTTGGTGATACAAGTACAACAGCACAAGGTTGGAGTCTTTTTTTTTTTTTTTTTGGTTTTGGACACGCACACACACCACCACACACCCATGCCGTACCGGGATTTCACCACCTATGGATACTCGAACCCTTGACCAGGTGTTGAAACTCCTGAGAGTTCACCACCTGAGCAAGAGTAAGGATCCACAAGGTTGGAGTCCTTACCTCAGTCTCAATGTAGACTGAGGAGTTTCAACACAAGATCTTGGGTTTGATACCCATAGGTGGTGAAATCCCACTATCACGTGCACGTGTGTGTCGAGTGCATGTTAAAAGAAAATAATAATAATTTGGTTTTTTTTTTTTTTTTTTTTTTTAAAGGTTAGCTTCTTAGTACACACCCACGTCAGTACACTCACTCCATGTTAGCCAACCCCGCCAGGGATCCATACCGAGACCTCAAGTGTTGAAATGAGGTATCTCCACTCAGTCTGCCAGTTGAGCTATGGATCTGGGTGTAAAACATTAACGCATATGAGGCCCAATCGTGATGTTTACATGGAATCCAAACCGTGCATCTGTTTTTGGCCAAGCCAAGGCCTAGGCCCCGGCCTAGAAGTAAGATTTGGGCTGTTCATCAAGTAAATGTCCTTAACCCCAATGGGCCAGGGCAAGAAAAAGATAGAACCGCTTGATTAATCAATGGGCAAAAATTAAGGTCCAGGCACATGGGCTCAATATTTCAGTCAACCCACAGCCCAAGCTAGGCCAGGCTAAAAAACCCAAATGGGATTAGCTATCATCATCATCATCATCTACACCGTTTCCCAATTTGTGGTCAGCTCGTTAATCACGTTCTGCTGTCCCACCCTATCAAGAGCCAGACCTGATAGAAACATACCCTTTTTCATCTTTTATTGCTGCCTCTTTTGGACCTTCCCTAGCCCTTTTTAAAGGGTTGAACTCTTCCACTAACTAGGCCAGAATTCCGTGTAGCTATTATTAATCTAAATGATAACATGTAGAGCCCGTCCGGAAATTTTAGACCCATTGCAGCACACATGCATATAAATCAAGGAGGTCCATCCAGTATCTACCATTGGTTGTAAAGGGTTTTAAAAGCCACACTAATTGTATGTAGAGCTGTACATGAACTGAGATTGTTTGGTTAACTCGCTCAACTTGACTCAAAAAAGTGTGATTCTACTTGGCTCCAGCTGAGCCGAGCTGAATTTTTTATCTCAAAAAAATTTTGAGTCAGTCCGAACTAGACTTGGAACTTGACTTGTTCAAATCGATTCCACTCGGATGGGGTTCACTTAATATAAATATTTATATATTTATATATATTACATATTATATATTATAAATATTATAATATTTATATTAAAAACCCTAGAATCTAAACTCAAACTCAGCTCAAAAGATCGAGCTCAAGCTCGGCTCGAGCTGGACCAAGTTGAGCCAAGTTCAAGCTGGGGTAGCCTGCTGGCTGAACCGAGCCGAGCTTGCTGGACTCGAGTTCTCGTGTACAACTCTAATTGTATGATCCAAGCCATCCAACCAGTGACCTTCCTTCAACCCTGTGGTAGAAAACAAAACATGGCCAATGGTAAACTTTATGATTTGGAAAGTGCAGAAGAAGCAATCTTATGATCATCCAACAGGAGTGGCTTTGGAACCATGTGTAATCTTATGATCGTCCAACAGGTGTGGTTTTAGAATCATGTGCCATCCGCAATGATATCATTTCCCTGTAATTGCATGGGTGATCTGGCACGCCCAACATGGACCACTGACCTGTAACATGTGGGGGAAGATGTCTGCTAGAGATGCAACTTGGGTGGTTTTCTCAACCCGAGCCCAACCCAACCTTAAGAGGACCTAACCAGCAACCCAACCTCACTCGGTGCCCAACCCGTAACCAACCCAAGGTCCTCTATACTCGACTCTCAACCCAACCTGACCAGACCCAAATGAATGCGATTACTCCCAGCCCGACCCAAATTAACTCAACCTGAACCCAACCTGAATTCAAAGCAGGTTGCCTTTTTTCAACATGAACCCAACCTGAATTCAAAGCAGGTTGCCTTTTTAAAACATAAACCCAACCTGAGCACCTTGACAACCCAACCCAACCAGAACTCAGGGTTGGGTCTGTTGGGTTCTGGTTGACCTGAACTCTAAGTTCCAGCCCTAATGTCCACCCATCATGCAAAATGACATGCTAAAACATGGGGTCGTGCCTGTATTCACTTCCATGAGTCCATGCCCATGCATAATCCATTTGAGTATACATGTCATTTTCAGGAGTGGCATACCGATATAAGTCGCCTGTCTGAATACTTTAAGTGGTCATCTTATCAATACTTGCATTTTCATAACTATGGTGTCATGGGAGAACTGCTTGCAGTCTCAGCATCTGCAATCACCAAACACAAACAACACAAGCGCAAAGTGGTAGACATGTGCAAGATCCAGGCCATCCATCAGACAGGCCTGATGGTGAATGTGCCTTGGCCCAGAAATCATCCCAGTCAATTCATCAGTTGGGCCGACATAAAGGGGACAATTGCTTTTTCCTCTTCAAGCGGTCCATTTTTGGGCTAGGGTGCATTCAGCATGGGGCTCACCCAATGAATGGCCTGGATCTTCTTCACATGCCGCCTTCTGCACATGTGGGGAGCTTCTGTTTGGTGCTTGGAGACAGGTGTCTGCAAGTAAAGCTTTCTTCCAAGGTGTTTACATTCCCTGGCTTTTCCGTATTTCCGTCGATGATATATCCACGCGAAACGCCTCCTTTGGTATTGAAATAAACACGTCCTTTAACTCTTCTGGAATGTCGAAATCCTCAAGAACCTGGAACATGCCATAGAAAACACGATATAAATGTTTCCTGTGACAAGTAGAATTTGTGCCATGTACAACAGTGCAAGCACCAATGGACAACACTGACGCACCTTGAAAACCCCATCGACGTTGCGACCGCCTACGAGAAAAGTGCAACCTGATCTTTTGCATCCGATCAATATCTCCAGCATTCTATCATGATCGCCACTATAATATTTTGGCTGTTTAGCAGACAGAAGTTGCATAAACCACACATATATCACTTAAAATTGTTTGTATGTTTCTAAACTGTCCCCAGAAAGCATCCGGAAGATGAAGAATTATTGGGTCATGATACATCTGGATGCAAAGAGCTCTAACGTGCTCAATCTGCATAAGAAGATTCATGTTTTGGCAATCCAGACCATTGATCTTATGGGCCCCAACCATTAATGAGGAACACTTGGATTCAGAGATCCTTGGTCAGGGTTACAAATAGATAAGAAAGATGCAACAACAATCTGGAAAAGAAGGCCGAAGACTGGATGGTTAGGATCTTGGGGCACCCATCATCCACCATGGGGGCCATGAGATCAATGGCCTGGATAACAGAACCATGGACCCGACTTGTATGATTCTGATGCATCAAGACATTGTAATACTTCGTGGAAGAGAATAGTTTTTGTTGCTTCTAATATGGAAAACCATCAAGCTGAAGAAAATTTCAGATCAAAAAAATAAAAGGAAAAAAGAAAAAGAAAAACAGATGAGGATAAGAAGAAGACCGTCAAGTTCACAGTTTGCATGAATTGCCTTTAGATGAAAACTCTATAAAAGAACATGGACACACCCTTAATTCGCTTCAAGAAATGGTGCTTGAAGTTGCAACCTTGAGATGCCACTTTATATCCTAGATTGCCAGAAATGGAACAAAAAATGCTGTATGGATAAATATGGAGCTTGAACATGTTCTAGGCTTCATCTTTTTTCTTTTTTCCACCAAAACCATCTACATGAAAACTGGTGCAATTTATATTTAATCATGTTTTAATGGATTGTTGGGAATGCACTAGTGGCAACAATGCCCCATTTAGAATGGAACCCACTTTAAATATTTAATAATGTAGTAATGGTTGGAACTTGCAGAAACCCCATTCTGCATTGAGCAGAGTTGAGAAAGTCCATTGAACTGGTACAGGTGCTGAGTTGGAGTACTATGAGCAAGCAGGCCTTCATTATTAGATGTTCCTTTAGTTACTTGGGAATTAGTTCGGAATTTTTCAATGTAATTGAACAAGTATTTTAAGAGTAATGACTTGAGCAGTGAGCATGGCATGATCATTTAATTTTAAGTTCGGTGATGATTTCCAGTTAAGTTGAGTGTGGATGATGTTTAATTGGATTAAAATTAGTATATGTGATGTAATGAAAATTAAATAATTTAGATCACGTGCTTGGGATTCAGGTCTTGAGTAGCCTTACTCAAGTACCCGGATTTCGGATTGTGACAAGTTGGTACAAATGGCAAGCAAGCCCAATGCAACAAATGGAAGAATTGAACAGAGTGGCAATTGGGCCGACACCTATTCCGGTCACAAAAACATAGTAAATTATAAATGCATTAGGTTCTATTACTTGGTTGTTCAAAGGACAAACTTCCATTTATGTGTAAGGTTCTGTTGACACATGAATTTTGATACTTAGCCAAAACAAGCCCCCACGAATCCAAAGGCACCTTTGTGCCACACCATCTCAACTCCAACAACATTGTGCTGAAATTGAAATCATCACTTCGCAACAAAAGGGAAGAAAACCATGCGCCACACACAGAGTCCTCTGCGTCCAGCAGAGAGACCTCCATGCCAAGCTGCCAAAACAAGAGCAAAGAGCAGGTGTCAAGAATCTCAAACTCACATGCCAATAAATACCCCCAAGGCACTCATTTTAAGGGGTAATGAGAGATTGAGAATTGGAGACCAAATGAATCAAAAGGGTTGGATGGAAGCCAACGCTCATAAGGTGAGCCTCATATGCCTGAACCTTCCACCCCTACCATTGGGAATCCTTGCACCATGCATTGGGGACCCAATGAAGGGAGAGGCTCTGTGCCACAAGCAGAACCTTAGAAGGCCTAACGCCAAGCACCATGCACTAAATGGATCGAGCTCTGCACCCAGTTGCAGAGTTCTCCTTTAGCCTAGGAGACTGTTACAGTCGTAGACAACCCACAATAAGCTTCTCATATAGCTATGCCCCAAATCAGGCGCATATAGAGGTAGGCATCGAGTTGAGTCGGACCGGATTAGGTCCAACTCGACTCGATCCGGTTTTGGCAAGTACTTGACCTGAACTCAATCCGATTCGAGACCAAGTCCAGCAGGGCTAACTCGATCCAAACGAATTCCTTGCTGGCCTGACCCGAACCGAGTCCGACTTGGTCGGGGAAACAGAGTCGGATTGAGTTGAATCTGTCCGGTTGATTCAGACTGGGCTGAGTCATGTCGAGCCAAAGACTCTGGTGCTAGGAAGGAAATAGGAGGGAAATCGGGAGAGAAAGGAGGAGAGAAAGAAGGAGAGGAGGCAAATCAGGAGAGAAAGAAGGAGAGGAGGGAAATTGGGGGAGAAAGGGGGAGAGAAGAGAAGGGAGAAGAGAAAGGAGGGAAGGAGAGGAAGTCGGCTCGGGCTGCAGGTAGGGTTAGGGTTCGGATAGAAGAAGGGTAAAGGTTAAAAAAAAGAGAGTAAAATCTAACTTTATACTACCCAATTCTGGTTCGGATCGGATTGGATCCGACCGAATTGGATTGGGTTGCTACATGACCCGAACTCGACTCGGTTTGGCGTCTGGGTCTACTCGATCTGACCCGACCCTGGCTTTCGATTGAGGTCAGATCGGATCCGACTGGTTCGGTCGAGTTGGATCCGACAAGTCGGGTCGGATCCTGCCCACCTCTAGGCGCATACCCCTCAGTAATCCTTGCTCTAGGCGCAAAGGGTCTCATCATCTCATGATGAGAGCTAGAGAGTCACCTCCTACCTATCCTTGACATGTAAGCCCTCACGGTATTGTCAGGACAAGCATTTGTGTACGCCAAGCCAACCACAACTTTATTGGTTTCAGAAACTTCGAAGACGAACAACCAAAGGACTTGGGAACGTCCTAGGCTATGTCACAGGACGCTCCACTCTAGTTTTACCTTTCAATCAAGGGTTTTCCCTAGAGATGTAATTAAAGGCCTATGTCAAACCACAATCTGGAATGTAAACGACCCCGGATTAACGAAAGCCACTCGACTTTCTTTGGGTGCCTAACATGAAAGCATTTGCTTTCATGAAGAAGCGGGGTTTGGAACATTTGATAACCGTTTAAGGACAACAACAATTCCTCAATTCAACCAAGGAATTCCAATATCTTTATTACGAATCATCCCTCTTTTATGCATTGCTGGCTTATCGACTATATGACGCCACTGCCTCTCATGGTCAACCCATGACGCCAACAATGGCTACCTGAGACGTCTGACTCCCAACGGCTAACGGAGAGGTCTAGGCACTATTCTATCTTGCCAATATTGCCTCCAATACAATCGACACCATTTCCAACATGACAACAATACCTCTAACACAATCCCCAAAGAGCAAATTCAACTCCACTCAAAGATTAATTTTTTTTTTCACCAACAGGTTCATAAACAAAGTGTCAACTCCTAAACTATTCACCAAAACCATGTAGGAAGGGAAGGAGGCAACATAAATGACGATCCTAAGGCACCAAATGCGTGTCAACAATAACAGCAGCAATGTACTTAGCATGGTATTAAGTATCTGTTGATGTGAGTTGCCCACAGACCGGAACTGGTTGGACTTGGTTGGAAATTGTGTGTATGTGGGGAGGCAACTATATAAGTGGATTGCACGGCATGCATAACATGCACTATTGAATCTAGAAGACATGAATACCATGCATGATGCATCAAAGGATCATGTACATGACAAGTAATAGGACACATGCACTCCATCTTAAGTTTGTACATGCATTGCACGAGGTGCATGGCATGCCTCCCATTGTTTCTCATCATACACGCACATGACATATTAAGCAATATGCATTCTATGACAAGTAGAGATTCCTCACATTGATGAGCCTCGCTGCTGTGTCTGCGCCAATTACAAAAGCACTGCCCGGAAACAGTTCTGCTTTCTTGTAAAAATAAGGCTGATTGGAAATAATCACCGTCTTTCCTGCCATTTTAAAATAGCATGAGATAGCACACAAGAGTTTTGCATGTGTAAATAAATGATCTATACCATCACTACAAAATTGTTCTAGTGTATAGATATACTTGATTGTCATTCAATTTACAAAAGGCACACTGAAAAAATAAATGATAGTAGATGATTCATAGACACTATTAAGAAAATAGAAAAATGCAAGAGGTAAACTGCATACATGATCATAGGGTAGGAACTGGGCTCAGCTCGCTCTGGCCCAGGCCAAGTCCACAACCTGTTTTCGGCTAGTTTTCAGCTGATCCTATAGGCTGAGGGTTAGGCCATGGCCTGAGGTTAGGCTTGATGACTAACTGGCTCAATTTGGCTTATGTGCCTGAAGGCCTGACAAAAATCAGCCCAGCCCAACACTGTAATCACCATAAAAGATATTTCTCGCACTATCCATAACAGTTGCACAAAAGCAGATTTTAAAATCTTGCTCTTAAGTGAAATGATAGGTGGGGATGATCAGATGGATCAAATGCTTCCCCTGTCAATTGTAGTCTCTGTGGATTATTCAAATCTGAGGAACATTTGCATCTGATATGATACTTCATGGTTACAGTATGGGGTCCATGTTGGATATGGTTCAGCAATACCAAAATATTTTATCTTAAAATAGCAATTAGATTATATAAAAACATATCTTTAAGAAATAATCAAATTATTTCAAAAACATTTTACTGATAAAAGTTTTATAAAATCTTAAATATATAGCCATCCACATACCCTAGGCTTTGGGGGTCAAATGAGTCCAACAACTAGAACAATAGCTGTACCTGACACCCTTGCCAATACAAACAGATGAAGCCAGCACTCCCACATGGACTCTAAAACCAGTTCAGGGCCCGCTACTATTTATAGATCTTTAATATATAATAAAAAAATTTATATAGTGAATTTAGTTTAATTTCTTAGATTGATCTTTTATGAGCTTTACTCACAGGTCTGAAATTCACTACCAGCTGTGTTTTTGGACCATCTCAGTTCTGAGAACTGTCTTGGAATCTGGTTGAGAAGACATGGTGTCAGAAGTGTTTTAAGCCCAATGTTGCAAGATTTCCTAAGGAATTGAAGGTGTAGTGTTCAGAGGGAGGGGTTGTTTGTTGGAGGTGCATTAATAGCTGTTTCTTGGTTCTGCTGAGGATTGTTTGGTGAAATTGTAAGAAGCTCATCTTCTTCTTTTTTAATGAAGAACTTCATTAGATAGAAACAAAAGGACAGGAAAAGGAAACAAAAATGGGTGGGGGGTGCGGATCAAAGGGAAGAAAGAAATCAGTCTTCACTAGTAGTTCCAAGACACTAAAACATGAAACAGATAAGAGAAACAGCATTAGCAACTTATAGGAAGAAATGAGGCTCTAGTTTGAATGAAATTAGACCTTTGCAATCAAATAGAAAACAAACAATTCGAAAAACTCAGGCGGGATTTCCTTTGGTATGGCAAAGGGGACAAGAAAAAATTTCACTTGGTCGACTGGAAGACGGTCTACCAGCATACTAATCGTGGTGGTGCAGGTGTGAGAAATCTGAAAATTATGAATCGGGCCCTCCTCAGCAAATGGCACTGGAGACTTGGAACAGAAATTGGATCTCTATGGAATACCCTCGTTAAATGCAAATATGGTCAATCGGTTGGAGGATGGTGGACCAAAGATTCTTCAGCTTATAGAGCTTCAGCGTTATGGAAAGGCGTGCTTGAGTCGAAACAGGACTTTCTGAAAGGCATTGGCTTCTTTGCAGGCAAAGGCACTAATAGCACTAATATCTCTTTCTGGGATGATATTTGGGTGGGAAACTCCCCTTTAAAAATCACCTTCCCAAACATTTATCGGCTCGCCCCCAACAGGTGCATCTCAGTAGCTGAAAGCTACACCTATCACGGTATTGATATTGTTTGGAACATTCACTGCAGAAGAAACCTTCTACATCACAAAATCGACGAGCTGGCGGCCCTCTTTTCTCACCTCAACAGTAGCAAACCAGATCAGCGGGAAACAGATAGCATTATTTGGAGAATCGACAAAAAGGGTAAATTTTCAGTCAAGTCCTATACAACTTTATCTGTACTAATCTCCAATCTTCCAAAGAATCCTCGTCAGACAAAATTTGGAAGTACAAGCTCCATCCTAAGATCGTGGCTTTTGGATGGCTGGTAGGCAACAGGAAGGTCCTGACAATTGATAATCTAAGGAAAAGAGGTATGCCTATAACTAACATTTGCCTATGCTGCATGACGGAAGCTGAATCTGCAAACCACCTTTTCATACACAGCCCTTTCATTTATCAGATCTGGTCAGTGATCTTCTCCTGGTTCAATATTTCTTGGGTGTTTCCCAACTCTACGGGCCAATTACTAAAAGCCTGGCATGGTGTTTTCCTTGGAAAACAAAAAACTCAGGTTTGGAGAATGGTTCTTGCGGCTGTTTGGTGGACAATTTGGGAAGAGAGGAACGGGAGATGTTTTAAAGGGGAATCGAATGTGGTTGGGCACTTAGTGAAAAGAATCCATTTTCTCATTGTTGAATGGGCTTCTAATATCCCGTCCATAAATGACTGTAGTTCGTTTGTGTTTTCTTAGGCGTGTTAATCTGCTATCTCAGCAGGTTAATTCCCCTTTCTCTTTTGTAATTTTTCTCTCTTAATATAAATATTTTGTTGCTTCTCAAAAAAAAAAAAAAACTTGGGCACAAAATGAAAAGGAAAAGGAAAAGAAAAGAGAAAAGAACAGAATATGTGAATAAAACCTAACCAGCTTTCTCGAATTGCTTAACCCGATCTTTGATTTGAGATACTGTCAGTGGAGGTTTATCTGCATTAATTGCTGAAATCTCAAAGCATGGAAGACCATCACCACAAATGCTGCATAGGAAAGAAGAAATCAGTAATAGTATCCAATGCTCATTAAAAGAGCATAATAAGGCTACTACTGATGTGTAAACTATATTTGCATGTGCCCCACTTTTCAAAGAAAGAGCATAATAAGGCTAACACTGATGTGTAAACTATATTTGCATGTGCCTCGCTTTTCAAAGATTTAGGAAATCGAGTATCTGGGTCACTATCCCAGAGGAGAGAAGATGAACCCAGTTGTATTTTGAGAGCCTACACTCACTCCCAACACCGGCCACTAACAAGGTGTAAGAAGACTTGTCAGGTAGTTCTAGAACTCCCTACACCGGCCACTAACTGATGGAGAAAGGCGAATCAGTCCCTTTATCTCATAGCCCAGGCCCCACATCCCATGGGTTAGTTCCTTGGCCGAACTCTCCTCGTGGGCCCTACATCACACGAGCTACCTGCCTCACATAGGCCGCCCACCCCCAGTGTGTCCCCACATCCCACATGCCACTCCACTCGAGCCCAGTGTGAAAATGCCCCTGCTCCCTCCCCCCTCCCTCCCATCCCAATCCTATGATTCTAACTCCCATTCTCCTGACGTTTTCTGAATACCGTAGTCCCTCCCTAACCACTCTTAACATTCTTCAAGAAACCCTAACCCCATCCATGTGAACCTATTTTAAACAAACCCCAACACAGGATCTTTCCATTTTAGTGAAATCTCAACACACCTCAATGCAGGATCTTTCCATTTTAGTGACATCTCCAAAATCCGGTATCTACACTGTTTTCAGTAAGTGTGAAAGAGAGGTGGACATGCTCACATTTCATACATCAGTGATTCCTATGTAGCTTTTCCAAAGAGTGAACATGATTAAGATATCGATTGACAATTGCTGAGGGCTGATGTCAGGTGAAAAGCGGGTTTTCGAACATTTTCAAATCTTGATGATTGGACATAAAGCCAACAATAAATTGATGGGACACAGCTATGATGATGATGATGATGATGACGATGACGACAACTACAATGATGATGATGATGACAATGACAACTACAATGATGATGAAACCAAAAAAGATAGGTGAATCAAGATCCATATACCTTGATGCGACTTCCAAAAGTTTGAGATGACCATCATGCAAAGGATTAAATGAACCGGATAATATAATCTTTCTTTCTGAACTTGATGCATTTATCTCTGCAAATCCAGTCCTTAACATAAATAACAGCAAAATTGAAAGAAAGCGCCATGTACTACAGTTTGTGTACTGATAAAAATCTAAATTGTATTTCATGTTAAATCACGATATGGATTATACTAATACCATTTGAAAAGTAATAAACTTTCATGCATATTTGCCCATCAATAAGTTGCTGTAACTCTTGGTCTTCATTGAACAGCATTTCATGTTCATCAGGCACTTCAGAATCCGTCAGTTCTGAAACAAACGTAGCTGAAACTTTGCAAGCATCTGCAACTGCCTTTACCAAACATGTCGACAGATCAAGATATCAGAAGCAACGATTATAGGAATGATTATAGAAGATAATCAACAAACCAAAAATCACATGCAGCAAAATTCACAACCGATGTACTGGGATGCTATCTACCATACAGGCCAGATGGCATACTACAACAAATCATCCAGTGCTACAGATCATTCATAGATGAGCCTTGAATAGTTCCTTGAGAATACACAGTATCCTGGGTTTCTTCTTCAGTTTTTCCCCTTTATTGATAAGTAATGGATCTTATTAAAAAATATGAGTGCATCAGGAATTACTAATGCCTATACTAAAGAAAAGTTAAGATATAACTCTGACAACAGAGAGGGGAGTATGGAAATCAAATGACAGTACTGTGGAAAGTTAAGCCATACAGCATTCAGAGTTACACTCGAGCTTCGTAAGTTTTCCTTTGAAATTTCTCAATTACAAAATACCTGCGCCTAAACATTCATCATCCGTATGATAGGTCTTCTCATCAATAAACTGATAGCATATTAAATTAAAGGTAAATACAGGTCCTATTCTCAAAAGAGACCTTTCATCCATTGTATAGTTAGAAACATGATCTGCATCCCATATTTATTACATATGTACAACATGCTCATTTTTTCAAGAAGAGATAAAAAGGCAAGATTGTCTTGAAAAAGATTCAGCTAGTAGCTGCAGCAATAGGCATGGATATAAAAGGGAGCTTGATGTTTTCCTTACTCTTTCTTGAGAAATGATAAATCCATTCAATGGAAAAGAACAAAGTGGAAGAGGGACCTAGTCCACAATACAAATAGTCACCCAGCTAACAACATCCATAGCTAAAATATTAGCCACTTGATTGGCCTCTCACCAGACATGGGCAAATGAAATGTTTATCCAGGAAGCAATATCTTGCATCTCATTAGAAATAGAGAACTCCCAAGGCTCCAAGTTATCGGAAGAAGCCCAAGAAATATAAGCTAGAGGCTCTGAAACATTAATCTCCTCACACACACAAGGTTCAGATGACTCATGGATAATTCCTTTACCATCCCTAAGCACACTGCTTATCCCATAATGACCTGGATTACCATGTGAGGAACATAAAAGTCCAATTTTGAAACCCTGGCCAGCAGGGATTTCCGGAGGCTTCTAACTTCAAGAGTCGGTGTGATGCTGGCAGACGACCCACCTAGGCCCACCATAGGGCCAACAATAACGTAGGCCCGCAGCCTACTCTAAGGGCCAAATATGTGCTGATTTTTGGACTGTTTATTTTATATATTTGAGGGCCTAAATTAAGGATTGCAATTTACTATTTTTCGAAGTATAGGGGGCTGATTTAAAGATGTAATTGAAGATATGATGAGCTAATTTAGAGATGTAATTAGAATTATTTTCTATATTTGCTTTTACTATTATTAGGCTTTTACCATCTTAGATTCATTTGAAATAAATTATGATTGATTTGAAATCAATCTATTGGTTAGGGGGTTTTTCATTAAAGATTCATTTAGGGCCCTGTAAGTTTTCCAATTTCCTTTGAAATGCAAAGTAAATGAGCCATCATTATCATTCCAAGGCGTTTGTTTAAACAGGAATTATGGCTTGTAAATCGAGAGTCAAATACACTTGTAAAGGAAGCAGGTAAAGTAAATTGTAATCATTACATTTTCATATTATACAACTACCAATTTGACAGTGATTTCTCGGTGAAACAAACAATGTAGCAAAATCATCATTACAATAAAATGTAAGTGATGTCACCTCATAATTACAAGAGTAAATAATTATTACCCATTCATAGCCTTTTACTGTTGCAATTGGAAAACTAAACAGGCAAGTAAGGTCTATAAAAGGGTGAGTGGTGTAGGAAGTAGTCATTCCAAATTTTTTAAGTGTGAGTTTTTCTTAAGAATTGTAAGAGAAGAAGTTGATATCAATAAAGTTCTCTCCCTCTCTACTCTAATATTCTTATGGGTGCACTCTTGTTCATTTATTTGAGATTAGGGTGCTGTCATGCTGAGGCCTCATTGACTCGATAACCGAGTTACACCACACTGCCAAGCTATGAACTACCGGTAGCTAGTCTTTAAGGAGACTCATAGCGTCATCCCAAGAATGAATTATCTTCATGTGTTAGAGAAGGAGATATTTTTAACCTTTATCTATCAATGTAAATATTGAAGGACCTTTATAAAAAAAAAAATTGCTCCATACCTTTCTTTTTTCCCCTTTTTTAAACATTGAAATCTTTATTGAAGACTAGAAGCAAAATTAGAGGGGATGACCAAAAGTCATCCATAATACAGCAGATGAAAAATCTCATTACAATTGCAATGATTGAAAAATCGAAGAGCCACGGCCCCATTTTATAATTATGTCATGATTCCTGAACTTCTCGGAACACATCCTCTTTTTAGTCTCAAAGTTATAGGAAACACAATTGTTCTGTTCTTTCCAGATTGACTAAAGGCCTAACAATGATGAAAGATACGTGATCAGGACATCCAAGCACCAGTCAAAGTATACCAAAGGAGGAGAGCCCCATTTCTTTATGGCTAGGTGATGCATACATGGGGCCCCGTGGGCCCAATTTGAGTGCCTACCCCGTTGAAAACCCCACATGCATGATTATGCATCTTTGAAGCCCCTGTATTGGGAAGATGCATGTGAGCTACTTAGTTGGACCATTCCGACCGTTGGATCATCATCATTGGACATCTTGATCGTGGGCCACGAAATAGTTTAGTTTATTTAACTGTTTATATGTTTGTTATTTTTATTTAGTTTATATTTTTGTTAAGTTTAGGGAGTTTGGAACAACTTTTATTTTATTGAGCGTCATTATGTGAAACTTTTTATCTGAGAGCATCCTTTTGTAAAAACTCTTTCCTGAGACTATATAAGGGTTGGACGTCCCCAAGTTAACTATTATTGCATATGAAATAAGAAATTCTCTCTCTTTGCTTTGTGATAAGTAAAACCTCCTATGATTGGAGCAATTTGGTACGATGCCATGCAGTGAGTCCTAGTTATCATTATCTTTCATTTTCTTCCATCAAAAGGTATTTCTTCTCTCTCTCTCTCTCTCTCTCTCTCTCTCTCTCTCTCTCTCTCTCTCTCTCTCTCTCTTTCTTTCTAGTTCTCTTTTTCTTTTTTCTACAACAACAACTCATCTCCATCTCCATTCTTATTCTTCCTTCTTCCAATTCATACACCTGCAACCTAACCCATCCCTAGAATCCCAAATCACAACCCTACATCCCCAATTCAAACTCTAATCCCCAAAACCTAACCCTAGTTTCCTCAAACCCTAATTCTTAAAATCCTAACTCTCAAAACCCTAATTCCCCATACCCTACTTCCAAACCCTAATTTCCAAAATCCAATTCCCAAACCCTCACAAACCAAGTGAACCCCTTTGAATTGAGAACAACCCCTATACCTAGATGGAAGTCCTAACTTCCATAGATCCTAATTGTTTGGTATTTTATTGGATCTACATTGCGGGATTGTCATATGGCTTGAATTCGAACATGTTACATTGCTGATTAATAAAAAATAAAAAATAAAAACTTGTGTTAGGTTAGCTTTATATTGCGCTTTAAATTGTTCTAGTTAATCCGTTGATGGTCATATTGCATCATTCTAGGCTAGGTCATCTGTCCTGCATCAATGCCATAGTGCTTTCCTTTTCTTCCACATATGGACACCCACCCATGCATTGAAAGAGCTGAAATAGAACCCGGTCTGACCTATTACAACTATGGGTGTACATTGAGTCGAATCGAGTCGAGCTGGCCTCAGCTCAACTCGGCTCGGCCACTTGCTGACATCAGCTCAAACTCGGCTCGGCTTGGTCCTCGAGCCTGACTAGCCAGCTCGGCTCAATTCGGTCAGCAGCTTGGGCCAGTTCGAGCTGAGTTGAGCCAAGATCAAGCCGAGTTCGCCATTGCAGCATTTTCACAAACACCTGGACTGCACCTTCAAAATCTCACTGTATTTGAGACAACAACAATGGTTGTATAGGTATTTTATCAAACACCTTCTAAGCAACATAAAAATCAACAAAAAAAGGGTATTGGTTTCATATACATACTTTCCTTGCCACCAGCCACACTTCTTTGAGTCATTTCATCAAACACTTGGTGAGCAACATCAACATCAAAGTAACCGAGTCACCGAACTGGTTCGATTCAAGTTGGATTCAAGCTGGGTTCGATCCGAGTCAAGTCAAGCTGGGGCCAGCTCGAACTCGGCTCGAACTCATTTTCAAGCTCAAAAAATCAGCTCGACTCAGCTCGAACTCGGCTTTGAACCAAGTCGAATCAAGCTTTTTCGAGTCGAGTCGAGCGAGCTAACCGAGCTAGCTCGGTTCGTGTACACCTCTAATTACAGCTTAAAGATCTGCTGCAACTGAGTCCACACAAAAGAAGCGAGAAAGACGCCATAGCACTTGTTTTTTAGTCCCATATGAAAAGAAGCTCCATATTAGAAACAGACGTATACTCAAACTACCCTAAATTTTGCACATCCAAATCTGAATGGCTGGAAATGAAACATTCCAAGTCATCAAAATTACAAATCATAGAACTCGACATTTGAATAAAATAAATGGGATCTTTTGGTAAGCATTTGGCAGACTATCACACCGATTCTGTGCATATTCCAAATATAGTTTTTGAACATGGATATTAAGACACTGAAATAGCAAAGAATTATATCTTCAAATAGAAAATGTTCAATTTAAAATGAGGTAGATGAATATTCTGTCAGCTATAATACTGGCTATGCACCTTGAGTAGAAGACGACTTGAGATTGTGTCTTCTTCTTCACGAGTTCGTAGACCCTAAGAAACAATTCAACAATAGGCATTCTAAATATATCAATATATCTAATATAAAACTCTAGGTAAGAGCCAAAAGGCCCAAGACAATGCAGTAAATACCTTTGACAAGGTAACATTTGATACCCAAAGCCGATCAGATGTTCTTGTTGACAAGTAAAACCTGTATAATTCAAAGTGTCCAAAAAGACAGCCCAAATCATATTTTCGAACAACTTGATCCAAAAAATAAAAACGATGCAATCATTGAAAGATAAGTTACGCAAAACAGCTGGGAAGTAAAGCTTAATCAATAATCAGCCCATAAATAGGACTATATGATCCTGACCCTGAGGATATGAATAATTTCTTGTAGTTTTAAAATAAACGATTGTGGCACATAGCTTGGTGATGCAGACTATTAATCTCATAGCCCCTACCACCAATGGAACCCTACCTCAAAACTCTCCCTGAGGGGAGAATCCTAACCAAGGTATTCAATAACGTAATGGTGGCTGTAAATAGATATAGATCATAATGTCCTGTTGTTGTTGTTATCATTATCATTATCATTTATTATTATTTAATATGCAACGGAGATTTTATTAAGGGTGTGTTTGGTCGCACCAAATATCATGAAATTTGTTCATGATAATTAGTGCAACCAAACGCACCCTAAAAGCTAGGGGAGTGGAATTGAAGAGCCAAAAGTGAGTGACCCTTTCGTCACTCCCTCCTTAGCAAGAGACAACAGTATCACTCACACCCCTTCGGATAACCAAGAATGATATGTCATGATCTCATCAATGTTAAACATGGTAGCAATTTTTTTTGAAGGGTAATATATTTTATTGAAGAAATGTTTGAAAAAATACAAAGCAGCAAAAAGTACATGGTAGCAATTTTAAATACCCAAAGAGTACCATTAAAAAAATAAATAATAATAATAATAATAAATAAATAAATAAATAACACTATAACATTGCCAAAGTGAGTGTGAGAGATGGAGCTTCAAATGGAAAGTAGGAAACCCATAATGGGCCAAGAAGAAGAACATTGTGAACCATGAATTACACGGGTGGGATTGGCAGCATGCCTTATTGAGCAAGAACAAGAGGAGATTTTCAATGAGATCAAGGAATTGTAGCATAGTTAATGACAACATGAACAAGAGAAGTCACCAGGTGAAAATTATGGCATACTCAAGGTTCTAATGGCAATTAAACCATGGAAACTTTTGCACCATGATCCCATAATGTTGGATCTTAGAAACTAAAGAGCCTAACCTTCCAGGCTGCACTTTTATACGGTTCTCACAAGGTGGCCAGGATCAGCTATTTAAGCATGAGGAGCAGATTAAGAGCACAGTATCACGAGTTATATGATCCCAGACCCTACGACATCTATAGTATCCTCACGTCCTTAGTCTGTATAAGTGGGCCCATGTTCTGGTGCTCCAGACTGTTGAACTGATGAGGCCCACATTGGATGGCCTAAAAATCTACTTGATGGGATAATGTTTACCCTTCCATACACAGCCTGCAAATAGACATTGGAGAAAGAATTACAATATCTACATTCAAGTAAATAAAGCGTGGACGATTGGATGATCAGGAACTTCCAAATTCAAAGATTTTTTGGAGCAAGGTCCATCCAAGGTGGTGTTCATCATTGCAGCAGTTTGTATCACTGAACCATGGACACTGCTTGTACAAACTGAAAACCAAAGGATACAATGCATATCCATAGATCAAGAATCGTATATTTCCTTACTATCAACATTGAGTACATAAACATGCCTGGTCATTGATAAGAACTCCTACGTGGTTTGTCTTATGATGAAGGTCTTTGGACTGGAGGAGACATCACACTGTGATACGTATTGCCAATATAGTTGTATGACATTGTGGTAACTTGAGATGGCACCTGACAGAAATTTAAGGCTCATCTAATGTCTGTATTTGATACCAGAACGACAAGCAAACTAGAGTAGTTTCTTGGGATTGTAGTAAAAGAGCTTTGCTTAGCCCACGCGTGTTTGCAACACAGCTCATGTACACCCCACACGTGTGCCAGCATGACACTAGGTCTAAGGTCCAATCTATCTATCAGAAGGGCATCATTGTATTGATGCCCTAGGCCCCTAGCCCAATAATCAGACTGATCCAATGGTCAAGTGGGACACAGTTTGCAAAACAATCTGTGAAAATTTTTGGAGTTCTCTAAACGATCCACTTGTTTCAAATATTGGGGCCCACCTGCTGAGTGCACTAGAATTAATTTTGGGAAACATCTACAAGGTTGGACCAACCTGATGGATGAATTGGATCTCACACCTAGGTGCCATGACAGTACACATATGGCATGTACCCTATTATGGGGACATCTTACACACACACATGCCCCCCTTACGCACGTACGCAAGGAGGAGGGCCGGATCGATGACGACATCCATGGAAGGCCTCTTAGTTAGAGGACTGTGTTTTGGTTCCTTGGGGTGGACCCGATCATCATGTGGATCCCATCATTGGATCTCATGATCGTGGCCCACTACCCTAAGCGACCTAGGACTTTGAGTTTTGCTTATTACCGTTATTAGGAACATCATGAACGGTTTATATTGCATTGATTAGTTATTATTGTTTTTTTTATTATTTCCTCTTTAAGTGATAGTATGCGCACATGGCGCGGCTTTTGGGGTATAGATTTTTCTTATAAATATGCAACCCCTTGTAGGGTTCTTTTCATTGAAGATGATTAATAAAATTTTGCGTTTTCCTGCTTCTCTAATTCTCTGAGTTGTGGAAACCTAATTGGGTGAGAAACTCTCCCTTCTTCAAAGGGTTAACTACCGTGGTGCGAAGTCACACCCATCCCAAATAGCCCCCATCTCCTACCATCCATATTCCTCATCTCCTACAGTCATCCCCTCATCAAATTCACTCATGTTTGCAGCTAATCTTTCCCCTACAGCAGATTTTCAGAATCTGACCCTGCAGGAGGGCTGAAATTTCGGCAAAGCACCGTGTTCAAACCGATCATCTGTTTGGCCTGAAATTTGGAGGTAAGGTGGCCCATCCCTGGCCGACCAGGCCCTAGCTAGCCGATTCCAGATTCGTGGGCCCCACACACGTGCGGGCCGCCATCCACACACGTGCGTTAGGTTGGTTTGCTGTCTGCACGTGCGGGCTGATCACGGGTTCCCTCTCGTCTCTCTTTCACTCCTTTCTTACCTAATTTTTCTAACCCTAACCCTAGATTGTTAAAATTTCAATTTCTTTGCCCTTTTTTCTAACCCTAGGGTTTCCCTAAAGTGAAACTTGTGAAGCCCTTGGATTGGGGAAATATTTTTGTGGATGAATTTACTCTCCTTTGAGCATTGTTTGGTCTATAACTTTAATTGATCCAGCCCTAGCATGTGTAGGCTTAGACCCACATAAATTCCCCTTGTTGAGTGCTTGACTTTATGTGGGATGTGAAATTTTGTGTGATTGTTTCTGAACTTGTATGATCTAAAGCCTGGAATCTTGTATAGCATATTTAAATTTTCATATCCTGCATCACCCTAGGTCCCTAACTTTCTTGCATGCAAACGTGTGGGCTTAGCAAAGCTCCATAGCCAAAACAAAGATGTAAAGAAAACGACCACACAATAAATAAAAGAACTGCGAGAAAATGAGCTCCTTTTGTTGTCTATATGAGGAGAGAGATCATCACTTCCACATCAACGTTTAATACATAAGATTGGGTTGCCAGAAGAGCCACCTCAATATTTAATAGACCCTAAAAAAGTGCATACATGCAACTTAATATAGTGTAGCATAATTTAAGACAGAAAAGCCCCTAATGAAATAGGCATACTCAATTACCCCGTCGTTTCTACAATAGCTACTAAACAAGTTGCATAATATGAAAGGGCTGAAGAACCTTTCAGAAATATCCATTTTGCCAATACAAAAAGAAAAAAAAGGCATAATGACTGGAGAGAACAAGAAAAGTGATACCTATGATTCCCACGTTTTGGAGGTACGCTAGCCAAAGACCCTGTAAAACCCACACCTACAACTGGAAAACCTATCCAAAAAACAGCAAGACGTCACATTCACATTCAAGAAATTGTTACACTGAAACTATCAAGGAACTTTTTTTTGAGAGATAACTATCAAGGAACTTAATTCTTGCACTTAAGGAATGATAAGATTACTTCAGGAGCACGACTTATGTTGATCTTCGTTATTGCTAATAGATGTGGATGTGGGTCAGCCTACCTAGGGTCACTTAGAATTGTTTCTACGCTTGCTCTTTTGTTAATAGTGGTTGACGCCATGATGGGGATTCTATCTTTTGTTATTAAGGGCACTTTTGTCATTATGAAAATTCATTAATACAAAAAAGGGAGAGTGGGGGCGTCAACCCTATTTCGGGTCTCTCTCTTCTCCTAACATTTTCATCTTCTTTCTCTCTTTCTTCTTTTCTTCTCTCTCTTTCCCTATACTTTCACATCATATTAGAGGATCCTTGTTTCTGATTTAACATTTTTCTTTCTCCTATTCTCTCCTTCTTTCTCCCTCTTTTATCTTTTGGTACGTCTCATCCCTCTTGTGCTGGAAATCTTTTAAGAAACCTAGGGTTTCTTTTTCTTTTTCCTTTTTTGGGCCTTATGTAATGGTCCGTGCATGAGTAGGTAAATGAAGTCCGTGTGATCTCACCTCTCATGTGATTATTATAAGCGTGTGGGCTGGTTGCCCGTGTTGGATGCCATGTTCGTGATCATCTGCAATTGTAGCCAGTAGGAACATGTAGACATGTGTTATGCTCATTGTGTGAAGCGTACAAGTGGAGCATTAGTCAATCGTTCTAAGTCAGCACATGTTTGTGCAAGACTTGTAATATTCTCTTTTTCACTTATTCTGATGGGGATGAAAATTGATCCGAAATCTAGATTCATAAATCCATCTAATTTTTTAGGGGTCCAGATGGCCTCTATTAAATTAAATGGAACAAATTATCTCCAATGATTTAAGTCCACCCAAGTGTTTCTAACGGCCAAGATATTCGACCATAGAGAAACCTCATCAGAGTTCTAGTACTAATGATCAATGAATCCAAGAGAATGCCTAAATTATGACATGATTGTGGAACAGTGTGAAACCATCCATCGGTGCGAATGTAATGTTTCTAAACACCACAAAGGAAGTGTGGGATGCACTGCGAGAGATGTATTCATCCAACAAAAACATCTCTTATGTAGCAGTTATATGAAGAAATATTTGAGCTTCAACAAGGTGATAAATTTTTAAGTGAATACTATTCCAAACTCAAAAGAATGTGAGAGAAGATGAATGTGTATCGACCTCTTACTACTACTTTGGAGAAGCTACGTCAGCAATGTGAAGAGTTCTGTATGGCCAAGTTCTTATCGAGGTTGAAACGTGAGTATGAACTGGTTCATACACAAATTTTAGGTGGCAAGTATGTGCCATCTCTTAACGAGGTGTACGCTTGCCTCTAACGTGTATCTCTAGGCTCTACAAGTAGAATCAATGACAGTTCAGCTTTAACATCTTCAAGCGTTCGAGGCCATGGTGGCGGTCGTGGCGAAATAAGAGAAGATCATGGATATAAGAAGGGCGCACACTGTGGGCTCTTTAATAACTCTGTTGAAAAATGTTGAGATCTCCATGCAAAGTTGGAATGGCTAATCAAGCATCTCACATTGGAGAGAGCAATGGGCCTTATCCAGCTAGTTATACGTCTATAGCCCCACAATCACGTATTACTGGTGAAATGGTTACACTAACTCAAGAGGAATACTCCAAGTTGCTAAAAAAAATTGGAGAATCAACCGGTTTCCACCACTTCTACAACTACTTCTAACCTTACGGTTACATTTGTTGCCTCAAGTATGGCCTATTTAGAATCCAACTCCGTGCTCTAATGGGCCATTGACTCTAGAGCATATGACCATACGACAAGTGAGTCCAGTGTGTTTTCCTCCACTAATACACAGTTAATAAGTTCATCTGTCACTCAGTAAATGATACCCATTCCAAAGTATGCGAAATGGGTACTATTCATACAAGTTATTCCCTTTCATTATTATTTGTCCTGTTTGTTCCAAAATTTCTTTTTAAGTCTTCAGTCTATTAGAAAACTTACCAAATCTCTTAAGTGCTTTGTTACTTTCTATCATTCACATTGTGTTTCCCAAAATCTAAAGATGAAGAAGAAGAGTGGTGGAGAACAAAAACAAGTTGCGATGTACGATCATGATTGTAACGTCGTTGGCTAGCAGCACAGAAAAGCATCTCCCTTCATCTCACGATCAGGCTACACGAATATACTCCAAGCTTGGGATCAATAGCATTTATGCTCTAGCTTGAGGGAGAGTGTTAATGGAAATGGATGTGGGTTGAACCACTATACAACTTACCTAGGCTCACATGGTTTTGTTTCTATGCTTGCTCTTTTGTTAATAGTGGTTTAGGACGATGAGGATTCTTGCTTTTGTTATTTAGGGCACTTTTGTCATTATGAAAGTTCATTAATATAAAAGAGGGAGAGTGGGGGCGTCAACCCTAATTTGCTTCCCTCTCTTCTCCCCACCTTCTCTTCTCTCCTTTCTCTCAGAGTTACACATTAACAGCTCGAGAATGGCAAGATTATTTCATGAGAACGACTCATCATAATGATAAGCTAGGTTTGATTTTCACTTCACAATGAGATGAAAAGGCAGGAGAAGAAGCCGATTAGAGACCAGCAGGGTAGAATGAATAACTATTTAAAGCCTGGTATGTGTTGAAGATGACAATATTACACCTTGTCCACATGGGTAAGCATCACAAACATAAAAATACACTTACCAGGAAAGTCTCCTTAAATCTATGTAGCTTTCTAGAAATTATGATGTCTTGATGCATGCATGTGTCTGCATGTTTGACACTCCCACACACAGTTCATGAAAAAAAAAAAAAATTTAATTATTATCATTGTCTTGTATTTTACCATACATTTCTACAGATAAATAATTAAGGCTTCCTTATATCACTTTTTAACACAAAAAAGAACATACTATTAATATAATATTTTATTATTTTAAACATTTGAATGGATGAAGTTGGATTCACTGACTCATCCATACAGATGTTTAAAATAATAAAATATTGCATTTCATAGTCACAGTTTCTAACACCCCATATCATTGACCTTCTATGGAATCATTTGAGCGTGAAGGCTAGAAAATGCTCACTGGTGTTTACTACAATCAGGAGAAGGTGAGGTAGAACAGATCTCACTTTGAATGTTAAATCTTGATTTCCGAAAAGGAAGCTTGAGCTTCGTTTCCAATGATTGAAAAAACAGGCTATGTAAAGCCAACCCCAAAGCTTGGAAAGGGATGATGATGATGGTATGAGGTTAGCTTTGAATGGAAAAGTTATGTTTGGATGTCCCCGTAAAGGAGGCCAAGCAGGATGCTTTTGTGCACAAATTAATATCCATTATGTTTCATGTAGGAAATGAAGTATAATGGATATGATTTAGGTTGGAGAAGGAAGAAAAATCCAGTATGATGCAAATCTCATTATCTTTGTTGCCCCAAATGTTGTGCACAACTGGAACACCCCGAACTCTTCGATACTCAGGCATTGAAAGTCCTCGAGCGTTACCATAAGATTCAACGTGACATATACATGTGTACGATACCAATCCAACTATTCTAGCCTTACATCCTTGCCCTGACACTAACTTAACCGTTGGGAATGATCTTCATTCATAAATCAAGTCATCTGACCGTTGAATTTTAAGACAAGCCCATCCATCACGTGATTTGACATAAGTACTTTCCCTTATATGACGCGACGAATAACTCCCTATCCATAATGATTTAGATATACATTCGTTTGTAAGAATTGCTTAGAAACATGTCTATAACCATGCGGAGCTATTAAATTTCCCAAACCTCATAGATCGGCAGTAATTACGAAATTGCCACTAACCTAGACCCCTGAACACTAGATCACATGGTTCCCAGGGTCCGTTTCATGTGAAATTTTATATCATGCCTAATTATCACAAATTAACTGTACACCTCGAATTTCAGCCCTTAGATCATAGTAAACTAGCTACTTGACCTCTACATCCGTCCGTACACTTATCAGATCAAGATTCTGATCTGTTCATCTTGTTCACCTCATATGAATATGCTTAAACCACCATTAGAACTGAAATCAGAGGAATTTACACATGTGAACAAGTCACTCAAATCTAATGGTATGCATGTCCTACCTCTAATCAATTCAGAAACTCATCTTGTGTTCATCTATTTACAAAACCGACTGTACATCCACCTACATACATGGTTAGAGTGCTAACCATCAAGTTCTCCCATTTTTAGCATGTCATCTAGCCATCCATCGTATTGGGAGCCGCCAAACGGGCCGTCTAAACATCAGAATAAACCACTTAGTTGGAAGATCTTAGAACACAGGTCCAAATTACCGGATAATACTGCAACTAAACGTATATAAACGTCACATTAAAACTCGAAGTAGTATGGTCCATTGAAGTGGCATATTTGTTGTTCGTAAGCGATCAAGGCCCAAACTTAAGCATTAGAAAGGGCACGAAAGATAACAAATGTTGGTGAAATTTCATCCTATTTGCACGTTGAAGTTAGGAGATACAAACAGCAAAAGTTATAATAAGGGAGAGGGGCATAATTGTAATTATATGATTCAAACTCATATGCCCAGCAGTGTTGCAACCTGTTAGGTGAGTTTTTCACCTATACATTCTTGCAACGTGTGGCCCACCCATAGCTCAAATCTACTTAAAACTTGGGCCCCTGGGTCCACATAGCGAGCTGAAGTCGGTGAACGGAGTGGATTGCTCACCAAACATCACGTTGGACCCCACCCAGACGTTTACAAAAATCAAGAAGTTACGTGATTGTACGTAACTAATTTCCTGTAATGGCTTGGTTCAACAGTGAACCTAAGCCCCACGTTGATTAATGGTGTGACCACACAGAACCTAGGATTCACCTCATATTCTGGCCCCTGGCCTAACATGGTGTCGGGGTGGATTCCACAAAACATAAACGTGGACCCCACTTTTGAATTGTTGTAACAACTCATACCCAACCCTAAGCCCTAACCTAATAATAGAACCTACGCCACTAACAATCACTAATAGTGAAAATGAGACCCATCTAAAACTTGAACTCAACTAATATTCAACCGTAGACAAATAATCAACTGACAGAAATGATCTAGCGGTATAGATCACACCAATCATCATGTGGGCCCCGCTTTTGAGTCGCGTTTGTACATAGATCTGGGTGCACACCTGGTGCATAGGACGTCTAACGGGTGTTGACCCATAATTACCCGAAGAAGAGCGGTTCTCTCTCTCTTTCTCACGCATTTTCCACCCAGCGTTGCTCGATCGGACAGTCGTCCACTGTTTTAGTCAGTGGGCCACCATCTAATCATGTTTGGATGATCCAAACCGTCCATCATGATTAGGGCAGTGGGCCGAACAAAACCCAATGCATATTGCATGTCGAAATGTGAGTGCACCTGAACAAATTCTGGCCCAAAGAGGAGTCGTGCATGGCATTTCACTAAAACGGAAGCTCCGTTTTTGCCAGGCTGGAGATTCATTCGTCCTCCCTTTAATCTTAGCCGTCCAGATCGAGACATCTCCGCCACTCGTTCAGATTAGGGTTGAAAGAGGGAGCTAGCCGCACATATGAATAGAAGCTTTTGGATTTCTTTCTCCAAGGGCATTCGAAAATAGACAACCTTATAGAAGATCTTAACCATCCATTTGAATCACATTTCACAGCAGAGATGGAGAGAGGAAGAGGAGGTAGAGAAGAAGAAGATACAAAAAAAGAAAGAAGAGAACTCCAGCCGCACCCTTCATTACAAAACCCATCAGCTAAAGACTCTCAGTTTCGTTTTTCAGATTCCTTGAAGTCCATGAGGTGCATCTGAGCTATTCGAAAGGCATGGATAGAGGCGTTACAGCTTGATCAAAGATCCGCCATTGGAGCTCAGTCATCTTCCCCAACACAGTCAATTGTCTCCAGTAATTTCCTGCCCATTGTTGATTGGAAGCTTTCAACCAGCCATAGAACCTCATCGATCAGTTAGCAATCACAGGTAACTGACCGTTGTTTCACCAAGTTTTATGATCGTCGCTAGCGAGACATTGGCTCACTAACTCGATCCGAATCTATGTTTCAGGATAAAACCCTGATTTAGATCAGATCTGGAGAACGTTTTGTCTTAAAATCCGTTGCACCAGCGGATATCTCAAGTTAATCACAACCGTTTGTTGGGATGTCACACTCAACTCGTTAGTGAGTTGAGCTATAAACGCCCAACCGAGGCATTGACGAGTCATCATTTCTCTGACTCCATCAGTGAGGTCCTGACTTAGGGCAGCACAACGAGAAAACCTATCTGGACCTACTCCACACCACCCCTCCACCAACACTATACAGGTATGGGACCCAACAACTGCTTCCCACATTTAAAATCTCTTTCACTCGCTCATGAGTCGACTCGACCGTTCTCCCCAACTGAGTTGAACTAGAACTGATATAGGTCATCTGGAGAGAGTTTGGGGAACATCCGACTCAAGGAAAACCAACAATATTTTCCTACAATTGGCAGCTATTCTAAACCCCATCCCGATCAGCTTATTGATTGAAGACTCCAACCGAGTCGACTCAGTCCAGCTAGACTGATTTGAGCCTAGTTCACAATACGGATGATATCAACAACTGAGGGATTGACTTTCCCAGCTTTCCATGTTTACGTCTTCACTTAAGTGAGTACATCTGAACTGCATCAATCCAAGTCGACCCCTTTTATAGTAAATCAAAAGGTAAACGACCTCCATGCCTCTAGTGTAAATTTCAAATGTAATCCAAATTCAATTGGTTTAAATTGTATAATTATGTTAATTTTCCCAAAACCTTAGTGATAATCCTAAATGTTCATTGATGGTATATTAGGCTAAAACCTGTGCTTAGAGTATGAATATGCATTTTAATCGACCTAGAAGAGATCTGCATCCTAAGGTGAGGATCACCCTTCAAGCTTTACTATATCATGATAATTAGAGTTGTTTATTTATATTAATCGATTGCTTGACATAGTGTTTAGAGAAAACGAGGAAACATGTTAGTCCCTACGTGTGTAATTACTTACTAATGATTGATGATGGAACTTAAATTCAATTATATAGAAATGTTATGGATCTCAATTATCTCTGTTTAGGCTAAGATGTACATTTTAAATGTACAAGTGCTAAATGCTATGGATCTCAATTATCTCTGTTTAGGCTAAGACGAACATTTTAAATGTACAAGTGCTATTCAGATTGTATGTACCTTATTTCACCACTTACGATTACTTTACGGTGTTTGAAGAGATTCTTGAATTAGTGGCCATCCCTGAAATGGGTTAAATAAATTTACATTGTGGACTTACCACCTTGTGGACCATTTGCGCCTATGTGGCTTTTGGGGGAATTGTCCCTTTTAATCACACCATTAGGTGGAATATTTGGCCTTGTGGCTTTTATGGAATATTTGCCCTTTTGCGGCTTTAATAGATTATTTTGTACAACCTTGCAATGGTAAGTTCCACTTGTTGGACTGCAATTGCCCACTAGTTGAAGGGGTTACCCTTAAAACATCATATTTATTAGTCTCATGAACTAGGGATGGTGGAATGGGACACTATGCCTGAGCTGTCGGCCTATGCTGGGTGACCCACCCCCCATAGTGACCTTTGAGCTTTTCTAAACTGATTGTTTGAATTTGGAATAATAACGGTTGGGCTAATCATGCATTTTCATGGCATATATTATGGTCTTTTTCGGGTGGTTAGTTCTCCTTGGGTGTACCTTTGCGTATTTTTCCGGGTGACTAATCTTCCTTGGGTGATCTATGTATTATTACGGTCTTTTTCGGGTGGTTAGTTCTCCTTAGGCGTACCTTTCAGTATTTTTCCGAGTGACTAATCCTCCTTGGGCGATCTTATGTATTACTACGGTCTTTTCCGGGTGGTTAGTTCTCCTTGGGCATACCCAGTGTCCGCATTGTCGACGAAATGTCGATAATATCGCCGATAATATCGGTGTCGCTAGACTAGCGACACCGAAACCCCTTTTTTCGTTTCTCTCTGGATTATTGGCAAAATATCGGCGATATCTTCGATAATCTTGGATTTTTTCCAACAAAATCTGTAAAAAGCGAAAAAAATCTTTGATTTTGGTAATACCTGGTTGATGGTTAATCGGAACTCGGAAGAAAAGAATCTCGTGGGCAGCAATCGACAGCGCTCGTTTCGTGTGACTCACAAATACATGATTTCGGCGAAAAATCAGGAATTTCAGGAGATTCCTCGATCGAAAATCGCCCCTCTTCGCCGAAAACCCCTCTTCGAAGACGAAACCCCGATTTTTGTTTTTTTTTTTTAAATTTTTTTTTTCTTTTATGCTTCGGAACTGCAGCAGCAAATCGAGCGCATGGTGCGCTTCATCTTACTGAGTAAACTTTCTGGGCCCATCGTGAATGTATGCAATTTATCCACGCCGTCCATTCATTTTTCTAGTTCATTTCAGGGGTAAAATCCAAAATTAAAGCATATCCACAGCTCCAATAGACCACACCATAAAAAACAATGAGAATAATGATTTTCACCGTTGAAACCTTCTTAGGCCCCACAGTTATGTTTATTTGTCATCAAACCTTTTTGTAAATATAAAAAGGCATGGATGAAGGGTTAAAATAAATATCAGCTTGATTCAAAATTTCTGTGGCCACCAAGATGTTTTAAATGATATGTGTTCAATTAACACAGTTTCCTGTGGTGTGGTGTGGTCCATTGAAGATTTGAATCTGATTCATTTTTCGGATCACGCATTAAAATAAGCTTTTATATATGATGGACGGTGCAGATGTAAGGTATATACTTCATAATGGGTCCCACGGTCAGGGATCCACCAGAAGCGGTTTGGATGTTGTACCTCACACCAGCTATACAGCTGTTGTAGTAACGTGTCGTGCGAAGACGAGCTCTGACGCTCCTCGCGCTCCGAGTTGTACGAACGGTTCAAAGGAGATCAACGTTACATTGGCCCACAGTGATGTATTTTTTATATCTACACCGTTCATCTGTTTTTAGAGTTCATTTTAGAGCATTATCCAAAAAATGAATCATATCCAAAGATTATATGGACCACACCATAGATAGCAGCGGCGATAATGATTTTCGCCGTTAAACAATTTGCAGGGCCCACTATAACGTTTATTTTGCATCCAATCCGTTCATAAAAACACAAATATCTGGATGAAGAGGAAAAACAATTTTCATGTTGATCCAAAACTTCACTGACCCCAATGGTAGACGTTCAATCCCCCACTGGTTTTTGCAGTGTGGTCCACTTGATAGTTATATCTGTCTTATTTTCATTTAAAGGCTTAAGATGAGCTCTTCAAATAAATGAACGGTTTGGATATAACACATGCCTCATGATCAAACCCACATAACTTGCTGACTTGATAGCTAGTGTGCGGTACACCAGCCAATCCGCTTCCGGACTACGCCAGAACGGAAGAAAGGAAGTGAATTGCGTACTGAGTAAACTCAATGGGCCCATCGTAATTGCATATTTGATCCACTCAGTACATCCATTTTATTAGATGATTTTAAGCCACGAGTCACGAAATGAAGCATATCCAAAGCTTGGGTGGACCACACTACATGAAAACTGTGTGAATTGATTGTTTACCATTGAAAGATTCTTGAGGGCCACAAATGTTTTGTATCAACCTGATATTTCCTTTTTTTATTCATCCATGTGCCTGTGATCTTATGAACAGTTTGGATGGCAAATATTCATCATTGGGCCCTATGAAGATTTCAATGGTGGAAATTATTATTACCACTGTTTCATATGGTGTGGTCAACTTGAAACTTAGATAAATTTATTTTGGTGATTATTAGATACATTTCTTATGGAAATGTATGCTTTTTTGGGCCCCCATTAAATAAAAACTTATTATTTAATACATTTTTTATATAAATTTTTAATTTCTAAATATGCAAATATGTATATTTAGGCATGTCCTGAAGTTTCATTAGAAATTTTCACCGTTATCTCCATGTTTTTGCATTTTTTTCCGAATTTCCAGTTATCGGCTATATTATCAGCGATAACGATATTATATCTTTATCTCTGGCTAGCAAAACTTGTAGCGATACCGACAACTCGAACACTGGGCATACCTTTGCGTATTTTTCTAGGTGACTAATCCTCCTTGGGCGATCTACGTATTATTACGGTCTTTTCCGGGTGGTTAGTTCTCCTTGGGCGTACCTTTGCATATTTTTCCGGGTGATTAATCCTCCTTGGGCGATCTTTATATTATTACGACCTTTTCCGGGTGGTTAGTTCTCCTTGGGCGTACCTTTGCGTATTTTTCCGGGTGACTAATCCTCCTTGGGCGATCTATATATCATAGTCTTTTCTAGGTGACTAGTTCTCCTTGTGCGACTTTTTTTTTTTTTACCAGCTGGACGTGCATCCCCAAGTCTGTGAGCATATGCATACATCCATGCATTTAAACAAGATTATTTTGTATGATTTATTTAATGAATGCATATTTGTTGAACCTCATCTGATTTCCATGATAATCATTGTGTAATATTTATTATATACTGTCTCTGATAACCATGCTTAATTATCTTGATGCTGTGATAAATCTTGGGGGTTATACCTCACTGGATAGCCATTGATGCTATCAAACCGTACTCAGTGTGCAGATGACGCGCATGCTGGCGTCCATATGAGATGGAAGGAGCCAGATGATCTTACCACTCCTTATTCCTGATTTCATTTGTATTTAATTTGTATTGTTACGTTTGTAAAAGTTAAGACATTGATTTGTATAAGTTTTTGGGTAACCACTTGAAACCTTGATTACGTATATTTGGACTCCCTCTTATACTTGGATTGTTTTTATTCCGCTTAAATGGTTAACTCTGATAAAGAAAAAAAAATGTACATGAAATTTGGGATATTTTAAAGGCTAACACTCAGGTTTTTGGAAAACGAGTAGTGTACTCGAGTTTCGGGAACTGGGGTGTTACAACAACAGAACAGGTAACCATCCATTTGGCCAAAACATTCATTCTAGCCGTGATTACGGTTACATCAATAAATCATAAGCTTTAAGGTATGACTAAGGCCTGGAAAAACCAGATTCTAATGGGTCCGCACAGGGAGACAGCAATGCAATTCAAGTTAGTCTTATGTGTCCTCAACACAGGGTGCAGCAACGTAATTCAAGTCTACCATTATCAATGTCATGTTTAAAGCTAGGATCAAAAGCACAAGTTCTTTAATTACAAACACGCATACGGGCACGCACACGCACATGCGCGCGCGCGCACACATTCAAAATATTGTTGCCACGATATGCTTGCACTATTTAAGTGATTAAGCAAGAAAATGCGAAACCTGGTCTAGAAAGCTTCAATGCACGATTATATGCTACTAACGCCATTTCCTCTACAGTTTGTTGACTGGTAAATTGTGTGGGAATCTGCATAACAGATACGAATATAAATAGTGTCAACAAGGAAAAATCTATTTTACAAATTCACATTCTTCATGATCCTTTCATTTTTTTTAATGAATAGTTAGAACTTCATAGAAGAAGAGAAAAGCACAAGGAAAATAAGGACGGATATATAAGAAGATACGGAGGCATTGGGTTCAAAGAGAAGCAACTCCCTCGAAACTCCTCTAGGTAGATGGAATTATTCATCATATGCCTTGCTTTTCTTTTCTTTTCTTTTCTTTTTCCTTTTTTCTTTTTTCTTTTTTCCTCTTTTTTTTTTTTTTTGTTAATCTTTTCCTCTTTATTGGACTAAATTATTGAAATACAATTCAACTTTGCATCCAAATGCAGATAAGCGTATCCTCTCAATCTGAAAACTATTAGGCTACGTTTGGATGCACAAGCAAATCGAACTGCAATAGCCAGTTTAGTCAAGAGAAGTATAAATTAATGATACTTCGTAGTATTCATAATGAGGAAGCAGCCCTCAAATTCCAGTTACATGTCCTTCAAGTCCAACTTGAACATAGCATCATTGAATTTTGGATCCCAGACCCTCAAAACGTGTAAGCAAGGAAGAAAATTATAATTTGGTCATTGTCTGCTTCGTCAGGCTAATTCAACTCAACAGTGCATCCAAATGCAACCCTAATTTCAATAGGCATTCATGTATCCATCAAACTCAACATAAACAAAAACTCAACAAAGTCGCCCAAACACAACTAGACACAGGTTGCCTCTACTACTATTCTAATTTGAGTTCCTGTGGCCTTGAGATGATGCCCTCCATACATAATTAGTCTAAAATAGGCGAGTAATCAATACAGCACAATACTTGCCAAAAATGATTTGGGCTCGACATCACAAGCAAAATGCTCACAAAACAGAGAATAATTTACACAGTGGCCGAGCATTCCAATTTCCAACCCATATGCATTCACAAAACAGCAGTACGTGTGCCATATATGTTCCTCAATTTGAACTGTCCAAATCGTAGGACCCATCCTGACCCAAAAGCCGAACTTCAGGGGTGACCCTCACCGTCCAATTGGTAGCCATCAAACATGGAGTTAAAATGGAAAAACAACCAACTGTCCAAAGTCAACCAGATAAATCCATCAATCAAAAGCAAAGATCTTCCAAGCAATCCATCTCCAGGGCCACACCCATCTACAATGGGCCCAACAAATTGGACAAGCATGAACCAATCTACATCTAAAGGATTGTCATACTCTGCCAATGTATCAAATGACTCGTGGAAAAAAAATCTACCTGTAAGTCCAGCCAGTTTTTTCTCACCAAAGTGTCACACATGTAGAAAATCTGATCTATCCAAAAGGTGGGCCACACTATGATGATAACATGATTTCGGCTCATAGAAGCAAAATGTAGATTGTTTACAAGTGGTAAACAATTTATACCAAAATCCTCACTTTTTTTCCTTCAAAAAAGCTATGTTTAGTTTTGTTTACAACTTTCCTAAATCCCTCTCTAATAAAAAGGAATCACACCCAACCTTTCAAAACCCACGTCTCTCTCGGTTTAGCCTAAGGGGTTGGTTGGATGCTTGTAAAGTCATTAAGTTGTAATCCGATTACAGGTAATCTGATTACAGGTTTAAAGTGTTTACATGTGGTCCTATTTGGCTAGGGAAACAGTTGTCTGTGTTTGGATAACGTGAAATCTGTTTACAACCTGTAATTAGGTATTTACTCACAAGTCACAACAGAGCTTGGAGTGGTAAAAGGAAGAAGGAAGTTTGATTGCAAGATCCACCCGTTGAGCAGGTACAAAAGTCGGCCAGTGTAATCCAAGAATCCTTTAAAAATAATCAAATGACATATAAAGTTTTTATGAAAGATAGATCATTGGGATAAGCCCAACTCAATAAAGCTTGTGACCGATTTTTATGGTAAATAAATCATTTGATGGGCCCACTAATTCAAACACGGCACTAAGGTTTGATAACATCCCAACGTATGAGAAGCTTCAAACCTAGCAACAGTAACAAAGATAGAGGTTTGTCTTCTTCTTCTTCTTTTTTCCTTCTTCATCTTCTTCTTTTATTTTAGGTCCTTGTAGCCATTGGAAGATGATATGCAACTCTCCCTGCCATGAAATTTTTCAAAAATTATAGTTGTTGCCTGAAATCCCTTTACCTCTCATGTTTTAGATTACAGCTAAAAGCCGTAATCGGATTACAGCCTGCAAGCTGATTACAGGCAGATATACCCATCCAAACACCCCATGTAATCTAATTACCTGTAAACAGATTCCTACTTAAGGACTTTATAGGCATCCAAACAACCCTTAAGGATCGACCCAAGGCTTTATCATGATGGACTCAACCCAATGGCATATCTTATATCAAGCACTCATATGCTTTTGAAGATTAAGGTGAGATTTCTCGCTCCAGGTTTTGTCTAGTGTAAATATCCACTTTGATACCTAGTAAACACTTTACCTATCGGCCAAACCCAAAAAACTATTTACCCCGGAAAACTCTTCTTTTTTGGTTTTTGAAGATTAATCCTGGAAACACTTTACCACTTTGCCAAACATGAAACAGTTTATAAAGAGGTTCCAACTTAAAATTTACAAGCATCCAAACGCGCCTGGACTGCCATACTCCACCCGTGTATCAAATGACACCTCATCAGGTAGTATGAACAAATCTAATTTATTTTCCGGCAAACCCGCGCAAAAGGTGGGCATACAATGATGGTCAGCTGGTATGAAGATCAGGCCAATCCACTCATCAGGTGGTACACAATGTCAAAAACAACGTACAGCCAATGGTACGTCTCAGTATACTGGCATGGTCAACCCAATGGGTGGATCAGCTTGATTTTCATCCCAAATGATCATAGTGGCGTGGCCCACCTTTTACACGGATTGGATATTCTACGCATGCGACAAATCCTCACGATATTTGATCATTTCTCGGCGCGATAAAACTTAAAAACGCCAAAAAAATGTATGAACACAAGAAGAATGGGATAAAAAATAAAATAGAATGAATTCTGGAAAAAATTAAAATAAAAATTACGTATTAAAAAGCCCAGAAAGAAGAGAAATGTCTGATCATACCTTGCCGAGTAATTGAGACAAAGAGATCTTGGAGTACGGAACGACAGCTTCGAGGACAGTGTTAGAAGCGCCTGGGACAGACAGGAGCCATCCAACTGCCTGCGGCGGAAGAAGCAATTTCTCGAACAGATGGTAAGCAACATTGAGAAAGAGGGATTACGATCTAAAACAGACGAGAGGATGGGAAAAGGACCTGAGAAGCTCCTCCCGCCAGATAGATGACCGCTTGAGTGGGGCTCGAGTGTACGGCCTCGACGATGGCGCGGATCCAACCGTCCGTCATTGATGATGGATTTTGTCTGATATCCTGTTTGTCTCGTCGGAGTCTGAGGAGGAAATATGGCGGGCGAGGGCGAGGGCGAGGGCGCGGGCGCGGATTGGGTACTACCCCACCAGTCCTAGCTAGAGACGGACGGTCCTGTCAGGGAATCTAGAGGTCCCACCGTGATGTATATGTTTTATCCACGCCGTCCATCCATTTTTTGCAGATCATTTTAATGCTTGAATTCAAAAAGGAGATAGATCGGAGGCTCAAGTCAACCACATTGCAGGAAGCAGTGGGGATGAATTCCTACAGTTGAAAACTTCCTAGGGGCCATCATGATTTTTATTTTCCATCCAACCTCTTCGTAAGGTTGAATAAACCTGTACTAAGAGAAAACATAAATACCAGTTCGATCCAGAACTTGTGTGGCCCCCAGGAAGTTTCCAACGGCAGACTTTAAATCCCCTATACTTCATGTTGTGTGGTCTATTTGAGACTTCCAGCTGCCTCGTTTTTTGTCTCATGACCTAAAATGATTTTTAAAAATCGATGAATGGAATGGATACATATAGATATTGGTGAGCCCCACAGAACCCCTGACACGACCTTCCGCCTCTAGCTGAGTTCTGGTGACGGTATAGTACCAATCCGCTTCCAAGATCCTCGATCCCGCAAAGTTACTCGGGTTTTTCTAGCGGACTCGGAACTCGGATTCGGTAGTGACCCCTACATACCGAGGTTAGTACTGATGGGCTCTGTGGGACCCACAATGACATAAGTGATTTATCCATGCCATCCATCCATTTTTAAAACTTATTTTAGTGAATTATCCAAAAATTTAGGCCAATATAAATCTCAGGTGGACCATGCCACAGGAAACAGTATTGATTGAATGCACACCATTAAGAACTTCTTAGGTGCCACAAAAGCCTTGAATCTGGCTGATATTTATGTTTTCCCTTCGTCCGGGTCCGTGTGACCTTATAAACAGGTTGGACATTACAGTGGGGCCCTCAAAATTTTTTAATGGTGGGTAGTCAATCACCACTTTCCTATGCTGTGGTCCACCCGTGATCTGAATCTTCCTAATTTTTTGGTGAGAAAATTCCGTCTGTACTACCCATTTATGGCCCATTTCCGAGACGGAGCCCACCTTATTTTACCTTCCAAGAATAAACCCTAGCTGTACGGACGCTTCCCAAAGGTCGAAAATGCCCCTGCTTTTCCTTCCGCAAGAGGATCGGCCGCTGACGCTCCTCGCACTCCGAGTTGCACGAACGGTTCAAAAGATATCAAAGTTACGTGGGCCCCACAGTTATGTATTTATTATATCCACAACGTTCATCCATATTTCGAGATCATTTTAGAGCATTATCGAAAAAAAAATCATACCCAAAGATCAACTGGACCACACCACAAAGAGCAGCAGAAAATTGATTTTCACTGTTGAAACTTTTGTAGGGCCCACCATAACATTTATTTTCCATCCAATCTATTCATAAGGTCACAAAGACCTGTATGAAGAGGAAAAACAAATTTCATAATGATCCAAAACTTCTGCAACTCCTAAAAGGGTTTCAATGGTAGACGTTCAATCTTCCACTGCCTTTTACAGTGTGGTCCACTTGATAGCCAAATCTGTCTTATTTTTTGTCTCAAGACTTAATACGAGTTCGCCAAATAGATGGACGGTTTGGATATAACACATACCTCATAAAAGAACCCACAAAGGCGGTGGGGATTACACTAGGAAAAAAAAAAGCCTGGAACCTATTGCTACGGGTTATAACCGTAGTCATAGTTGGAGCTGCTGCTTTTTTGATATGTCCTTTTCTATGTATTGAAGGTCTTTCGATATGTACTTCAATGTATTGAAGGTATTTCGATAGGATCGAAAAAGGTCCAGAACTGTCCAGTGAGTTTGCATAAAAATCCAACAATTTTCAATACATATCGAAAGGTATTTGATATGATCAAAGCTATAGCTACGGATTATAGCCGTAGCCATAGCTGTTGTCAGTAAAAGCTATGCAAAACTTTTTTATTTTTTATTTTTTACATGGAGAACTTTATTCTACCTACAATTTTCTCTAATACATATTTATATAAATATGTATATATAAGCATATAAAAAAAAAAATTCCTCTTTTTTCATTTATTTCTTTACTCATTTAACAAGAATATCTTCTAAACCAAAATTAGTTACTTGACGTACCATATATGATTTTGGGGTAGGAGAAGCTATTTTAGCCAACTAACCTTGTTATTTTCAAAGATTTCATCAGGTCGATGGTCGAAAATCCATTTCATTCACTTCGCGGACAATTTCAATCAGTTTATGGTCATTTTTATGCACTTCACGATCAATTCGCTTCACTTCACGGCCATTTTCATGCATTTCACGGTCATTCACAGCAATTCCGTGTTGATTTACGGTCATTTTCATGCACTTCACGGTCAATTCTCTTCACTTCACAGTCATTTCCATGCACTTCACGGTCAATTCCCTTCACTTCACGGTCATTTCCATGCATTTCACGGTCATTCCCGACAATTCCGTATTCATTCACGGTCAATTCGACGCACTTCATGGTCAATTCGATGCACTTCATGGTCAATTCACTTCACTTCACGGCCATTTCCATGCACTTCACGGTCAATTCACTTCACTTCACCCTCATTTCCATGTATTTCACGGTCATTCCCGGTAATTCCATATTCCTTCACGGTCAATTCGACGCACTTCACGATCAATTCACTTCACTTCACGGCTATTTCCACGCACTTCGCGGTCAATTCCCTTCACTTCACATCATTTTCATGAATTTCACGGTCATTCCCAGTGATTCCGTGTTCATTCACAGTCAATTCGACGCACTTCACGGTCAATTCACTTCACTTCACAGCCATTTTCATGCACTTTGCGGTCAATTCACTTCACCTCACCATCATTTTCATGCATTTCACAGTCATTCGCAGCGATTCTATGTTCATTCACGGTCAATTAGACACACTTCACAGTCAATTCACTTCACTTCACTGCCATTTTCATGCACTTCGCGGTAAATTCCCTTCACTTCATCGTCATTTCCATGCATTTCATGGTCATTCCCGGCGATTCCGTGTTCATTCACGGTCAATTCGACGCACTTTACGGTCAATTCACTTCACTTCACGGCCATTTCCATGCAATTTGCGGTCAATTCACTTCACTTCCATCATTTCCATGCATTTCATGGTCATTCCTGGTGATTAGGTGTTCATTCGCGGTCAACACGACGCACTTCACAGCCATTTTCATGCACTTCGCGGTCAATTCACTTCACTTCATCGTCATTTCCATGCATTTCAAAGTCATTCCCGGCGATTCCGTGTTCATTCACACTCAATTTGACGCACTTCACGGTCAATTCACTTCACTTCACGGACATTTCCACGCACTTCACGGTCAATTCACTTCACTTCACCGTCATTTCCATGCATTTCACGGCCATTCCTGGCGATTTTCATGTTCATTCACGGTCAATTCGACACACTTCACGGTCAATTCACTTCACTTCATGGACATTTCCACGCACTTCGCGGTCAATTCACTTCACTTCACCATCATTTCCATGCATTTCATGGTCATTCCCGAAGATTCCGTGTTCATTCACGGTCAATACGACACACTTCACGGTCAATTCACTTCACTTCACGGCCATTTCCATGCACTTCGCGGTCAATTCACTTCACTTCACCATCATTTTCATGCATTTCACAATCATTCTCGGCGATTCTATGTTCATTCACGGTCAATTCAACACACTTCACGGTCAATTCACTTAACTTCACGGGCATTTCCACACACTTCACTTCACCATCATTTCCATGCATTTCATGGTCATTCCCGGCGATTTCGTGTTCATTCACGGTCAATCCGATGCACTTCACGGTCAATTCACTTCACTTCACGGCCATTTCCACGCACTTCGCGGTCAATTCACTTCACTTCACCGTCATTTCCATGCATTTCACGGCCATTCCCGACGATTCCGTGTTCATTCACGATCAATTTGACGCACTTTACGGTCAATTCACTTCACTTCATGGCCATTTCCACGCACTTTGTGGTCAATTCAGTTCACTTCACTGTCATTTTCATGCATTTCATGGTCATTCTCGGCAATTCCGTGTTCATTCATGGTCAATACGATGCACTTCACAGTCAATTCACTTCACTTCACGGCCATTTCCACGCACTTCGTGGTCAATTCACTTCACTTCACTGTCATTTCCATGCATTTCACAGCCATTCCCGGCGATTCCATGTTCATTCACGGTCAATTTGATGCACTTCACGGTCAATTCAACGCACTTCACTGTCATTCACGGTGAATTGACTGCGAAGTGCGTGGAAATGGCCGTGAAGTGAAGTGAATTGACCGTGAAGTGCGTCGAATTGACCGTGAATGAACACGGAATCACCGGGAATGGCCGTGAAATGCATGGAAATGACGGTGAAGTGAAGTGAATTGACCGCGAAGTGCGTGGAAATGTTCGTGAAGTGAAGTGAATTGATCGGGAAGTGTGTTGAATTGAGCATGAATGAACACGGAATCGTCGAAAATGACCGTGAAATGCATGGAAATAACGGTGAAGTGAAGTGAACTGACCGCAAAGTGCGTGGAAATGGCCGTGAAGTGAAGTGAACTGACCGTGAAGTGCGTCGAATTGACCGTGAATGAACACGGAATCGCCTGGAATGATCGTAAAATGCATGAAAATGACGGTGAAGTGAAGTGAATTGACCGCGAAGTGCGTGGAAATGGTCGTTAAGTGAGGTGAATTGACTGTGAAGTGCGTCAAATTGACCGTGAATGAACATGGAATCGCCGGGAATGACCGTGAAATGCATGGAAATGACGATGAAGTTAAGTGAATTGACCGTGAAGTGCATGGAAATGGTCGTGAAGTGAAGTGAATTGACCGTGAAGTGCGTCGAATTGACCGTGAATTAACACGGAATCGCCGGGAATGACCATGAAATGCATGAAAATGGGCGTGAAGTGAAGCAAATTGATTGTGAAATGCGTGGAAATGACCGTGAAGTGAACGGAATTGATTGTGAAATGCGTGGAAATGACCGTGAAATGCATGGAAATAACCGTGAAGTGAAGCGAATTGACCGTGAAATGCTTGGAAATGACTGTGAAGTGAAAGGAATTGACCGTGAAATGCGTTGAAATGACCGTGAATCAACACGGAATCGCCGGGAATGACTATGAAATGCATGAAAATGACCGTGAAGTGAAGTAAATTGATCGTGAAATGCGTGGAAATGACCGTGAAGTGAAGGGAATTGACTGTGAAATGTGTGGAAATGACCGTGAAACAACACGGAATTGCCGGGAATGACCGTGAAATGCATGGAAATGACCGTGAAGTGAAGCGAATTGACCGTGAAGTAAATGAAATGAGCGAAATTGACTGCCAACGGATTGAAATTGACCGCGAAGTGAATGAAATGAATTTTTGACCATCGACCTGATGGAATCTTGAAAAATAACTAGGTTGGCTGGCTAAAGTAGCTTCTCCTACCCCCAAAATCATATAGGGTACGTCAAGTAACTAATTTTGGTTTAGAAGATATTGTTGTTAAATGAATAAAGAAATAAATGAAAAAAAGATAGAAAAAAAATGTTTATGCTTATATATACATATTTATATAAATATGTATTAGAGAAAATTGTAGGTGGAATGAAGTTCTTCATGTAAAAAAATAAAAAAAATAAATTTTTTTTTCATAAATTGGCACATGCTACAATTGTGGCTACGGTTATAATCCGTAGCTAAAGGTAAAATACTTTTTTCAATTAATTGAAAATTGTAGGATTTTTAAGGCAAACTCACTGGACAGTTCTGGACCTTTTTCGATTAATCGAAAGACCTTCGATATATTGAAGTACATATCGAGAGAGATTCGAAACATAAAAAAGCATATATTGAAATGGCAGGCCGAGATTTATCGCCACGGTTATTATCCGTAGCCATAAAAAGCCCTGTGCCATAAGCTCCCGATTTATTTTTTATTATTATTATTTTTTCTTTTTTTGCTGTTGTAATCCCCACCACTTTTTGTGGGTCCTATTACGAGGAATGTGTTATATCCAAACCGTCCATCTTTTTTATGAACTCTTATTAAGGCTTGACATGAAAAATAAGACAGATCTAGCTACCATGGACCACACTGTTAAAGGCTGTGGAGGATTGAACGTCTATCATTGAAACCCTTTCAGGGTCACAGAAGTTTTGGATCATTATGAAACTTGTTTTTCCTCTTCATCCTGGTCTTTGTGACCTTATGAATAGATTGGATGAAAAATAAATGTTATGGTGGGCCCTACAAAAATTTTAACGGTGAAATTCAATTTTCCCGCTGCTCTTTGTGGTGTGGTCCAGTTGATCTTTGGATATGATTTCTTTTTTTTGATAATGCTCCGAAATCATCTCGAAATATGGATGAATATTGTGGATATAATAAACACATAACTGTGTGCCCATGTAACTTTGATATCTTTTGAACCGTTCGTACAACTCGGAGTTCGAGGAGCGTCAGCGCTCGTCATCGAGCACCAGCCGATCCGCTCGAAGGAAAAAGCAGGGGCATTTTCGACCTTTGGGAAGGCGTCCGTACAGCTGGAGCTTATTATTGGAAAGTTAAATGAGGTGGGCTTCGTCTCGGGAATGCACCATAAATGGGTCGTACAGTCGGAATTTTCTCTTTTTTTTGGTTAATGACAAAAAAAAAATGAGCTGAAAAAATGGATGGTCAGCGTGGATACGTACATCATGGTGGGGCCCACAAAGCTTTTCAAGCACCAAGTTGGAGGGGTCACTACCGAATCCGAATCCAACTACTTTATCAACCAATGGAATGTAAACGGGGAGTGGATAGCCTGTGGCCCGTGCCCGAAGCTATGTGGGGTCCATAGAGATGTCCCTAACAAATCCATTCCGTCCATCTGTTTTGAAAGACTACAATTGGGCATGATTATAAAAATCAGGCAAATCAGGGTGATATTTGTTCCTACCGTTTATCTTAATGGTAATAATTCTATGAACGGTTTGGATGGAATATAAACATCATGGTCAGCCCAAGGAAGGTTTCAACGGTGGACATTTCTGTTCCCAATGTTTCATCGGTGTGGCCTACCTGATCTGCCTGATTTTTAGAATCACATCCTAATGTGGTCTTTAAAAACAGATGGACAGAGTGGATTTGTCGCCGACATCTCTGTGGACCCCACACAGCCCCAAGCACGGGTCACAGGCCATTGGCTCCTGTATATAAATACAGCAACACTCCCCCACTCAAAAGAAAAGAATTTAAAAATAAATAAATAAATAAATAATCCAAGATTACAGAATAAGATTTCTATCTCGAAGATATTCTCTGCAAGTGGAACGGTCAGGATCACAGAATGGTCAAACCCCTTTTCCTCGGGTGGATGTGGATGACTGCATTAGCTGCCTGTGTATGTTGTTTTAATTACATATGTAATGTAATTACAGGTAAATAGGCAATGATTATTTGCCCATGTAATTACAACATGGGCTTCCAGATTAACATTACCGTTAACATTGGCTGTTAGCTTGTTTGTTAAAAAATTTATTATGGAGGATTGAATTCGTACAATTTTCACGTATAAAATCTAAGGGCATGTAATGATGTCTGTATCTTATCCATGCCATTTACCTGTTCTGCCATGCCATTCACCTGTTCTGTCAGCTCATTTTAAGGCAGAACCCAAAAATGAGGCAGATCTGAAGCTCAAGTGAACCACACCATAGAAAAGGGTGAGAATTGAACACATAACATTAAAAATTTCACAGGAGTTACAGAATTTTTGGATCAAACTGATATTTATTTATACCCATCGTACATGTTAGTGTGATCTTATGAGTGGGTTGGAAGAAAGATATACATTTTTGTGGGCCCAACTAAGGTTTCAACTTTGAAGGGTGGATGTCATTAACCCTCTTGCTTCATTTTGGCATGGTCCACCTGAGCTTCCAATCTACCTCAGTTTTGGGCTCATGCCCTATAATAGAAGGTAAAATAGATGGATGTCGTTGATCACATACATATCTCACTATGGGACCCATGAATTTTGACAGTATCAAAGCTCTATTCAGTTTCATGCTTTATGGCGTCATTTTTCATGTGTAATTATGAGGTATTTTTCTCTTAAACAAACATCATTCAAAAGCAACTATTAACTATTTATCCATGTTACATGTGTAATTGAAAAAAAAAAAAAAAAAAACAAATACTTCTTGTTATAGGAAAAATAAGCTGACCAATGAGAAAGGGTCAAGTTGGGACATTGCGCACTTCGCCAGGTCAGACGTGACTATAGGATCAAACCTCCTACTCCCAAGCTGGGCAAGAAGTGAGGTTGAACTCGGCCTCCCATCAGCAGGTCGGAATATCCATCGACCCGCCCAATGCCGAAAAGGGCTTAACCGCTCACCAAGATAGTCAGGTCAATATATCTCCAGGTTGGCACAACTCCAACTTGGCATGACCCACCTTTTGTCAATTCCGACCTAATCTCGACTGCCTTGATATGAGATTATGGCCAAAGATCCAGGGGTTCAACCAGGATACAGATCTGCCCAAGATCCCAACCAAGAATTTGGGAAGATCCTCATGACGTATATGGAATCCAAATCCTACTACAACTCATCCCTGCTAAATAGGGAAATCTCTCTTACGCCACCGCCTCTCCTCATCCATAAATAGGAGCACCCCCAATGGTGAAAGATACGTACAATATCTAGTCCTAAACTATTACTACTCCACCAAACCCAGATCTCTGACTTTGGCATCGAAGGGTCCCTTGCACTAGCCAGGGTCTTCCTTAGTTGCTCTTTGTGCCGGTACACAAAGGTCTAAAGAGGGTTAACCAGATTTCTGCATCAACACCTCTAAACAGATGCAATAACCATCTTGTCACTAGAAAAGCAAAGTTATAAGAGCCTTGTCTGGACAAGGCACACAAGGATAATTTATCAACGATCCTATTTGGGCATGCCCTACGTAGGACCGGGCCTAGATTTGACGGTTATTCAATTGACTCAGCTCATGATACTCATACTAGTTTGACACATTGAAAGTTTGTGAGATCTTTGTCCTTGGAAAGATCAATAATATAGGCGTAATTATTGATTTTCCTAAGAATTGAAACAAGGCATGTCTTCTTTTTCCCAACTTATTATACATCATGGTCGAAAATCTCTCCTTGCACAATTGAAGTAATAGGTTATTGCCCACTTCAAACATCTTCTAGCGCCGATGTTTATCAGCGTCTTCCATGTATTTAATATTAGGCTCCTGTAACTTTTTTTGAACATCAACATTCATTATCACCATTCGATTCGCCATATTCTCTATTGCAATATTCATGCTAGGTAACTTAGGCAAAAGGATTAGGTCGAGTGTATGTTTGGGAACACGACCACATACAACCCCCACACGGTAACTTGGGCAAAATCGAAGAAAGCTCTTATTTGAAATAAACACGTATGGTAAAACTTTCAAATAAGAATTTTTTTAGGGGTAGTTGATATCATTTAAAAATATTACAAATAACTCCATTATGAGAGTAATTTAAATGGTTGTTTTGCTGAATCTCATCATAGATAGACCATGCCCCAAATGACAAAAGAATGAATGGCTACAATCTTCATATTTTAAGACATTTAGGCCATCCATTATGACATATGGAACCCACCTTTGATGTGGACCATTCATCATGTGAGCCAAACCATCAAAGTGGGTCATCCATCATGCGAAGCCCGTTTTGGATGCAAACCATTCATCATTATGGGCTGACCTTTGATATGGACCGTCCATTATATGGGGCCCACCTTACTGTCGGTTATCCATGAAGTGGGCCCCACCATCAATGCTAACTGTTCTTTATGTGGGGTCCTTCAATGTCCACTACCCATCACCCATCACGTGAAGTCCACATTTGGTGTGTGGGCCCAACCTTCAAAGTGGATTGTCCATCATGTGGGGCCCACTTTTGATGTCCACCATCCATAGTGTGGGGCACATCTTTTGTGTGGATATTCATCACATTGGGCTACTTTAGATATGAGTTATCCATAATGTCATGCGAGACCTTGGATGTGGACCATCCATCACGAAGGACCACACTTTGTTGTGGGTCATCCATCATGTGAAGCCCATTGCGTCATTATGTGGACTCACCTTAATGTGGACCATTTATTGTGTGGGCCCCACCTTCAATACGGGTCATTCATCATGTGGGCTCACCTTTCATGTCAACCGCCCATCAAGTGGGTCCCACCTTTGATGCATATAGTCCATCATGTTGGGCCACAATTTGATGTGGGCCATTCATCATATGGGGCCCACCTTTGATGTGAACCGTGCATTATGTGAGCCCACCTCGATGTGGACCATTTATCATGTGAGGCCCCACCTTCGATGTGGGTCGTTCATCATGCGGGCCTACCTTTGACGTCCACCATCCATCATCTGGGTCCACCTTAGTTGTGGGCCATCCATCATGTGAAGCCCACTTGATATGGATAGTCCATGCGGGGGCCACATTTTGATATGGGCCATCCATCGTGTGGGACTGACTTTGATCTCCATTATCAATCACATGGGTCCCACCATTGTTGTGGATCATCCATCATGTGGGGCCCACAATAGTCCATGTAGGGCCACATTTTGATGTGGGCCATACATCATGTGGGTCCCACTTTTGATGTCCACCATCCATCTAGTGGGTCCCACCTTTACTATGGACCATCCATTGTGCGGGTCCCACCTTTGATATTGACCGTCCATCCTGTGGGGTCCAACCTTCAATCTGGGTCGTTCATCATGTGGGCCCACCTTTGATGTCAACCTTCTATCATGTGGTCTCACATTCAATGTCCAACATCCATCACATGGGTCCCACCTTTGATGTGGATCATCCATCAGGCGATGTCCACTTGATTGGATCATCTATCATGTGGGGCCACACTTTGATGTGAGCCATCCATCATGTGTAGCCCACCTTTTATGTGATCGTGCATTATGTGGGCCCACCTTGATTAGGACCATTTATCATGTGGGGTCCCACCTTCAATATGGATTGTTTATCATGTGGGCCTATCTTAGAGAGATTGTAAAGTGAAGAAAGGAGTGCAAGATGAAAATTACTTGAAAAGTCCAAGGAGAAAGTCACAAAGGTAGAAAATGTCTACCCACATCAGCTAAATAAGCTCATCCATCACTTATTTTTTATTTTATTTATTTATTTATTTTGGTTAGTTTATGAAAAATTAAGTAGTAAAATAAGAGTTTTAGCCAACACTTTATTTTCATAATAAGAGTTTATGTTTTAGAATAAACAAAAAAGCTCTTATTAATAAAGATTCCAAACAACCGGGTTGTTTGGTATAGTTTTAATTTTATCACTTAAATTTTTATTTTATTTATTTATTTGACCTAAGCATGTTGATATTTTTAGCTAATATTTGAACAAGTTTGTCCTTAAACTTATTAAGTAATTCCCATCTTGCCCTCTTCTTCTCTCTACCATCTCTTGAGTGTGGGCCCACATGATAAACAACCCATATTGAAGGTGGGGCCCCATGTGATGAATGATCCATATTATGGTGGGACCACGTAATGTGCAATCACATCAAAGGTGGGCCCCACATGATGGATGACCCACATCGAAGTGTGGGCCCACATGATGGATGATTCACATCAAGTGGGCATCACCTAATGGATAATCCACATCAAACGTGGGACCCACATGCTGGATTGTGGATATTGAAGGTGGGACCACATCATGGAAAGTTGACATAAAAGGTGGGCCCATATGATGAATGACCCATATTGATGGTTGGCCCCACACAATGAATGGTCCACATTAAGGTGGGCCCACATAATGCATGGTTCACCTCAAAAGTAGGCCCCACATGATGGATGACCCACATCAAAGTGTGGCCCAACATAATGGACCATCCACATCAAATGGGCCCCCACTTAATGGACAGTCCACATCAAAGATGGGACCCACATGATGGATAATGGACATTGAAGGTGGGCCTACATGATGGACGGTTGATATCAAAGGTGGGCCCCCATTATGGATAGAGTGGGCTGCACATGATGGATGACCCATATCAAAGTGTGGCCTCTCGTGATGGATACTCCACATCAAGCGGACCCACCTAATGGACGCTCCACATCCATGGTCTCACATGATAGATGATCTATATCCAAAGTGGCCCAACATGATAGATGATTCGCATAGAAGGTGTGCCCCACATGATGGATAATGGACATCAAAAGTGTAACGACTCGTAAATTTCCATACAATGGCTCGAGTAGCACCTCGACCAGAAATCACTTAGGATTAAATCCTTTAAAAATTTGACAAAGTTAACTAAGTGCTAAACTAGATTAGCCATGAAATCCGTTTGAATCGCTTTAAATACGATCTACAAGACCCAAAACTTGTAGAATCCTTGACGCTAGGTTACCCTAAAATCTAGGATCAAACTCATTACCCGTCTGCTCTTGGGAGCACATTGAAACTCCGTACCAGGTCTGGACCGTGCATTGGGAGTCTGAATAATACGAGGTTAATGACTTAGGACCGCCTCGCTGGGCTTGACAACCATCTCGAAAATCAAATCCAGACAGTGTCCCACGGCTGTTCGCTTGAGTCTGGAGCGAAGGAGTGTGAAAACACATGATTCCTTTACAAAATAAATATCTGGAATAGTGATCTGAGACTTGACACTTGCGGTCAATTTATAAGTAACCAGACCGTCAGAATCTGACCCAAATACACCCCCAGATCAGAAAAAATTTCATAAACATTTACATGTACTTGGAATTTCGGATCGAGACGTGCTGACCGTTGAACTGAAACTGGTCCGCCACGCGTGATCTGGGAATTCGACTGAGACGAAAACTTAACTCCATGTAGATCTAAGGTTAGAGAGCTTAAGTCCGACCTTTGGCTCAAGGAGGCCCATCAGAAACCCTCCTTTGAGCTGAATTAACGCTGCTTTGGTTATAACCTAAGTATACCTTGTCCTCAAGTCTAGTTTAGAGAGGTTTTAGGCTATATAAGGACCTTAGAACACCCTCTCTCACAGCCATACGAATTTGAGGAAAACCCTAGAGAGAGAAGTGAGAAAAGAGAGAGAAAGAGTGAGAGAAGTGGGAGAATCTCCCTGTTGCTGTTTCCTATCCCTACCCTAGCTCCACCACTCCGATCTTGCCGCTTTCCCATCGATACCGACTTCATTTTGAGGTAAGAAACCCTAACCCTAGATCTGTTTTGGGGTGTGAAGGTTGTAGGTTATAAAATAGCTAACCTATTTCATTCTTTAGGCTACCAAACTGCCAGATACGGAAGCTTAGAAAACCTAGCTGATCTGTTGCGATTTCACGGTGTTAGGTGAGGACTTTAGGTGTATAGGTTACGGTTTTCAATGCTTTCAATGTCAGATAATGATAGATTCATGATCTGCATGCAATTGCACATGTACAAGTGCTTTCTGTTTTCTGTTTTGATTAACGATGTAGATTATAGAATTTTACATATTCTAGGTATTCGTAGAAAATACCGTGTACGTATAAATTTTAGAAATATGTTTGACATGATTATTTGTTGTATGAATATACGATATATGGATAAAATACTTATTTGGCGAAAGGATTCGCCCAAATACATGTTTTACCAATATACACTATGTATGTAGAAATACTGTATTGTAGAAAGTACCGTATACATGTATATTTTAGAGATGTGTTTGCCATGATTAGTTGTTGTATAAATATATTATGTATGCGTAAAATACTTGCTTGGCGAAAGGACTCGCCCTAATACATGTTTGTTAACATACACTAAGTATGTTGAAATAGTGTATGTTAAGTGTTTGTGAAAATGCTTGTGTGAGTAAGTGTTTGGATGTTGATACCTTAGGAGGGTGTTGAGATGGGATTCTTAACTACCTTAGAGATATGTATGATTTCCTCCATGAGGTTGTTTACTTAAACCGCTTACTTATACAACATATGTGTTGGTATTCCTATTTAAGTAGTGCTTTATAACATGCCTTATAATATGCTTACTTACATGCTTGAATTACTTTGTTTATCATGCTTTACTCCACATGCTACAAATAAGATTTGATTGAGTTTGAGACTATGTCTATAGTCCAAACATTCGGTACCAGATTTGAGATCGTGGCTAAGATTCATGTCGCCACGTAAGATGTGTTTGACGAACCCGAGTCGTACGTCAGTTGACGAAAGTGGTTAGGCCATGCGAAGTGCTTATGTGATCAGGGTCGAATATTGCATATCAGACCCCAGTAATTGCCTAATTTTACGTACATGATAAGGTTTAATGAAGTGTTTTAATCGTATTTTCATTACAGGACGTAATAATGAGCATTAGACTGAAAAGAGAATTAAAAGCATGGATTTGATGATCCAAAGTCACCAGAGCACGGGATGGACTCCAGAGAACTAACATTGAAGAATTTACACGCCAGGGATCTAAGAAAATCAAGCCATTCACGTTAAAGAGGCCCAAAACTGGTCCAGAATGCAAGATCACATGGTTCCCTTTATCCGATTGGCTCGAAAATTTATACATGTGATTAGGGATATAAATTAACCGTACATTTCAAATTTCAGCCCTCGGATCACTATGAAAGTGTCCCAACTGACAAATCATCCCGCAAACCGTTGATTTCAGGCCCACCTGATATCTGGAATTTCCTCAAATTTGGTCTCAACGCCTTAAATGGGGAGACCAATTAAATGGATGGATTAGATTTCTCAAGAACATCGGCGTAGACCCCACCCGAATTGAGTGCGTGTACACACGTAAACGAGCCAGCCGCGCACCGCACCGCCACCTTGGTCAAATCGACCGCTGACCTGCGCCCGCGTTCATCAACACGGCAGTTGCCGTTTCCAGCGCTCACAAACGACACCTGGTCGTTCGTTGTGGGTCCACACCATCTATCACACCAACAATCCAGACCGTCTATCAGGTCTAAATGAAGGCCATTATCACTGCCTAGGTGTTAGAGTTGCAATTGATTATCATGCGTGAAATTTAGCCGTTTAAACATGGAATAAACGGTGTAATGAAATATTCTGTGTACCACACCAAAATGGTGAAAAACCATGTGTTTCCGACCGAAATTCTAAGAGAAATTCGGTGAACGGAGTAGATTTCGTTGAAGATTTTGATCACGGACCCCACCATCACCACAGTTGCCGTTTTCGCTCCAGCGTAACGAACGGACGCTGTCCGTTTTTACGGAAGTCAGTGGGCCCCGTACATGGTCTATCCGGCCGATCCAAGCCGTTCATCTTGTAGATGGCCGCGAATACTACAAAACCATGTTGTTACTTTGCAACCATGCATGTACATGTGTGTGATACAGAGGCCACAAGTGGACTGCCCCGGGACGTTAAAAATTGATTTTATTGTGATTTCTTATCTGGGCCGCGTTAATGGACGTTCAAAACCACCCATTCTTGACTGAAATTTCGTCCTGAATCCAATGGATGAGGTGGATTTTCCAGAAAATACTTCTGTGGGGCCCACCGATCACGGCAGCGAAAGGTTGTGAAAGGTTTTGTAAATCCGCGAAAACTGACTTTTTCAGGTGGTTGTGGCCCACCATCTTTGATCGTATGGTAGATCTGAACCGTCCATCATGTAGAGGACCTAAGAAAGTCCTAAGGGACGGGTTTTTTTTGGAATTTGAGCGAGGAAAGTGTGGAGTTTTGAAGCTCCGAACTTGGCTGTGAAAAGTTGCACTCCATGTCCTGCTACGACTCTGCCACGGATTCCAGCCCTCCAGCAGCTATAAAAGAGGAGTTTTGGACGTGGGAAAGGCATTCAGAAACAGGGGATTCCAGATCCAGAGAAGAAAGAGAAGAAAGAGAGAGAGAGGAAGAAAGGAGAGCTGATTCAGATTTTCATATGTTTTTTTTCCTTTTAGTTGAGCACATGGATTTCTAATTTTCTTCGCTAGGGCTGAGATGAAGCCCCTAATTTGAATAATGCTTTGTTTATGTTGATTTTACTTTAACTGGTTTGATTTGTTTCTTTCTCTAAGTGGGCTTGATTGGGTTAAAATTCTATACTTCTCCATCTATAAACTTGATCAGAGTCTATATATGGACGTTGTATGGATGCTTATTCTAGGTGCTTGTGTCTGATCAAGAGCAGGTTCCTATAGAGGAGGAAACATGGTGCTTTAATGAACTGTACATCCCTTATGCCCGACCAAGGATATGGGATATGTTATTCATGGCATTGCTTAAAGGAATTAGACATTCTGTATGCCCGATTAAGGACACAGATTGTGCTTTCTCTAAATAAGTTATATCAATCTAGATTAATGTGAATTAACAGACAAAACAAGGGTTAGGATAATTAGGGGTGAATTCGAAAGTCCTAGTGCTATCTCTCTGATTGAATTTTCTTCCCTATTCTCATTTATTTTTTTTCATAGAATTGTGCTTAGTAATTCGCTCCATTATTTGTTGGATTGTTAAGGAGAATTATAGATTTGAATTGTGACGACCAGTCCTCGTGGGAACGATCTCGTAATACGTATCATATCTACATCTGATTCATATACTTGCGAGTTTAAAAATCATTTAAATCATGTTGGTTTAAATAAAACATCATTATGCACTTCATGTCGTTCAGCTAATTGTGCGCTCGAGCTGGTCAGGCTCATCAAGTAACCCGATATGTCTAATGTGTGTTCACCATGTTTGGTCGCTACTGCTTGAACGTAGGGTACTAAACTTACCAGTGAAAATCTCGTTAACCATGATACCTCGATCCGCTAAGACTCATGAGCCGGACATGGTGGTATGGGACACCGTGGCCGAGCTATTGGCCTACGTTGGGGCCACGTGCCTTCCCGTAGTGACCATTGAGCAACCAAACTCGTGAGCCAAATACGGTGGTATGGGACACTGTATTTGAGCGGTCGACACCTACGGCGAGAGCCAAGTACGGTGAGACCTGTATTTGTGCTCACGGGCGACGAGTCCTCTGTAGTGTTATCGAGTATACTCTAAGGTCTGTGATTGATGACGAGCCCTTCGCAGCAGCTAGAGCATGAGTTGAGCCGAGTACGGTGAGACCTGTATTCGAGCTGACGGCCAGCGATTGAGCCGAGTATGGTGAGAACTGTACTCGAGCTGACGATCAGTAATTGAGCCACATATGGTGAGATCTGTATCCGTGCTAACGGGTGACGAGCCCTTTGTGATGCCTTCGCGATGCCTCTCGAACCATAATATCGTATGAGATTAACTAGGATTGACAACCTTAAAATGAATCATGTTTGGGAATAATACAGGGGAGGTACCTTAGTTTCCCAATACTGCTGTTTGAAATGGACTAATAACTACTCGGTAATCATGCTTATTATCGCACATCATGTGCCTGGTAGATGTGGAGCACTGAGGGAGGTATGCATCCGCGAACGTAAGGTGATGTCGTATGAGGGTGGTTTGGCAAGGGCATTCATCATGTTATTTCATACTTGCATTTAATAAGAGTAGTTATAATTGTTTGATTGTACTGCTTTGTCATTACTGCTTGATTGAATTGATAACATGTTAACCTATGCATTATTATTCCACTGAGTTAGCTACTCACTCCCACGTTACGGGATGGTGTTTTACACACCAACCAGACTCTGTCGCAGGTATAGAGGATGCGTCGATTCAGAAGGCAGAGCCGAAATACGATGAGGACCAGGACGAGTTCTCATACATGCAGTACTCTGACGGCTACGCTTAAGCCGAATGGATCGCGGAGATTTCAGGATTTAACTTTAGTTGTATTTTAACCCTTTTATTCAGAAACAATATATGTATATGGATACTCAGTTAGTGTTCATACTCTGGAGATCAGGATGGTTTTGTTCCTTTACATACATTATATATACAGTTTTAGTCTTTCGCTTGCCTTTGTACAATTGATCTAGAGTATGAATTACTGTTTTGGTATAATCTCACTCATGTTTATTGCTCTAACACAGACAACATTTAATCATCACTATTTATGTTGCATATGTGATGCGTTGGAACTCGGGTGTTGAGTTATACACAACCCCTGATTTTCAGGGCGTTACAAAAAGTGGTCCTCACATGATGGACAAACCACTTTGAAGGTGGGGCCCACACGATGGACACATCAAATGTGGACTCAACGTGATGGGTAGTGGACATTGATGGGCCCCACATAAAGGACAAATATCATTGATGGTGGGCTCCAAATGATGGATGACATATCAAGGTGGGCCCCACGTAATGGATGGTCCACGTCAAAGATCAGCCCCTAATAATGAATGGTCCACATCCAAGAAGGCTTACTTGAAGGTTTGGCTCACACGATAGACGATTCACATCAAAGGTGGGGTCCATATGATGGACAATTCACATCCAATGTCTAACATAATGGACCGTTCAAATGTCTTAAAATATGAAGATTGTAACAATTCACTCTTTCTATATTTGAGGCACAATCTATCTATATAATGTGAGATCCATCAAAACAAGGGTCTAGATTATTCTTATAGTGGAATTCTTATAATTTTTAAAAATGACATCATCTACCAAGGGGAAAAAAGAAAAAGAAAAAAAGAGAGAGATCTTATTTTGACATTTTAGGAAACGAAAAAAGAAAAAGAAAAAAAGAGAGAGATCTTATTTTGACATTTTAGGAAACGTGCTTATTTAAATAGGAGTTTATTTTTTTTTCAATTTTGAAAAAGTAATTTTAATAAAAAGAACTTATTAGAGTTTATCTTATTTGAAAAGCTTTTATTGGATTAGACTAAAGATGCCAAATGAGCCCATTCTTTCTACTGAAAGGTTGAGAAGGGAAATAAATGGATCTTTTTTTGACGGGAAAAACTCCAAAGATTAGCACGAGTACAATGATGGATTGTGGGAGATCCTGATTAGGAATGATTTTTGGCAGCTTCAAATGTTGGCTGAGTCGAGTATGGTGTATCTGATTTCCCATATAGTATTGTTTATCTAATTAAAACATCACTCATAAAGTGTAGTCAAGATGGCCGAGTTGGTCTAAGGCGCCAGTTTCAGGTACTGTTCCGAAAGGGCATGGGTTTGAATCCCATTCTTGACAAAAATATAATTTAATTTTATCTCTTTGACGCATGCTTACCTTCATTTTGCATTGTGGGTCTCACCCATGGATTGATCCTTGCCACACCTGCTTTTTTGTTTTTTTCCATTGCTATGCTTTCCTTGTGGGTACCACCCATGCATTGATCCTGACCTTTCGCTTATGTGATGGGTTTATTTATTTATTACCTTTCCATTACTATGCTTCCCTTGCGGGTCCCACCCATGGATTGGTCTTGATCTTTACCCTATGTGATGGGTATATTTATTTATTTTTCACTGCTATGCTTCCCTTGTGGTCCCATCCACTGATGTGATGGTTTCATTGGTAAGGAAATCGTCTACAACACTTGTTGTAGTAAAACACTCAAAACTTCTGTGGGATCCATCTTGTGTACATGTAAAGTCTACTTCGTCTTTCATCAAGTGAGAATCCTCATTTGAATTATACATATAAAATATAATAACAATTAAAAACTTGCATGGGTCGCACTACTGGGAACAAAGCAAAATAGTTCTCCAAACTGCTAAGTGTACACCATATAGTCCGCTTAAGTTTTGTATTGATTTAGATTTTGGTACCTTCTTTTGTCGTCAATTCAATCAAACTGGATCACTTGTGTGATCAAGGATGTAAATTGGGTTTTCATGTGTGGGCGTGTCATAGTCTACTCGATTCAAAGTTTTACTGAATCGCTAGTGTTTCCCCACGCTGAGCTAAACAAATTAAAGACTCTGATCAAAGATCCAAGTTCCTCTCGATTTTTGAAAGGGTAAGGGTTAGCCTTTCGAATGAGGTTTTTTTTTTTTTTGGCACTGTGATAATAGACATGAGTTTATGGACTTAAGGACTTGTTCTTTCACAAACACGTGAAAAATGATACACATATAAATTAAAGAAGGCAAAAATTGCCAATTTCAATAATATTTGGAAATGATGCTCATTACAAGCGACAGGTTGCGAAACAACCAAATAAATAAATAAAAGAAAAATGATAAATACCCGATGCGTTTATCGAAATAGACGATGGAGATGGGTGTGATTAGCTAAATCAGAACTTAAATGATCATGGTCATATAACTTAAGGTTGTAGAAATTTACTTGTACTCCTAGGATACTGTAGAGGGAGCTGCTAGGCAGTAGTTATGTAAAATTTGGCTAGGCTAAACAATGCTAAGAAAGATAAATGAAAGATAATTTAAAAGATAGGTTGATGTGTTTGGCGTAGATCCTTGAGCTCTTCTTCGATTACTTATTTTACAGATTATCAAGGTGGTGAAACCTTTGTTGGGAGTTCCTTCCTAATCTCGAATTCTTCTTTCTCATGTCGCGGGCTTTCCAAATAAGAAAATCTCCTTAGCATATTTGGAACCTCCTAACAAGGAAGGTGTTTGAAAAGTCTCAAGTCATTAGATCTCAGACTTCGGCCCCGTTTGTTAAATCTGAAGTCTAAAGCCTGAATCTGAAATCTGAAACTTGAATTTGAAATCTAAAGCCTGAATATGAAATCTGAAGTCAAAAAACTTGTTTGGTAACTATGGCTGAAGTCTGAAAATTAAGTACTGAATTTGAAGCAATCTGTTTGTTAACAAACATTTGAAATGTCTGAAATATGTTAATTTAACACATTTGCCCCTATCTTTCTCCTGTTTGGAAATGCTTTACATTATAAAGAAATTATTTTTTATTAAATGAAAATAAAATTATTTTATTTAATTCAAATAACTATAAAGTACTTAATAGAAAATTAAAATATCATTATTCATAAAAACAAATAAAAAATTAATGATTTGCATGTATAAGTGTGGCGGCAATTTCTTCTCGCATATTGGACATAATAGTTTGTTCAAAGTTTCCAAATACTCCTTCCACTTCAGGCATATCACTCACTGATTTGATATTCATCTCCGAAAGAACATTTTAACTCAGAGCTCGATGAGCCCCATGTAGGCTTTCAACATAGGAACTTCCTGCGAAAGGCTTTCCCATGGAATTTGCGTCCATGGGCTGGTGTACCACACGGAAAATGAATTGGCTACTCCCGCTGCCACTAGCTGCTTATGGTCGATGCTTTGTGGGCCCCACCATGATGTATGTGTTTCATCCATGCTGTCTATATATTTTTACAGATCATTTTATAGTATGAGACCAAAAATGGGGTATATCCCAATCTCAAGTGGACCACATTATAAGAAATAATGCTGAATGAGCTTTGTCCATTGAAAACCTTTTGGGGCCATAAAAGTTTTGGATCAAGCTGATTTTTGTTTTTTCACTTCATTTGGGCATGTATGACCTAATCAACACATTGGATATCAAATAAACAGTACAGTGGGCCTATGAGGATTTTAATGGTGGATATCCAATCACTATTGCTTTCCTATGGTGTGGTCAACCTGAGATTTATATCCCTCTTATTTTTGGGATAGAGATATAAAATGATATGTAAAAATGGATGAATAGAATGGATGAAACACATACATCATGGGGGCCACAAAGCACCGACCAGCACCCACCGGGCTAGTGGCAGGGGGAGTATCCAACGTAGATACGTGTCGTGTGAAGAGGAGCGGACGCGGATTTTCTGCTAAAGCCTTTGGCAGGGAACTTAGGTGGGACCCACCGTAATGTTTGTCAGGAATCCACTCCGTCCATCCGTTTTGTGCTAATTTGAGGAGATTAGACTAAAATTGAACAAGATCCAAGACTCAAGTGGGCCGTACTAAAGGAAAATGTATTTAGGGAAATTCCTACCATTGGAACCTCCCTGATTTGACAGTGATGTTTACATGCCATCTATATAGTTAATAACGTCATTCCTACTGGAATGAACTGAAAACACAAATATTAGCATGATTCAAAACTTCAGTGGCCCCACGAATATTTCAATTGTGGATGTTTAATTATCACGTTTTTGGCCCACTTGAGCATTGGATATAGTTCATCTTTGGCCTCATGTCCTAAAATGAACTCACAAAACGGATGGACGTGAGGATTTCTCACAAACATCCCAGTGGCCCCACCTGCGTTCCCAGCATAGGAACTTCCCGCGAAAGGCTTTCGCAGGAAATTCAGACGCGGATTGGCTACTGACGTACCGAGACTGCTACTAAAGTGACGTCACTAAGTTCTGTGAGTCCCAATGTAATGTATTTTTTGTATCCACGCCGTCCATCCATCTTGATATATCATTTTAGAGTATGGTCCAGAGAATAAGTCACATCCAAAACTCCAGTCGACCACACCACAAAAAACAGTGGGGAGAGTGACACCATCATTAAAAACTTCTAAAAGCCACAAAAGTTTTCGATCAAGCTGATATTTGTGTTTTCGCTTCTTTAATGTCTTTGTTAACTTTTGAATAGGTTGGATTTTGAAAATAAATCATGGTGGTCCTTAGGAAGGTTTCAACGGTGTGCATAAATCTTCCCGCTATTTTCTGTGGTGGGCTCCACTAAAGCTTTGGATCTGCCTCATTCTTTGGCTCAAGCCTTAAAATGATATCTCCAGATGGTTGGACGGCATGGATACAACACATACATTATGGTCGGGTCCACAGAACTTGATGATGTCACTTCCGTAGCGGCTCTTGCTATTCAACCTGTCAGTATCCAATCCTCACCAGGCTCCCAGAGCCCATTCGCTTCGAATGCGGATAGCGTCCTACCCCCACTCAAACGGTCCGAGTAGAGATCTGTAGGGCCCACCGTGATGTAAGTGTTTTATCTAAGCCGTTCATTATTTTTCTTATATTATTTTAATATATGATATGAAAGATGAAGCAGGTCCACAGCTTCAATGAGCCACTCCAAAGGATGTTGCGGTGATAATGACATCCATCATTGAAACCTTTCTAAGGGCCACTATGATGTGTTTTTACCATCCAACCTATTCATTAGGTCATGTAGACGTGGATGAAGTGAAAACACAATATCAACTTGATCTGAAACTTCTCCAACTCTCAAGAAGTTTTTAACGGTGGACGTTCAATCCCCACCTTGTGGTCCAATTAATCATTAGACCTGCTTCTTTTATTGGCTCACACCTTAAATTATCTAAAAAAGTTGATGGACGGTGTGGATAAAACACATAAATCATGGTGGGGTATAAAGAAGTTTCACAGGTTAAAGGTTGATTTTGTATTGCACAAATAATTTAAAAGAAAAAATTGCCATTTTGAAAAGGGGTACTTTTGAAAGTAAAAATTTTTGTTTAATGAAAAATCACGGAGCGCATTCCGCGTTCACATTAAGCCAGACTCCTATCACGGAAAGAATTTAGTGAAAAACCACTTAGCACTTTTTGTCTTCCACGTTAACAACGCATTAACAAACACCACTAAACAGAGAAAATTTTCCCAATTCCGCATTAAGTGCAAAAATTCAACGTTAACAAACACGGCCTTCCACTTCTATATGTAGATGCTCCCCTATAGGATCTACGTTGGTCAAGGGAGCATCTAGTCCTAAGGTCCATCACGACCATTCAATTGAGTGAACTAGTTTAGATCACTCAGTTCCTGACCTTAGGAGTGGGATTTGACACCTGACATAGATCCACTATTGGAGATGAACCGGATCTATCAGGTTAAGATATCTCATTCTTTTGATTCTAATGGACCACGACCATCAGATTGGATCACCCAATAGGGCATCTGGGCAATCTCTCTGTTTCTTTCGATATACTTGGTGAGTGGTCCAGATTTGCCCGATACTAATCCATTATCGGACATATCATATCCTTCTTCAATCCCCCTTCATGTTCTCTTTATTCTGATGTGGGCATGAATCCAGACACAATCAGGGTGATGTGTTTGTTACTCCTGACTTGGGCTGGATTCGCCTGGACATCGATCAAATCTTTGGGTCTTCAAAATCTTTTCGAACGTTATAGTCACTTCGAATGTCTCTGAGAATATTTCTTATTATGAAAGGACTGTGAGAGCCAGCCTCACTAAGAATATCATAGTCAGATTTATGATAGATTTGTTCTCTCGGTAGGTCTTGTTCACACCCTAAGTATAGGGTTGTGATGTAGTAATAAACTTGATGAGACCGAGGTCGAATCCCAAGGGACTGAAACCTGTATGTTATCTGAAACTAGGTAGAGCTAGAACTAGACTAAGATGAAATCTAAATTGATTGTAATTTGAGGAATAATTGTGAAATATTAATCTAAAACTTAAGGAATTCAGAGGAAGGAAACTAGGGATTCAGATGATCCACTTGTAGAGATCAGGAAGATCTTATGCCTGCTTCAAGAACTCAACTAGACTTAGAGTCCATCTTCATCCAGTTGAAGGGTATAACCATGAAAATCAAACTGAACTTACTTGATATAGTTTTCAAGAGATGAAAGGTATATAAATTAGAATGGATTCCATTACCAAACCATGCCCAAGAGACAAAGCAAACAATAGAATTAAACTAATTGGCAAACCAATCATTGATGTATGAGGGTTAGGAAGGGTTCTGTCATCCGACCATTCCCAGGAGACAATGGTGAACAACAGGGCTTCCTGACGTCATAAACATTAAAAGGAAAGGAACATGCTCAAAGCTATCGCAGACCCATTGTAATTTTAGTCACAACAGACCATTAAAAACTAAAAACATTCCCGTAATTAAACCAAAATCAACATTAGTTCAGTCTAAACAAAAGACACAAGTAAAAAGTCTCCCATCACGCTACAAGCTTCACCTCTTAGCCCTAGGTAAGAGGTTTAGCCTAGAATAGACATGATTAGGCTAACCATCTAAAAAGGAATAATAAAAAGAAACAAAAGAACTAAACACATAAAAATAAATATTACTCTCTCTCTCTCTCTCTCTCTCTCTCTGTGCTCCACGTCCACGTTCCAGGATCCCCTTGCCCATGTTCTCCCTCTCCTTCTTATATCATGTGTGAGGCGGTGGATGGGAGGCTGGAGTCGGTTGAAAACTTCATGCGGAAGTTTCCTTTACGCACAACAAAGAGGTGGTGATCCGTGCGTGGACTCTTACGCAATAGATGTCTCGCAATAAGTTTCCAGTCTTGTTTGCAGGAATGATCATGGTCATTAACGTGCGGGATTGACCCATCTTCAGTCGTTTTTGGATTTCTGAGAGGCTGAATGGATTGGATTTCCTCGTCAACAAGCTACGATGGCCCACCTAGATCGCCAGATCATTCGCGGAATAGAGTTAGCGCAGACTCTGTTTGCGCTGATGCATGATGTGGCCCAGGATCAATCGTCGGACCATAAATCCATTCCGACCATTGGATTGGTCTCGGAAAACAGGTTGGGATTGATGCTGTTCGGGTCGCATTTGGTGTGGCCCATCAAGAATGTCATTCTACCGTCCGAATTGCATTTGATCGAGATTCTTCTGAGTGTGTGTGCATGAGTTTAGAGAAACTCCTTTTGTGCGGTCGGTTCGACCTTCTGGAACGAATGGATGGTCTGGATTGACAGCATGATCGAAGGTGGTAGCCCACTCATCACCCCAGCGGATGGGCTGCGTAACAAAAACAGAGACTTTCTTTTTTTGTTGGTCAAGAGAAGGTCAAAGCGTCTCTGCATTTGCCGTGCACGGCTAGTGTACTTGTGCACTATACACACACCACTCAAGGTGAGGTCCTCTATGATGTAAATGAGAAATCCAATCCATACATTGGTCTTGTCTCCTCATATCATAGGTTGAGACCAAATTTGAAGCATGTCTAGATCTTAAGTGGACCTCGAATCAGAGATTCATGGGCTGATCTGTCCGTTGAGCCACTTCCACAGGGATCCGAAGGCTAAAATTCGATGTGTACAGTTAAGTTATGGTCCTTAGGGCATATATAAAGTTTCAAGCCAATCGGATGGTGGAAACCCTGTGATCTTGCATTCTAGACGATTTTTAGGCCCGTTTAGTGTGAGTGGCCTTATTTTCTCGGATCTCTGGCGTGTAAATTCTTCGATCTCGGTCCCCTGGAGTCCGTCCCTTGCCTTGGTGATTTATGAGCATCAAATCCATACTTTTAATACCCTTTTTCAGTTCAGGCTCCTAAATACACTTGCATCACAAATACGATTAAAATAAGCTGTTAAAAAGTATCATGTTTGTAAATTCAGGTATTAAGTGGGGTCAATATGCAATATTTGACCCTCAACAGGTCTCTTATAGACGTGCTGGGTAGATTTATGATAGATCTGTTCTCTCGGTGGGTCTCTTATAGACGTGCTGGGAGAACTTAGGGTCCGTCTGACCAGCTGTATTAGGTGGGATTAAGGTGGATGAGATTGCAAAAGTTACGATAAATGCGTGTGTAAGGTATTGTCCCTAGATTGGATTTATCCCATGTTTTCTAATACTATGTTTGGAATGTATGCATTAAAAAATAAATCTTCATATTTACTTTCAAATTGCATTTGGATTGAACGTGGATGTAACAAAAATCCATCATCCGTGGGATTAATAATCCCATCTCACACTTTCCAACACAAGGCTCATTTTCTAAAGCCTATAAAGTTAATTTTAATCCCATCTCACACTCTTTCCAAACATGTCATCCCGAATTTCAAAGTAGGATTAGTAATGCAATCCCATTTAATACTACTTAATACCACTGTCCAAACAGGCCCTTAATAGATACCTGGCACAGCGGGGCTGTTTTAAACCAACAGACCAGAGGGGCTTTTGTCACGCCCCAAACTCGGAAACCGGGCTCACAAAATTTTCGATTGCCGAATCCGGTGTTGACAGCCTCCATAGTACCCCATTCTCAGCTCCCAGCACCCATACGCCAAATTCCGATCCTGGGATCTTATAAGGAGGATTTTTCAACGTACATTTATCTTGTAAGAAGCATAACCACAAGTTTACCCAAATCATAAAGGCAACATCATCATCTTATATCCACTAAATAGTTGAATACAGTGCTGAAAGGAAAATATACATATATCAAAAATTAAAGCTCCAGAAGACCGCTGCACGCTCCAAGCTCAGCGCTGCTACGACCTAGCATCACCTGCACGCATCTATCGTGCATAAGCTTGTACAAAGCTTAAAGGGTGGTATAAGTGTATGTGCAAGGTAAGCGTGCTCAGAATGCAATATCAGAGTAATGCGAAAACATGCTGGCAAGTTCATAAATACCATCAGCCATATCCAGGCTATGCGATGCAAAAACATAATAAGCCAATATCATATACTGAGGATGCAATGTAGATCAACTATGCAATGCGAAGACATAGTAAGCCAATATCAGATACCGAGTCCACGAATACCGTCAACCTTAATCAGGTTATGCAATACAGAAGCATAGTAAATCAAGTGCTATGTGTTGAGGATGTAATGCAATATGCGATGCAAATAAAATGACCAAGCTGGAATGTGAAGTCGGGATGATAGTATGTAGTATCGCAGGCTACGGGGTCCATCACAAGAGACTTCTATCTAAACCAGTCCCACACCTAAATTTGGATAGTCAAACTCAATGTGGTAAACTCCTGATCTCAGGTTGGTCACGTGCCCTAACCGAAATCTTGGCCATTGCGAAGGTACGCATAACAATTAGTTGCGCACCACCAGCCCGAGTGGATAGTAAATGAATGAATGAATGGGTAAAATACTGAGTATGCAACTCCTGCTCAATTAGTCCACATATCAGTATAGCTCATCTCTGGGATATTACCGGGGTTTAGTACACTCCACAATGGCTGCCGCCTCCCTAGCCATACAACCAGTGAGTGAAAAAGACCTCACTATCCGCCTAGCCAGTAGTCTGCCAATACTTACCCAGCTCGTCGATAGTGGACCCATTTGGGAGCTGGTCAAACTTAGCCTAGCTTACAGCCTCCTCACTCGGGTGGATAAGGCCACACCCCCTTCAAACCGACCATGACACAGTGGGAGACACCGCCTACTAGTATTCGGTACCCAGACGCTTATGAATCCACTCGATCTAGACGTTGGAGTCTCCTCTGATATCAGAGGATTCTGAGATTCTCACCCAAGGATATCTTATGTGCCCACAGTGATAGAATTAAATATTTTCGGTATCCCATCTGACCATCCACGATGAACCTGTGGAGGCCACAACCCTGATATCGCTAGTGCGCCAGGTGATCATGTCACACAAATGCGAGATGCATGAGTCATACAGTCCAATCATGCATCAATCTTGCGCGTACCGTGCACTCATGTGGGATGACTCCACCTATCAGGGAGTCCCATAGACAACCTGCTTATGGCATATGCAATGATCAATCACATCTCATAACAAACATGCGGATAATGCGTATGAGCATGTATCATGATGTTATGCTGTCACATACTCATAATCGGTATCGATAATCGACATCGATAATCGACCTAACGAGGCCTAAGGGAAGGTCATAATGTGGACATTTAACCATCATTGCTCGTCAATGTAAACATTCGACCAACATTGCTCCCAAGGAGTGACCCTCATAGGTCCAAACATATAGTGGGCCCATGACCTCACATAAGGGCCTCATACACAGCATAATGGGTCGCATACAATCTCAATAGGCCTCATACAATCATAATGGGCCTCATACAATCATAATGGGCCTTATACAATCATGATGGGCCTTACAGAAGGGTCTCATACATCACAATGGGCCGCATCACATGGGCTTAATACACATCACATGGGTCTATATACATCACAATGGGCCGCATCATGGTGGGCCACACACATCACGATGGGCTGCATTACGGTGGGCCATATATAATCTCAATGGGCCACATCCCATGGGCCTTAAATATATCATAATGGGTCCCATTACTAGGGCCCAATATACATCATAATGGGCCTCATCATATGGGCCATAAATACATCATAATGGGCCTCATTATATGAGCCATAGATACATCATAATGGGCCTCATACAATCAAGTGGGCCGCATCAATGGGCCGCGCCTATGGGCTTCATATACATCAAGTGGGCCGCATCAATGGGCCGCGCCAATGGGCTTCATATACATCAAGTGGGCCGCATCCATGGGCCACGCCAATGGGCCTCATATACATCAAGTGGGCCCACTGTCCTAGCTGGACGGTGTGGATAAAATAGTGTTATTATTATATCTACACCATTCATCTATCTTTGGAGATCATTATAGAGCATTACCCAAAAAAAAAAAGAGAAAAAGAATCATATCAAGGATCATCTGGACCATACCACAAATAGCAGTGGAAATAATGATTTCCATCGTTTAAAATTCACAGGGCCCACCATAACGTTTATTTTCCATCCCATCTATTAATAAGGTCACAAGGACCCAAATTAAGAGGAAATACAAATTTCATATTGATCCAAAACTTCTGTGACCCAAAAAGGGTTTCAATGGTAGATGTTCAATCCTCCACTGATTTTTGCAGTGTGGTCCACCTGATAGACAAATCTATCTCATTTATCGTCTCCAGCCTTAAGACGAGCTCGTAGAGAGGATGGACGGTTGGGATATAACACACACCTTAGGATTGGATCCACAGGACTTATTGATGGAATATAAATGGACGACTGGATTAAACAGATACATTAGAGGTGAGTCCCACCATGCCAGCTGTTGGACGGTTGGGATACACCACCACATACATCAAATGGGGTGGGGTCCACGTGGATGGGCAGCACGGATGATACACGTGCATCAAGAAGGATCCCATCGTCCAGATGGACGGTGAGGATAGAACGCATGTATCATGGTGGGTATCCACCGTCCAGATAACTGGACGGTGAGGATATAAAATATATACATCACGGTGGGGTCCCACCATCCCTATTGGACGGTGCTGGACTCCACATGTGTGGGTCCCACCATCCAGCAAGGTGGACAGTGTAGATACAACACATACTACATGATTAGATCCACCTAACTTGCTGACGTTATTGCAACAGTTATGTTGCTGTTGTAAGGTGGATGGACGGCGTGGATGAAATCCGTACCTCAGGTGGGTCACGTCCAGACGGACGGACAGTGTAGATAAAATACTTACATCATGTGGGACCCACGTGACCTGAACGGTTTGGATGGCCATATCATCACGCAGGCCCCACCGTCTAATGGCACACCGCCAATATCAGGTGGGACCCACCGTCCTTTCTAGTGGATAGTGGAGTCTCCACGCACATGCCAAGGTGGGTCCACACGTGTGGCCCACTAGTCTTTAAATCAAGGTGATATTTGTATTTTCTCTTCGTCCAGAGCCTGCTGGACGTCTTAGTGACGAACGGCCTGGATGGAACACCTACGGCAGGCCTGCTAGCCCTGGACGACTGGGATCACATACATCACGATGGTCCACAACAGGGAAAGGAGAGAGAGGGAGAGGGAGAGAGAGACGAGCGATGAAAGGTCCCCGCCACTATGGGCCCCTCTAACACATACATTAATACATACATCAATATGGGTCCCAAATCATGTGGGCCCTAAATTAAATTTACTATCTAGTGCTATGCACACCTACTGTTTACTCTTCTTCTTGGATCCATGGCAAGCTAAACTCCTTGGATTCTTCTTTAATGGTAGATGATGAGAGTTGAATGGTTGGATGGTGAGGATCTTGGAGTAGGAAGGTGGGCTACACTCTTAGCTCTCTCTTGGAGCTTGGACGGTCACCTCTCCTTAGGTTGCTTGGAATAATGGTGGAGAAAATGAGAAAGAGAGAGAGGAGATGTAAGGAGAGAGGGATGAGTTGTTGTAAGGAAGGTTGACTTTGGGGATGGGAGAGAGAGGGGTGTCATGCTTTGTTGGTAAGAGAGGCATGGGTGTTGTACTTTGATTAATTGATGGGACTGATTTGATAGATTGTAGAGATTCTTTTCTTGGGATTCGTAACGCGCGACATTTCTTTAAAAAATATGCAGGCCCACAACTCTTAATTTGGGTATCGCATCGATGCGCAAGACGCGGCGTTGGAACCACGACGACGGTGCGGTCGCTACGGTACAAGTCTTGGGTCGAGCCGACTCAGATCAATAGGATATGTGGCTCAGGGTTGCCCGCAAATGCCAATTACAGATCACTGGTCGCCGAAATTCGACAGGGAGGACCGCGGGACTCTACGGAACGGCACGGACTAGGATACATGGCTGACAGCTTTTTTCCGGAACTAAGAAAAAATGGAAAAGGGAAGGGAAACCCTAACCCTAAAGGCCCTGTCCCTTTGCCTTTCTTCAAAACATGTCATCGCCAAAGATGGTGCCCCATCACAATAGGGCCATCCTTTCTCTCTCTCCAAAGACCGGCTACCTTCGGGTTTTACAGAAGCCACCGTCTGATTGGGAATCCACGGTTGTGGCAGTGGTGACAGGATTGGAGAAGAAATCGCGACTCCAGGTGCACCGCTGCCAGTTCATCTTCTTTTGACGTCTTCCCAAATCCCGGTGATCAATCCGCTGATTAGGACGCCAGTGCAAAGGAACTCAGGGTTAGCAAAACCCATCTTTATAATTTCCATGTCTGCATTAATGGTAGCAATCGCGGCTTTCTATGCTGGACGTTGGAACCAAGTGGAGAGAATGAGGTGAAGCTGCAAGCGGCCATTAATGGCTGCCAAACAACAGCAACTGGCAATAGCTCTAACAATAGTTTCTCGGGTGGTTGGATTGATCTTGACCATCAAAGTCGTAAACATGTAGGTGTGACTCGCCATTAGATGAGCCTCATCTTGAATAGTTTGCATTTCTTAGATTTTTATTATGACCAATTGACCATCCGATTGAACAATATTTGCCTCTTGTATGCCCACACTCAGTCTTAATCTACTGGAAAATGATCTTTCAAATGGTGAAGACCCTACCAAATGAACACTCCAGATCTTCCGGCACATGTAGTATGCAGACGGTTGAGATCATGAAAATGAAAACAATCCTTTACTACTGAGATGTAACAAGAAGTAGTCAATTTTCACAAATGTCATGAAACATCTACTAAACTTCAGGTCTGTTCATTTGAATTTCCTCCCTTTCACAGGCCCCCTCAAAATCATCTTAAGAACATCAGAACTGAATTTCCTATATAATTTCTTCACATTACGATATTCCCTCCCCATGAGATAATCCACGTCCTGTTCATATCGCTTATACAATGCTGGAAGGATTTGGATGCAGATGACGCCTAGTTCACATTCAACAACAACAACAACAATTTAGTGAGGTTGAGATTGAAAGAGAAAATTATATTAATTTATATTATTATTTGTACGTGAAAATGATTCCTTGTGAAATGCCCATAGTGAAAAATAAATTATTGATTAATTAATATGGCCTGAATGAGGTATCATGGCGCCCAGTTCTCATCAATGCCAGATATTAATTGGATGATGATATGATTCATCTATACCCTTGATAGAGTGGAATGGCAGAACGGAATTCATGTAGCCGACCCCAAATAATTGGGATAAGGCTTAGATGATGATGATGATGATAAGATTCATCTACAACGACATTTCCTTATGGGTGTTTCACATTAGAACACTTTCATGGTTATTCACTGAAGTGAAAATTCAGTGTAGGTGCAAGGGAAATGAAATGTTGTACTAAATTTCGTTGTGGGTGGATCTCATCACCATCCAAACATAATTGCACCACCTCCCAAGAAGCAAAAGAAGTAGGACCCACATTTTAACAATATAAAATTTTCAATACTGATTTTTTCACACTGGATCGTTCCCCTGGATGTATATGGTATATACTCTAGAAATTCTCACTCCGTACAAATTCTTCATAGGCATAAGGGGCACAATATATATGGTGAAACACCAACAGTTATATTTTGTTATGGATGAATCTGAATGGTGCTATTATGGATGAATCACTATTTCATTATGGACGAATTTGTACTCTAAATAGTTCTTCACAGGAATGATCCGAATTATGTATGGGGAAATACTGATGTTTATATTTCTTTATGGATGAATCTTACTGCCATCTAAACATGATAGTACCACTTCCCATCAGACAATTATTGGAAGGTCATTAGATTCATCTATAATGGAATCTGACCATGGGTGTTTCCATACGATCATTGCCTTTATATAAAAAGATGGGTTTTACCCAAAGGACACCTATCATTTCATAGGAGTGCTGTCATAGTATCGCTTTGCAAGACATTATTTTTCTATGCATCTAGACACTGTCTGTCTTCTTCTGGGACTAAAAAGCATGCTTATAATCACATTGTTTTATTCCTATACGCAGTGAACCTTTTTTTAATCATTACTCTTCGGTAGATTTTTCTAATATAAGCATCCACCTCATAAAAATGGGTTCTTCTTCTTCTCTCTTTTTTTTTTTTTTTTTTTGTCGAATATGTTAAATTAAACTTGTTTGAGAAGAAAGTCAGAGGAAATTAGATGAAAAAACTTACAAATATTATACTTTTAAAAGATGAGGTTTTCTTATTTTTTAAAAAGATTTTGCTTAGATGCGTCTTTTTCTAAGAAATAAATATAAGGAAAAAAATAGAGATTTAAAGACTCCATATTTAGAAGATTGGTTCTTCTTTTTACAAAAATTATACTCAGATTGGTTTGCTTGGAAGATAATGATATAAGGAGAGGAGAGATATCATAAACTTCACTTTTATAAGATAGATCTATATATATTTTTCCCTTTAAAAATAAAGCTTAAATTAGTCTTTTGTCAAGAGCTTGACTTTGAGCTAATTTTTGTAAAGTTAAATAATATCCAAATTAGATAATTCCAAAGCCATTCAAAAGTTTATCTTTTCAATTCGAAAGTTTAACGAATTATCTTTCCAACGAGTCTAAGATTTTCTCTAATTCAACTTATAACAATTGCCATGATTACTATTTTTGGTCTAATTTTAAAAAGTCAAATGATCTCCAAATGAGATAATTTCAAATTCATTTGAAAGATGGTCGAATTATCTTTCAAAAGAGTATAAGATCACTCCAATCCGACTTGTAACGAGTGAGTTATTATCATTTTCATGGGACTGCACAATACATAATCCAAATTGCGATCTAGGCATTGTTTAAACATGATACGTACTTTGAGCCCACTTTTAAAAGTACAAACGGTTTCCAAATAAGCTAATTTCAAATTCATTAAAAGATTCATCAAATTATCTTTCCAACAAGCACAAGATCACCTCGATCCGACATGTAATGAGAGAGTTATGACTGTTTTTGTGGGACCTCATGATACATTGTCCAAACTGTGATTGTCGTTTCGTCGAAATTGTAGTTTGAACTTTGCAACCACTTTTGAAAGATCGAATAGTGCCCAAATGAGGTAATTTGAAAGTAATTTAAAAGTCCATTGAATTATCTTTCCAACAACCACAAGGTCACCTCGATTCAACATGTAACGAGGGGGTTATAACCATTTTCGCTAGATCGTACCATGCTAGAAAAATAAGGATATCAATTTTCCACGATTGTAATTTTTTACAATCACAATTTGGAGTCCATATTGTGATCGTAGAAAAGCACTATCTCGGAAAACAATGATCATCCAAATCACGATCGTTGTTTTTCCATTATGGCGCGGTTCCACGAAAATAGTCACAACTTCCTCGTTATCAGTCGAATAGGGGTGATGTTGTACTCGTTACAGGTCCAAACTACAATTTGGACATTGTCCAAACTTAACTCACTCATTACAGGTTGAATCAGGGTGATCTTATGTTAATAGAAAGATAATTTGATGATCTTTCAAATGGTTTTAGAATAATCTCATTTAGAGATTATTTGACCTTTCAAAAATGAGCCTAAAACGACAACTGTATTTTGAGCAATGCATCATAAGGTTTTACCAGAATGCTCACTTTCTTATTACAGGACGGATCGAAGTGATCTTGACTTGGTGGAAAAATAATTTAACAAACTTTCAAATATCTTTTGAATTATCTTATTTTTATACTGTTTGATTTTTAAAAGTGGGCTCAAAGTCTAGCTTTTGGCAAAAGACAAATTTAAGCCCAATCCTTTGAAGAAATAAGAAAAACTATCTTTTAAAAGTGAAGTTTTTAATATTTCTCATAATTTTATATCAATTTCTTTAAAATAAATTCATTTCAACATAATTTTTGTAGAAATAAGAAGAACATTGAATTTATGGAGTTTTTTTTTTTTTTTTGAAATTATATTTTTCTTTCCTTTTATCTGTTTCTTAGCGAAATCTTTTGAAAGAAAGAAAACCCATATTTTGAAAGTGGAATATTTGTAAATATTTCCCATCTAATTTCCTCTCATTTTCTTTCCTACAAAACTCAGCTCAACATAAATAGGTAAAAAAGAATAAGAAAAGCCTTAAAAAAAAAATAAAAAAAAAATTAAGTGGGAGCTTCCCTTAGAGATTTTGCTAGAGATTAATGATTTTAAAAAATAAAGGTGCTTAATTAGAAAATTGAAGAAAAGAGATAGGTGATTATGAGCATTTTCATTCGAGACAAGATAAACCATATTTCGAGTATAGAAAAATAATATTTTAATAAGCAATGATAATTAAAAGAATTACACGAGCATTACCAAAATAGAGGAAACTTGTGAAGCTGCAAAAGCTTCCTATCACTGATGATATCCAAAGTGAAGCAATTACCTGAAAATAGGAGGAAGCATAGACATGAAATAGATTTGGTACCTAGCATTCAACACGTGTACCCGGCGCACATGTACATCATCCAGACCCTTCATCTATTTAGACCCATTGTGGATTGGGGGTATCCAAAAAATCATACCCTTCGGGTGATCGTAGCCCCTGATTGGAGGCTCTTCAGAACTACAAAGGGCGGTTAGGAAAATTTCCAACCAGCGGTTGATGTGTGATAGACAAAAATCCTCCAATCAATGGCTCGGATCATGTAGCTGGTGTAACTTACGGACGCGGATTGTCTGTGCTCCCGGCCACTGGACGTTTCCTTGATCAGAAGCTATGTGGGACCCACAGAGATTCCTGTGACAAATCCACTCCGTCCATCGGTTTTTTGAGATCCAGTAAGACAGGAATCCAAAAATCAGGCAGGTCTAAAACTCAGGTGTCCACACAACACGAAAAACAGAGATTTAAGGCCCACCATTGGAAACTGTTGGGGTTACAACTTCTGTATCAGGATGAACGGTTTGGATGGCATATAAACATCATGTTAGGCTGCAGGAAGGTTTCAATGTTGGACGTTTATCTCTGTTTGACGCGATGTGGCCCACATGAGTTTTGGATCTACATAAATTTTGGATTCGCATCATATTTTGATACTGAGAAACTGATGGACGGAGTGGATTTATCACGGTAATCCATGTGGGCCCCACATAGCTTCCGACCACAGGAACTTCCTGTTCCCGGGGGCATTTGCAATTCGCCTCCGTAATTTACACAGCTAAACTAGACTAACTGTCCTGATCTTGTTCACGTGTGACATACACAAATTTGGTGCCCACATGTGATCTGAGCCATTGGATTTGAGAGAGAAAGATGGCCGGTTATAGAAAACATAAAGATTGAACAGATGGTCCATGTCCAATGGCCAAATTCAGCAGTTCCAACTGTCCGGCTACCTTGATCTTTGGATATATTCACATCCATGATGAGGCCTCCCTGATGAGTGGCTCAGATGTTGCGCACATGTGCCACGGAGGATTGGCATGGTGAAAAAGAGACCCACATACCATAAGAAAGAGTTTCATGTTTTTCCCACGTGCGGCGTCATAGGGGATGGAAATGAAAAGACGCAGTTTGGCATGAAAGGCCAATGCAACATCCTCAAATGTACGCTCGGATAAGATGATGTCTGAGATTTTGGGAGGAGTCCTGAAAACAATAACATACAGATGTATTATGTAATGCTTCAGCCCGAAGAAATGTTGATTTTTTGCTCAATCTTTTTTTGGTGATTATATATATATATATATATATATATATATATATATATATATATATATATATATATATATATTGTTTGGCACCTTTACTTGGATAGTAATTAAGATTGCTTGATCAATATGATTTTAGAGATACAGTCCATACATGGTGGGACTTATAATTTGAGTGCGTGGTTAGGATTGTTTGATAATTATGATTTTAGAGATATAATCCATTTAGAATGGACTCACAATTTGGATGGTAAGGATGGCTTTGAGGGTGTTAATGGTCAGGCCTTGGTAAGAGATCAAAATACGGATGAGAAAGAAGAAAATTAGGAAGGAAAGAAAAAGAAAAGAAAATAAGGAGGAGGAAGAGGAGGGAGAGTGTTAGGGCGATCGAGTCATTGACTCGATTAGATTATCGAGTTCAGAGTTTTTTGCTGAACTTGTTGAGGAGAATAGAGAAAAAGAGAAAAAAGAAGAAGAGAGAGAAGGAAATGAAAAAGAAATGACGAAAGATCAAGTTGCCAAGTTAACAGGGCGAGTCGACTCAGCTGAGTCAACCCAATGAATTACGCTGAGTTTTGGGCCGAGTCAGACTGACTTCGGGTCCAGCAGACCTGAAAAATCCCATGGTGAAAGTCCAAAATTTAGGAGGAGAAGTCATGCATCAAGTCAACGTCCTGTGACTAAGTTGCACTGAGTTGGGGCAAGTTTGTTCTTGTTTTTACTCTAAAATTAAAGTTATTAATTCCTTTCTTTTGAATCCTATTCCCTTTTGTATTCAGATGGAGTGTAATATATCATGAACTCCATCTCTATATATATTCATGGACAATTTTTCCTACTCGGTAAATATATCAATCCTCTCCTTACTCATTTCTACTTCCATTGTAATCTTCAAAGTCATTCTTCCTATATAAATTAAGAGCTATAATAAAAACATACAATCAATTTTTACATCCTAGATTATTTTACAGATGCCAACCACGAGTTTGGGAAAGTGTGTTACACTCGTGAAAAATTCAAATTTAATAATAATAATAAAAGATTAAAAAAAAAAAAAATCTTTTCTTTATCTTATCTCCCATCTTATTTCTATCATTAATTCGTCTACCTTATTTATAGCCCTAACTCTCCCCACATCTCTTAAGTCTCAAACATTCGAATGATCATTTCTTTTTAAAGATTGTGTCGTAAAAGGAGTTTTACTCCAACTTAAATATTAACAAAAAGACACCTTGTGACAATTGAGAAATAAAGAGAATTTTAGAGGACTTAGATCTGGTAAGTTATTATCTATTTTCTTATTACTTTTTTTTGTACATTTAATATAATTTTGACTCGATCTATGTAATTAACGGTGTGGATCGGCCACACGTTCATTGCATTGATCTGTGGGTCTATCCGATGTAAAGATGATGGAAGTCTAAAACTCTATGCAAAATTTCTAATTGTGATTGATGTGCATCTGGTTAAATCAGATTAGATCTGTATGGATCATACGATCCCTAAGGCTAAACTATACAAGGGCCCTAACTCCTGGATCAATCTAACCATCGGATGGGCCACATTAGTTAGCTCTAGAAGTGTTTAATAAGGAAAGTTTAGATTTCTGCCCAAGTGTTGGTATCACTTGGCGTAAAAGGTTGAGATGGGTCATTATTAAATATGTGGTTAAATTCACATCATTCATCCAATGTGTAGAGGCAAAATATGCCAGGACCTCAAGAATTCGGATGATCCAATCATCTAGTGGGTCACCACTATCAAACATTTTTCATTCAATTTCAGAATCTTAAAAAGAAAAGAAAAGAAGAAAAATCTAAATTTTGATAATTGAAATTTTAATTATTTGATCATTTAGGGTTTGGTCATCTTGGATGATAATCAAAGGTGGGCCCCACCGTGTAATATAACTAGATGAATAACAATATCATTTATATAATTGATAAGATCTCTGAATTAAAATCAACCTGTTTACTTTGTGAATTCTACATTACTAGACACATATGAGTAATCCAACGTGTCTCATAATTCATTAGAATTAAAATAAATTATTTGTGATGGTTTGATTGATTGATGTACTGATTTGAGTGTTTTATTGCAATATTGTATGATGCGGTAAATTCTATGCTAATCTGTGCCAAATTGTATGAAATTATAATTGTACGTTGAATTTATTTATCAAGACACGTATATATGACAGTTATGAAAATAATACATTCATACCTCATTCATCATTAATTGCATTTACATAATGCATGGTCGATCCTATGGGTCCTCTCTGGAAGAAATGTCGATCCTAGTAGAGTGTTACCAAATGTGGGCTATGCTCAAACTTACCGAAAGGTGGAAGCTTACTCAACGGGTGGATGTGGGTTAACGATCTCCAACTCAAGCAAATGGACGATCATCTCATCTCATGCATTCATACACCACTTGCATCCATATCATTGTGCATATATTTTTGCATTTAGTGCTGGCATTATTTTAATTGCTATGATTATCAAACATGCTAAGTTTTCTCACTAAGCCTGACAAGCTTACATTTTTATTGATAAAAAAACCGTACAGATAAGCAATTAGCTGATGAGTTGGTGCAGGAATAAGAAGTTGTGACTGAACTGGTGCACGACACATATGAGACATGACTATATTTGTTAGGAGAGGAATTGACTGCATTTGAACTGTTCTTAATTAATTAATTAGAATTTCTTTTGTTATTCTGATTTATATATAATGAATATTCTGATTTATATATAATGAATGATGATATTAGTTATAGGATTTTTAAGTATTTGATTGGTTTTATTTAATTGAATTGTTTTAGGTCTGTACCAAATATTCATTGGTAAGTTGTATTGACTAGTGAATGATGCCTAATTTATGCTAAGTAATTAAATATTTATGTATAATGAAAATAGACATATGTCGGTGCTTAAATCATTTTATGTAAATGATTGTGAATGGACGTAGTTGGAATGAAAAAACGAATATTACTTTTACCTCTGAATAATCGTATAATGGAATGAAGTTAGTACACTTTGTGTACGAGTTACGACTCAAAACTTGGCTCTAAAGTTGCACGCTTTGTATTCAAATTTCGGAGCATGACAAAGTGGAAGCCCATATATTGGTATCTATCCAGTAGATTATATGGGTCCCAACGTATATAAACAGCTACAACAAAATCTACTTGAGTAAAAGTTACTAACCATGCCATATATGGTCCATCTTCCATGAAAAGTGAGCTATGGCAGTATTTTGATGGTAACGGTCTATATGCGGCTCACTGATAAAGGGTTTCCATTGCTTAACCCGGTAAATTTTCGGTAATCCACCATTCATGGTGTGGCCTATCAGACCATCGGTCTCGATTAATGATCCATTAGCTCTACTAATCCAATCTCAAGGCTCAAGGAAACTCATATTGTCATTCCACATGTGCAAGATCGAACCATTCATCACCCCACCGTGAACATCCTCTGGCCACCAGGTCGTTCCAGTCATCAGGTGGGCCATACATACAGTGTGATGCCTTTTTTAACTGAGAAAAGCTTTGATACTCTGGCAGAGTGTGATGGATGATACGCAGTCACTTGGGAATTACTCAGAAATTGCATATGTTGGATAGTCAAATTAAACCGTCCAAATTATAGTACCAGTGTATACGAGCCATTAACAAAAAAAATAATTAGGTTTATTTGATTATCTTACTATCGGATTGGTACACATGTATTGGACGGTTAAACAAGAAAAATATCCAACTGTCAAGGAATCAGAGGTTAGGATTGTTCAATCAATCTAATCTTTGGTTTTTGACCTGGCAACAGTGGGCTGCACAATCTAGTCAGTTTTATTTGAGTTAATATATAGCATGTTTGCAATTTCCGAGTGCCTGCATATCAAGAACCATACATAGCCTGAGTATCATGCAACTCCTCTTTCTAACCACTCAATGTATCTCATACATATGTGGCCTACTTAATGAGTCGACTGGCCTGATCATTTCGCCAGGGCATGTTAACACCACGTGCCAACTGATGAATGACACAGATCCTGCGCACGTGTGCCAAGGATTGCTCCTTCTACCTTAGCCTGTCTCATGCAGCTAGGGCTGCAACTTGAGTTGCATTCAGTTTGGAAAATGTAACCCAATTTGAATTTGGGTTGGGTTCAGGCTAAGAAAATTTGGGTCAGGTTTGGTTAAGTTAGCAATAATTATATATATTTGGGTTGGGTTGGGTTGGGTCACATATTGGGGACTTTAGGTTGGATTTTGGGCTGGGCTGGGTTGCGGGTGGATCCTCTTAAGATTGGGTTGGATCAAATAATGAAGACTTCAGGTTAGATTTTGGACTGGGTTGGGTTGTGAGTGGACCGGGTTAGATTTGGGCCTGTTTGGCCTGACTGATCCCACGGTATTAAGAGGGATGGGATTGTGATATCCCGGGATATGCATGACATGCTGAGGACTTCAGGTTAAGCATTTTGGGCCAATCCACTGGACCATCATTACCTTAAAATTGATCTCATCCCTTGGTTGGATGGATTGGAAGGTAAAATCCCGGGATATGGCAGGTGTGCCAAACAGACCCAGTGAACTTGTCCCTGGATGCAGCAATCCCATGGAATTTAAACCTATCCACTGACACTACCATCATTACCTTAAAATTCATCCCATCCCTCTTAATCCCATGGGATTCACCCGGCCAAACAGGCCCTTAAGGTTGGGTTGGGTCGCATGCTGAGGACTTCAGGTTGGGTTTTGGGCTGGGGTGGGTTGCAGGTGGATCCTCTTAAGGTTGGGTTGAATTGGGTTGGGTTACATATTGGGGACTTCCGGTTGGGTTTTGAGCTATGTTGGGTTGCGGGTGGTTCCTCTTAAGGTTGGGTTGGGTCACATATTGGAGACTTCAAGTTGGATTTTAGGCCGAATTGGGATGCAGGTGGAGCCTCTTAAGGCTGGCTTACATATTGGGGACTTCAGGTTGGATTTTGGGCTGGGTTGAGTTGTGGGTGGTTCCTTGTAAGGTTGGATTGGTTTGGGTTGGGTCACATACCAGGGACTTCAGGTTGGGCCAGGTTGGGTTGCGGGTGGATCCTCTTAAGGTTGGGTTGGGCTCGAGTTAACCCTAAACTTGGCCCAATCCACCCGAATTGCACTCCTACATGTGTGCACTTTAATTTGCTAAAAGGCCCTCCATATTTGCTGTTTTGTAACAAGGTCCATTTCTTTTTAGAACATGAATCTCACATGCACATGGTTGGAAAGAAGTTACCGATTGAAGTGAGTGGCGCCTTTGGACCAGAGGAAGATGACGATCATGACGATGATGCAGACATGACACACAATTGTCACAAAATGGCATCCGACAATCTCGAAAAGGAACCAAATCATTGTCGTGCCGGTCAAAATGGTCGCCGATAAGTTCTTGTCCCTCCATAAGATGACATCCGCAACTGTAAAAATCAACTCACATTTCATATTCATTTAGAAGCATATGTCTAAGATGCACTGTGGGGCACATGGGCTTGAACCGACAGACGGTATGGATGGAATCGAGCCAAAGGAAATAAGTGTTGGGTTTTCCCAAAATAAAGAAAATAAAAATGTTAAAGTTTTTTAAATATAAAAAAAGAAAAATTATGACTTTTGGTGATTGTTGGTGACCATTTGATTGTGTATAGTAGTGTCTCTAAATGAATAGAACATCATTTGATTTTGAAATAATGGTGGAAATATGCTATTAATGAAGAGACACCAGCTTGAAAAGGTATGAAAAATGAATTCATCTTTAGGTTATTTTGATATTACAACAATTTCAATAATCTCTCTTCTCCATCTTCTCTAATGCTCTTTTTTAGGTGGTTTTTTAATAGTTATAGAAATAGTAATTTTTCAGGAGTAAACTACAAATAAGAAAAGTATTAGGGATAAAATATAATAGTAAAGAAATCAGTGATGTATGTTACAAAAGTGTGTTTAGTATACAATTTTTTTTTTTTTTTTTTGCATAACAAATCTCACATTTCTCCAGTTTAAGAGATGATGCTTATTGTATCATGAAAGATATTTGTTATAATCCTCTTACAAACTAATTTAACTACCAATAAAGTGTGAATATCGCCTTAAAGATAGCAATACTATAAGATAGCTTAAGCTTATCTTTTAAGTCGGATCCTTACTCTTTCTCCGGTGGTAGACTTTCAGGAGTTTCAACACCGGGTCAAGGGTTCGAGTATCCATAGGTGGTGAAATCCCACAAAGGCGTGAGTGTGTGTGTGAAAAAAAAAAAAAAAAAAGCTTATCTTTCAAGTATATATTTCTTTTCTCTATGCTTCTATCATTTCAACAAGCTCATCCAACTGCTCTAATCATTTGAATCATTAGTCTGAAAACCTAAAAACTAAACATGACTTGTCCAGCTGAGTGGGGTCCACTCAACCACTTCGCTTTGTATTTAAATTACACAAGGTATCGACGCGATGAGTACTCGAGCGCATTGCGGGACATGCGTCTTGCAGGCATGTAATGCAGCCTTATGGGCCCACTATTATGGGCATGTGCAATCCAATCCGTCCATCAAATTAGGCACACTATGTTCATCGCCCATCGAAAAAGACAATTGCATCCCAACTTAGGTGGTCCCCACACACAAAATTTATACTCAGCAACCTCTTTCTATTGTTCCCTTTGTTGTGGCTGACCTGATTTTTTTAATCTGCTAAGATTTTTGACCCATTACATAATAGAAAAGGGCTCACCTGATGGATGGAGTAGATTTCACACAAAATATAGTAGGCCCTACTGATATTGTGTTATATGGTGTAAATGAGAATGTTTTCTTAGTATATTCATAGATTTTGTAGTTGGTGTATTGAATGCGTGGTCCACATGATCATTGGTTGGCTTGATTTTTGTGTCATCAAATTATCATGATGGGTGCACTTGTTGGACAAGTTGGATATCATTTACATGCCATGTAGACCCCACATTGCTTGATACTCAACTCGACTAGAGACCGAGTCGACTCAAGTTTTCGGGGTTTTGGAATTTGAACTATGTGGTTAAATGGATGGGCCTACACTGAGAAAGAAATTTATACCTCTTCCTCCTCCGAGGGCAGCATGTAGGGATCTCCGGCGACCGAAGAGCTTTGCCGAGTCATATGATCTCGAAGATGAACGGATCAACAACATGATTTTGTACAAAAAAAACGTGTGGTTTTCATTGATGTTTTAACAAGGGATTAGATATAGGAGTTGTGGTACTAAGCTTAGTAACCAAGGAAGCTAGTAATGGGAGGAAAGGAGTGACTTTTATGTGGGCCCAGATGGGACATGGGCCAACAAGCTTCCTTCACAGGGCTGTATCTATAAAATGGGCTTTTCATGCTTTTTTTTTTTTTTTCCCGAGATTCTATTTTTCTTCTTTGGAAAAGAGATCGTGCCAAACTGCCTTTATCATGTGGAACTAAAGGCACATGCATTAGATAATGGATGTTCCTGCACTGTAAATTGAGGTGGTACATCACTTCTTTTTTCAGTAATATGTTGTATATAAATAATATCCGAGCCGTCTGAAAGGTTTGGACACGTTGTCATGATCATCTGGCATGAAAATTAAGCTAATTGAATTAGTAGGTGGGCCACAAGCATTGAATTCAGTGGGCGGATGATATGATTGAATGTATAGGTATGGCTTACCTGTGATCTGTCGGTCTGATTTTCAGGCCAGGTGGTCTTTACGATGGGTATGACCTTTTTCCTGATTAGGATAGATGGCCGGTCCTCTAAATTAAATAAGAAAAATCAAAGGTTGGAAATACTTCAATCTATGTTTTCTTTCCAAATATATGACATTCGAGTCCCATCATATAAATGGTTTTGATCATTGAAATATGAATTCACATTGAAGAAATGCTTTTAAATTAGCATATATGTTGAATGGGAAATGTTCATAAGTGTCTTTAAACCGTTTATTCTTTCTTTTCTGTATGATAGTGGGCCATTTGATGATTGGACCATGCTATTCATCATTGACCTGGGCTTATCCTGGCCCATATTAAGAAAGGCTTAGATTCAATTTTGGGCTGGGCTTTTGGGCCAAGTTTAGGAGCCCAAGCCCTGGCCTTACAGAGTGGGCCGTTGTAGCATGGTAGCTTATGCTGCTGTGGTTTGTACATGATCATTCCTCTATATTATGGGTTTGTGCACGGTCTGTGAATCTGGATCCTCCATCTGATGGTTGTGATGCTGATGGGCTGGATTTGGGTGGGATTAGGGTTAACCTAAGCCCGTTAGTTTCCATTGGTCCTGAAATGCAGGCCCACTTCTGGCAATTCCAACGTTTATCAGGCTTCGGATGGGTCAAAATGGAAATCCTATAGAATTTTGGATCCATACCTACCGTTTATTTCTTAGGCATGATAAATCAAACTGGGCCACCCTTTTGGAGTAAGGCCCAGGAGACACTTGAAGGGCCCGGGTTACACAAGCCATGACAATTGAGTTCTAGCCATGCATTCGGATTTTTTCTCCTTGAATGTGTACACAACGACCATCTTTTCCTGTAACTTGGAAGGCCACCAATTGGATGGATAGGATTGTTCTAATTTGGGTTTATACGGTGGATGGACAGTCAGGATTCACCACCATCCCACCAATCATAGGCTGCAACAAATCCTCAAAAAACTGTCCCCTGGAATTTCATACATGTCTGATTTGGGTCTAAATCACATGTGGGTTAATGACCCTAATATCAATTTGATGCGGGACAATTAACCACTTGCTCTAAAAGTTCTAATTGATAGAACATGGTGAATTAATTGCTTTATCTCATAGCCCAGGCCCCACATTCATGGGTTAAGTCATCGGCCGAACCTTTATTGTAGGTCTCAAATTACATGGGTTCCGCCCCTTTCGTGGGCCCTAAATATATGAGTTCCACCTCACACGACCCACCTGCCTCACACGGGCTGCACACCCCGAGTATGCCTCCGCATCCTACAGGGCACCCCACTCGAACCTGGTGTGAAAATGCCACCGCATTATATTGACCGACTTATACTTGATTGTACGGTCATCCAAACTTTTTATTGTATATGTTTCCACATGTTATATCACAATACATGAATGTGGCACTCCCACTCAAAACCCACTTTTTTGGTGGATGTTTTAATATTGGATCTGAGGTTGTGCATAGATAGAAGAAAACAGAAAAGCAGATATGGAAAACTAACAAGGATTCCTACATAAATGAGATTTGTGGATTTGAAAAGTAACCTTTTCTTCAGAAGGGGAACCAAAATAGGAAGGCATGGTCCACTCCCTTACTTTTGCAGCCTGAAATTTTGATTTAACGCCACCTCTTTTGACATTTATTTCCATTATTTTCTCCAAAAAAAACTTGCAAAATGGAATGTGTATTACATGCCTTTTCTTTTTCACAAATGGAAGAGAAATAGGAATCCAAGGAAATCATTTTCATTTCAATGGATTCAATGTTTTTAAACACTACGCTTTACATGGTGTTTGCGCATCAGAGGGCGTGGAGTCCTACACATTCACACAAAAGGGGACATGCCAAGCTTTCTATAAGGAGGTCTATGGTTTTTAGATCTTTTATCATGGAAATCAAGTCATTTCACACTCGTCGGCCATACCAAATAAAATAAATAGATGACCCAAAAGTTAATTTTAACAGTTAGTTTGTTTTGCATACTTTGCTCATTTGAGAAGTGAAATAGCCGGATTATTTAGGCAAAAGATCAAAGTGTTATTTTCAACCAAATGGAGAAGTTCAGATATTGCACATATATTCTACATTAGCACGTTGCTACATTGTTACTGACATGTCTACATATTTATACATTGGATTATATTGAGAATTTTTTAAATTTTGAGTTTATATGTATGGATGTGGCCGTTTTGTAATAATATATGCATTTAGATGCTTGAATTGATAATCATTATTAAATGTGACTAATATTCATTGATTAAAGGCTTGGTTACTTCTCTTGTGGTGTACACAAAAGTACGAATTTACACAATGAAAGTGATGCACATTGAGGTACATATACATATAAGATATACCCCTGCTCTTATTTATAAGATAATTAGGATGAGATAGAATACAAATATGTATGATTGACTCCATACCCTATCATGTCATGTAAGTACATGTATAACAACAAAAATAGATAATTAGTTGTGAAAGTATATGTATAACAACAAGAATAGATCATTAGTTTACTAGATGGATATCCCCAGTGATGATCGTATAGACGATGAATGCTTAATAATTTATTATGTGTTACTTGAGCTACATGTGCTATGAGATTAATTAATTATGTGTTACTTGAGCTACATGTGCTATGAGACTAATTAATTATGTGTTACTTGAGCTATATGTGCTATGAGATTAATTACTGATAAGCAACAGATCGATTTCAATACAGTCGTTGCACGAGTGTACTAGTTCTGTAGGTAACTCTTATGTCTTTATTATTCAATGCTACCTAGCAAAGTTGCAATAATGTAATATTAATTTTTGTCGTGCATAGATTTGAATAGATTAGAAGCATGCTGGGAAAGTAGTTAAGTCAATAAGAAATTACAAAGATGGGATAGACTAATATCGTACATGATCACATGATGGTGATGATACACGCGAGAGCTATTTAAGACATTGTATTGAATGCATGATTGAATTTTATTATGAAGTGTTTTTGAAAATATTTACATATTAATATTTTCAATTGGCTTTGATCAATTACTCTTGCAAAGATACAATCCAATTGATTTTAAAAGTATGTGTCACAATTAAAGCATGGGATTTGTGCATGTGTACATAAGGAATCAAATGTTATTAATAAAGTGTAATCAGATCAATAGCCTTTTTATATAAAAAAATAATAAAATAAAATAAAATTATAACACACACACCCGCCACATACCCACGCACGCCGTAGTGGGATTTCACCACCTATGGGTTTCGAACCCAAGACCTTGTGTTGAAACTCCTCGGAGTCTTCCACTTGGCCAAGGACTGGAACCCAGATCAATAGCCTATAACAAGCAGTTGGAGATTGGGAGAAAACCACTTTTGATTCACTCATGGATTTGTTGCAATGTGATTCCCTAACGAGAGTTATGGTCTCATGATGTCTTATATTAGATTTGCTTGATTGAAGGCTGTAAATTAGGCCTTCTTATTAGGATGAAGCGATAATTCGGTACACTTCATTACCACCATACTAAAGGGAGATTGGAGTTTGTTTTTAAATATAGTTCTCCGAAATTGAGGCCTACAAATATGTGTGAGGTTTTTGTTTAAGATACTTCTATTTCTCTTCTTAAGTTCTAATTTGTAGTAATTCATGTTGCGCAGCACGCTAACAACGTAATGAGCCTAGATCCAATCTCAGGCCTCACCTACAAACGATAAACAAGAAGCAATATAAACTAGAAGTAGATCAAAGCAATCCAAAACAAACCACAAGATAAGATATACGTGGAAAAACCCCAAACTAGGGTAAAAAATCACGGATGCAAACTTCTACAAGGCAATATACTAACCTCTCTCTTGGAAGAACATAGAAAATCCTTTGCCCACATCTTAAAATTATTTCCCAATATTCCAATTACACCTAGAAAAGCCCTAGGAACACCTATATATATTTTAGGCAACTCCCCTTTCTGCATCCCAGTTGCGAAAGGACTTGCGACACGAAATCCATGCAAAATCGTGGAACGAATCTGCGTAACTACGACCGGTCGAGCAGACTGCACGACCGGTCGAGCGACCTTTACGACCGGTCGTGAATGGGCCACGAACAGTCGAGCATCTTGGGATTAAAAAACGATGCTTGCTGGACTTTGAGTCGAACCGGTCCATGACTGGTCGAGCTGGACCCTACGACCAGTCGAGCATGGCTCACGACCGGTCGAAGGTGGTCTCAGATGTGGCTCCACATCTTAACAATCTCCCACTTGGAGACACATCGCTTGAAACCTTCGTCTTCTTCATCCGGAGCACACCACCTCTCCGTCTTCAAGCCTGAAGACCAATCAAAGCTGAACAGAGCTTCAGCTTCTCCCATGTGACCGCTTTGGTCAACATATCTGCAGGATTCTCACTTGTATGAATCTTCTCCAGAGCAATTGATCCATCTTCCAATAACGAACGTATGAAGTGATATCTGATGGCAATATGCTTGGTCCTTGAATGAAAGACTGAATTCTTAGCCAAGTGTATTGCACTCTGATTGTTACTGTATAGCTTGCAATCTGCCTGCTTCTTACCCAACTCTTCCATAAAACCTTGCATCCATACCATCTCCTTGCACGCTTTTGTAGCCGCAACATATTCTGCCTCTGTTGTACAGATAGATACTATCTTCTGTAACTGAGAGATCCAACTGACTGCAGCACTACCTAGAGTAAAGACATAACCTGTAGTGCTTCTTCTACTGTCGATGTCTCATGCCAAATCTGAATCTACATAGCCTTGTAGCTTGATTTCCGATCCACCATAGCACAGCCCTACATCCTTAGTACATACCAAGTATCTACGGATCCACTTCACAACTTCCCAATGTTCCTTCCCGAGGTTGTTCATGAACCTGCTAACAACTCCCACTGCTTGAGCAATGTCCGGTCTTGTGCTCACCATAGCATACATGAGACTCCCAATGGCTGACGCGTATGAGACTTTAGCCATGTAGTCCTGTTCCTCCTGCATTTTTGCACCTTACTCCTTAGATAGCTTGAAGTGGTTGGCTAATGGAGTACTAACTGGCTTAGCACCTCCCATATTGAATCGATCAAGTACCTTGGTTATGTACTCTGCCTATGACAAAACCAGTTTCTTGTTTTCTGTAACATCCTCGATTTTCATTGTTTTGGATTTCCAAAAAATTCTTAAAATTTCTTTTTAATTAACTTATAATATTACTTAATGACCATTAGTACTCAATGTTAGATTATACTAGGGTAGACCAATCTAGTTATGATGGGACCAAGTGCGGGCCGCCAAGCCAGATAGCCTGTATACACTTAACAACAGCCTGTGTGGGCCACCCAATGACCGAGGAGGGTTAGAAAAATCTAAAAAAATTTAGGAAATCATCGATCTCAGTAGGCTTGTGGTCCATTACGGATTACGGACCCAGTGGACACCCGAAATTGGGATCTGACACTTGCCAAATGCACCCCACCAATGCCAGCATTGGAATCTGGCACTCACAAATAAAATTGAGATTCTAGGAGTTCCAGCCGTTGAATTTCTTCTAAAGTTGCGGTGACAGTTCAATGTATTTTTCCACACCCGTCCACCAAATCTGGGACCCGATCGTGGATCGGTGACCATTGATCACAAATCGGACCCGTGCGATCAAACCCCATATCCGATCGCTCCCAAATTTTGCATAGCCCTTCATCGGGCCATGGAGCACCTATCATATAAGTTTCATGGCTAGAGGGCTGCCAGAACTGCTCCAATCACCAGAATGGCCTCCCGGGGCCATTTAAGGGTCGGAAATGCTTACTCAGATCATATATCCGTTCATCCGTTCATCCTCAATTTTTGCATGGACCCTAGTCGGGCCATAAGGCTCCTACAAGCCAAATTTGGTGGCCAGAGGGGTGTTAGGGCCACCCCAACACCAATAGGAGTCCCATAGGTCTATTTTGGGAATTTGTGGAAGCTTGGGGCCAAGGGGCCCAAGTCTAGGAAACAAAACCCTAACCTTCTCTCATAACCCCTCCACTCTTCCAACAACAAGCCCTCTCTCCCTCATAACTTCCTTCAATCTCCCACCACCAAGCCTCTCTCCCTCATAACTCTCAAATCTCCAACAACCCATCTCTCTCCCTCATAACTCTCAAATCTCCAACAACCCATCTCTCTCCCTCATAACTTCCTCCGACCTTCCACAACCAAATCCCTCTCCCACACAACTTCCACCATCTCCAATGACTAAGGAGAGTAAAGGAAGGGTGAAGGCAAGTTGGTGGACCCTAAATCAAGGTGGGCCCAAGGAAATCACTTCCACAACCTCTTACATCTTCTCCAAGAATGATCCCTCATCTACGGCCGCTGTTTCATCCCGTTGATCATCTAGGTAAGATCCATCCTCAATTTCCTCGAACCCTTGTGATGAAAGGAATTTGCATGAAAATCTAACATGTGATGTCTCCTAGGATTCCGGCCGTTCTATACCAAGATTCACATCTCCTAGGTCGTTCCTAAGCCTTCAACCAATCTGAAGGTGTGGACTATTAATCTTAGGTGGCCTAGCACCAATTATATAATGAGTTTAATGATTTTGTTTGCTTGGGTGAAGCATATGTAAAATCTAGAGAGACCTTAGGATTTGGGTGCTTGTTGAGATGTATGGAATTGTATGTTGCTTACCTTTTCTTATGATGTTGTTGGTGCCTCACTTGTTTGAGATATTGTGGATGATTATATGCTCACGCGTTGCGTGATTTTCTCATATGTTGTTGCCTATGATGTGTTTGATGTTTGTCCATGTGCATTGATTCCTTGAACTGTTGGAAGCGCTCAACTTCCTCACCAACCCACAAACTCACATGCACCTTGCTCCTAATAACGTAGTATGCTTGCTAGGAATATTTGACTCGTAGGCTGTGATGTATGTGAACATGTCATTTTTATGCTAGTTGAAAATCTTGATGGTTGACATGCTATGAATCAACTTTAAACCCTCGGGTTGGTCGGAAACATGAGGAGAGACGGCAGTTCCATCGATAGGACTATGCTCGGGCTAAACCCGTGAGTTTGGACGGGTGTGTACGGGTGGCAGTAGTTCGACTACATGGGTCCCTTGTACCCAACGCCACTCCTCACATGCTCGCCCGACTCGTGCGGTCTAGCCTACTATCTGACCAACCTTATTTATTAACCATGTTTGCTCACCTATTTATGGAATCTGGAACACTTTACAACCATTGTAGCCCATTGATAACTATATTGCAACTGGTCCATAGTCTCGTGAGCCGGACATGGTGGAATGGGATACTGTGTCCGAACTGTCGGCTTACACTGGGATACCGCACCTCCCCATAGTGACTGTGAGCGATCCCTTTCTCTCGGCACTCTTCATGTGCTTGAAGTCGGAGATGAGGAACCCGACGGGATCACGGACCGCGGGGTCTCGGCTTCACGCATTGATGGGGGCCTTGGCCTCGCAACCAGTTTAGGGCATTGATATGTGGGGTGTACCAGATTCCCAAACCTGCTGGATGAATGAACTTAATTAAGAACCTGGTTAACATTATCATTGCATTGCACTAGCTAGGTTGGCGACTCGGCAGTCGAGGTCGCTCTGAGGGAGTGTTGACATATGCGATCGTTAGACGGAGTCGCTCGAGGGAGTATTGTGGCGAGGGCATACATCATTTCATCCATCATGCATGCGCATTAATAAGATTAGTTTAGTGACTGTGATTGATTGATTTTCATTAAATCCGTAATATAACTGATGCTTGTGATAACTTGAGACTAATAGTTCACACTGAGTTGATCACTCACTCCCACTCTGGGACGGTGTTTAAAAACACCAACCAGACTCTCTCATAAATGCAGGGGATGCGGAGCAGGTGGAGCATGACGATGGTACTCTCGACGAGGAGGAGGAGCTATCATACTGTCAGCTGATGGGCGGCCCTCCATCAGCTTGATCGGGTTGGATTTAGATTTGCTGATCCACGGGATTAACTTTATTCCTTAGGACATAGTATTCTTTTGTTGTTTGGTTGGGTAACACCTTGGGAGACCCTTATTTATTTTGGACCTGTACATATATGGGATATCCTTCAGTTCAGTAGACTAGTTGTGGATGTGCCTCATATTTCAATTAATTCTATGTTGCACATTTAAACTTGATAAATCATAAAACTATTAAATTAATGATAAGTGACACTCGGAGACTCGGGAGTCGAGCGTATGCACGACCCCCGATTTTCTGGGGCGTTACAGATGATATCAGAGCAATAGTTTGGAATTTATTGGGCCATGGGTCATGAACTCACCAACGCGTCCGCTGACTCAAGAGGAAATGCGACAGAGACTTAGAATACTAGGAACCATTACAGACCGTGGACTGGCAATTATAGACCTAGGGTAGGACTTCCAAGGAGTTAGGGATGTGTAGCAAGAGAAGGTAGTGATAGTAGAGAATGAATCCGGGAGTCTTGCAAGACCTCAGCCCATAGGCAGAAATGAGCCGGAGACTAAGTGATTTGACAGTCAAAACTATTGTCCTAGACTAAATGAGTGAATGTTAGGCAAATTTGATAAATTAGACCCATTTGGGGATAAAAAGTTGTGGGTGAATAAAAATTTACCGAAAGATAGTGAAACTAGAATAAAACCTGGTTTTGGCCACTAATCAAGGGGAATCTTGTGAAACTAGTAGGCTCATTGCGTAGATCATCTTCTCTTACCCCAAATTCATATATGGTACTTTTCAGGGGGCCTTACAGGCGCTTGAGAAATCATAAAATAAGGAAGCCAAACCAGGGGGTTGGCATGCCCACGCCTGGAGTGGCATTGCCTACGCCGGTCGGCCAGAGGGCCAGCGTGCCCACGCCGGCAACGGCGTAGCCTACGCCGGACAGCGGGCCGGGTGGCCCGTTTTCTACAATTTTCAGCCCAATTTCAAAAACTCGTATCTCCTTCGTTATAACTCCGATTTAGGTGATTTAAAAGCCAGATTGAAGCTTAACAAGTATAGTTTAATATAAAAATAAAATAAAAATAAAATAATAATAATATAGTTAGATTTGGAATGAATTGACAACTGTCCAAAAATTATTAGTTTAAGACAGTGGTTACTTCTAGAATTTTTATAATTTATTTACAATCCAAATGATATGAAATTTGGTGGGATAACTTAAAACTTAATGGTAAATCATTATAAAAATTTTTAAAAAAATAATACAATTACTAAAAGTATAAGAAACGTTACAAGATGGGTCCCCTCCTCCATTACAATGTACACACGAGTAGGGTCTCCCTCTCTTGCAACTTAAGGGTACTAATACCCAATTTTTTACCCCACAACACTCTCTACTACTCCCACACCCTAGGGGAGAAACCTTTCCCTCTCCAAGCTTCAATCCATTTTCAAGGAAACCATACAAAGGCATCCCACTTCCACCACTTATCTTCTTCTTCTCCAAAACACATCTCTTCTTCTTCATACCCAACCCACATCTTCCTCAACCCTCTCAACATTTCATCTTGTAATCCTCAAAACCCATTCACTTGAGCCTTATTCCCTTTACTCCTTCACTCCAAACCCTCATTTCCTCTTCTCATGCTTAACCCAACCCCATTTCCCACATACTTTCCTAAACCCTCTTCAACATTCACCTACACTAAATCCCAATCTCAAATCTCAAACTCCAAATCCATCATCCTCCTCTCGCTCATCCACTCTCAAACCTTATTCTCAAACCCATTCCCACATCCATCTCCAACCCACTCACCCAAATCCATTACAAGCTCCTAGCACAAACCCAACACTAAAACCCACCTTCACTCCTTCACATTTTACTCTCCTCATCCCTCTCCCATCCCCAAACCCAAATCCTAAACCCACATTCTTCTTCACATTTCCATCTCTCTAACCCATCTCCTCTTCCTCATCTCCAAACCATACTCCCAAACCCTTTCTTAACCATTTTCTTTTTCTCGATCTCATTCTCAAGTTTACCCACAAAACCCATTTCAAACACATCTTCTTCTCCTTTACAAAACCATCCCATCTCAACAACTACCCTCAAAATCCCACTCCATTCACTCATTCACTTCCACTTCCATTCACAAAACCCATTCACCAAATTTCATTCATAAAACCCAAAATCAACCCTCTTTCTCAAATCCCATTCTCAAATTCATTCCCACACCCATCCTTACACATTCATTTCCAACTCATTTCCCCACAACCCATCTTTAACAAATCTTCCTTAATACATTCCTAAACTCATTCTCTAGTCCTCTCAAAACCACCTTTAAAATCTTCCCTCAAACGACCCACCTATATTACTCACGGCCAATCCATCTTAGCAGAGGGATATGGCGTTCTTGGCAACCGTTGTCTCTTTCTTTCCCATTCCGGTGATCCTTTCCCTCAAGGGAAAGAGGTACCTCCGTCCTCGTCCAACCCAGAAGAATAATAGCTTAACTTTATGGAAACTAGTAGTTGTTTTGAGTTAGTTAGGACTACTACCATATATTGAAGATAGTTAAAATTCCTGCTTGATTTGTCTGCTTTTTTTTTTTTTTAATGTTTAGAGTATTTAATAATACTTGTAAATCCATATTGTAGGATATAACTGGCCATGCTAATGACATTTTAAATTCAATATGAATGTATGGATCGTTTTGGAATTTTCTTATCATCTTGTGAATGCTTGTATGAATAATTGTTTTATTGCATCCATCTTAGCGTTATTAGCACTCTAAACCACTAGAATACCTTAGAACTTCCGATTCTTCCTCCCCTATCAAAATTAATAAAAACAAGGCATGCTTTGCTCATAACCTGTTGGCCTTAGGATCGAAACTGCAACATACAAATACAATCTTAGGCCATTGAAAACCTTTCTGAGATAACCGTTTGACCATAAGCATAGTGAAGGATTTATTAATCACTAATTTGGACATGAACTAAAACGAGAACAATCTTTGACCAAGATCCGAAGGACAACCTTATAAATAGGAGATTTAAACTTTCCAATGATGGCTAAATAATTAGATTGATCGGACTACGGAATTATGGAACCACACATCTGCGAAGTACTCGCGGCTTAACCCAATTCTCATTCCTGGGTGAATACCAATGGACTCACTGCTTTGACCGAGCAGAAGACCAGGATCTACTAGGACTAAGAAGGGATACAACGATCTTTCTGCCCTAATCAGACAGAGGATCGACGTATGGGATCAAAGTCTACCACAACTGTCTTTCCGTTTTAGCACTATCATTAAAAGAAGAATATATCACCCTTAGGTAAACTTTAGCATCAAACACTTGGTACGATAATGATGATTTGACATTGTTTTCAAGCCTTAAAGGTGAAAACTTTTAAGGGGGGTAGATCATAATGAGCTAAGCTAGCATATTTAATATATATATATATCCTAAAACGTATAAAAACCCAAAACCAGCAAAACTTAAGCAAACGAAATGATAATATATTTGCTTATTACCCTTAGGCAATTTTGGGGACAAAATTGTTTTTAAGGGGGTAGATTGTAACATCCTGGATTTTCACTGTTTTGGATTTTCAAAAAATTCTTAAAATTTCTTTTTAATTAACTTATAATATCACTTAATGACCATTAGCACTCAATGTTAGATTATACTGGAGTGGACCAGTCTAGTTATGATGAGACCAAGTGCGGGCCGCCAAGCCAGATGGCTTGTATACACTTAACAACAACCTGTGTGGGCCACCTAACGACCGAGGAGGGTTAGAAAAATCTAAAAAAATTTAAAAAATCATCGATCTCAGTGGGCTTGTGGTCCATCGCAGATTACGACCCAGTGGACACCCGAAATTGGGATCTGACACTTGCCAAATGCACTCCACCAATGTCAGCATTGGAATCTGGCACTCACAAATAAAACTGAGATTTTAGGAGTTTCAGTCGTTGAATTTCTTCTAAAGTTGCAGTGACGGTTCAATGTATTTTTCCATATCCGTCCACCAAATCTGGGACTCGATCGTGGATTGGTGACAGTTGATCACAAATCGGACTCGTGCGATCAAACCCCATATCCGATCGCTCCTAAATTTTGTATGGCCCTTCATCGGGCCATAGAGCACTTATCATACAAGTTTCGTGGCTAGAGGGCCGCCAGAACTGTTTCAATCACCAGAATGGCCTCCCCGGGGCCATTTAAGGGTCGGAAACGCTTACTCAGATCATATATTCGTTCATCCTTAATTTTTGCATGGACCCTAGTCGGGCCATAAGGCTCCTACATGCTGAATTTGGTGGCTAGAGGGGTGTTAGGGCCACCCCAACACCAATAGGAGTCCCATAGATCTATTTTAAGAATTTGTGGAACCTTGGGGCCAAGGGGCCCAAGTCTAGGAAACAAAACCCTAGCCTTCTTTCATAACCCCTCCACTCTTCCAACAACAAGCCCTCTCTCCCTCATAACTTCCTTCAATCTCCCACCAAGCCTCTCTCCCTCATAACTCTCAAATCTCCAACAACCCATCTCTCTCCCTCATAACTTCCTCCGACCTTCCACAACCAAATCCCTCTCCCACATAACTTCCACCATCTCCAACGACCAAGGAGAGTAAAGGAAGGGTGAAGGCAAGTTGGTGGACCCTAAATCAAGGTGGGCCCAAGGAAATCACTCCCACAACCTCTTACATTTTCTCCAAGAAGGATCCCTCATCCACGGCCGCTGTTTCGTCCCGTTGAGCATCTAGGTAAGATCCATCCCCAAATTTCCTTGAACCCTTGTGATGAAAGGAATTTGCATGGAAATCTAACATGTGATGGTTGCTCCTAGGATTCCGGTCGTTCTACACCAAGATCCACATCTCCTAGGTTGTTCCTAAGCCTTCAACCAATCCGAAGGTGCGGACTATTAATCTGTAACAACCCGAATCTTCAGGACCCGAGTATACGACCCGTTTCCCAAAAACCCGAGTGTTAACATTAAAGGATGGTCAAATTCGAGTGTACAAACTTTGTTTCAACTTATCAGAGTAAGCAAATGAGCGTAGTGTGGACAAATCGATGTAAAAGAAAATTTCATTATCATTTAGAATATACAAGTGGTTGCCCATAATGACTTATACAAACCAATGTCTCTACACTATCAATTACAAGATTACATATATGAGAAATTTAAAACATATAAAACATATAAATGAGAGCCGCAAGATCGCATAGCTCCTCTTAGCAATACGGTCGTGCATCCATGACTCCTGCACAACTCCTCATCAAGTCTGATCATATACATCATCTGGCCACCTGTTTTACCTGTACGGTTGTATATTTGATGGATGAGTGGCCAGCTCAGTGTGAATTCCCCTCAAGATTACACACCGCCACATTAGGTAAGCATAGTTATAAAATAAAGCATATAAAACAGTACATGATGCAGATCTTATTATATGCATGGATGTATGGAATGCGTTCACGCCCCGGGGATGCTCATCCGTGCGGACAGGGCCGCCGCCCATGCAATGCGTTCACGCCCCGGAAATACTCATCCGTGCGGACAGGGCCGCGGCCCATGCAAATTATCAACCTGGGAAAATCATCCAGTCGGAACAGGAGTCGATAATCGGTGGTCTGAGAGCTAGCGAAATGATACCCCAACAACTCTAGGGCACGTGCTATAGCATTCAGAATTAGCCACCCGTCATCGCTAATATGCCATGGATGTATGATTAGCTAAACCGTTATTAGTCCAATTGCAATCAGCCAATTTAGATAAGCTCAAGGTCACTACGGGGAGCGTATAGCCCAGCGTAGGCCGACAACTTGGGCATAGTGTCTCATTACCACCATCCCCAGCTCATGAGACTACCACCTTAGGATGTTTAATGGAAAGCCGTCGACTAGTGGTCAATCATATTATAACATATGGGGCTTACCATCGCGTGGTTGCACGATATAAAATATCAAACCATATAGAAAAAATATCAAAATAAAACCACGCAGGGCGAGTATTAAAACGAGCCACATAACGAATATCAAAATTATACGATAAAAGACCATCCTTGAAAACCATTGGACACAACAACCTTGGATGGTAGGCCCACATCAATGATCTATCTAGACCACCACTCAATAACCACCAAGTCGAAGGTCCATTACAATCACAACTAGTCAAGTTACATCCCAAGTATGGGTGAACATTCATATGTGAGAATTTCCCATTAATGTACCAGTTTAAGTTCCATAAGCAATCCACAAAAAGGAATCCACAAGCATGAGCAATTATACAGGATAATCATAGAGCATGTAATACAACAATTCAATTTCCGTTAGCTAACACATGTGATTATAAAGGAAGATATCAATTATGAACTTAAATAAAAACTATAACTTAAGCTAATGAGAAGATGGAAAGCTCGAGGGGAAGAATCATCACCTTATGTTTTAAACCACCTACCAGTGTTGTTAGAGAACGTGTATTTCCTTAGAACTAAACCCTACCATCAATTGTAAAGTTACACTGTTAGGTTCAAGCTTTATACGCTATTCTTGGTCAAGGTCTTAACCTAAAGTTTGGATTACCTTGGTTTTAGGGTTTTAATGTAGAATTAGGTTTTCATCCTAGAATTTAGGTCTAGGATAGGATTTTAGGATTTGGATTGTAGTTAGCGTATGATAATTTTAATAATTGAAGAGTAATTGTTAACATTAGTGTTGTAATTAACGTCAGCCAATTTATTAATAATAGTCATTATAATGCAAGTAATTGTATGATCTACTATTAATGATTGTACCAAAGAATGATAATTAAATTACTAATATATAATAATGATAGTTATCAAGAATCAATAGTGGATTCAATCATGGTAATATATACTAAAATCCACCATTAAAGTATTTAAAATCATTTGTTTGGCTCACCACATTGTGGTTCACAAATCCAACCCATCCATTAAGTGTGTCCCGCTAGTTTAAGGGGTCAAACCAAGTTTCAGGTGCATCCAAATCTTAGATGGACCCCGACAAGTGCTTTCATATGGTTTAACATGTATTCAAAAGATTGTAGATGGTGTGGCCCACCTGAGCTCTGTGTATGGTTGATTTTTGAGGGCACCCCATATATAAAAGGGACCCATCAAATGGACGGTTTTGATGTTCAACACACATCATAGTAGAGCTTGTGGTGGGGCCATGGTTCAAGCCAAAATTTTAAGTAAAATGAGGCAGCGTCTTCTGGACATCAACGTGCATGTTTCTTATATTATCCTTTTTTTGTTTTGATAGGTGGGGCCCGCCTAAGAAGGATCTACTCTGTTGATTGGGTTCCAGGGCTCAGGAAAGGTCCAATGTCTAATTTTGGATATGTCTTGACGCTCCGAAATATCACAGCGGGCCCTAATGATTTACTACTATTAAATCAGTCTTTCTACTGGTGTGGCCTACCAGAGAGTTAGGTTGGCTTCATTTTTTTTTTTTTTTGGGTCAACGCCAAAATGAGGTGGGAAATGGAATGGACGGTGGAAACATAACATACATCTAGGTGGGGTCCCACAGAGGCATTTATATAATATAATATTACTTAAAAGTTCACATGTACTTATATATGTAAAAAAAGAGAGGACGTCCAGGCCCTGGTCATCAGTGACGGACGGCCTGGACGAGCCACAACATTAATGTGGGGCCACATACATGGCCCACCAACCGTGGTATAGTGGGGTCCACCTGTGATAAACTTCTGGAAGATCCACTCCATTCACCGTCTTTGGCACGCCGTGCAAACCCATGATCCTAAATTTGAAGTAGATCCGAACTTTAGGTGGGCCGCACGATCACACCGAGTAGCGAGAATTCATACCGTTAGAATTTCAATTGTAACTCACGTAAACAACAGTTTCATGCAAGTAGTGTTACCATAATTACAATTCTACCCCTTTTCTTTTTCAAAACTTCTGCCACCGTAACTCATAAGTTTACCGTCCAAATGTGATGAAATTTGACAGGTGGTCTTTATTTTTCACGCTCTTTTCGTCGCCCAAATTCGAGCTTTGATCTCTCAATGATGACTAAGATTCTCCTTTAATGGCTAATATATTTTAGAATTCTAAAGTAATATTTGTACTCCTCTGATTGATAGGTGACCGGGCAGTTGGAACCTAAACCCTAAGATTTTCGTAATGACCGATTTATCCTAATATTCGAATGGCCCACTCGGCGGATCCAATCAGGATGGGTAGTCAGATGACTTGATTTATGAATGAAGATCATCCTTAACAGTTAAGTTAGTGTCAGGGAAAGGATGTAAAGCTAGAATAGTTGGATTGGTATCGTACATATGTATATATCACGTTGAATCTTATGGTAACGCTCGAGAACTTTCGATGCCCGAGCATCGAAAAGTTCGGGGCGTTACATAATCTTAGGTGGCCTAGCACCAATTATATCATGAGTTTAATAATTTTGTTTGCTTGGGTGAAGTATATGTAGAATCTAGAGAGACCTTAGGATTTGGGTGCTTGTTGAGATGTATGGAATTGTATGTTGCTTACCCTTTCTTATGATGTTGTTGGTGCCTCACTTGTTTGAGATATTTTGGATGACTATATGCTCACGCGTTGAGTGATTTTCTCATATGTTGTTGCCTATGATGTGTTTGATGTTTGTTCATGTGCATTAATTCCTTGAAATGTTGGAAGCGCTCAACTTCCTCACCAACCCACACACTTACATGCACCTTGCTCCTGATAACGTAGTATGCTTGCTAGGAATATTTGACTCGTAGGCTGTGATGTATGTGAACATGCCATTTTTATGCTAGTTGAAAATCTTGATGGTTGACATGCTACGAATCAACTTTGAACCCTCGGGTTGGTCGGAAACATGAGGAGAGACGGCAGTTCCATCGGTAGGACTATGTTCAGGCTAAACCCGTGAGTTTGGACGGGTGTGTACGGGTGACAGTAGTTCGACTACATGGGTCCCTTGTACCCACGCCGCTCGTCGCATGCTCGCCCGACTCGTGCGGTCTAGCCTACTATCTGACCAACCTTATTTGTTAACCATGTTTGCTTACCTATTTATGGAACCTAGAACACTTTACAACCATTGTAGCTCATTGATAAGTAGATTGCAACTAGTCTACAGTCTCGTAAGCCGGACATGGTAGAATGAGACACTATGTCCAAGCTGTCGGCCTACGCTGAGGTACCGCGCCTCCCCGTAGTGACCGCGAGCGATCTCTTTCTCTCGGCACTCCTCATGTACTTGAAGTCGGGGATGAGGAACCTGACGGGATCATGGACCGCGGGGTCTCGGCCTCATGCGTTGATGGGGCCTTGGCCTCGCATGTGCCGCCATTTAGGGCATTGATACGTGGGGTGTACCGCATTCTTAACCACTTTCCACTGGATGAATATACTTAATTAAGAACCTGGTTAACATTATCATTGCATTGCACTAGCTAGGTTGGCGACTCGGCAGTGGAGGTCGCTCTGAGGGAGTGTTGACATACGGGATCGTTAGACGGAGTCGCTCAAGGGAGTGTTGTGGCGAGGGCATGCATCATTTCATCCATCAAGCATGCGCATTAATAAGATTAGTTTAGTGACTGTGATTGATTGATTTTCATTAAATCCATAATATAACTGATGCTTGTGATAACTTAAGACTAATAGCTCACACTGAGTTGATCACTCACTCCCACTCTGGGACGGTGTTTAAAAACACCAACTAAACTCTCTCATAAATGTAGGGGATACGAAGCAGGTGGAGCATGGCGATGGTACTCTCGACGAGGAGGAGGAGCTGTCATACCGTCAGCTGATGGGCGGCCCTCCATCAGCTTGATCGGGCTGGATTTGGATTTGCTGATCCACGGGATTAGCTTTATTCCTTAGGACATAGTATTCTTTTGTTGTTTGGTTGGGTAACACCTTGAGCGGCCCTTATTTATTTTGGACCTGTACATATATGGGATATCCTTCAGTTCAGTAGATTAGCTGTGGATGTGCCTCATGTTTCAATTAATTCTATGTTGCGCATTTAAACTTGATAAATCATAAAACTATTAAATTAATGATAAATGACACTCGGGGACTCGGGAGTCGAGCGTATGCACGACCCCCGATTTTTCGGGGCATTATATTTTTCCTGTCACATTTTATCCTCATGCCTAGGATTTATTTTGCAGCTCCTAAATCCTTCATGGAAAATTCTTTAGACAGTTGTCTTTTGAGATCTGAAATGTCCTTCATGCTTGAACTGGCCACAAGCATATCATCAATGTACAGAAGAAGGATGATATACGACGTATCAAACTTCTTCAAGTAGCAACAGTGGTCAGCATGACATCTCCTATAACTATTTTCCAACATGAAACTGTCGAACTTCTTGTACTACTGCCTCAGGGCCTGCTTCAAGCCATATAGACTCTTCTTCAGTCTGCACACCTTGTTCTCCTTTCCTGGTGCCACGTATCCTGTCGGCTAATGCATATATATCTTTTCTTCAAGGTCCCCATGAAGAAAAGCTGTCTTAACATGTAACTGCTCCAGATGTAAGTCCTCTGTAGCCACTATACTCAAGACCATACGAATCGTAGACATTTTCACCACAGGTGAAAATATTTCAGTGAAATCGATACCTACCTTTTGTTGAAACCCTTTCACAACCAATCTGGCCTTGTACCATTTCGAACCATCATGCTCCTCCTTCAGTCTGTAAACCCACTTGTTATGAAGAGCTTTCTTACCCTTGGGTAGAGTGACTAGCTCCCATGTATGATTACACTCAGAGAGTCCATCTCATCATCCATGGCCTGCTCCCACTTAACCCGTATATCTGACTATAACGCCTCTTCAAAATACTCTGGCTCACCATTATCTGTCAGTAGTAGATAATGTAAGGAGGGTGAGTATCAGACCGTGGGCCTCCTCTCCCGAGTAGACCTCCTCACACCCAGGTGTCTGTGGCTCGCCTCATAATGCTCCTGTGCATGATCATCCTGTGGCGCTGTAACACCCGTGTCTGATAACTCTTCCAACTCTATGAATTTCTTTTCCTCGGCCTTATTTTCTTGCACACTGTCCTTATGCATCACTTTTTCATTGAAGACTACGTCTTTGCTTCTGATGATTTTCTTGTTTTCTACATCCCAAAACCTGTAGCCAAAATCATGTTGCCCGTAACCTATAAACGTGCACTTCCTGAACTTCACATCCACCTTATTTCTGTGCTCTACATCAATGTGAACATATGAAGTGCAACCGAACACTTTGAGATGTGTAAGGTTCACTTCTTTCCTAGTCCACGTTTCTTTTGGTAGCTCACTATCCAATGGTGCTGAGGGACTTCTATTGATGAGATATACAGCAGTATTCACAGTATCTGCCCAAAAGGTCTTGGGCAACCCTGCATGTAACTCATGCTCTTGGCGCGCTCAAGGATGGTCCTGTTAATGTGCTCAGCCACACTATTCTGTTGCGGTGTCCTTGGAATCGTTTTTTGATGTTTGATTCCATTAGCTGTAGTTACTCCTCAAATCTCTTATCACAGTATTCTCCCCCATTATCAGATCAGAGACACTTTACTGTTTTACTTGTCTCGTTTTCTACCATAACTTTTTACTTCTTTAATACATCAAATACATCAGATTTATGTTTTAAGAAATAAACCCACAGTTTTCTACTAGCATCATCAATAAAAGTAACAAAATAACGTGAGCCACCAAGAGATGATACCTGTGCCGGTCCCCACACATCAGTGTGTACAAGCTCTAACAGATGCGTCTTTGGAACGCGTCCCGTCTTCTTGAAGCTTACCCTCTTCTACTTACCATACACGCAGTCCTCGCAGAATTCCAAGTCAATAGACTTCAGCCCTGGTAGATTTCCTTTTGACAATAGCACTTTCATCCCTTTCTCACTTATATATCCCAACCTTTGATGCCATAACTGCTCATTCACTCCAGTTGATGCGACTGCGAGTGAACTATACGATCCTTAAGTCACGTACAAAGTACCTTGCTTTTTGCCTCGAGATATCACCAAGGCACCTTTTGTGATCTTCCAGGAATCACTGGAAAATGTCGTCACATAACCAGTATCGGCCAACTGCCCTACTGAGATCAAGTTATGTTTCAAACTCGGTACATGTCTGACATCCTTCAATTTCAAAACTGTTCTGTCTTTCTGATTGACCTGAACATCCCCCTTTCCAACTATACTGCATGACTCATCATCACTCAGGTAGATTCTCCCAAAGTCACCTGACACATAATCACGCAGACTTCCTTACATGAAGTGGCATGAAACGAAGCACCCGAGTCTATAATCCAAGACTCATTCCTCGCATCAAGAGACAAGATCAACGCCTCTGTGTCACTCTCCTCAGATAAATTTACTGAATCCTTCCTGTCTTGAGAGCTTCCTTCTTATTTTTTAAGCGCCATGCAATCACGTTTCATGTGCCCCTTCTTGTCGCAATGACAACACCCGTCTTTGTCTTTTGGTCCCTTCGACTTTTTCCTCGACTTAAAACGCCCGTGTTTATTGCCTCCTTTGTTCAACAATCTTCCTCTTCCTTCAACATTTAGAGCATTCCCTGAGTCCCCTGAAATTCCTGATGCCTTCCTTCTAGATTCTTCGCTGAGAATTAGACCGGCTACATCATCAAGTTTCAGCTTTGTCGACCCTGAAGAATTGCTCACAGCAATCACCAAACCATCCCAACTGTCTGGCAGACTGGATAAGATCATAGCGCCCTGATCTTATCCTCAAAAATGATGCCAACAGATTCCAACTGGCTTGTGACTGTATTGAACTCGTTTAGATGTTCAACCACGCTCCCACCATCTGACATCTTTATGTTTAATAGCTGTTTCATAAGATAAACTTTGTTGGACGCTGAGGGCTTTTCATATATAGTAGTTAGGGCTTCCATTAATTCTTTTGTAGTTTTCATCTTGGATATATTGAAGGCGACGCTCTTAGACAAAAAGAGTCGGATCGTTCCTAAAGCCTTCCTATCCAGTAAAAACCATTCATCATCTGTCATCTTTTATGATTTCTTCTCTTTTCCTCCTAGAGGAATATATAGGTCCTTCTGATACAGATAATCCTCCATCTGCATCTTCCAGAAGGCAAAGTTTGAACCATCAAACTTCTTAATTCTAGTTTTCCCTTCTTCCGTTATCGCTCCCAATAGAACTAAACCAATAGCATTGATACCAGTTGTTGCGTAGCACGCCAACAACGCAGTGAGCCTAGATCCAATCTCAGGCCTCACCCACAAATGATAAACAAGAAGAAATATAAACTAGAAGTAGATCAAAGTAATTCAAAACAAACCACAAGACAAGATATATGTGAAAAAATTTCAACTAGGGTAAAAAACTACGGATGCAAACTTCCACTATGAAGAACAATGATTACAAGACAATATATTAACCTCTCCCTTGGAAGAACATAGAAAACCCTTTGCCCACACCTTAGAATTGTTTCCCAATATTCCAATTACACCTAGAAAAGCCCTAGGAATACCTATATATAGTTTAGGCAACTCCCCTTTCCGCATCCCAGTTACGAAAGGACTTGCGACACGAAATCTGCGCAAAATCGCGGAACGAATCTGCATAACTACGACCGGTCGAGCGATCCCTACGACCGATCGTGAATGGGCCACGACCGGTCGAGCACCTCGAGATCAAAAAACGATGCTCGCTGGACTTTAAGTTGAACTGGTCCACGACTGGTCAAGCCGAGCCCTACGACCAGTCGAGCATGCCTTATGACCGGTCGAAGGTGGTCCCAGATGTGGCTCCACATCTTAACAATTCATTCCTTCATAGAAATCCTAGTTTACAAAATTTAAAGATCACGTAGTGTATATAGTATTCTTTTCTTTCTGATGATCGAGAAATACAATTTTTGATGGACTTTTTTTTTTTTCCATTTTTATATATATAAAGAATAAAATCATGGTTATGCATTCGGGATAATTTAATTCTTAAATTATTTAAATTAACTCTTTTTTTTTGGCATCTTTACTTATCATACCTGTGGTTTGCGGGTCTCCACTCAGACAAAAAATCAGCCAACCTCTAAAATGCATTTGGGACAAAATCTCATCTAAGTAGGCTCCATTTTATACACGGGAAGAAGCAAAGAAATGGCTTTTGCTAAAGTGGTTTGTTCTAATACATCCCCCCATAAAGAGTATTTCTTTATGTTTTTACACATGGACTTTAGCCATTGGACATGAGGTCGTTTTCCAATGATCTACGCCTATTATACAATTGGCTTTTTCATAAGTGGGGTTATCCAAAAGAATATTCAAGATTGGAAGATCCTATCCATGACCATAAAGCAACTGTAAAAGGAGATAGCTCATATTTAGGGAAAAAGAGTTAAATCAAATGGAAGCATTGAAAATCTCAATCTAAGGGTTCGTTTTTCAGTTATCCCATGTCCATCACAAGGCCGACTATGGAATTAGTTTCAAATAATAAAATTAACATAACCTTATATCCAACGAATATGGTACCCACCCTAAAACATTGATACATCATGATATATCAAAGAAAAAAAAATGTTCATGGATATTTTCTCCATATAAGAATCTACTTTTCTTAAAATAAGCCATCCATTTATTTAATGGGTTGGATTAGGGTATAAGAAGACCCGGAATCGACAGATGAGATGGTCATACACATGGCCCCCGACATGATGGATGGCTTAGATATTATACAATTGTGCATTGGTGACTTGGGTGTTATCTAAATTCATGTTCATGCTATCAGGTGCACCTTGGAATAGCAATCATCAGGAAAGTCATCTCACCTTTTTCTTTTTGCTAATTTACTAAAATAAATACAAATGATCACATACATGGGATGCGTGTAACCGTTCATGTCCATCCATTTCTTTTCTGCCTACATGTCACTTGCGAGAGCATGGATTCTGCATACTACCGCATCCATTTACTAATAACTAATTATAATTTCATAATTTTGTACTCCTACTATAAGGTCCAATCTCAATTTACGTGCCACTCTTGATAATCACACCATGCAGATGATCCTATTCGTCAAAGAGCTGAACTTCTTTTTCTAGGGCCACCCATTTTTCAAGTTACCGATGGGGTGGTTAGGATAATCTAATCAAAGTAGTTCTTTAGAACTACAATCAATCAACAATAGAATCCAAAATGGATGGTTTAGATTGTTTTTTGGGCATTATATTCGATCTTAATTGACCATTTTTTCAACTTATTTGGATGCTTGGAATCATTTGATCAATGTAATTTTTATACAGTGGCCCATGATATGTGGTCAAGGATGTAGTCGATGTAATTTAACCTAGAGTACTACCAAATGTGCCATATGCTATAGGATTAGTTAAAGCCTGTTTGGATCATTAAACACCCTAACAATGTGATGGCATTATACTTTATCATTGATTGGATATAGCCAACTATCAAACCATGGTAATTCTTCTAAATCACTAAACTTTAAAGGGAGGATGTGTGTTTAAGCGGCATAGTTTCGTTGCCCCGCCATGGTGTATTTATTATATCTACATCGTCATCTATCTTGCTAGATCATTTTATGAAATGAGATTAAAAAAATCATGAAGCTAGTCCAATGCAAAAATAGACCACACCACATAAAGTAGTGGGAATTGAATTCCTGCCATTGAAAACTTCTTAAGGTTTATAGGAACGTTGGATCAAGTTAATATTTGTGTTTTCCCTTCATCCAAGTTTGTGTGAACTTATGAATAGGTTGGATCACAAATAAACATCTTGGTGGGCCTTAGGAAAGTTTCAACAGTGGACATTATTATCTTTACTGATTTTCTATTGTGGAGTTGCATAAGCTTTGAATTTACCTCATTTTTAGGATCATGCCTTAAAATGATATTACAAAATAAATAGACAGAATAAATAGACAGTTTAGATATAACATATATTGAAGGATTTAGATCCACATATATCTAACCAAGGTGAGTAATTTACATGCATAATGGGAAGTAGAACAGAGAGAAACAGTAGCATTGCGTACGGCTAACACTCTATTTTACTTTCAAGTGCGATGGTAATGATAATTATCATTCATTTACAGCACATTACGGCTGTAATCCCTAATCCAAAGAAGCCCTAAATCATTTCATGGACAGATGAGTGTCCCATCTCCACCATCTTTTGACTTTTTAACTACATGACACCAAGACTATGATGAATGGTAAGCAGGCCAGCACACAACAATGGCTCATGTTTCAACGTGGAAATCAAAAATCAAACCATGCAGACAGTGGGGCCCACTTGCAATGGTTTATAAAACAAAAATTATAATGAAAGGACGTTCTTCAATTAATTTATATCTAATGAGGGGCCAATTTTCAAAAGGGGCACGTTCTAGTGGTATCGGTACCACGGCAAGCTATCTATGGTGTACTGGGTGGATATAGGGCCCACTTGATGAATTCATAAAATCCAACCAGTTCATCATATGCATCAGCACATCTTATAATCAGGGCCTGAAAATCAGACTGATCCGTTAATCAAGTGACCCACACCGCCTGGAGCAAGTTGGGAGGGAACCACGGCCCTTGATTTGAATAGTGGGCCCGTAATTTATATATATAAAATCTAGCACATTCAGACCCTTCATCTGGTCTGGATGAAGGGTTAGGATGAAAATCAGACTGTTTCGAAATGCAGGTGGGCATTTGTGGAAATCAAGGTGGCATCCCCTCTCACATTGTTCCCAGTGTTGTGGTACACTTGACTATATGATCAGTACAGGCTGATGTTTGGCATATCGAGGTAAATATGAGGTGATGCATCTGATGGACGGTTTGGATGGCCTTGATACATCATGTGGGCCCTACGTCAGCTTGGTAAGGTACCGGTACCCCCAGCTCACTCATTTCAAAAATCGAAGGCTATTATCATCCAAATAACATTGTTTCAGGTTTCTAATCAATCTACTGTAGGCTCCATGATTTGTTTGAGTTAGGAGCGAAGCAGATTGGGTGGTGTGCCACACACCATCAACCTCGGTGGTGTGTTGATATCGCTAAGGCCCACCATGATGTATGTATTATATCTAAACCAACGTCCATCTTAAGAGATCATTTGAAGGCATGAGCTCAAAAAATGAAGTAAATACAAGACTCTAGTGGACCACACTACATAAAGCAAAATCAGTGGAGACAATGCTCTCTAATGTAGAAGTCTTCTTAGAGCCCACCATGATGCATATTTACCATCCAACCGGTCCATGATGTACTATAAGTGTGAATGAAATGAAAAATCAAATATGGGACAATCAAAACTTAAAATTTCAATGGTAGACTTAACACCAGATTGATCCAAAACTTTCATGACCCCTGAGAAATTTTCAATGATAGATGTACAATCCCCACTGCTTTATGTGGTGTGGCCTACTTGAGCTTTGTATCTCTTTTATTTTTTTAGCTCAAGCCCTAGGGGGCATGTGACAATTGATATTAGATGGAATTGGGTGGGATGAAATTATATTGTCTCATGCAAATTCTATTTAACGTTTGTGGATCATAAAAAGAGTTGGGATTAAATGGAATAGAATTGCATTTGGTCTCGTGCACTATTTATATGGATTTTGAAATTCATTACACATGTGGGCCCCACATTGATGCATGTGTTTTATCCGTGTTGTCCATTCATATACACCCTTAAATGTGACATTATATTTATATATGTGTACAAGTGACTGACATCTATTATGAATTTAATTAATTGATTACAATTCTTTGGTACACTTTAAGAGATTTTTCTTCAACAAGAATTTTATTTTAAATATGAAAATTGGAGGAACAAAATACTATATTTTAAGACATGCAATCATTGTGCAATAATGATGTTAATCCGTCACAATTCAATAGCATTTAAAACAGGCCTCACACCACTGAGGTCAGTGGTGTTAGACAGCGTGAGACACACCAGCAATCCGCTTCCAGTTAGGTGAATGGGGACTGCACAATCCCCAAAAGCGTCTGTGTATCATCCAGCATTCTCCTCCAGAGTATCAAATAACTCTTCTTAGAAAACCTATGATTACTCTGAACACGCTTTTTAACTGTTTGACTTTATTTGAGCAGATCTTTGACCGATAAATGCTCCTTGAGCGGAGGAAGAGATGAATCGTTTGGCCCGTTATCATTATTTTCGTCATGGCATTGTCCTCGCTATTTGTGCGGTTGGATTTACAAATTTCGTTGATAGATCCAAAGTTATTCATGAAGCGGGTCCACCATCTATGAGGCCATGATCTAAATGAAGGAGGTGGATTGCTCAGTGACACCATAAGTAGCCACGTAGCTGCTGGACAGTGTTCCCTGGGCCACAATGGTATATGTATTTTATTTATGCCATCCATCCATTTTGGATCATTATTTTAGGGCACGAGCCCTTAAATGAGGCATATTAAAATCTCACGTGGGCCATAACGCATGCAATTAGTGGCGATTGAACGCCCATCATTAAAAACGGTGAAAAATCACCACTATTTAGTAATTCTCTTGAAATCGTACGTGCGAGATATCACTTACTTTTGATTTTATTATATTGTTCATTTCATCACAAATCATTATAAAGATAATTGTTTTCTAATATAAAAATATCATGATTATAATTTACTTTACCTGCTTCCTCTTTAAATATTTTTTACTCACAATTTAAACACCATAACTCTTATGTAACAAATGCCTGGATATAATAATGATCTCTTTACTTTGCAGTTCATACTTAATGGTAAAACTAAACTGGCCCTTCTATTCATACGGTTAAATTTACATAGATATTAGTATAGTACGTGTTTATAGATACATATTTCTCAAACAGTCACATTTTTAAAAGCATTTAAATAGAGATGGGAGGAGACAAGAAAACCCTAATTTTAATTTTCACATGGTATCAGAGCTTCTCTCTCTTTCACACACACGTGTATGTTTATATATATATATATATATATATATATATATATATATATAACTTTATTGCCTTCACCGTGAGTTACACCACCGGTGTGTAAGAATTCTTAAAGGTGGGCCTTATTGTTCAACGGTTTGGATTGCCCTAAGGGTTGATAGTGTGATCGGGAGTATCAGTGAACCCCACTCAGCTGTGCACTACGTGAAAAATGATTAAAAAAAAAAAAAAGACGGATTTAGAGACGGTTCTGGACCGTCTCTAAAATTGCTTGGTTTAAAGTTGCTTTAGAGATGGCTGTAAACCGTCTTTGAACTTTTAGACGGCCCTTGACCGTCATTAATATTGTCTCAAAAATTTGAAAGTCCACAAATCATTTAAGACGGTAAAAAACCGTCGTTAACTGCGGATAAAAGACGGCCATTGACCATCTGGAATAAGAGACGGTCTTTGACCGTCTTATATGAGACAATTTGAGACGGTCAAAGACCGTCCATATTAGAGACGGTCATTGGCTCTCTTACTGGTAATTTGAGACTGTCAAGGACTGTCTCAATTAGAGACGGTCATTGGCCGTCTCTTCCTGTAATTCGACTGTCAAAATAATCTATATTAGGGACGGTCCTTAGCTGTCTCCATTTGAGACTGTCAAGGACCGTCTCTATTAGATACGGTCTTTGCCGTCTCATATATGGTCATTGGTCAAAGACCATCCGTATTAGAGATGGTCATTGGCCGTCTTTTATTAGTAATCCGGGACTGTCAATGACTGTCTCAATTATAGACGGTCATCAGCCGTCTTTTACTGGTTACTAGAGTAAAAAATAGTCTGTATTAAGGACGGTCCTTAGCCGTCTTATAGTGGTCATTTAAGACTTCCATTAGAGACGGTCCTAAAGTCAAAAATTAAGAACAAAAAAATTTATGAATTTCGAAAAAAAAAAAAGTTAAAAAGCTTAGAAAAGTAACTAACAATGTTTAAGAAAAAAATTTAGATTTTGAAAAAAAAAAAGTTATTTTATAAAAATCTAAATTTTGAAAAAAAAATTAAGAACTTTGAATAATGTTGATAATTTTGAAAAAAAAAATTTTGATAAGAAAATGATATTTTGAAAAAGAAAATTTAAAAAGTTAAACAAAATTGTGAAAAAATTGACAAGTTGTAAATATATATATATTTTAAAAAAGAAAACTAGATTTTGTATTTTGAAAAGAAAAATTAAAAAGTTACATAACAAAAGTGATATTTAAAAAATGATATTTTAAAAAAGAAAATTTTAAAAATAAAACAAAATTGTGAAAAAATTGACATATTATAAAAAAAATATATATTTTAAAAAAGAAAACTAGATTTTGTATTTTGAAAATAAAAATTAAAAAGTTATATAACAAAAGTGATATTTAAAAAATGATATTTTGAAAAAGAAAATTTAAAAAATTAAACAAAATTGTGAAAAAATTGACAAATTATAAAAATATATATTTTTTAGAAAAGAAAACTAGATTTTGTATTTTGAAAAGAAAAATTAAAAAGTTATATAACAAAAGTGATATTTAAAAAATGATATTTTGAAAAAGAAAATTTTAAAAATTAAACAAAATTGTGAAAAAATTGACAAATTGTAAAAAATATATATTTTTTAAAAAAGAAAACTAGATTTTGTATTTTGACAAGAAAAATTGAGAAAAAAAATGGATCTATACCAAATTGAATGGATGTGGCCTACAATACACAAGGTGGGATTAAAACATGTAAACGTGAAAAGAAAAAAGAAGAAGAAGAAGAGTGCAACTCGAAGTTAAGAAAAAATATACACGTTTAAGAAAGAGGAGTGCAAATCAAAGTTCCTCAATACCTTGGTCAAAAAGAAAATGGTCTAAATTCAACGGTAATATTAGATGGTTGAGATTATCCAATCATTGTGATATTAAAATAAGTGTTCTACTCAACAGAATAGATGTGCCCTTCAACACAATAGGAGTGCAAACCAAAGGAGATTGAAGCATATGTTTAAAAAGAATAATACAACTCAATGTTCCTCAGGATAGTTAAAAAGAAAATGGTCCAAATTAATCCAACGGCAATTTCAGATAGTTAAGATCATCCAATCAATGTGACCTTTGGGGAGGTCATTCTCATGTTATCATTTTTCGGCTATTAACTCGTCTCCAAAGCAATGAGATGTAAACTTGCACAACTTAGATATAGTTTAAGCTGCTTGTTAAAAAGTAATTGAAATATAGTTTAAGCCAAATGGAATCTCAAAAAAAAAAAAAAAAAGACAACCGACATCCATCCAATCGTACCAAGCCCGCCAATCAAGCGACAGAGATTGTTCCATGAAAGGCATTCCCAGCCCTCCACCCATCCATAGTCGGCCCCCACATATTAGCTCCAAGGACTCCAAAACAGTAAAACACAACACATAAGTCTCACTAGAAACCCTAGAACTTGCAAAAACACAAGACATTGACATAGACAGAATTTTTCCCAAATGGAATCAAATTAATATCAAAGGTTAGTTTCCAAACACCACTAGTAGAATTGAACAATCTTTAACAAGAAAACAAAATTAAACCCTACAACCCCTAGAATTCAACATATAGCCTCATCAAAACAGCGAAATCCAAATGTGAAAAAATCATCATAAGAGCGATTTCGACCTTGCCCGAGCTCGACTCAACTCGGATCGAACCCAACTCGAATCGAACTCGGATCGAACTAATTTAGTGACTCAGTTACTTTGATATTGATGTTGCTCTCCATGTGTTTGATGAAATGAGTCAATGAAGTATGGCAAAGAAGGTATGTATATAAAACAAATACCTTTTTTTTCCTTGATTTTTATGTTGCTTAAAATGTGTTTGATAAAATACTTGTAAAACCATTACTGCTGTTTTACATACAGGGAAATTTTGAAGATGCAGTCTATGTCTTTGTGAAAATGTTGCATAGGAAAACTCAGCTTGATCTTGGCTCGAACTGGCTCGAGTTGCTGACCGAAATGAGCCGAATTGGCCAATTAGGCTCAAGGACTAAGCCGAGCCGAGCCGAGTTCAAGCTAGGGTTAGCTAGTGGCCGAGCAGAGTCGAGCGGAGGCCAGCTCGACTCGGTGTACACCCCAAACCAACGATCAAGATCGCCTGATTTGAAAATCAGTGCTTTTTTTTTTCTTCTTTAAAATGAACAAACTCATTCCCCTTGCATTTCCCAACAATTGAAAGGAAATAAATGTCTCAAGTGTTTAAACACATACATGCCACCACCTATATATCCCACTATCTCGGATTCCTTCACACGTGTCACATGTGTGAATTTTCTAACATCCATCATATGCCACCACCCATCTTCACTTACGGCCCACACATACAAAGTGCTTGAATTATGTGCCACAAGTGCCAACTTTCCACTATCTCTCATCTTTTGTGTAGCACGTGCCAATCTTCACCTGAGCCTCACATGTACAAAGCACTTACCATGCTTTACATTTTACATATGCTAACTTTCCATTATTGATTTTTTATCGTCCTATATGTGCCACCGCAGTATTTGTGCCACAATCTATATTTCACTTGTGCTCCACGTGTACCACTTTGCTACATGTAGAGGTGTACACAAACCGAGCTGCTCCACTTGAGTTGAAGAAGCCCGATTTGACTCGGTTCAAAGTTGAGTTCGAGCAAAGTCGAGTTGAATTTTTGAGCTCGAAAATAAGTCCGAGTTGGCCCCAGCTCAACGGGACTCAGATCGAACCCAGCTTGAATCGAACTCAGATCAAACCAGCTTGGTGACTCAGTTACTTTGATACTGACGTTGCTCACCAAGTATTTGATGAAATGACCCAACAGTATCGATCCTAGCAGGGGTGGCTAACAGTGAAGTGTCAACTAACAGTGGGGTGTACTAACAAGCTAACCAAAAAAAAAAAAAAAAAAACAAACAAACAAAGTCTGGGCGATGGCAAGGAAGGATTGTATATGAAACCAATACCTATATTTTTTTTTTCTTGAATTTTATCTTGCTTAGAAGGTGTTTGATAAAATACCTGTAAAACCATTGTTGCTGTCTTAAATACAATGAGATTTTGAAAGTGCAGTCTAAATGTTTGTGAAAATACTGCACAAATAAACTCTGCTCAATCTTGACTCGAACTCGACTCGAATTGGCCTGAGCTGCTGACCGAACTAAGTCGACCTGACCAATCAAGCTCGAGGACCAAGCCAAACCGACTTCGGGCTTAGGTCAACTAGTGGCGAGCCGAGTCGAGCTGAGGCCAGCTCAACTCGGTTAGACTCTATGTACACCCCTAGACTTTTGCGGCATGCTCCATCCACGAACTCAAGAGTTCAACGGTCTGGATTTCAGAGCATAGGTTCCACTTGTCAGAATTGAAAACACGTGTATACTGTTGTAGAAGAAGTGGGCAATATCTCGTACCTCCATATTGCGTACCATACACGTGGTTATTATGATCGAGAAGATGTATCCTAACCATGTGATAAATGAACTTATTGTCCTCAAATTTGAGCGGTTGATGATTTTGCATACGTCTTTCATATCAGTCATTACTCCACTGATTGGACGGTTGCGATTACCTAAACAACGTGGTTTTGGTTTATGGCCCATTCACTACTGGGCCACTAAATGAGTGGCTCTGATCTTGTCCACCTATGTCACGTGTGTACGGTATCTCCCATGCCTGGAGATTTCACCATATTAGCCATCAAATCAAAATAGAGAGGGGGAGAGAGAGAGCTCTGTAGATCAAGAGAGAGAGATTAAGCGGGGTCAGATCATCAGACTTTTGAGGTAGGTGATCTTATCTTGAAATTTATCATTTTCAGTTATTTAATATGCTTATTTAATCCAAAATTTTTATAGGAATATTATTGTCAGTTGAATTTTTATGTAGGAAGTCTTACTCATGTATGAATTTCTATTTTTATATTTCTAATATTTAATGCTGAAATAATATATATATATATATATAAATAAAATAAAATAAATAATTTATCTAAGTTTATATTTTAATTTATTTATTCTTAAATTTTTTTGTTAAGTTTAAAAACTAAATATGAATTATTCCTAAATTTTTAAAAAATCAATTAATATGAAAGTAAATTATTAAAAAATAGATTAAATTCAAATTAATTTATGAATTTATTTAAATTAGTATATTTGAATTAATTTTAACAAATTTTTAATTAATGAGTATGTTAGTTATTAAATTTAATCGTTTAAATTAATTCGAATTATATATATATATATATATATATATATATATATATATATATATATATATATATATATATATCAAGTTAAAAAGTAAACCAAAAATTTTAATTCCAATAATTTATAATACTTAGAATTAATTATAAATATATATATATATATAATTTAAATTGAATGTAGAAAAAATAATAATAATATTAATAGTATCCAAATTCCAAATTAATAACTTTCTTAAACTTATTAAATTTAGATATAAAAATAAATAATAATAAAATCCTGAATTTAAATTTAAAATAATTAGATAAATTTTTTTAAAGATAAATTAACTTAAATTATTAAATAATAATTTTTATTACATTATTAATGTTATCTTATAGAAATCAGTGTAATATTTTTGTTTCTATAAAAATTAAAATCCAAATTTTAATTGTAAAATTTTAAAGAGTTAATTAAATTAAATTTAAATGAATTTAAGTTTAAGAAAATTTTCAAAATTTTAGAATTAAAACTAAAATTTCTTATATACTATTTCACAGAAATTTCTAAATTAAATAATAGTAAAATAATATTTTATTTAAGTATTTGAATTATTAAAGTTTCAACAAAATTTAAATCTAAAATTATTAATTAGAATTATATTGTTAATATTTTGATTGTGAAATAATTATTCATCTTACATGTATGTCTACCATTCATTGAGCATCAATTTTAATATGTTAGATGTAACGTAAGCAAGTGGGGCAATCGTGTCCCTTGGGTAAAAGACTTTAAATTAGCAAGTAGGGCAATCGTGTTCCTTGGGTGAGAAACCCTAAAACCAGCAAGTAGGGCAATTGTGTCCCTTGGGTGAAAGACCCTAAAACCCACTGGATCCTTTAGTGTCTCCTTTGTATATGGCGTATGAGTACAATTGTGTGCGCGGACATACGTCAGAGGTACACCTGGAGCAGTAGTCTGACCGGCTAACGTATAAATGGGTCCATCACCATTAGGTACCAGTGCGTGAGCGTTAATACAACGTGACCATCCACTTGGGTACGGTGTTGTAAGAAATGATATAAATGTTATGAGTATTCATGGAAATATCACATGCATCGTAATTTCACAATTCTATTGTTAAATTTCATTATTTGTATTATATTTTCCTTCATTCTTATAAAATTTATATTATCTGAACATGTTAAAATTTGGGTAAGATATGTGACCTTACTGGGCTGTTATGCTCATTCAAAAAATAAAAATAAAAATGCACAGGTGTAGATCTGTAATACTACGAGCAGGCGGACCTCTACTATTAGCTTTATTTTTAGAAATTAGGTTTAGTTTTAATTCAATTCAGTTTTTTTTTTTTTATTTATTTATTTAGGTTTAGTTTATGTTCAAATTTCGACGTAGAAATGGAAACTATTAAAAGAGTTGAATTTAATAAACTTTTTAGCTGTATTTTCTTTTAGATGACATTGAATATTGATTGAATTTGATTGAATCAACTAGATTGTAATAAATGTCATTATATTATAACTAGAGCTGTACACAAACAGACTAAGGCTCGAGTACTCGCTCGACTCGACTAGGAATACTCAACTCGTACTCGACTCGTCTGAGTTAGAGCCGAGTACGAGCAGTTTTATACGACTCGTTTAGATTACGAGTAGAGTACGAGTCTAGAGGTACTCGATTTGGTACTCGACTCGTACACTTATATATAAGCCCGTCCGAAAAACAGAACCCTACCCCACCTTCTTCCCTCCTAGCGAGCGTTCAAAAAAATCTCTCTCTCTCTCTCTCTCTCTCTCTCTCTCTCTCTCCTTCCCTCTCTTCCTACTGTCCCTCTTATTCTCTCTCTTCTCTCTCTCTCTCTCTCTCTCTCTCTCTCTCTCTCTCTCTACTCGCCCCTGTCCCCTATCCGGCGTTGCTAGACCCTGCCGCTCGTCCTATGACTGTCCGATGCCCCTGTCGGGTGACGGTTCGTCCCTGCCACCCGTCCGGTCAAAATTTACAATTGTCCCCGCCACGTCCGTCATCGCCCGCCCGCACGCACCTTGGTCATTTCTCGCCTTGACCTCGCCCTACCTGCACGACGCACCCGCTCGTTCGTTCCTACCTTTCCCGGTAAGGTTTTGGCCTTTTGGGATTAACTTGATATTTGTGTTTTCTCTTGATATTTGTGATTAACCTGAAATTTCTAAACTTCAAGTTGATATCGTGCCCTAAAATGAGGAACCATCCTAACCGTTGATTACCCTTTTGAGATTATCCTTTGGACTATCAAATCAATAGCAACAAGCAAGTCACTGTCCCAAATCAGATTGGCGGAACCATCCTAACCGTTGATTTATGTACACTTGCTTGTTGAACAGGACAATCTTTCTTTCTTTTCTTTTTTTTTTTTTTTTTTTTTGGTTTAGCTTGTTAGTACACTCCCATGTCAGTACACACACTCCATGTTAGCCACCCCCGCTAGGGATCGATACCAAGACCTCAAGTGTTGAAACGAGGTATCTCCACTTAGTCTGCCAATTGAGCTATGGATCTGGGTGTGAACAGGACAATCTGCTCGTACTCGAACTCGTCTCGAAAACTCAAACTCGACTTAACTCGTTTACTACTCGTACTCGGCTCGTACTCAGGTGAATAGAGTACGAGCAAAGAGTCCATGCTCATTAGCCGAGTAGAGCTGGGTACGAGCAGTACTCGGGCGTTAAGAGCCGAGTATGAGTAGGGCGATACTCAACTCGACTTGACTCGTGTACAACTCTAATTATAACTCATGAACCTTGGGATTCAGGTCCGAAGACTTTATTCGGGTACTCGAATTTTGGGGTATGACAATAAGTACCTTCATATTGCGTACCGTACACGTGGTTATTATGATGGAGACGATGCATCCTAACCATGTGATAAATGAACTTATTGTCCTCGAATTTGAGTGGCTGATGATTTTGCGTCTTTCATATCAGTCATTACTTCACTAATTGAACGGTTGCGATTACCTAAACAACGTAGTTTTTGTTTATGGCCCATTCACTACTGGGCCACTAAACGAGCGGCTCTGATCTTGTCCACCTATGTCACGTGTGTACGGTATCTCCCATGCCTGGAGATTTCACCAGATCAGCCATCAAACTAGAGATATGATTCCTGTGCGGATTCTTATTACTTTACCATGGTAAGGATTTAAAGTGGGGCCCACCTCTCATCGATAAAAGCCCTTGGATTGAGTGGGGTCCACATTAGATTAGGTGCGACGCTTGGCAAGCCGAGCGGAGGTCAGCCTACTTTTTGACTCCTTGACCAGATAGGAATCAGGACAATATTTGTACGGTGAAGATACTAATTACGCATGTCCAAAGTTCAAGCGCCAGAAGAAAATACACCACACGTGACAAAATGATACACGTGTGAGGTATCAGGGCTGTTCAGGCGGTGGCGCCAGTGGTGAGTGTTCTTAGATCCAAGGATCCGACCCGTCCATCCACCGGGAGGTCAACCCGTCGACAGAGATGTAAAAATGACAACTGTGCGTGCCTTTTTTTAAAGGATAATATATATGGACCAAAGGGACGCCGTACGAATGCCCGAAAATTGCTCACGCATGTGACAATATGGCACGTGTGCACGTGTGACAATTTGGGACACTCCATCCGGTTGTGTGCTACTTTCCAACCAAAGTGTAACTTGTGTAAGGTATCTAATCCGCGTGAACAGTGCAACCACCAGAGTCATAACTCTCCCAAATCCAAAGATCTCAGCGATCAATATAAGTACTTTCTTCCGTTGAATAAGGGACATTGCTACATTTTAAAACATTTTATCTACAGTGTATGGATTGTAAGATAATGGGAAAGAGAAAAGGCATTAATGCCCAGTCCATCAAGATGGGGACCCAACGGATCGATGGTCTGGATTATGGAAGCATGCGTCCATCTTGTCACAACTGAAAATGCGTGTGTACTTTGCAAAGATGCCGCAAGTCGTACTGATTAATTCATCCCCATCAAATCACCGAAAGGAACGTGAAGGGATGAGGGACTTGGGTGCCCCATTACATCATTACACCATTACGACAATGAATGGATATGATGTTATTTCCATTTTATGTTCATAGAGTGGTCCACGACATAAGGACCATCCATTTAGTTCGTATCTTTTAACAAAGGTGGAGTAATGTGATACTCTGATGAGGTGTTGTGATTGATGCTCGGCCACTCAGAAACTGTACACGTGTCATACACTAGGTAAATCTTAACCGTCCCGTTTGTGGGAACTGCTGAGGGTAGACTATCCTAATCTGGTGAATTACTATTTTTTGTTGAATTTGGACCGTAGATTAGTTTTATGTCTCAACTGCCCGTGAGATGTCCATCAATCTTTAAATTGGAAAATTGAATTAGTGTTTTTTTTTTTTTTAGCATTTTTAAAATTTTTATGGTCCATCTAAATTAAGGCCTACTGTTTGGGCAGATTGGATTGACTTAATATTATTTCAAGTGTACAATTTCTGTGTGCCTGATATTAAAAAATTTTCTCCTCAATAAAGAGAGAAATTTTTTGATAATCTGGAAGAATGTGATGGATGATATACAGGCACTAAGAAATTAGTTAGAAATTGCATATGTGGCATCCAAGTAAGTTAAGTTAATCTGTCCAAATTAAAGGACCCAATTTAGATGTATTATGGACCCAAAATTACTCTTATTTGATTATCTCATTATCAGATTGGTGGATATTTATTGGACGGTTATAATGAAAAAATATCCAACCGTTCAGTTTCAATAAACAAGTGGCCTCAAATCAAAGGTTGTAATTGTTCAACTAATTTGACTTTGAGAGTGTTACTTAGAAAAAGTGGGTTTACAATTTAATCGGTTTAATTAGTGTTAATAAATACATACTTACTATCTCTAAGTGCCCGCGCATGAAGCTTCATCTGCGCCAGAGTACATAAAATAACTCCCCTACGATGAAAGTGTCGGTGCGTTTTTCCTTGACCGCACATGATTGGGCGTACAACGCATGCACCAGACAATCAGCTTTCGCACTCACAGAAGATGTTGGGGAGACAAGCGCGAATCGCAATTGAAAGGGACGTGGGTTGTGGAAAAGCTCTGTATGCTCCACCACCGTGTATGTGTTTTATCCACGTCGTCTATCTTTTATTTTTCTTTTTTTCTTTATTATTATTATTTTTAATCACATTTTATAGCATGAACTTATAAACGAGGCAGACCAAAAGCTCAACTAGACCACACCACTACAGGACATAATAGAGATTAATCACCTACCATTGAAAACTTACCCAGACCATAAAAGTTTTGAATCAACCCTTCATCCCTTTGTTCCCTTCATCCCTGGCTATGCTACTTTCAAAACAAACATAATGGCAAATAGGCATTGCAGTGGGCCTTAAGAAGCTTTAAATGATAAGTATTAATCCTTATTCTTTTTTTTTGTTGTGTGGTCCACTTAAGCTTTGGATATAGCTCATTTTGAGATCATGCCATGAAGCAGTGGATTCCTGACCTATCAAGGTCGATGGGATCAGCAGTCGTAGGGCCCATTGTGATTCATATGCCTTGTATCCACCCATGCTATCCATTCATTTTAGAGCATGATCCTAATATTGAAGTAGATCCAAATCTAAGGTGGACCATAATACAAGAAGCGTGGTAATTAGTTATTAAAAATTTCTCACAAGCAATAAAAGTTTTGAATCAAGCTGGTATTTGTGTGGTCTCTTCATCTTAGTCTCTATGACATTATCAACGGGTTGAATAGCAAATAAAAATTCTCATCCCCATGAAGTTTTTAATAGTAAGTATTCAATCAAGACTATTTCACATGGTACGGCTCACTTGAGATTTGGATCTACTTTATTTTTAGTATCATGACCTAAAATGAGTTGTTAAAATTGATAGACCGTAACAATTTAAGACACATATTCAAGTGGGCCTTAAAGTTAGGGATCCATTGTTTCACTTATGAATCCACCGAAACCATGGACTTTGGAAAAATGTATGAATGGCATGGATAAAACACATACATCATGGTAGGTTTCGTGGATCTTTTCCATGGCGGGTGTGATGGTCACTAGCCAATCTGCATCAGGGGCCTCCTAATGCGTATGTGCCAGATCCAGGCCATCCATTATGTGGGACCCATGCGAACGTGCCCTGGCCCCAACACTTGTATTGAAAATGATCACCAATCCATATTCGGTGTGATACATGTGTGGTCCACTTAATTAGTAGACCCGAACGATCAAACGCATCTTAAGCACGTATTGGACCGATCCAAGTAGAGGGTGGGCCCCACTCATTACTACATTTGATCGAATTACATAAATAGCATAGCATATTCACTGAAAATAGGTGTATTCAGTCAAACTGAATGTCAGCCGAAGAAGCTTATTTCCACAGCCTTGGATAAGCTGGCAGTGGCCCACCAATCAACCCTTCCTTTTTCTATGATAATGGCGTGATTTCCACCGAATCCCATGCTATATTCATGATTAGGCGTGGAGCTAAGATCAACGGCCCAATGATTCCATAAGAAAGAGCTTTCCAGTTCGCTGCGCAGTGACACAATCTTCATTCATTGCCACTCGAAAGTGTACATGAATTTTAATCACACTGAATCTGAACCGTACATTATGTAGGAAATATCAGGACCTTTACCCTTTTAACGTGACATTCCAGTTTAACATATAAAATGGAAAAAGAAAATATTGAAATACTACTTGGACGGTCCAGATTAAAGAACTGTGCCAGGACATGTAAGTTGGACAGCAACAAACCAATGCTTATACATTGCGCGACGGACTAGAGTTCTTGGAAACCATGAGCAGCCGATGAGTCGGGGTAAAAGTAAAAGCATTGCATAGAAGATAGCAACTGAGGTTTCGTTGTACGGCAATTTATTTGATACTCTGGAAGATTATGAATATCAATACGCATGCAACCAGAAATTACATACGTGTCATACAGTAATTCGAACTAAACCCACTAAATTGTCGAACCTCCTATGTTCAAGTTACGGTCCCAAAATCAGATTTGAACAATTTAAACGTTTGAACCGTGTACTTGTTTGTTGAAATATGACCGTAGGATATTTTTAATTTTCAGCCGTCTAAACTTCTGACCAATCCGGTGTTCAGATAATCAAATAAGAATTTTTATTTAATCATGATACAGATGACATTATTTCCCACGATCTGAACAGTATAACCTAATTATTTGTTTGCAACGTATGCAATTTATCAGTAATTTCTAAGTGCGTGTGTATCATCCATAAAACTCAGCCAGAGTACCGAAGTGTTACTCTTTTGCACCTCGTAGGGAGGAATTACAAGAATTACAAGGCTCCGATGCATCCGAACGTGAATAGTGTCCTCATGCAACAGTACACACATGTACGGTCCACGTGTCGAGTATATGACCGTTGATCTGAGGGACCCCAAAATGGATTCATGATTCCTTAAAAAATCTCTCAGATCAGACTATTATAACCGTTGGATTAGTGACCTAAGGGAAAAGTGGTCAGGGAGAAAAGATGACAACGGTTCAAAGCAACAGGGGATGTTAGAATCATTCAATTTAGAATCTCCCCAGCAGATAAATGTTCTAGATCACGGGAACCCTTGCCTGGGACCCTCTCGTACGATGCATCACGACCTTACAGCTCTCCATATGCAAGGAATTATAGATCCATTGCATCAGAACATGGATAGTGTTACTAGTGGGGTCCATGGTTCATTGATCCAGACTGTTGGTGCTATGAGATTCACTCCAGATGGGGAATGGCCTAAAAACCTTCCAGCTTGGAGGATCCTAGCCATCAAATTTTTGTCCTATTTTTTTTGGACGATTTGTGTTTTTTCATTTTACAATTGGATTTTGTGGGCCACTGATCAAGGGTTAGGAACCCGTATCCAGGAAACTTTTTCGTCTACACTACATAAGAACCACATGATCAACGGCATCGGTGGCCAAAAAAGGGCGACATTTATACACAACGGTGCATCACTAACGGTCCCTGTGGACGCGAATTTCCCGCAAAAATTGCAGTACGGAGCCAGTGCAACGAAAAACTACTCCGTGGGGCCTACCGTGATGTCAGATTGAAATCCATTCCGTCCATCAATTGCACCAGATCATATTAGAATGTGATATCAAATATCAAGCAGATTCAAATCTCAAGTGGGCCACACCACATGAAAAAGAGGGAACGGGGTCGCTTGCCAATGAAATCATTGGGATCCACGGAAGTTTTGGTCAGTCCGATACCTATATTAACCCTTCTTCCTTGTAATGATGACATTATGAACGGGTTGGATGGCATATAAACATCATGAGTCAGGAGGGTTCCAATGGTGGACATCCCCATCCCAACTCTTTCCTGTGGTGTGGCCCATTTGATTTTTGGGTGTCTCTGATTTTTTTCCTCACAAACTAAGATGATATATAGAAACTGATGGACGGACTGGATGTCACACATACATCACGGTGGATCCCACAGCTTTTGTTGCAGGGTTTCCTTACAATTGTTGTTGTAGGAAATTTCATGTCCGGTCATTGTCTATAAATTGAGAAGGTAGCCTAGCAAATGTACCCACTTCACATCTCTCTCTCTCTCTCTCTCTCTCTCTCTCTCTCTCTCTCTCTCGCTCTCTCTCTCTCTCAATTGCTCTTTGAAAATGAAGTGTTCTCACATAGCACTACTGTTTGTTACACTGGCTTTGCTTCTGATCAATGCGCCGGTTTCAGAATCGGTCACGTGCAACCCCATGCAGCTAAGCTCATGTGCGAGTGCGATCTTGGCGTCGGCACCACCGACTAGTGCATGCTGCACCAAGCTCAAGGAACAGAAGCCCTGCCTTTGCCAGTACCTGAAGAACCCTAACCTTAAGAAGTACATAAACAATGGAAATGCCAAGAGGGTGTCACGTGCGTGCAGCACTCCTTTCCCCAACTGCTAAAGCCCATTTGGGTGGGGCCCACCTTCTTCTACCGTATTGATCGCTGGTCCCATTCCTCATGTGGGCAATCTGATCAAATAGATTTGGTGTGTGGTTTTGAAGTACTGGTAGTAGTTTTTTTTTTATGATTGCAGTGCTCATTTGCTAGTGTAGTTTTAATGTGTGCTTTTTCAAGTACTAGCTACTTTGGTTTATGAAGTGGGCCATCTCATCATAGATTTGTGTGGTTTTGAAGTGGTAGTTGTAGTTATTTACGATTGCAGTGCTATTGGACATGCAAATCCTTACCAGTTTACCGTATGTGTAGACACTGGCCTACGCATCTGTGTAAATTCCTGACATGTGGCAGGTTTGGAGGTGGATCCTGACTTTCCATCAGGTGGTTCTTGTCTGTAAGCTATCCTTTGTTGAAAATCACATCGTACAGATGATCCTAGCCATCAGTTTCTCCTTTTGAATCCATATCCATCATGACCGTCCATTTGGGTATCACTGGCTATTCATGAAAATGATCATCTGTTCAGTTTAATTTTCAACTACAGGCAATTCACGGCAAGGATACACTAGATGGACGGTCTGGATCCAGCACATCACCTACCGTGTGCCAGTCATTTGGCGAGGATTTTTTTTCCATCATGACCGTCTATTTTTTTTTTTTTTTTTATAACTCTCACTAGTGTAAACTTTGTGGGGGCCACCGTGATGTATGTGACTTATCAACGCCGTCTACACATATATCACAGGTGGGCCCCACATATATAGCACTCCTTGGATGCTCTTAGGGAGCACCCAGAGTTGGTGCGCACATTTTCCCACCAAGACTGGCGATGGGCCACACTGCACGGATGGGCAGTGCAACCCGACCTTACAGGGTCAGGGCTTGGGCCCCTAAACTTGGCCTGATGGCCCGGCCCAGGCCTGATATGTAGGCTCAGTGCTAGGGCTAAGCTGGGCCATGGCTAATGATGAATGGTCCTGCCTGGTTCATTGGTCCAATCAAATCATTAAGTGGGTCACCATTATAATGGTTTAAAAACACATGTTAATAATTCCCCACCAACAAAACTATGCAGTTTAAATATAATTATTGGATGTGGGGATTATGTTTGAATGATCCAAACCGTTTATATGTGGAATTTACTGTAAATGGAGGACAATTTGCAAAGAAAAAAGAAAAAAAAAAAAAAATCTAAAGTTGGGTTTGCTCTCATGGCTCTTTTTCTTATAGGGCCGGTGCCGGGCCCACCTAGCCTATTGGGGCTAGGGCTAGGACCCACCTCAGCTAGGTTCTATCACTATGGAAAGGCAGTTGGCGGGAATCTATAAACATTTAGAAATTTAAATTTACAAAGTGTATTTTCCATTTCGCAACGTGTGCTAATATTCTCACAGATAAGGGGAGATGTTTGTTGGCTTTATTTGATACTCTGGTAGAGGATGATACTTAATATGCAGGCACTTAGTAATTGTACACATACATTAAATTAAATTAAACTAACTATTGTGATACTTGTGTTGTTATGTCGGACCAATTTAGATTGGTCGAGCAATCATAACTATTCATGGTACTTTCTTTTGGAGGAAACACAGCCGTTGGATATTTCTCACTTTTAACCGTCCAATATATATTTTATCCACGCCTGTCATCCATTTTGCCAGATTATTTAAGAATATTAGCTAAAAAATGAAGAAAATCCAAGGCTCAAGTGGACCACACAGTGGGGATTGAACGCCTACCGTTGAAGAATTCTTGTGAGCTGCAGAAGTTTTGGATCAAGCTGATATTTGTGTTTTCCTATCATCAAGGTCTGTGTGACCTTATGAACAGGTTGAATGGCAAATAGGCACCTTATTATTACTGCTTCGTGTGGTGTGGTCCACTTGAGTCTTAGACCTGCCTAACTTTTGGCTCATACCCTGAAATGATATGGCAAAATGGATGAACGGTACCGATAAAACACATACATTACAGTGGCCCACAGATCCCCTTTCGAGACCCAGTCCTTCCTTACAGGGGAATCCTCCCACGATAATCAAATAACGGCAAGTTCAGATTCACCATCCATATAAACTGTGCATCATCCATCACGCTATCCCGAGTATCAAAGATTTCCAATTTTTTGGTTGGATTAAATGTGGGGTCCATCTAGCTGGTACTCAGCGGCTGCATGTGAGCTGCCGCAGGGACACATTACACCTTTTCATCATGATATGAGGCTGGTCCACGTTGGATGGGCTTATTCCATAAATTATCACCTGCTGGTAAAATGTTATTCACCCACCTGTAAAAGTTATTTACTTACCTATTCATCTGCTTATCCACCTGGATATGAACTATTGCCTGTGTAGGCCTTACCCCTGTTGCATGTTCTATCCAACCTAAGCATTAAATGAGCCCAGCCATTATCATATGATGTCCCAAGAATCAGATTCATCCAATCAATGAATGGGCCATACGACGCAAGGAGGGACTTGATGAGGTTGATCACCGTCTTCCTCGTGGAATAATTACTCTGAATTCACGTAGTTCTCTAAACTCCTGACAGAGCTACTTCAAATTCACTGGAGATTAAAATAGAAATAATTTTTAATACATTTGAAAATAAATTAATTGATAATAAAAAATGAAATTATATTCCTTTAAATAATGAGCTTAAACTTAGAGTGAAGTTTTAGACTCAAAACTCTAACTCAAACACCCTAAAAACATGACTTACTATAAATAGTAAATTTACTATTTACAAACGGTCACCATTCCTACTTGACTTAATGGTTTTCAGCCTAAAATAGTAAGTGTCCAAATTGGCCTAACCACATATTCTCCTAATTTTTCTAGGCCATTTTCATGTTGTGTACAACTGATACAACTCAAAGGATTGAAAGTTATAATCGAACAAAAATTTACTATTTATAGGAAAAACAAAAATAAAAGAAACTTCTAACCATCCATGTAATAGAATTTCACAAATTCAGCACGGGCAACTAACATGGTAGGGTTAGTTGGCTAAAGCAACTTATATTACTTCAAAATCATATATGATATGTTGAAAAACTCATTCTATTTTACAAGATTTGACTGTTTTAAGATTCAAGCTATGTAAATCATTTATGCCTCCAATCAAGCCTTCTCCTGTCCATTTTTGCAATGAAATTGTCTACAACCTACTCTATATCACCATACCTCGAAATATAATAGACAACCACCCTAAAACCTCAATTCACATGGGGGTCACAAGATGGTTGGAATAGCCTGAATTTTTTTTTTTTATGCGACCAACTTTCACAGTAGGGTAACTTTGGACAGCTTGGATGCTACACACACACACACACCACGGGAGACCTGGTTTACAACCTATGTAGGTTGCAGATCTGTTTAGATGCACACAAAGTCATTTATAGTCGAGAAAATTACCACTGTAGACTCTACCTTTTATCCAGCGTCTTTTATGAAAGATCAAAAACTCTTCTCTGTGATTCTTTCGTTTCTGTAGACTTATAGCTACGGAGTATAACCGTAGCTATAGGTAGCTTAAGCAGGGGTATTTTCATCGTTAAATGCTCTGTCCGTACATGCAAGGTCTAAGTTGGGAAAGAAAGTTTTGGATCCTTCATAAAAGACACTGGATAAAAGGTGGGGTCTACAGTCATAATTTTCTCTTTATAGCCAAACACCATTTTACCTGTAAAAGGTGGATAAGCTGGACAACAGCTAAGACTAATATGAGTCATGACCCCTTGCTCAAGGATAATGTACCTTCACTAGAAGGGGTGGATAGGCTCTTAATGCAAAGTCTTCTACAATGTGTGCTGGAGTATATTGTTCCGTGTGCGTGCATAATAAGTGCCTAATGTTCACGTATGCATCCGTTCATGTTTAACCACTCACGAGTACTGCATGTGGCATGTGCCACCATAAATTATCATGCGCCTCATATATGTTACATAAGTTAATAAGTATGTATGTGCACTATTATATTGCATGTATCATTAACCATATTAAGTTCTTCACATGTTCTGTTACTCCAAACTTTTTAATTATTTGTAAAAATAAATTACATATGGGATGACTTGGAAACGGATTGGCTACTCCCCGGCCACCAGCCCGGTGGCTGCTGGTCGGTACTTTGTGGGCCCTACCATAATGTATGTGTTTCATCCATTATGTTCATCCATTTTTACGGATCATTTTAGTTTAATTCCAAAATTGAGAGGGATATAAATCTCAGGTGGACCACACCACAGGAAAACAGTAGTGATTGGATATCCATCATTAAAATCCTACTAAGTTCCACTGTTTATTTGACATCCAATCCGTTGATTAGGTCATAAAGATCCAGATGAAGGGAAAAAACTAAGATCAGCTTGATCCAAAACTTTTGTGGCCCCAAAAAAGTTTTTAATGGTCGACATTCATTCAACACTGTTTTGGTCCGTTTGAGATTGGGATATACCTCATTTTTGGCCTCATACCATAAAATGATCTAGAAAAATAGATGGACAGTATGGATGAAAGACATACATCATGGTGGGGCCCACAGAGCATCTACCACCAGCCATTGGCTGGTGGGAGTAGCCAATCCGTTTCTGGAAGACTTGTGACATAAAAACCTATGTTGGAAAATATTCTAATCCACGTTAGAGTTGCAGGCACCTCCAAAATTTGTAGCAGCCACATGATGATACGAGCCACACATCCATTGATTAGCCCACACCCAAAATGAAATCGACGGGGCCCTTTCCACCATCTGGTAAATGCACATTTAGCTTTCATCCACGCACCACCAATTGGAAGGTCAAGATTGTCCGAATACTAAGATCTTTGGATCGAGGCCCATGCACTACGCTACTAGAAATATCAATGAACGGTTCGGATCTTATCCATTTTTGCCATGTGCGTATGGATGGCATAGGGGCATGAAAATATATACAGGCTGATTAGATGGAGTGGAACATGGTGGGCTCGACAAAACTCAATTACCGTAGGGATGCAAATTAAAATCTCCATCCGTAGGTTGTGAAGCACATGGTCTGTCTCACCAAGAACCTGCCCCTCCCAAATCACGTTATACATATATAGTAGAGAAGACTGATCAGCAGGTTGTAGGTTAACATCACCTATCATTTCCATGGAATATTATACGATATTTGAAAAAAGACAAGGTGGAAACTTAAATTTTAAAATGTATAAAGATGGTCCATACCATACTTCCGGTAGAAAAATGACTCACTATAGTCAACTGTAACCAGCTGTATACTACAGGCTTTGTTTTTAGGAATTATTTTATGATAAATGGTCCACATCTTTTCACATTACAAATATGTTCCAATTCTAAAAGTGGGGACCTTGTTTGGTAATCCAATCTATTTCTGTTCCTGCCATAGATTGAATGGGCCCAAAAAACTTTAGGGTTGGGAGATCCCAACAACCATTAACAAGGCCAATGTGAACATGTTATTGATTTTTTAATCTTTAGGCAAGTAAATAAAAGATTAAAATTGTGATATGGAGGAGATATTTTAGGTACATGTACATAGCCTATCCATGTTAGGTCACATTAGATTGGTGATTAGGGCATGATTCAATGAGGAATCTCCTCATGTGAGTGAGTGGAACATGTGTGAGAGATTCAGGCGGACTTTTTTCGTGTGTATGTCATCCACTCCGTACATCAAATGAGTCCCACTATGATGATGGAATGACCAGCTTTTCTTGACAGGTTGGATTCTATGCACAAGGCAGAGTGGCCCTCACAAGTAGAATTATGAAATGTGCTCTTTTTACAAACGTTGTGGAGGATCCAGCTCCATAACCATGGAGCACCCAAGGCAGATGCATCCCTTACTATTGGGCTTGGGCCCACCTTGATGTATTTATTCTATGTCCACGTTGTCCGTCCGTTTTGTCAGATTAATTTGGGTCACGAGGCATGAAGCAGATCTAGTTCTCATTAGGTGGTATCCAAACAGGCCAAGCTAAACATGCAAACAACTGGGTGTAGGTGATTCTCATGACTAAGTGGTAGACACAGTGCAGTTCCAACAGTTAGGTCAAGGGTTGTAGTGCCCGGTGGGGTGTGTATATGTTTAGATGTGTGCTATTTACCGTTAGGGACCGATCTTTGATTTGGACCATCCATTATGTGGGCCCACAATAATATGGGTGATCCGGAAATAGATTGGCTACTCCCCGACACCAGCCCCGTGGCTGGTGGTTGGTGCTCTGTGGGCCCCACCATGATGTATGTATTTCATCCATTCTGTTCATCCATTTTTAAAGATCATTTTAGGAATTTATTATGAAAATGAGAGGGATACAAATCTCAGGTGGACCACACCACAGGAAAACATAGTGATTGGATATCCATTATTTAAATACTCCTAAGGCCCACTGTACTGTTTATTTGACATCCAATCTGTTGATTAGGTCATAAAGACCCAGATGAATGGAAAAAACAAAGATCAGCTTGATCCAATACTTTTATGGCCCCCAAAAAGTTTTTTAACCGTCAATGTTCATTCCACACTATTTCTTGTAATGTGGTCCACTTGAGATTGGGAAATACTTCTTTTTTTTTGTAATATAATGAAATGATCTAGAAAAATAGATGGACGGCATGGATGAAACATAAACATCATAGTGGGGCCCACAGAGTACCGACTACCAGCCATTGGCCGGTGGCAGGGGGAGTAGCCAATCCATTTCCGGGTGATCCGTCGTGTGGGCCCCACATTTGATGTGGACATTCATCATGTGGGGCCTCTTTTGGTACGGAGAGAGAGAAGTGAAGAGTTAAAAAGCTAAAAAAGAAAAAAGAAAATAAAAATAAAAAATAACTCGCTGAGACAAATAGCTTTAAGTGCTTAAGTTACTTTATAATCATGTTTGCAAAACTAACTTAAGTAAAATAATAATAATAATTTAATGACTTAAAATAAGTTAAAAAGTACCTTATTTGTTGGTGTTCAAAGAGGCATTTAATGATCCAACTTAGGGTTAGTGCAAAATTTATGAATTAAAGTTATTTAATGATCTGACTCACGGTTAGTGTACAATTTCTAAGGGATGTGGATTGTGTGGTGGACATTTATTAAACACAGAATATGAAAATATCCAATAACTTAACAAATAAATGGCACGAATCAGTGGCTAGGATCGTTCAGCCAACATAATTTTGGGATTAGGATTGTTCAACTAATGTGATTTTGGACCCAACAATGACAGTTTGTTCAACTTATTTAGCTGGTTCTAATTTGGGTTAATGTATGGCCCATGATTGTAGATTGTGTGGGGGAATTTTTTTGAAGAAAAATTGATGTCATCACCTCACCTAACATCCATGCTAAAGTTAGAAAAGAGTCCTGACTCCCATCTTTTGCCAGTAGAGTTGGGCATCGGACCGAGTCGGATCGGATTGGGTCCAACTCGATCTGATCCGAAAACTACGTGAGCTAATCCGAACTCGATCCGATCTGGGACAGAGTTGGGGACTCTTGGATCGAATCAATCCGATACATGGTTGGCCTGACCTGAACCGAGCAGGATGGGGTTGGGTACGATTCGGATCGGGTTAGATCTGTGGGTCAAACTATGAGGTATGTGTTATATCCAAACCGTCCATCCATTTGTAAAGTTCGTCTTAAGGCTTGAGCTGAAAAATAAGACAGATCTAAAGATCAGTTAGCCCACACAACAAAAAAACAAAGGAGATTGAACGTTTACCATTGAAATCCTTTTGGAGATCATATAAGTTTCGGATTAATATGAAATTTGTTTTTCCTCTTTATCTATGTATTTTTAACCTTAATAATAGATTAGATAGAAAATAAACGTTATGGTGGGCCCTACCAATTTTTTAACGGCGAAAATCATTATTCTCGTTGCTTTGTGTTGTGGTCCAGTTGATCTTTGGATATGATTCTTTTTTTCTTTTCTTTTTAATGCTACAAAATGATCTCGAAATATGGATGAACGTTGTAGATATAATAAATACATAACTGTGGGGCCCATGTAACTTTGATCTCATTTGAGCCGTTCGTACAACACGGAGCTTGAGGCTTGTCTCTGCTCGTCTTTGCACGACATGTATTTAAACTAGCCTCTTGACGTCCTGGGCATGAAATGGTGACAAGCTATGGGCCTGTGGACGCGGATTAGATACCTAAAGGCTGAGTTGGCATCACCAAGTTCTTCGGGCCCCACTATGATGTATGTGTTATATCCACACCGTTCATCGATTTTTAGATATCATTTTAGGGTATGAACCAAAGAATGAGGTAAATAAAAATCTGTAGTGGACCACACTAAAGAAAACAGTGGGGAGAGTGATTTCCACCGTTGAAATTATCCTAAGGTTCATCATAATGTTTATTTGAAATCCAACCTATTAAAAAGTTTTTTTTTTTTTTTTTTTAACATGAAATAAGGGAAAACACAAATATCAGCTTGATCTCAGACTTTTGTGACCCTTAGAAATTTTCAATGGTGGGCTTCATTGTCCCACTGTTTTCTGTGCTAGGTCCACTGGAGCTTTGGATTTAACTCTTTCTTTGGATATTGCCCTATAATGATCTCTCCAAATGGATGGAAGGTGTGGATACAAAACATACATCATGGTGGGGCCCACGGAACTTGTTGACGTAACTTTAATAGCTAGTCTCGCTACTCAACCTGTCACTGACGTGCTGCGCACGCAAGTGGTTGAGGTGCACAACACGTTTCTTAGTAAACCCTGATGGGGCCACCGTGAATGCTATGTGGTTTATCCATGACATCCATTCATTTTTCCAGATCATTTTAGTAGTTGAACCCAAAATTGATGCATATCTAAAGCTCAAGTGGACCATACCATAGGAAAAAGTAGAAGTATTGATTTTCACCATTAAATCACTCCGGATCGAATCATATCGGTCTGGATTGGATCCATTTGGTTCAGATTGGTCCGAATTGACCATGATCCGAATTTGATCCGAAGAACGGTCGGATCTTACTGATCCAACTCGAACTGCACCGATCCAAGCCTTCGGTTCGGTTCAAATCGGGTCGGATCCACCGGATCGGATCGGAAATGCCCATCTCTATTTGCAGGGGTGACGTCATCACCCCACCTCACCTCCTTGCAAAATTTGGCAGGGTTCCATATGGCAGGCAGCACAATGAGTGTCGCTCACCACATGACACAGGTCTCGAATTTCGTAGGAATACTCGTGGGGTGATAGTTTTCTCTTGGTTCACTCGGATTCACTTTATTATGGTTCTAAATGTTAATGGGTCAAGGTTTGGGCGTGCAATTAGCCTGTACTCAGGCCTAAAGTTGGACCTAGTTTTGGGTTAATTTGCTTGTGTTAACTAAGTTGACTGGGTTGGATTGAATTACCTTGGTTGATTGGGCTTTGATTAGCTTGTTGCCCTCTAGGCTAGGTCTTCATATGTAGAGGTGGGCATGTTGGGTTCGATCTGGTGGATTCGACCCGGGCCCGATCCGACCCGTTCCGAACCGAACCGACGGTGTGGATCGAGTGCACCCATCCATATCCGATTGTTTTTCGGGTCGGGTTCAGAAAGTGGTCTATACGGACTAATCCGATCCGAAAACCCAAACCGAAAGGATTCGGACCGATCCGACCCGACTAATCCGGAGCAGGTATTCGGATAGTACAAATAGAATTTTTTTTTTAAAACCCTAAATCGTTTACCCCTCCCCTATTTTCTTACCCTACCCAATGAATGAGCACTGCGCCGCCCGATCTTCTTCTTCTCATCTTCTTCTTCAAGGTCTGTTTGAGCTTAGATTCAAGGACCCTTTTGGTAGAAAACAAGAACCTAGAAAGTGATAGATCCAACCACCTCCCCTCCTTTTTCTTTTCTTTGTTTTGAGGATGGGGTTGGTTTGGGTATGTTGGTTCGGGTCCTTTTGAGGTAGAGATCTCTGTTTTTGAGATCTGGGGATTGGAGAAGGGCTGTTGGGATTCATTTCAAAGGTATGAGAAGGATTGAATTTTGATTGTAGTTTTAGTGGGATTGGCAATGGGCCGTGAATCTTTTGTTGTCATGAGAATGGAATTGACAGAGTTGCACAGATAGAAAGAGAAAGATAGAAATTTGATTTGGTTTTTGGCTTTTTGTTCTAGTATTAAGAAATGGGCCTTAGGTTTTTATTTTTGTTGTTGTTGTTGTTGTTGTTGTTATGAGGATGAATTGCAGTTTTTTTGTTTGTTTTTGGGTCCGATCCGAACCATGCTAAATCCGATCCAACTCAGTTTTCTTGACCGAGTCGGACTCAGATCGGATCAGGCAATGCAAATTTCGGATCGGTCCGAGTCAGGTGACCCGGACTCTATTCGGATCGCATCGAGTTCGAGTCAAGTCATTGAGAATTCAGATCGGATCGGGTTGGGCCAAATCCGATTCGACTCAGACCGATGTCCAGCTTTATTTATATGGTGATCCATCATGTGAGGCCCACCTTTAATGTGGATTGTCCATCGTGTGGGATCCACCTTCGATGTGAACAATCCATCATGTGGGGCCTCCTTTAATATAGAGAGAGAGAGATGAGTGAAAAGTTAAAAAGCTTTTAAAAAATGTTACAAGAATAAATAGCTTTAAGCACATTAGTTACTTTTCCCGTTATGTTTACCAAACTAATTTAAGTAAATAAAGTGAATGACTTAACATAAGTTAAAAAATACCTTATTTAGTGGTATCCAACCAAGCCTTAAATGATCCAGCTCAAGGTTAGCCTACCGTTTCTAAATTAAGGTTATTTAATGATCCAACTTAGGGTTAGTGTACAATTTCTGAGGGACATGGATCGTGTGGTGTATGTTTATTGAAGACAGTATGAAAATATCGTACTTGTCCTGAGCTCGGATGAGGCTGGATGCAGATTAGGTACCAACAGGTTGAGTAGCGAGTCCCACTACTGAGGTGATGTCACCAAGTTCTGTGAGCCCCCACTATGATGTACGTGTTATATCCACCCCATCCATTCATTTAAAGATATCATTTTAGGGCATGAGTCAAAGAATGAGGTAGATAACAAGCTGTAGTGGACCCCACCACAGAAAACGGTGGGGAGAGTGATCCCTACGGTTGAAACTATCCCAATGTGTACCATAATGTTTATTTGAAATCCAACCTACACGGAAGAAGGGAAAACACAAATAAGAACTTGATCTAAAGCTTTTGTGGCCTTTAGAAGTTTTTAACGGTGAGCGTCACCGTCCCCATTGTTTTCTGTAGCTTTGGATTTGTCTCATTTGATCTCTCCAAATGTATGAAAGGTATGGATACAAAACATGCATCATGGTGGCCCACAAAACTTAGTGGCCTAACTTTAGTAGTGAGTCTCCTTGATTAACCTGTCAGTATCTAATCTGCGGATTAGATAGTAACAAGGTGAGCAGCGAGAGTTGCTATTGAAGTGACATCACTGAGCTATGTGGGACCCATCATGATGTATATACTGTATCCACACCATCCATTCATTTGGAGAGATCATTTTAGGGCATGAGACAAAGAATGGGTCAGATCAAAATCTAGACTGGACCCCACCACATAAAATAGTGGGAAGAGTGATGCCCACCATTGAAACCTTTCTAAGGTCCACTAACGTTTATCCGGGATCAAACTTGTTCATAAATTAAGACAGACATAAAATAAGAGAAAACACAAATTTCAGGTTCATCGAAATGTTTTGTGGCCCTTATAAATTTTTAATGGTGGGTGTCACTCTCTCCACTATTTTATGTGGCGGGGTCCACTCGAGCTTTGGATCTGACTCGTTCTTTAGCTCATGCCCTAAATTGATGTCTCTAAATGGATGGACGGTGTGGATACAACACATATGTTGGGGAAAAATATGACAAGTCCGAGGACTCGGTTATGAAATGGATCAACTCTGTCGACACTGTCGTAATGTTCGAGGCTACAAGTCAGATCGAGAGAAGAGAAAGCCTAAAGGAGAGACTTGACTTGGATTGCAGGAAGTAAATTTCGCACAAGCAATATAAAGTCAAGATCTATAGGCTGAATACACAAGACACACAAAGTTGGTTCAGTTAATGTGGCAGCAATGTCTAAAGGGACCGATTGAGGCCCGAATGCTAGAAGCCCCCGCCCGACCGTAAAACCGATCCACGTAAGGTCGGTTACTAGGTCGGCTATCAGATTAAGGAAGGACATTGGTCCAAAACTGATTCCGTCTCATCCAACAGAAGGCCAAATAGCCCTATCCTTGCAGCCAGCCCAGACTCATATTATTAGGGTCAGCTAGGGCCGAGCCGAGCAAGAAAGAGACGGTGTAAACAAAACCGTCGTCCTGAGAATCTAGTGGAAGGATCTCCGGTCCCGAAGATCTCGGGATCGGATAAAGTTCAAAAGCATATCAAAATCAAATCTTTGGGAGATTAGGAGAAGAATCCCTGTACACCGGGGGCCTCCCATTCCTATAAATACAAGAGACCTCCAAAGTGAAAGGTACACAAAAAACCCTTCTCAAAACCCTTCCCACTTTGTTCAGTCACTGACTTAAGCATCGGAGGGTCTTCGACTCTAGCCAGGATCTTCGTTGTTTCATCCTTGTGCAAGTGACAGACGAAGGAGGAGGTCTATCAAAAATCTGCATCAACAGTTTGGTGCCGTATGTGGGAAGGGATATAAAAAGTCATTTTCTAGGCTCTAGTTTCAAGTGAGCATTAATAGCAAGAACCAAAAAAACTGGTCCTAGCGAACCAAATGAGGTTGATAATGCTGGACCATCAGGTCCAGATGGGACCCAGGGAGCTCAAAACTAACCCAACGATCAACAAGGTTCCGCGGCTCGTCCAGCAGCATCTGCTGCAACTACGAATACCCAGCGGAATTGAGGAAATGGACGGTTGGATCGGGAGGTTCAGGAGCTAGAGCCGATATAAATGTTATGAAACAAATGTTAGAGTAGATGCATCGTCAACAAAGTCAATAGCTTTAACAAAAACAAGCGATGAACGTTCCGCAACAAGTTGCCGACCCTCAGCCCGCTGTCCCGCGGTTGCTAGCACAGTCGAGTCAGTCCCATGGGCCGTCCGAGCCAACGCCCGCTCATTCCGCAACTGCCGTGCTACTTCCCTCTGATTTCTGACACGAAATAGATCGGAGAAGGCACAACCGGCCTCTGGTTGAAGGTGTGATAGAAAGCAATGAACCTTGAAAAGCTGACCTTCAGGACTTTTAAAAAAAGGTGGTAGAAGAGATGGCGGACATGAGGCACAGTGGGGATACACACTCAGCCAAGATCTCCATTGTTTCATCCTTTTGCCGGTAATCGGATGGAGGAGGTCTATCAAAAATCTGCATCAACAACATACATCATGGTGGATCCCATTGAACTTGGTGTCGTCACTTCAGTAGCCAGAATAGCTACTCAACCTATCAGTAGCTAATCATCGTCCGGGGTTACGAGGGGCCACCGTGATGCATGTTTATCAACACCATTCATCTATTTTTCTATATTATTTTAGAATATAATTCAAAAAATGAGGTAAATTCAAAGCTCAAGGAACTACGTAATTTCCACCATTAAAACTTCCCGGGAGCAACAGAAGTTTTGGATCAAGATCATATTTGTGTTTTGCCTTCCACCATGGATGGCAGATAAACAGCATGAGGTTTCAACGGTGGGTGTCATTATCACCGCTGCTTCCTGTAGTGTGGTCCACTTGAGCCTTGGATCTGCCTCTTTTTTGGAGATTTTATTCTATTTTATTCTAAAATGATATAAAAAAATAGATGGACGGTGTTGATAAACCCATGCATCACGGTGGGCCATCAAAGCCCCAAACTGTTCCGAGCTCAGATTAGGCGGTGTAGTACCTAATCGGCGTCCGTTCTAGCGTGGGTCAATGTATGACACGTGTACAACTTCTGAGGGAATGAATTGTGCGGTGAGGAACTTAACACGCTATAATGGTAAGTGAGCTTTGTGGGCCCACCGTGATACATGTGTTATTATCCACGCTGTCCTTCCCTTTTGCCAGCTTATTTTAGGGCATGAAACCAGCCAGAGTTGAAACATATCCAAAGCTCCAGTGGGCCACAACACAGATGATAATGACATCCACCGTTGAAACCTTTCTATGCCCACAACGATGCTTATTCGTCATTCAAACATGTTCATAAGGTCAAAAAACCTGGATAAAAGGAAAATACAAATGCCTCTTTGATCCAGAACTTCTGTGCCCCAAAAGAAGTTTTCAACGGTAGGCATTCAATTCCCACTTTTTCCTATGGTGTGGTCCACATGAGCCTTGGATATACTTCAATTTTAGCCACCATTCATAAAATGAGCTTAAAAAACGGATGGATGGCATCGATAATGACACATACATAAGGGTGGGCCCCACATAGTTTACGTCCATTTCTGAAGTGCCAGAGTATAACCTTCGCTTCCTTTATAACGTCTCATTTTCTTGAGTTGAGCCGTCAATGGGCCAGGCCCCGGCTGTCCAAATTTGAAAATCAAAATTCAAATAAGCACTAACGGACGAGTGGGCCCCACCAGCCATAGCAGCCATTATCAATAAAAAAACAATACTGGTTTAGTGGACCATTAAACCATTAAATTACTAAGCCACCCAAGACTCGTTGTTATAAATGCAATGGGCCCTATCTTTATGGCTGGGATCATTCAATGGCATGGGCCAATTTTCCAGACCTTCAAGCTCATCCTGCCATTGAGTGAGCCTAGTTTCCTACATTAAGCGGTTCGATCGGTCGATCTGGTAGGGTTTCAATCCAGGCTCTCTGATTTACTGGGCTAATGGGACCGATTAATCAAAATCTGGGCTGTTGATAATGTGGAAGGCTCGATTTGGTCCAGTTGGGCCCATGCTAGCCATGTACTCAACAGTTAAGCTTGGGCTCACCTCGACCAGGCCCAATCCAGTTATGATGCATGGTGTGCACTGATTGTTGTGGTCAGTAGGACTACCCTTTTCATTCTCCTCAAGAGTATAATTCATGCAATTGAAGCAACCGGCTATAGCCTGTCGCCAACCGGTAAACCTGACAACAATGCAGGAGTACAGCTATTTTACCAGTCCCGCAAGAAGTGGGTCCATCCCACTTCATGATCAGAATCTCCGGACGCGAATTTCCCGCAACACTGTTGCAGGATGCCGTGCACCAAAGGTTCTGTGGGGCCCACCTTGGTGTGTTTATGAAATCAAGTGGGCTATACTACAGGGAACGGTGGCGATGGAGATACACACCACTGAGACTTTCTTGGGGCCCTCTGTTATGTTTATATTCCATCCAAGCCGTTCATAAGGTGAGCCCCACCAGGATGAAGGGAAAATCCAAATATCAGCTTGATCGAAATCTTCACTGGGCCCCAAGAAGGTTTCAATGGTAGACGGTCCCATTGTCGCCCCTTTTCTCGCTGTGGTGAGGCCCACCTGGATTTGGATGGGCCTTACTTTCCAGCTGATATCCTATGGAAATGATGGATGGAGTGGACGTCACATCGTAAAATACAATCAGTTGCATAGGATGGCAGTTGCATCGTAAAATACAATCAGTTGCATAGGATGCTTTGGACAGTCCAATCATCAATCTGGACTCCTGTCGACAAGCAGATTGCCTGTGCCCGAGGTTACTGTAATCGTAAGCTGTGTGGGGTCCACATAGATGCCCGTGGCAAATCCACACCGTACATCCGTTTTGCAAGACAACAATAGGACAGCAAGATAAAAATCAGGTAGATCCAAAACTCATGTGGTCCACACCACACGAAACAGCAAGGATTGAGCGTTGACCATTGGAAACTTTGTGGGTGCTACAGAAGTTTTGTGTCAGGATGATATTTCTGTATACAGTTTATCTGAGTGGTATTAACCCTAAGAACGGTTTGGATAGCATATAACGATCATGGTCGGCTCCATGAAGGTTTCAACGGTGGACGTTTCTGTTCCTACTTTTTCGGGTTGTGTGACCCACTTGAGTTTTGGATCTGTCTGTTATTATGATTCGTGTGCTATTATGGTATTGTAAAACTGATGGACAGAGTGGATTTTTGACAGACTCTCTGTAGGCCCCCAGACAAATTCCGAATGCAGTAACTTCCTGCGCCTCCGCGTCGGTCGACAGGCCCAGGTACAAAAAGCAAATAACCGGATGATCTCCACCCTTAAAATTTTAGTTCCTTTTGTTACAATCATCTTTTTGACAAACCATGGAACAGATGGTTACCATCATTTCTACCAGAAGGCAATCCAAGTAGTCCCAACGAATAGACATTTCAAGTGGGTCATTTGGCCTATTTTTCTCCGCTTCATCTTAACCGTCCATTCATATATGCTATCATCTGGATGGTTACAACCATCCTATCGGTCTGTATCTTGAACCATCAATTACCAAGACCCGATTGGAATGAACGAACAGTCTAGATCGATGGATTGACAAGCCAACTTGCACAAATCAATCACCTGTACCATAACCCTACGGTACAACCAGTTGCATTAAAACATCATCAGATATAAAGGCAAACGCACAAACGCCCAAAAGCAAAAGCAGGAGCGAAAGAAAGCGCGGAAAAGATCAGATCCGGCCGTTCGTTCACCAAACGCGTACTTCGGCCATGGCCTTCTCCATTTCAGTTCTGGTCATCATCTGCTCTCTCCATCTCATCGCCTTCGTTCTAGCCATTGGAGCTGAAAGAAGGAGAAGCACCGTAAGATATATATACCCTCTTCGTATTTCATACGTATATATACTTTCTCTACATTTCTTTTGGTGATACGCCTTCAGTATAGTGTACTACACCCTCGCCCTTTTTCGACCTTCAATCTGATGATCCAGACCGTTCACATAAAAGATCCCACCTTAGATGGACCGCATAGCAAAAACCTCGCTCATCAGTTGGTGAAACGTTTTTCTTTTGCCTAATCTCTGTCCTTCTCTGTATATGGTAGGGAAAAGTGGTACCGGATGAGTACGATGAGGCTACGTACTGCGTATACGACTCAGACGCTTCGACATTGTACGGTCTAGCGGCGTTCTTTCTGCTTCTAATCAGCCAGGCGTTAGTTAACGGCGTTACTAGATGCCTCTGTTTCGGGAGGGGTTTAACGCCTGGAGGTTCGAGAGCGAGCGCCGTTTGCTTTTTTGTCGTTTCCTGGTAAGTAAAAAAACAAAGACTCTAAAAATAGAAAATGTTCTGGCGTGGACACTTGGACAGTCCAATCCATTGATCCTGACCGTTCATTAGGTCCAACACGTATTTCACGGGTTTCCATTTAAATATCACACCAATCTGACAAATATTAACCATTTGATCAATGGATTTAATATGGACGGTCAAGATTATCTATACAAGAAGGACCGATCAACAATTGGATCCATCTATTTGTCGTGGATTTTTGATGATTTTAAAGAGCTATTTTTGTTAGGCAATCATATTCATCCCATCCATTGCTTGGAAAATGGACAGTTATAGAAATTTAAGGAAAGGCAACGGACGGATTGGATCATCCGATCAGTGTGATTTCTGTTTGGGAGTCCATGATATGTGTTCTGGACTAATAGACGGTTCAGATTGACTGTGTGGACTGTCCAAGTGAATTTTTGTAACTAGGAGCACTATAACTTATAATGCTCTGGAGCACCGGAGCATTTCTCTTTGCGGCAAAATGCCTGGTAGGATCGAATAACCGGTGGATTGCATTATGCAAGTGCAGTTACCGAACTACCCTCATTTGTTTTTTAAATTCAAGTGATGAAGTCAAGAATTGTGGGCGCATGTTGAACATATATGACATCCAACCTTTCAAACAGATGAATCTTACTACTAAGATTATATTAATGAAAATTCTAGATGATCCAATCAGAAGGAGGGCCACACCATAAAAAATTAATATACAGTGCCCAAAAAATCCAAATTCATATTATAGCCCGTCTGATGATTCTATCCACCAGATTTTTGTCTCGAGTGATCAACATGGTAGGATTCATATGTTGGACGGGTTGGATGTTGTACCCATACCATGCGGGCCCTACAATTCTCCGCTTTAAAGCTTTTTAAAGGAGAAAAATGTATGGGGTTAGTTTAGTAATTGCACTCCCCAAGATGCACTATCCACTAAATCTAGTTTGTGGAGGGTTAATTCGATAAAATCGAATTTTGAAGGAATTTAGCGGTAAAATTACAAAGATAAACTTGGTGCATCTGCGAGTCATACTCGCACGAACGTGTGCGGAGCAGCATGGTTTTGCGAGATCCGGGCCGTTCACATGGTGGGCCCCACGTTAATGTAATCGAGGACAGAATTGCGATAGTATGCCTCGCCAGACATGCACACATCTCAAGAAAGAATGAATGGCTGAGTATAATCGTCCCCATCCAATGCCCAAGTGTGGCTCACCTGATCGGCAGACCGAAGTATTTGATTCTTCAACGGTCAGCACCTTTACGTGTTGTGGGCCCTAACGGTAACATTTCAAAATTGCTATGGTGTGGCCCGTTGGAGCTATGGGTACAGTTGATTTTTAGTCTTCGGGCAGAAAATTAGGGATAGAACTTGATGGGTAGAGTGAATTTTACACGTACAATTTAGTGGGCCCCACAGACCTAAGTGTTTTAAGCACCGGGTAAAATAACTGTTGTAGAGGATATCCAGTCCATGATAGGTGGATCTGAACCGAACATCTAGGTGAACCTAATGTGACACATGATGTTCCTTAAGATTCAATTAGTGGCCTTTAAATGGGCTGCATAGGAATTAACTTTTGAATTTTAGAGGCTGTTTGTATAGAGTGCATAGTTAGGAATGTAACCCGTTTACATTCACTAGCCTGTTTGTGAAAGGGAGTACAATCTTTTTTTATTTTTTATTTTTTTATAAATATTAATGGAAGGGAAAAGGGTTTCCTTTAGGATTGCAATCCAAGTGGTTGCAAATTTGGATTAATTGAGGATCTATTTGGAATATGGTAATGTAATGGAAATGTGTCATCGTTATGTTTACTAGCGCAAAGCCAAATTCATACTAATGAAAATATTTTTAGAAAATAAGTAAAAGAATTTGTAATTATTGTCTTTTTTTTTTTTAATTATAAATTTTGAAATCTTTAATTCAAACAAGCACATAGGTGTATAGATTTAATGATTTGACATTAGTGCTTGTTTGGATTAGGGATTCTTAGAGAAATGCAATAAAAAGTTGTCATCATTACGATTTCACTATTGCAAGGCCAAACATGAAAAATGTTGATCAATGCGGATGTTTTCAAAAGATAGGTAAAAAAATTTATAATCATTATCATTTTTAATTACACTACCGTGGAAATCTCACATTCAAATAGTCACATCGGTGTATGGATTTGATGATTTGTTAGTGTAGTAATTGAAAGGTATCATCATCATTATGATTATATTGTTGATAAACTAAACAACAATTGTCGATCGAATGGAGATATTTTCGAGGGGAGATGAACGTATTTGTGATGATTGTACTTTTTCATTAAATTGTTGTGGTAATCTTCAATGCAAATAGGCAAAGTAACAGAAATGTGTCATCGTTATAATTTTATTGTAAAAAAAAACCAAACATGATAATTCTCGGTCAAATATAGATATTTTTAAGAGAAGTAAAGAAATTTGTAATCATCATACTTTTTAATTACTTATTATGATAATCATTAATCCAAACAAACCCTATTGGGAAGGAAAGTAAATACATTTTTCCTTAAAATTACCTAATGATGCAAAAAATTGGCATGTCCTCCTCCGTCCTACCACCTGCACAAGAAGGAGACAAAGGAGACCCTGGCTAGAGCCGGGGACCCTCCGATGCTAAAGTCAATGATAAGACCGTGTAAGAAGGGTTTTCAGGAGAGTTTTTTGCGTACCTTTCAACGTGAAGATTTCCTGTATTTATAGGAATGGGAGGGTCCCGTCGTGCAGGGATTCTTCTCATAGTATCTCGGAGATTTGATTTTAATTCGTTTTTAGATTCTACCCGATCCCGAGATCTTCTGGATCGGGAATCCTTTCACAAGATTTTCGGGACGGTGTTTTCATTTACACCGTCTTTTCCTGGCTTGGCTCGGGTCCTAACTGACTCTAATAGTGAGTGAGTCTCGGCTAGTTGCAAGGATAAAACAGTCTGCCTTCTGTCGGATGAGAGGGAAACCGATCCGTAATCGATATCCTCTCTTAATCTGATAGCCGACTCTGTAACTGACCTAATATGGGTCGGTTTCACGGTCGGTCGGGTGGCTTCTGAGTTTTGGGCCTTAATCGGCTTCTTAGGATGTTGCTGCCTCATTTACCGAGTCAACTTTATGCACCTCATGTACTTTGCCTTTTGGCTCGTGACTTTATAAATCTTGGTTTGGATTGATTCTTTGCAATCTGAGCTAAGTCTCTCCTTTAGGCATTTTATTTTTCTACCTCGGTCGGGCTTGATGCCTCGAAATTTCGGGCAGTGTCAGTAGAGTTGGTCCATTCCATAGATGAGCCTTCGGACTTGTACTATTTTTTTTCCCCAACATTACCTTTCCTTTGTTTTAAGAGCTTTCTTTGTGGGAATTTGTGGAAAACATAATTATTCACTTAATTTTTTTGTTAGAAAATCCATGAACTTGCTTTTCGAAGTTCACTCTTAAGAAATGCATTTTAATTTTTTTGTTAGAAAATCCATGAACTTTTTTTTTTTTTTTTTTGGTTAGCTTGTTAGTACACCCCACTAATCGATACCAAGACCTCTAGTGTTGAAACGAGGTATCTTTCACAATCTACTAGTTGACACTTGATTTTCGAAGTTCACTCTTAAGAAATGCATTTTTCAACTACTAAAGGCAGATGAGCTTTTAATAGTTAAACTTAAAAACGCCAGTCCCTCTTCAATCGTTTCACATGTTCCACATGTGTCAATATTGTCGATCTTCGGTTATACCTTGCATTGTGCCACTATGCCACATGTTTCTATGTGCCACCACTGTTTCCCATGGATGACGTCAAGATCAAAATCAATACTTTGCTTGCTCCGAGAATTGGTAGGCTTCACTGTTATGTCTACGTGAAATCTACCTCGATCAATAAGTGCATCCCATTAATTTAACCATAAAGCCTAAAAATCAGTTCAGTGTGTGATTCAGGTATACCATACCAACGAAATTATAAAGAAGAGACATCCCGATTCCCTATGATTTTTGGAGGACAAGGCTATTTCCCTTCATCTGGCTCATTTGAATGATGATTTTTGATACCTTGATTTTTAAATCCACTCCAACTGTTAGATACAAAGCTAAAAATAAGCGTTTTGACAAAAAATCAAGCCCATCCTCGATTCATATGACCCACACGAAAAGAAAAAGTTTGGAGGACAAGAGTTACTATTTCCCTTCATATGGCTCATTTGAACCACAAAGCAATATGATTTTTGAGCTCTTCGGTTTAAATTAGGTGACATACTTGGTGACCAGGGTAAATTTTACATAAACATTATGATGGTTATTTACCACAATATTTTTTAGGGCCTAGACGGGTCATACAAGGACGTCTCCACATGAAAATGACTTTTGTAGCTTCAAGAATTGGTATACCTCACCTTATGTTTACCTGAAATCCACCTAGATTATTTGGTGTGCCACTCCTTTTTTGTCGTAGGGCTAAAAAATCAGCCCAATTCATGATTCAAGTGGGCCATGTGAAGGGAAACAGTTAGGAAACGTATCCCTTGTATATTGTTTCCAATCATATGATGCACCTGAACCACAAACTTAGCTGTGTTTTGGGCCCCACAGCTAATATAAAGTGATACACTTGTGGATTGGGATAGATTTCACATAAACCTTACCGTGGTCCATCATTAAGAATATAGTAAAATGCATGTCATGTATGGAGAAAATGTGTCCACCACAAATTTTGGATTCATATGAAATTCATATTCACAGTGCCAAACACTACTAAGGATTTTAATTGACGTCAATTCCATAATAATTTGGATTTGAATTCTAATTTAAATAGAATCTATTTTTCCAAAGGACCCCCTTTAGTGTCAAACCAATATCCTCGCTTGGATTCTAAATTTACAGTATTGAAAGCATAATGATTACAAATTCATCTACTTATCTCCTTGAATATATGTATTAGACTATGATTGTCTTGTTTGGTTTTGCAATAGTAAAATTGTAATGACGACACTTTATGTATTATATGAACCTATTAATTTTCAGTCCAAACATACCCCTAGTGCAACGACGATGTACCTAATCACGATAAGGACATTTCTATTATATATCATGCCACCTGTTGGGGTTGTAGTCACGAGATTGACCTGAATGCGTCCTTTCATCACCTAGGCTTTAGCCATTGGACAGCGGTCCTTTTCAATTAGACGGCTGTGGATGGCTATCTAAAATGAAAAAATTAGCACTGTAGAGTCGGTAGGTCGGTGCTGGAAAAGCTGTTTGTGCCCCACCATGATGTATGTGTTTTATCCATGCCGTTCATTCATTTTCCCACCTCATTTTAGGGAGCCCAAAAATAAGGGTGATCCAAATCTAAGGTGGACCACACCACAGGAAACAGTGGTGATTGAACGCCCACCATAAAAAGTGATGTGTGTTTTTCCTTGGTGGGCATTCAATCTCTACTCTTTCCGTCGTCTCATGTTTATATGGCATCCAACCTATTGATTAGGTCACACAGACCTGGGCGAAGGAAAAACACAAATATCATTTTTATGGTGGGTGTTTAATCACCACTGTTTCCTATCGTGTGGTCTACTTTAGATTTTGATCTGCCTCATTTTTGGGCTACTGCCCTAAAATAAGCTGATAAAATGGATGGACGGAGTGGATAACACACATACATCATGGTGGGCCACGTCACCGCCCAGTACCGCGATCTAGGTACTGGAGGAGTCACTACCGAGTCCTAAAATGAGATTATTATTATTATTATTTAAAATAATTGGTATCCACCATTCAAGGTTAAGCCTATCATATAGACGGCTCGGATCATTTAGAAAAGATCCCAGATCCACCATTATTTCTGTAATTTATTGCAAGGTGCGCTGAATGTAAAAAAATAAAGTGGCCCGCGCACCTATTTATGATAGAAGTTTCGAAGATCACGAGGATGAGTATTATATATATGCTCGGGCCGCGAGCTTTCACATTGGACAGCTGGGACGATTGTTTGGTAGGATGGGACCCACGCTATAAGTACCATCACATAAATCCCTCAGATCAAGATATCCTAGTCACAGGATATTCGGATTTTTTTTGGTTGGAGTATGGGAGTTGTTGGCCACGTATTGAAAAGTTAGGGATTTCCATCTGGAGAAATTTTTTTGGCGCATATCGAGTGGGAACCAAAATATCAACGGTTCAGATCATGTGGGCCATTCCACATGAAACAATGGGGATTGAACGTCTGGGGGTGACAGAAGTTTTGTATGAAGATGATATTTGTTCCTACAGTTTATCTGAGAGGTAATAACCATATGAACGGTTTGGATGGGATATAAACATCATGGTCAGCCCTAGGATGGTTTCAACGGTAGACGTTTCCATTCCCAATGTTTTGTTTGTGGTGGCCCAGTTGAGTTTTGGATCTGACTGATTTTTAGAATCCTATGCTATTGGAGTCTTTAAAAACAGGTGGATGGAATGGATTTTATCATTGGCATCTCTGTGGAACCCACACAGCCCTGAGCACAGGTATATCTCTGTGACCGGGGGCACATGCAATCTGCTCTCTATCGAGTGGGGCTCAAAATGTCAACGGTTCGGATCACTTCAAAATGGGTCCCACTCGTGCAAATAGAAAACCTGAACGGTGCTACACATGCACGTTGACCCTTAAAAACGATCGATTACTCTTATACACGTGGCGCCCACGTGATGAGCGGATCGGCTTGAATTCTGCATGGCATATGTGGGTCCCATATGATGAGCGGGTTGGATTCTGTATTCGCATCGTGCACGTGTGGCATTGGCAGTGCGCGTGTCTGACTCAATGGTGTGGATGTATGCAGGGTGAGCTTTTTGGCTGCAGAGGCGTGCCTCTTGGCGGGGTCGGCTAGGAATGCGTACCACACGAAATACCGGGGAAGGTTTGGCGTACATGACTACTCGTGCGCCGCGCTCCGCAAGGGGGTGTTCGGCGCCGCTGCAGCACTGACATTGGTCTCTTTGGCGGGGTCCATCTTGTACTATTCGAGCCACGCCAAGGCCGACACGGCCGGATGGCTCAAGCACCAAAACGAGGGTGTGAATATGGCCCCATACCCCCAACCGACGATGGATGATGGTGGGGCCCAGAAAGCCTAAGGCCCACAGCCGTTCTTTTGGTCCCTGAGGAATGCTATTTCCAGGCGCTTCATCTTCATGAGTGGCCCATACTTGCCAGATCCAAGCCGTTCGTAGGGTGGTCTGTCCATTTATCAAGTGAGCAACATATATATGTTGGGAAAATGATAACCAACGGTGTAGATTTGACATGCACGGTTGCTCACTTGATAAGTGGGCCTGCCTGATTTTTAGGTTGCGACGTTGAAGATGGTGCGGCTGGAAATAGTATTCTTCTTTTTCACTTTTGTGGGTCCCTGTGTATGTGTCTTCTCTCTAAAATATGAGGGTATTTTGGGAACGTTTCAGTCAAAAAAACGTTGGTCCTTGAAGGACATAGAGTTTGTGGGCTCCATAGCTTGAACGGTATAGATTGACGTGTATGTATACCATGTGTCGCATGGATGAGACACCACAACTTGAAAATAGGTGTGAACTATCACAGTAACCATAGTACATTTGTAAGGAGAGTATAAGATGGAGTGTAATTTTGGGAGAGTAATCGGATGACTGTCTTTATCTTGTCTTAAAAACTCTGGGTCTGAGAGTTTTAAGCCGAGTAATTGTTTGGGCTGGACCTAGAAAGGACCAACGAGTGTGCTCGTTGTCTTCCCAACTTAAAGAACATCTACTATGAGACACGCTCCCGACCCTGACTTGGATTGAGGTTCTTCAGAATTAGAAAAATCGCTGGATTCGACTTGGTTTGAAATTGGGTTTGAGCTGAGTCGAGCTGATTTTTTTTAGTTCGAAAAATTTTTGAGCCAAGGTCAAGCTAGACTGAACTCGACTCAGCTCGGAACTTAACTTGATTCGAATTGATTTGACTCAGATTGGGTTCACTTAGTATAAATATTTTGTATATATTTTCATATTTAAATAAATTATAAAATATTTATATTATATATATAAAAAGTTATAAAACCTAAACTGGAACTCTACCCGACTCAAATCGGGTTCACTTAGTATAAATATTTTGCATATATTTTTATATTTAAATAAATTATATATTATATATTAAAAGTCACCAAAACCTAAACTCGAACTCAGCTCGAAAGATCAAGCTCAAGGTTGGCTCGAGCTGCTAACTGAACCAAGCTGCCCAGTCAAGCTTGAGGACCGAGTGAGTCAAGTTTTAGCTGCGGTAATCTGACTGCTGAACTCGGTTCCACTTGTGTACAATCAATCAGAATTCTACATCCACCCATGCACTTCACATGTTGGAGTAGCTGGGAATGGATTGAGTGGGCCTGTCTTTGAATGGTTTCAGGTGGACCCGTTGGACAGGCTGGCTCAGAATTTAGATTTTCTTGGTATGGCTCAGTCCTTTAGATTGGCCCGGTTGGGCTGCTGCCATGGGCCAGGTGAAGTTCTGCCTAAGCCTGACCTTTTTACTAACAGGCCCAGAATCATACCCGAATCTGACCCACAACTAATTACCATCTGACCTTACTTGACCCACTTAAAAATTCTTCAAACCTGATCTGACCCGAGGGCTCAAATGACCCAGCCCAACTCACCATGACCGAACTCGGATTTAATAAAATGGAATATGACAGTAAAGCCATTCACAACCAGGCATAAACGGTGGATCCATACATAAAAATAGAATATATATATATATATATATATATATATATATATATATATATATATATATATATATATATATATATTTGTTTCGGGCTTTGGTTGGGGTCATTGGCTCAATCCATTGATAACCTATATGGTTGGGTGTAATCTAAGCCCCACTCATTTACTTAAAACAGATCATATTTCTAGCTTGGGCCCGACCCAATGCCCATTTAGCTTGGCCCAAACCCACCTAAAAAAAATTGGTCAGGTCGTTTAAGCCACGAGCCAACTTGTCCCATTGCAACCCTAGTTAGATGTAGACCGTTGTTTGTAGTTGTCCACATTCAAGCAAGAAATTAAAATAATAATAATAATAATAATAATAATAATAGTAATGGTTAGGATGAATGGTTAGGGGAGATATTGGGCATGACTTGTTATGGGAAAAACTGAACTAACCTACTATATAAGAGACGTGTATCATGAAAGGGGATTAGGATAATGTTGGCAAAGAGTCGTATGAACAGGTTCCTCGAACTACCGAGATATCTACCATGTAGCTTAGTTGAGTTGATCTGTACGAGAATACCCCGGGAAGCCAAGCTTAGCTCGGGGGAAATCCTAAAAAGTGAGCTTTGAGGAGAGAGCAGTTAGAGCTCGGTAATTGAACTTACTGGTCGAGCTGATCAGACCGGTCCCGAACTTAGACAAGGGATATCCAGAAACAATTTCCCGTTGTACTGAGTAAAGATAGATATGACAAGATCTAACCAAAGATTACGCTAATCGAGACAAAATCAAAGATATTCTCGGGAGCAGATCTCCACTCAAATTCAGACCTTGACCTTCCAACACCTTTGATGAGTCCCACTAAGATACGCAAACTGCATAAGAATTCTATAAATTCACTCTCTACCGTTAAAGGAAGGTACGCACAAAAACTTCAACTCAAGTCCTATTTTTGTGATAAACCTATCAACCTAAGTTAGACATCAGAAGGTCCCTAGCCAACTCCAGCATGCCCATGATCCTTTACCTCTTTACTGGTGCAGGTATCAAAAGTGCCAACTAGTGCAACCACAAGCTTCTCTAGATTTGGACGATAACAGCTATTAGGAGAGATATTGCACATATGACCCATCCCATAATGGAGCCTTCTAATTGTTAGATGCGTGCTTTAACACTAGTCCTGAGAATCCGACCTTTTCGCTGGTCAGGTGGGCCATGCAAGGGAGCTTACCCTGTGAGTGATTTAGATCATGGACGATGTGGATGTGTGCTTATTTGTGAGATCCAAGCCACTATCAGGGCGAACTAAGAATCCTTGGGCCAAATAAAAAAGTCCTGATACATGGTGGTGGGTCCAAATTCTAGTTATCCATTTTCATTTACACGTCTGGCCAACAAGGCCAGTAGAACACCTGATCTTTAGGCCTGGTTGATGTCAGTGGCATGGCCCACCTGATCAGTGGCTTGGATTTCACTAGTCTGGACGTGTGGCAGCAATTGCAGTTGCCATGGGTTGTGATTAAAGGTAGCAATGTGATGTAGAGCGGGTCGCAGATAGTTTTATAGCCAAGATGGATCAGAAAAGGCCCGGTCGACGACAGAAGTGATCCGGACCGTCGGACCTTAGATCGGGCGTATCTCACAATCCGGAATAAGTTACCTGACGTAAAATATATGAGTTCGGGGTAGAACGAGCTACTTTAGCCAACCAACCCAAATATGCGGGGTTGTGACGCCTGACGCAAAACCCTGATCGACAGTCGTTTCCTGTTTTAATTTCGTTTTTACTATAAATAGTAAGTTTTAGTTTGGTTACAACTCTTCATCTGTCAGGCTTTAGGAGTTGCGCCCGACGTGAAAGGAGCTTAGAATAATTAGGAGAACGGTTTGGTGAAGCCAAATAGGACACTTACCATTTTTGGCCAAAAACCTTGCGCACTAGTAGACATCACAACCGTCTATAAATAGTAAGTTTCCTATTTATAGTAAGTTACGATTTATAGGAGTTTTAGTTGTAGTTTGATTCTGATTTCTTTCCCATCGCTTAGTACCCCTATTTAAAGGGTTGTGAACTCGTTTTTAGGAATTTTAATTAATCAAGTTCGAATTTATTAGAATTTATTTTTATTTATTGCTTTCTTTCCTTGTGGATTCGAGAAGTCTCTGTGAGGAGTCTAGAGAAGCTATGTGGATTCGGAGTAATTATCCTCATCACGTTCATCCCTGCGTCACAATGAAGTGTAATAACTACAAATGTAGGACCTGTTGCACTTGTGCACACCTTTGAACATGTGTCATGGGCATAAGATCTGAACAGTCAATGTGATGCGGCACCCTTGAAACCTTGTAAGCCCAATTTTCACTCCGAGATGGGCCACGAAAAAAGGAAATAGTTTCCTCCCTTGATTTATATTTCTCTTTGCTATAGCCCACTAGAGTTTTAGATCAAGCTGAAATTTGGGCTTATAGAGCTTCAAGGGGTGTCGCATCATGTGGGTTGTTCAGATTTTGTGCCCATGATACATGTGCAAAAGCGCACACGTGCTCACGTAATAAGGTGTACAAGTGAGCATTCCTCCACACGTATATAAGAAAGCTCAATTGCGATCCCATGAAGCCATTGTGGCTCAACTTTTACCCTGATTCAAAACTTAGGTGGGCTATGACGAAAGATACGTAAATTGAGGGAAGAAATGGTCAACCTAATCACAAAGTGGATGATGCTCAATATATCCCAAGCTAAGATTGAAACAAAAAATATTAATCGAGGATTTTTCTTTTTGTAAAAACAAAGATGAAGGTTGGGAGGACAGCTAAGGTTTTTAGTAAGCACGCTATTTTATTGAATACCATAGGTTTTTGTGAAACTTGTTCTATACAGTAAAACAAAGGGTTTACACGATGGGGTGTCTGCCAATGTAAACATCAGTTTTACAAATAGTCACAACATGTTGCAACGTGTGGAAATGAGAGAGTCGATCAAACGGAAAATCATTTCTAGAAAAAAGCTCCCCAATGTTCCTCAAAAGCTTAACGTAAGCCCGACATGCGCCGCGGGTAGGTGCGTGAATGTGGTTTATGCCTACAACCCAAATGAAAACCAAGCGTTTCGTGGTTAAAAAATGCCGAATCTTGTCTCAATCATCACTTGTCAAGACTCTTTGGAGCAAGTTCGTTGGCTTGGACAAGACATTGCCCCGTTTGGATGGGTGGATTGGAAGGGATTGAAAGATATGTAAAATGATGAGGTCTTAAGAAATGGTCAACCTATCACATCAAATGGATGATGCTCAATATATTCCAAGCTAAGATTGAAACAAAAAATATTAATCGAGGATTTTTATATCTTTTTGTAAAAACAAAGCTCAAAATCTCAAAAAACGCTCAACACAAAAAGCTATTTATTTACATGCTTCAATATGTAAATGAGAAAAACTTATCTTTACTGTCCAACATGGAATCATTGCCTCAAGCAAAAATTAAAAAAGTTCAAAACACTTTTACTCATTCTCTGTATCTTTCGTTGAAATAAATTTAAAAAAAAAAAAAACCGACAAGAGACACTACTAAGAAATTAATTTGTTTTTGGATGTTGAAATAGACCTGTCCAGCCATCTAGTGGACCACACCATCCACATAAATTAACAATCGACGGTCTAACTCAACATAAACGTGTGTTCCACCAATGGTGGTAGATTGTTCTGATCACGCGTCAGATTCCTGTACACGTGGTGCAAATTTACACGTGTAACTGCGATTGACGCAAAAAAACATAAAATGCATGAGTGCACTTGACATCTCTTGCTGAAGCGGGAAGTAGAGACAATTCCAGAGAATGAGAGGGTGGTTTTGTCGATAACGAGAAAAAAGATGGCTAGCGTCCAAATAGAGAAATTGTAAGAAATGGGTAATCCAGTGCTCCTAGTTGCATTTAGTTGCATTGGGGCACTTGGACTGTCCAATCTATTGATCTACACCGTTCATTAGGTCCAACTCACACGTGTAGTTAGTGGGTCCCCTCTAGGTTTTGGGATATCCTAAAAAGCAGCCATATCCAGAACTCAAGGAGTACACCATGTATGAAATCATGTCTAAAACATTTAAAAGCACTTTTTGGGCCCACCTGAGTTTTTGAATGCAGCTGAAACTTGGTGTAACCCCATATCCAAGTGGGACACAAACAATGGATGGGCTGCATTTCGAACCACATCTTAGTAGGCCCTAATTATGAAGATTTCAATGCGTGAGTATCCACTATCAATTATTTTCTACTGGCCCACCTAAGTTATGAATTGGCTTATTTTTAGGTACCATTAAAGGTGCATCTGATTGATGCGGTGGATATCTATCACACATCACTGGCCCCACACAGCTCAACCTCATAGTTTATTTTTCCAGGGTAGAATCTTGGCATATTAAAAAAGAAATATAAAAATGTTTTAAATGAAGTCAAAGGTATTTTGAAAATTAAAAAAAATATATGATCAGTGTTTAACATATGTTTTAGATTTTATTCGCAAAATCCCCACAAATGTCTTATATTTTATACATAATTCAGATTTTTAATCCTTTTTTTTTAAAAAAAATAAATAAAAAATTAAATGCTAAGTTGTCTACTCAAACTCATTTTCCTCTTGACACGTGGGAAACTGTACAATAAAGGCTCTTTGGGGCCAACCAATGACTATGTGAAAACCATGCTATAAATCTATTATACCAGTTGTTAGGATGTCTTGTCAAAGAGAGGCGGTTATAAAACTCAAAATAGGAAAATACAAAGATGAGTTGCCATTGTTGAAACCATGAATACCTCTCTCTCTCTCTCTCTCTCTCTCTCACCTCTTCTTACATACATTACACATGACACGTAGCTTAGCCATTTTTAAAAAGCAGGATTTTAAGGAGTTTTAGTCAACCGGGCAAGTGCAAATGCACGTATAACATGAAATGCTTTAAACTTTAGTTATAAAATAAATAATTTTTAAAATAGTAAACGTTTTTCTTTTCTCCATATAGGTGGTCCACTTGAAGGTTAGTAATATATGTTGTGGGCCCCACTGAACACCATGGATATCCAACGAATGCGGACTTCACTTATATACTTAGTCAACCGGTTCTATGTCTATTTTTCTAAGATTTCCATATTTATCCAATAGGATTGCCGACTGCAGACGTATGCATGTACAGCCAGATCTAATATACAATTCAACATGTTATAATATGACTCATGTGCATTTCATTGAAATTTAAGTAATCAAACCCAAGGTTTGAAGTATTGTAGGAAAAAAAAAGGACCGGCTGTGTCATGAACCACATGGCTGTGTATCTCTGTATCAGTGTGAAATAACCAATCCAAATAAAATAAGGAGTGATCATGGTGGTGAACAATGTTAAAATTTGTAGTTTTTGGAAAAATTAAAATTTTTTGAAAAAATTTGAAACTTTCATTTTGCTGCCAAAACGCTTTCTGGAAAATTAAAAGTGCAGTGTGCTTTTGTCCCACATCAGAAATGAAAAGAGAAAAATCGTGGTTTATATGCGAAGGTGTGTGTAATATTCTTAATTGGAGCTTAAGGGCCTGTTTGGCCAGGCAGGGTGGATGGGATTAGGTTGTATTAGAATGGACTGGAAAGAGCAATCCTGGGATTTGGCCGAGGGTGCCAAACAGGCAGAAGTTGGATATAGCAATCCCAGCAATCCACTGGCTTCACCATCATTACCTTGAAATCCACTCAATCCCTCTTAATCTCATCTATTTTGCTTGGGACATGTTTGGTTAGATGAACCAATCCTGCAATTGGCTGACGTAATCCGGGGATTGGCCAGGCGAGCCAAACATACTCAGTGGTGAATTCCCTGGATATAGCAATCCCATGGGATTGCCAGCAATCTACTGACACAGCCATCATTACTTGCCATCCACCCTAATACAATCCAATCCCATGGGATGGGCCCGTCCAAACACGCCCTAAGAGATTAAAACACTCAGGTTGCATGTTCCAGTGCTTACGCACGCACGCTCTCAAGCACAAATACGAATCATGCTTTAAAGGTGGTGTAATTTTTACATCTTTAGCCTTGTGAAACAAAAATTAATTAATTTTAATTTTATTTTCCAGTATTTTCCAACATTTATATTCCTTTTACATTTTGGATGTGGGACTCTTCTTAGTGTGAAATGGGGACAAAGAATTTCAATTAAAGAAAAATTTAGAGAAAAATGTTTTCAGGAAAATTTTGAAAACATTAAAAATTTTAAAATAAGTTTAAAATTATAACAAAAATTAGATCCGTGCAATTGTCAATACCACGACAACTTATGTAGCATGAATGCTAGGCTTGCTTCTGTCTAACCATCTGGTCTCCCTAAAGAGCTGATCAGCCTGAATTATTATTTTTTTCCTACATGGTTTGGCACATTTGATGAACGGCTTGGATCTGGCTCTTACATGCCACTGTGGAACAAGCAGCGGAACCATTCCAACCAAAAGTAGGTGAATCTTTTCAAGGCATACATATAATTTGAATTTTTTTTTTTTTTAAAAAAAAAAACCAATAAAGAGAGAAGCATTTACTAGGCATGAAGGGAAGTGGATTGCATACTGATAAATTGTGGGGCCCATCGTGGTGTATATGTCTTATCCACACCGCCCATCTATTTTATTAGGCCATTTTAGTGCATGAGCCCAAAGTTGAAGCATATGAAAAGCTCCAGTGGACCACACAACATGACGCAGTGGTGACAACGATGCCCACTGTTGAAACCCACCATGATGTTTATTTTCCATCCAACCTGTTCAGAAGCTCACATAAACCTGGATGGTGAAAACATAGATATCAGCTTGATCTAAAACTTACACGTTCAATCTCCACTGTTTCCCTGGTGGGGTCCACTTGAGTCTGCATCTGTCTCCTTTTTCAGTTAATACCCTAAAATGATCATTCAAAATGGATGAACGGCATGGATAAAATACATACATCAAGGTGAGCCCCACAGAGCCCTTGCCAGGATCAAGTATTGGAATTTTATTTTATTTTTTAAAAGGAAGAAAAAAAACCTCGAAACCGTATCTTCTTATAATAATAGTAGGTACTAGGTAGTGGAATAGTCAACCAGGGGAGCAAATGCATCTCCAAAACCAAGTATTTTAAAACTTAATTATAAGTTAAGCGTGGTTACGTGCGTGTGGTCCACTTGATGTGTGGACCAATTTCGTTTTCAATGGTCTACGTTGTGGTGACGGAGATCAAACGAAAATGGTATCCACTTACATCCTAGTCAACCGATTGCCATCAGATTTCAATATCATTCCGCTGCGTTGCCAACCTCATACGCATGTGCGGCCATATATATCTCACATACAATTCAACGGAAGCGGATTGCTCGGTTTTCCACACACCACCGACCTTAGTGGTGTGTTGACGTCACGGCCAAGTTCTGTGATCCCACGGACGCGGATTGCGTCCTACCCCCGCCGGGCAGGTCTCTGTGGGGCCCACCGTTATGTAAGTGTTTTATCCACGCCGTTGAACGATTTTTTCAGATAAATTTAGCATATTGACCAAAAAATGAGGCAGGTCCAAGGCCTGAGTGGACCACAAAGTGGGGAATGAACGTCGACCATTAAAAGCTTCCTGGGAGCCAGAGAAGTTACGTATCAAGCTGATATTTGTGTTTTCACTTCATTCACGTCTACATGACCTTATGAATAGGTTTTATGGTAAAAAAAAACATCACGTGGGTCCTTAGAAAGGTTTCAACGGTGGGTGTCATATCAGTGCAGGTTCCTTTGTTGTGGTCTACTCAAGCCTTGGACCTGCCTCATTTTCTGGTCAATGTACTAAATTTATCTGAAAAAATAGTTCAACGGCATGGATAAAACACTTACATAACGGTGGGCCCCACAGAGACTTGCCCGGATGGATTACCGTCCGGGCGGGGGTAGGACGCAATCCGCGTCCGATCCCCTCCATATTATATAGAGAAAATGACCACTGTAGACAAACCCTTTTACCCAGCGGTTTCTATGAAAGAATACAAACCTTAGTTACCAATCTAGATTAGCACGTGCGGACAGCGACGTTGAGGACGAAACTACCCCTCCTTTTCGCTGCGAAGACGTGCGCTGACGCTCCTCGAACTGAGAGTTGTACGAACGGCTTAAAAGGATTGGGGTCGGTGGTCTGTGGGCCCCACCATGATGTATGCTATTCATCCATGCCGTCCATATATTTTTCCATATCATTTTATGGTATACGACCAAAAATGAGGTATATGCAAATCTCAAGTGTACCACGTTACAGGAAACAGTGTTGAATGAGCGTCCACCATTAAAAACTAATTCCTCATTGCCTTTCACAGTGTGGTCTACTTGATAGTTAGATCTATCTTATTTTTAGTCTCAAGCCTGAATATGAGCTCGCCAAATAGATGGACGGTTTGGATATAACACATACCTCATAGTAGGACCCACAAAAAGTGGTGGAATTACAACAGCAAAAACAAAAAAAAAAAAAAAAAAACCAACGTCGATATATCGACTAACAGTCGATATATCGAAAATGGTCCAGAACTGTCCAGTGAGTTTTCCTAAAAAATCTCACAATTTTCGATATATCGACTGTCTGTCGATATATCGAAAAAGGTGTTTTACCTTTAGCTACGGATTATAACCGTAGCCATAACTGTAGTCTGTGCCAGTCTATAAAATTATTTATTTATTTATTTTTATTTTTATTTTTTTACATGGAGAAATTTATTCTACCTACAATTTTCTTTAATACATATTTATATAAATAGGTATATATAAGTATATAAAATTTTTTTCCCTCTTTTTTTTCATTTATTTTTTAATCATTTAACAAAGAATATCTTCTAAACCAAAATTAGTTCTTGACGTCTGCACATATGATTTTGGGGTAAGAGAAAATACTTTAGCCAACCAACCTAGTTATTTTCCAAGATTCCATCGGTCGATGGTTGAGCGAAGCAACGTAGAAATTGAAGCGAGGCGGACGTAAAAACAGCGAGGAACTACGATTTGAGCCAGCAAGCGACTTTAGGAAGCTATTGAGCGAGCGAGGCAACGTAGAAATTGAGCGAAGGCAACCTAGAAATTGAGCGGGAAGGTAGAAATTGAGCGAGGAAGCTAGAAATTGAGCGAGGAAGGTAGAAATTGAGCGAGGAAGATCGAAATTGAGCGAAGGTAGAAATTGAAGCGAGGCTCGAAATGAGCGAGGAAGGTAGAAATTGAGCGGAAGATCGAAATTGAGAAATTGAGCGAGGAAGGTCGAAATTGAAGCGAGGAAGGTAGAAATTGGCGAGGGAGAAAATTGAGCGAGGAAAATGAGCGAGAAAGCTTAAAATGAGCGAGGAAGGTAGAAATTGAGCGAGGAACCCAGAAATTGAGCGAGGAAGCCAGAAATGAGCGAGGAACCTAAAATCGAGCGAGGAAAATAGAAATTGAGAGGAAGCCAGAAATTGAGCGAGGAAGTAGAAATTGAGCGAGGAAGTCGAAATGGCGAGGAACCTGAAATTGAAGCGAGGAAGGTAGAAATTGAGCGAGGAAAGCTTCGAAAATTGAGGAAGCGTAGAAATTGAGCGAGGCCTAGAAATTGAGCGAGGAAGGTAGAAATTGAGCGAGGAAGCTAGAAATTGAGCGAGAGGAAGCTAGAAATTGAAGCGAGGAAGGTAGAAATTGAAGCGAGAACCTAGAAATTGAGCGAGGAAGGTAAAATTGCGAATGGAAGAAATTGAGCGAGGAAGCGAGAAATTGAAAGCGAGGAAGGTAGAAAATTGAGCGAGGGAAGGTAGAAATTGAGCGAAAAATTGAAAGGAAGGTAGGTAGAAATTGAAAATGGCGAAGCCTAGAAATTGAAGCGAGGAAGGTAGAAATTGAGCGAGGAAAAATTGCGAGCGAGGAAGGTAGAAATTGGCGAGGAACCTAGAAATTGAGCGAGGAAGGTAGAAATTGAGCGAGGCAAGAGAAAGTGAAATCGAGGAAGGTAAAGTAGAAAATGAGCGAGGAAGGTTGAAATTGAGCGAGGAAGCGAAATTGAGCGAAAAGAGCGAGAAGCTAGAAATTGAGCGAAGGTGAAATGGGCGAAATAAATGAGCGAAGGAAATTGGCGAGAAATGAGCGAAATTGAAGCGAGAAATTGAAAGGTGAAATTAAGCGAGCGAGGAAGGTAGAAATTGAGCGAGCGAGGAAGCTAAAATTGAGCGAGGAAGTTAGAAATTGAGCGAGGAAGCTGTAAAATTGAAGGAAGGTAGAAAGTTGAGCGAAATCAAATTGGCGAGGAAGGTAGAAATGAAGCGAGGCAAGGTAGAAAAGTTTCAGGAAGGAAGAAATTGAGCGAGGAAGAGTAGAAATTGAAGTAGCGAAGAAAATTAGCGAGGAAGCCTAAATTGAGCGAAGCGAAAAGCGAGGAAATGAAATTGAGCGAGGAAGCCTAGAAATTGAAAGCGAGGAAGCTAGAAATTGAGCGAGGAAGCGTAGAAATTGAGCGAAAGAAAGTGAGCGAAAGTAGAAATTGAGCGAGGAAGGTAGAAATTGAGCGAGGAAGGTAGAAATTGAGAGCGAGGAAGGTAGAAATGAAAGCGAGGAAGGTAGAAATTGAGCGAGGAAGTAGAAATTGAGGTAAATTGCGAGCTAGAAATTAAATGAGGAAAGGAGAAATCGAAGGGAAGAAATTGAGCGAGGAAAGCTAAAATTGAAGCGGAAGGTAAAGGAAAGCAGGAAGAAATTGAGCGAGAAATTAAATGAAATTGAGCGAGGAAGGTAGAAATTGAGCGAGGAAGGCGAAGAAATTGAGCGAGGAAGGTAGAAATTGAGCGAGAAATCAAATGGCGAGGCAACAGAAATGAGCGGAAGCGAAGAAATTGAAGAAATAGAAATGAGCGAGGAAGCTCGAAATTGAAATTGAAGCGAGAAATTGGCGGGAAGGTAGAAATGAGCGAGGAAGCTGAAATTGAGCGAGGAAGCTAGAAATTGAGCGAGGAAGGTAGAAATTGAAATTGCGAGCAAGTCGAAATTGAAGCGAGGAACCTAGAAATTGAGCGAGGAAGCTCGAAAGTGAGGAAGAGAAATTGAGCGAGGAAGCTAGAAATTGAAGCGAGGAAGAAATTGAGCGAAATTGAGCGAGGAAGGTAGAAATTGAGCGAGGAAGGTAGAAATTGAGCGAGGAAGCTAGAAATTGAGCGAGGAAGGTAGAAATTGAGCGAGGAAGCCTGAAATCGAGTGAGGAAGCGAAATTGAGCGAGAAGCGGTTGAAAGCTAAAATTGAGCGAGGAAAATGAAATTGAGAAGCCGAAATTGAAGCGAGAAGGCAGAAATTGAGCGAGGAAGGTAAAGCTCGAATTGAAGCGAAATTGAGCGAGGGAAGAGAAATTGAGCGAGGAAGCCGTAGAAATTGAGCGAGGAAGCCAGAAATTGAGCGAAGGAAGAAATTGAGCGAGGAAGCTAGAAATTGAGCGAGGAAGGTTGAGCGAGAAATGAGCGAGGAAGCTAGAAATTGAGCGAGGAAGCTAAAATTGAGCGAGGAAAATGGCGAGGAAGTAAAATGAGCGAGGAAGCGTAGAAATTGGCGAAGCGAAATAAGGTAGGAAGCCTTAAATTGAGCGAAGGTAAAATCGTAGGAAATTGAAGCGAGGAAAGGTAAAATTGAAATGAGGAAGCGAAATTGAGCGAGGAACTAGAAATTGAGCGAGGAAGGTAAAATTGAGGCGAGGAAGTTTAGGAAATTGAAATTGCGAAATTGAGAGAAGCGAAATTGAGCGAGGAAGCCCGAAATTGAGAGGAAATAAAATTGGCGAGCGAAGGAAGGTTTGAGCGAGGAAGGTAGAAATTGAGGAAGGTAGAAATGAGCGAGGAAGCTAGAAATTGAGCGAGCGGAAGGCCGAAATTGAGCGAGGAAGGTAGAAATTGAGCGAGGAAGGTAGAAATTGAGGAAGCGTAGAAATTGAGCGAGCTGGAAATTGAAAAATGAAGCGAGCGAAAATTGAGCGAAGGTAAATTGAGAAATTGAGAAATTGAGCGAGGAAGGAAATAGAAAGCGAGAAGCGAAATTGAGCGAAGAAATTGTGGCTTAGGAAATTGAGCGAGGAAGCTAAAATTGAGCGAGGAAGCTAGAAATTGAAGCTGAAAATTGCGAGAAGGTAGAAATTGCGAGGAAGGTAGAAATTGAGCTTAAGCGAGGAAGGTAGAAATTGAGCGAGGAAGCTGGCGAAAATTGAGCGAGGAAGGTAGAAATTGCGGAAGCTCTAGAAATTGAGCGAGCGAAATTGAGCGAGGAAGCTAGAAATTGAGCGAGGAAGGTAAGCTAGAAATTGAGGCGAAACTTAGAAATTGAGCGAGGAAGTAGAAATTGAGCGAGGAAAGCAAAAAATTGAGCGAGGCAAAATCGAGTAAACCTTGAAATTGAGCGAGGAAGGTAGAAATTGAGCGAGGAAGGTAGAAATTGAGCGAGGAAGGCTAGAAATTGAGCGAGCAAGGTAGAAATTGAAATGAGCGAGGAAGCTAGAAATTGAAAAGGTAGGAAGGTAGAAATTGAGCGAAGAGCGAGAAAATTGAGCGAGGAAGGTAGAAATTGAGCGAGGAAGCTGAAATTGAAGCGAAATTAGAAATTGAGCGTGGCGAATGGTAGAAATTGAGCGAGAGAATTAGCGAGGAAGCTAGAAATTGAAGCGAGGAAGGTAGAAATTGAGCTGAGCGAGGAAAATTGAAAGCGAGGAAATTGAAGAGAAATTGAGCGAGGAAGCCTAGAAATTGAGCGAGGAAGGTAGAAATTGAGCGAGGAAGCTAGAAATTGAGCGAGGAAGGTAGAAATTGAGCGAGGAAGCAGAAATTGAAGCGAGGAGAAAATTGAAGGAAAAAATTGAGAAATGAGCGAAGCTGAAATTGAGCGAGGGCAGCTAGAAATTGAGCGAGGAAAGCCGAAATTGAGCGAGGAAGGTAGAAATTGAGCGAGGAAGGAAATTGAGCGAGGAAGGTGGAAATTGAGCGAGGAAGCTCGAAATTGAGCGAGGAAAGCGAGAAAATTGAGCGAGGAAGCTAGAAATTGAGCGAGGAAGGCGAGAAATTGAGCGAGGAAGCGAAATTGAGCGAGGAAGGTAAATTGGAAGCTAGAAATTGAGCGAGGAAATGAGCTAGAAATTGAGCGAGGCGAAAGTAGAAATTGAGCGAGGAAGGTAGAAATTGAAATTGCGAGGAAGCTAGAAATTGAGCGAGGGAAGGTAGAGTTAAGCGAGGCAACTTCAATTGAGCGAGGAAGAAATTGAGCGAGGAAGCGAAATTGAGCGAGGCGAAGGTAAAATGAGCGAGGAAGGTAGAAATTGAGCGAAAGGAGCGAGCTAGAAATTGAGCGAGGAAGGTAGAAATTGCGAGGAAGCGAGGAAGAAAGCGAGGAAGGTAGAAATGAGCGAGGCAAGCTCGAAATTCGAAAGAGCGAGGAAGGTAGAAATTGAGCGAAGGAAGAAATTAAGCGAGGCTAGAAATTGAGCGAGGAAGGTAGAAATTGAGCGAGAAGCTGAAATTGAAGCGAGGAAGCTCGAGAAATTGAGCGAGAAATTGAAATTGCGAGGAAGCTAGAAATTGAGCGAGGTAGAAATTGAGCGAAACTCGAAATTGAGCGAGGAAGCTAGAAATTGAGCGAGGAAGGTTAGAAATTGCGAGGAAGCAGAAATTGAGCGAGGAAGGCAAAATTGAAAGGCAAGCTGAAATTGGCGAGAAAATTGGTAGAAATTGAGCGAGGAAGCCTAGAAATTGAGCGGAAGGAAGGTAGAAATTGAGCGGCAAGAGAAATTGAGCGAGGAAGGTAAAATGAGCGAGGTCGAAATTGAGTTTAGGAAGGTAGAAATTGTAAAATTGAGCGAGGAAGGTAGAAATTGAGCGAGGAACCTGAAATGAGCGAGGAAGGTAGAAATTGAGCGAGCTGAAGAAGCTAGGAAGAAAATGAGCGAGAAGGTAAAATGAGCGAGGAAGGCTAGGAAGTAGAAATTGAGCGAGGCAAGCTGAAATTGAGCGAAGTGAAATTGAAGCGAGGAAGGTAGAAATTGAGCGAGGAAACTAGAAATTGAGCGAGGAAGGAGAAATGAGCGAGGAAGAGTAGAAATTGAAGCGAGGAAGGAAATTGAGCGAGGAAGCTAGAAATTGAGCGAGGAAGCTCGAAAGTGGCGAGGAAGGTAGAAATTGAGCGAGGAAGGTAAAATTGAGAGAGCTAGAAATTGAAGCGGAAGGAAGCGAGGAAGCGAGAGAAATTGAGCGAGGAAGGTAGAAATTGAGCGAGGCAAGCTTAGAAATTGAGCGAAGGTAGAAATTGAAAGCGAGCGAAACTGCTTAAATTGAGCGAGAAATTGAAATTGAGCGAGGAGCGAGGGAAGGTAGAAATTGAAGAGGAGGAAGCTAGAAATTGAGCGAGGAATTAGGAAAATGAAAAGGAGGCAAAGTTGAAGCGAGGAAGGGAAGGTAGCGAAAGGCGAGAAATGCGAGGAACCTAGAAATTGAGCGAGGCAAGGTAGAAATTGAGCGAGGAAGCTCGAAATTGAGCGAGCGAAGGTAGAAATTGAAATTAGGAAGGTAGAAATGAGCGAGGAAGGTAGAAATTGAGCGAGGAAGCTAGAAATGAGCGAGAAAGTAGAAATTGAGCGAGGAAGGTAGAAATTGAGCGAGGAAGCTAAAATTGAGCGAGGAAGGTAGAAATTGAGCGAGGAAGCTCGAAATTGAGCGAGGAAGGTAGAAATTGAGCGAGGAAATTGAGCGAAATTGAGCGGGAAGGTAGAAATTGAGCGAGGAAGGAAATTGAAAAGTTAGGCCGCTCGAAATTGAGCGAAAGCTAGGAAGCCGTGAGCGAGGCCTAGAAGCTAGAAATTGAGCGAAGGTAAAATTGAGCGAGGAAATTTGAGCGGAAGGAAAATTGAGGAAGGTAAAATTTGAGCGAAATGAAAAATAGAAATTTGAGAGCGAGGTGAGAATTTAGCGAGGTAAGTTTTAGAAATTGAGCGAAGAATTACCAGAACTTAGCGAGAAATTCAGCGAGGCAAGGTGAGCCAAACGCCTGATTTTGCTAACTGAGAGATTAGACGTCCTTAGGTAATGGATCAATCCTAACATAAGTTTAACTTCTTAAACGCTCAATTAAAGCCTCAAATCGCTCCTTAAACCATTTTCTTCACAAATTCCACCCTTCACTACCTTGTGCTTTCAATTTTTCAAAGTATTTTCACCCTAGACACTATCTTAAACTAGCTGAGTAGTATAACTTGGATCACTTTATACACAAACACTAATGGACTAAGTTCCACCTCAGACGAATATCACTTAGGATTAAATCCTTTAGAAATTTGACAAAGTTAACTTAGGAGGGAGCGACAGAAACGTACGAAAGCCGACGACTTAGGATTTTCTAAATTAGTCGCCGAATTCAGCAAAACCGACCGAAATCGAAATCGGCCGGCGATTTTGGGCCCGCACGCACCCATGATCACGCGAAACAATCCCGATCACTTCTAGGCCGTCAGTCGACGGGTTTGAGTCGTTCCTTAGAGACGAATGTTCTTAGGTTGTGGGTCAATCACAACATCAAAGCCTAAAACCCATTTTTACCCAATTTCTTCAAAATCTCTCCTTGCACCACTTCATTCTTTAAATTTTTTTTCATCCTTTCATACCAGATATAAATTCTAATGTATAAATGATGAAGAATAATACTTAAATAAAAAGTTACTATAAATAGTAAATATATGTATAAATTGGACTTTTGACCATTCAAACTTTGGAATCTGACCAAGTAAATAGGTTAATTGGATAGATCAGCTCCTCCTACCCCAAAATCATATGCCACACATCATATAAACTCATTCCAGTTTACAATTTGACACCGAAAACATCTCAAATGGAGTTAGGGGCCATACTATGCGATCCGGGGGACCCGGGACAGACCCGGTACCATTGGCCCCTTGGGAGGGTGGAGAACACCCCCCAGCTGCGGTGGTGCGGCACCGGACAAGTTGGACCGCGGTGGAACCGCGGTTACCGCGGTGGACCGCGGCCCAGCGGGCCCGGGCGGGCCGCAGGTCATTGGCTGGCCCGTTTTCGGCCACAATTTTTCTGCAAATTTGGTCCGACTTTGAAAAGTCATAACTCCATCGTTATAACTCCGAATTAGGTGATTCAAAAGCCAGATTTAAGCTTGACAAGTCTAGTTTCATATAAAAATAAGTAAAAAATATAATAAATTATTTAATATAGTTAAACATGGGTCATTGTGTCAACTGTCCAAAAATTATTAGTTTGGACAGCTGCTGCTTCTTGAATTTTTAGAATTTTTCTACAAGACGAAATCTAATGAAATTTGGTGGAGATGAAGTATACTTGATGATGAACTACTAGAAAAATAATTAAAATAGTAGACTAACTAAAAATACCAGAAAAGGCGTAGAACTTCCATAGGTCTGTGTGGTGCTCACCAAATTTTGTGGGGGCCCCTGTTTCACGTCCGTTTTGCCCCTCTCTCTCAACTACACCTCCAAGCTCTCTGTTTCTCCAAAAATTATTATTTTTACTCTCAAATCTTTCTCCCAATCACTCAATCCCTTTATACACAAACCCATCCATTTTCTTCCCTTCCCTTCTTCATTCCCTGCCTTTTTGGCCCTTACAATCCTTGATGAGACTCCAATCCGTGGAGAACCAAAAACTCGGTAATCATGCTCATCATGCATCGCACGACTAATTGTCATGGATAATTGAAAATGACTGAATGAGTATAGAATTCTCATTCGTGCTCGCCATGACTAATTGTCATGGATAATTGGTTGTTGTATTGGCAATACCCCTTTGAAAAGGATTTACCCTAAATTACGCCACGGCCAATACACACTATATATGCTAAAATGTGTGGCCCAAGTGTTTGTGGAAATGACTGAATGAATATGGAACTTGGTTTCCTGCTTGCCATGACTATCCGTCATGGGTGTATGCGTGTTATGAGGAACGACTCAAACCCGTCGACTGACGGCCTAGAAGTGATCGGGATTGTTTCGCGTGATCATGGGTGCGTGCGGGCCCAAAATCAGCGGTCGATTTCGGTCGGTTTTGCCGTTCGGCGAATTTAGAAAATCCTAAGTCAGTTTCTACGTTTCGTCGCTCCCTCCTAAGTTAACTTTGTCAAATTTCTAAAGGATTTAATCCTAAGTGATTTTCGTCTAAGGTGGAACTTAGTCCATTAGTGTTTGTGTATAAAGTGATCCAAGTTATACTACTCAGCTAGTTTAAGATAGTGTCTAGGGTGAAAATACTTTGAAAAATTGAAAGCACAAGGTAGTGAAGGGTAGGATTTGTGAAGAAAATGGTTTAAGGAGCGATTTGAGGCTTTAATTGAGCGTTTAAGAAGTTAAACTTGTGTTAGGATTGATCCATTGCCTAAGGACGTCTAATCTCAGGTTGGCAAAAATCCGGGGCGTTACAGTTGCCTCGCTGAATTTCTAAGTTCCCTTGTCAAATTCTAGCTTCCCTCGCTAAATTTCTAACTTACCTCGCTCAATTCTGGGTTACCTCGCTCAAATTCTCGGTTTCCTCGTTGAATTTTTACCTTCCTCGCTCAATTTCTAGCTTCCCTCGCTCAATTTCTACGTTGCCTCGCTCGATTTCTACGCTTCCTCGCTCAATTTACTGCTTCCTCGCTCAATTCTTACGTTGCCTCGCTCAATTTCAGCTTCCTCGCTCAATTCTTTCCTCGCTCGATTCTAGCTTCCTCGCTCGATTTCTAACTTCCTCGATCAATTCTTTAAACCTCGCTTCCTAGCGATTTCTAGCTTCCTCGCTCGATTTCTACATTCCTCGCTCGATTTCTACATTGCCTCGCTCAATTTCTAGCTTCCTCGCTCATTTCCTTCCTCGCTCGATTTCGAGCTTCCTCAATTTCGGTTCTCGCTCATTTTCCGCTTCCTCGCTCAATTTCTAGCTTCCTCGCTCATTTCTACGTTTCCTTGCTCATTTCTAGCTTCCTCGCTCGATTTCTGGCTTCCTCGCTCAATTTTTCTTCGTTCCTTCGCTCGATTCTGGCTTCCTGCTTCGATTCGCTTCCTCGCTTCATTTCTCTTCCTCGCTCAATTTCTAGCTTCCTCGCTCATTTCTGGCTTTTTACACTCATTTCTAAGCTTCCTCGCTCGATTTCTAGCTTCCTCGCTCGATTTAGCTTCCTCGCTCATTTCTCGATTCCTCGCTCAATTTCTACGCTTGCCTCGCTCAATTTCTGACTTCCTAAACTCGATTTCTACCTTCCTCGCTCATTTCTACTTCCTGCTCGATTTCTTCCCTCGCTCATTTCTGGCTTCCTCGCTCAATTTCTACTCGATTTCTTCCTCGCTCATTTCTGCTTCCCGGCTCAATTTCCTTCCCTCGCTTTTTCTTGCTTCCCTCGCTCAATTTCTGGCTTCCTCGCTCAATTTCTGGCCTTCCTCGCTCAATTTCTAGCCTTCCTCGCTCATTTCTAGCTTCCTCGCTCATTTTTCTACCTGCTCAATTCTTCCTCGCTCATTTTTACCTTCCTCGCTCAATTTCTAGGTTCCTCGCTCATTTCTCGCTTCCCTCGCTCATTTCTAGCTTCCCTCGCTCATTTCTTCCTCGCTCAATTTCTGCTTCCTCGCTTTCAATCTTCTTCCTCGCTCGATTTCTAGCTTCCCTCGCTCGATTTCTACCTTCCTCGCTCGATTTCTGTTCCTCGCTTCCTCGCTCAATTTACTGCTTCCTCGCTCATTTTAGATTCCTCGCTCGATTTCTACCTTCCTCGCTCAATTTCTGGCTTCCACGCTCAATTTCTGCTTCCTCGCTCAATTTCTACCTTCCTCGCTCGATTTCTACGCTTCCTTCCCTTCGCTCAATTTCTACCTTCCTCGCTCATTTCTGAGCTTCCTCGCTCATTTTCTACCTTCCTCGCTCAATTTCTAGGTTCCTCGCTCATTTTACGCTTCCTCGCTCAATTTCTAGCTTCCTCGCTCAATTTCTACGTTCCTCGCTCAATTTCTACCTTCCTCGCTCATTTTCGTTCCTCGCTCGATTTCTAGCTTCCTCGCTCGATTTCTACCTAGGTTTCGCTCATTTCTACCTTCCTCGCTCAATTTCTGCTTCCTCGCTCATTTCTACGTTCCTCGCTCATTTCTGGCTTCCTCTCAATTTCTAGCTTCCTCGCTCAATTTCTACTTCCCCGCTCAATTTCTAGGTTCCTCGCTCAATTTCTACTTCCTCGCTCAATTTCTACTTCCTCGCTCAATTTCTACTTCCTTTCTCGCTTCACTTTCTGCCACCTCGCTCAATTTCTACCTTCCTCGCTCAATTTCTAGCTTCCTCGCTCATTTCTACTTCTTCCTCGCTTCAATTTCTAGCTTCCTCTGCCTCGATTTCATTTCTAGCTTCCTCGCTTCAATTTCTACCTTCCTCGCTCATTTCGCTTCCTCGCTCATTTCTACCTTCCTCGCTCAATTTCTAGGTTCCTCGCTCGATTTACGCTTCCTCGCTCATTTCCTTTCCTCGCTCAATTTCTCGCTTCCTCGCTCGATTTCTACCTTCCTCGCTCGATTTCTAGGTTCCTCGCTCAATTTCTACCTTCCTCGCTCAATTTCTACGCTTCCTCGCTCAATTTCTACCTTCCTCGCTCAATTTCTGCTTCCTCGCTCATTTCTAGCTTCCTCGCTCGATTTCTAGGCTTCCTCGCTCATTTACGGCCTCGCTCATTTCTTCCTTCCTCGCTCATTTCTAGGTTCCTCGCTCAATTTCTACTTCCTCGCTCAATTTCTAGCTTCCTCGCTCAATTTCTCGCTTCCTCGCCTCGCTCGATTTCTGCCTTCCTCGCTCATTTCTACGTTCCTCGCTCAATTTCTGCTTCTCACTCGCTCAATTTCTAGCTTCCTCGCTTTTGCCTCGCTCAATTTCTACCTTCCTCGCTCGATTTCTACCTTCCTCGCTCGATTTCTAGCTTCCTCGCTCGATTTCTAGCTTCCTCGCTCATTTCTACCTTCCTCGCTCAATTTACGTTCCTCGCTTCCTCGCTCAATTTCTACCTTCCTCGCTCGATTTCTACCTTCCTCGCTCAATTTCTACTTCCTCGCTCATTTTCTGGCTTCCTCGCTCATTTCTAGCTTCCTCGCTCGATTTCTGCCTTCCTCGCTCGATTTCTACCTTCCTCGCTCAATTTCTCGTTCCTCGCTCGATTTCTACTTCCTCGCTCATTTCTGCTTCCTTCAATTCTAGGTTTCCTCGCTCGATTTCTAGCTTCCTCGCTCAATTTCTACTTCCTCGCTCAATTTCTAGCTTCCTCGCTCAATTTCTTCCTTCTTCCTACTTCCCGCTCAATTTCTAGGTTCCTCGCTCAATTTCTACTGGCTTCCTCGCTCATTTCTAGCTTCCTCGCTCATTTCTACCTTCCTCGCTCATTTCTAGGCTTCCTCGCTCAATTTCGATTGCTTCCCTCGCTTCTCGATTTCTAGCTTTCCCTCGCTCAATTTCTAGCTTCCTCGCTCGATTTCTACTTCCTCGCTCGATTTCTACGCGTTCCTCGCTCAATTTCTACTTCCTCGCTCGATTTCTAGGTTCCTCGCTCGATTTCTACCTTCCTCGCTCATTTCTAGCTTCCCTCGCTCAATTTTCCTACCTTCTCGCTCGCTCGCTCCTTTACAGGTTCGCTCATTTCGATTCTAGCTTCCTCGCTCATTTTCTAGGCTTCCTCGCCAATTTCTAGCTTCCTCGCTCAATTTCTAGAGCTTCCTCGCTCGATTTCGAGCTTGCCTCGCTCGATTTCTACTTCCTCGCTCGATTTCTAGCTTCCTCGCTCAATTTCTGCAGCTTCCTCATTTCGATTTCTACTTCCTCGCTCGATTTCTAGGCTTCCTCGCTCATTTCTAGCTTCCTCGCTCGATTTCTACCTTCCTCGCTCATTTCTACCTTCCTCGCTCGATTTACGGCTTCCTCGCTCGATTTCTAGCTTCCTCGCTTCGATTCCTACGTTGCCTCGCTCAATTTCGCTCATTTCTAGCTTCCTCGCTCGATTTGTAGCTTCCTCGCTCAATTCCTAGGTTGCTAGCTCAAAATCGTAGGTTCCTCGCTCGTTTTCTACGTTGCCTCGCTCAATTTATACGTTGCCTCGCTCAACCATCGACCTGATGGAATCTTGGAAAATAACTAGGTTGGTTGGCTAAAGTAGCTTCTCTTACCCCAAAATCATATGTGGTACGTCAAGTAACTATTTTTGGTTTAGAAGATATTCTTGTTAAATGATTAAAAAAATAAATGAAAAAAAAAGTGGAAAAAAAATTTTATATACTTATATATACCTATTTATATAAATATGTATTAAAGAAAATTGTAGGTAGAATAAATTTCTCCATGTAAAAAAATAAAAATAAAAATAAATAAATAAAAAATTTCATAGTAGCACTGAGACTACATTATGGCTACGGTTATAATCAAGTAGCTAAAAATAAAACACCATTTTCGATATATCGACAGACATCGATATATCGAAAAATATAAGATTTTTGAGGAAAACTCACTGGACGATTCTGGACCATTTTCGATATATCGATTGTTAGTCGATATATCGACGTTAATTTTTTTTTTTTTTTTTTTTTTTTTTTTTTTTTGTTGTAATTCCACCACTTTTTGTGGGTCATATTATGAGGTATGTGTTATATCAAACCGTCCATTTATTTGGCGAGCTCAATTCGAGGCTTGAGACTAAAAATAAGATAGATCTAACTATCAAGTTGACCACACTTGTAAAAGGCAATGGGGAATTGAACGTCTACCATTGAAACCCTTTTAGGGGTTATAGAAGTTTTAGATCATTATGAAATTTGTTTTCTTCTTCATCCATGTCTTTGTGACCTATGAATGAACTTAGACGGGAGGATTTCTCACGAACATCACAGTAGGCCCCAAAATGTTTTTAATGGTCGACGCTCATTCAACATTGTTTCTGTAATGTGGTACACTTGAGATTTGCACATACCTCATTTTTGGTCGTATACCATAAAATGATATGGAAAAAATATATGGACGGCATGGATGAATAGCATACATCATGGTGGGGCCCACAGACCACCGACCCCAATCCTTTTAAGCCGTTCGTACAACTCTCGGTTCGAGGACCGTCAGCGCACGTCTTCGCTGCGAAAAGGAGGGTAGTTTCGTCCTCAACGTCGCTGTCCGCACGTGCTAATCTAGTTTGGTAACTAAGGTTTGTATTCTTTCATAGAAACCGCTGGGTAAAAGGGTTTGTCTACGGTGGTCATTTCACTTTAAGGCTTGAGCCGAAAGAATGAGACAGATCCAAAGCTTAACATGACCACGTCACAAAAAGCAAAGGAGACTGAATGTTTACCATTAAAGAAGAAGTTTTAGATCAATCTACATTTATCCGTTTTGTCACTTCATATATGTATGTGTGTGGCCTTATTAATAGATTGGATGGCAAAAAAACATTATATGGCCCTAAAAAGGTTTCATTGGTGGCAATTCTTATATCTACTGCTCTCCAGTGGTGCCGCTCACTTTAGCTTTGGATCCATCTCATTTTTTTTGACACATGTACTAAAAGGACGTCGCTGAATAAAAGGACAGTTTATATAATTAGGGGTGCACACGGGTCAGTTTGGTCTGGTTCCGGGGTAAAATCGGAACCGAACTGTTCCTAACGGTTCTAGGATATTCAGAACCGGAATCGGACCGTTGGCACCCTAGAACCGAACCGGAACTGAACCGTTAAAACCGGTTCGGTTCCATGGTTCTGGACTTTTTATAATCCAGCCCAATTGCATGTTTAATTTTATTATTTAGCCTATGTCCATCCATGTTGTGGTCCATTTGATGAATGGTTTAGATATTGTATAAGGTGTGCAAAAATACACTTAGAAAATAATTAAATGGTGCATTATAAACTATAAATCATGAGTCGAATATGGAAACAATCAAAGGGTTCTTGGTTCGGTTCCAAGTTCGGTTCCACGGTTCGGTTCTACGGATCGGATTCACGGTTTGGTTCTGCGGATCGGTTCACAGTTCGGTTGTGTGACTGTGTGGCGCACTTCGCATGTGAGGTTGTGTGACTGTGTGGCGCACTTCGCATGTCCGTATCGTGTCGCAGAGGATCGCTCCTTCGCGATCTTAAGCAAACCGGAGTGAGACGTGTGCGAGTCGCGGTGCGACTAAGTGGTTAAGGCGGATGGCTGACTGAAGGGGAGACTTGTAAGACCCGTACCCTAGTCTGTACCGTTTCGTAGGCTTTCTCGATCAGACCGATCGAATTTCGGCAATCCTCGACCCATTTCCATCGTTGCGCGCGATCCTAAGCCGAGTCCTGCATACCAAAGTCGGCTTGAACCGAAACTTGTATCCTAGCGATCGCGCCGTCGCCGCGGTTCCAACGCCGGGACTCGCGCACCGAATCGATACTCAGTCCAGGAGATACGGGTCAGCGTTCGGTTCGAGGAAATGCCACATGTTGCTAATCTCGAGAGAATCTCTACGAGATGTTCCATCAATCAAGTCAAGTACACCACCTTACCTCCATGCCACCTCACCCAACAACAAGTACAAGTGGCCTCTCTCCCTTTTCCCACAAGTCAAACCTCTCCTTCCCCTCACCATTCCTCCCTTTTACAATTTTCAAACACAACCATACCTTCCCCATCCCTTTTCCTTACACTCACCACTCCAACCATCCCTCTTATTATTCTATTTTCTTCATTTTCTCAAACACTCTCCCAAGCAACAAGTTCCATACGTCCAAGCTTCCTTCCACAACAACAAGTGTGGCCCACTTTCCCTCTCTCTCATCTCTCATCTCAACCATTGATCCAACATCTACCACCATCAAAAGAGAAGGCAAGAAGCATACAAGCCTAAGGGAGCAAGGAGGAGACCAACAAGGTGGGTGATTCACCATTTATCTCAATTTGTAGGGCCACTTGTGTGGGACCCACTTGATGAATGCATTGTATTTGGGAGGGCCCAATAGTGGCGGGGTCCCTCCCCTCCACGTGTATCTCTCTCTCTCTCTCTCTCTCTCTCTCTCTCTCTCTATCCTTCCCTTGGAATGAAGTGGGCCCCACCAGATCGTGTTAAATCTACCCTATCCATCAAACGGTGTGGCCCACCGCATTTCAGGTGAAATCCACCATCCATTTTTGGGATGGTGAGAAGTCTCACCTACTGTGTAGTATATGCGTTTTAAAACTTTTCATTTATATATATATATATATATATATATATATATATATATATATATATACACGTGAATGGTGGGCCATGTACATGTAGGACCCACCATGATGCAGCGTTTATCCACGCCGTCCATAGTCCTTGGACACTGGACAGGAGGGGTGGCTAAGAGGGAGTGCGTGTACAAATATGGGCGTGTACTACCAAGCTAACAGAAAAAAGTAGTGCTAATGGGCTGCTCATGCAAGCCCCACCTTGATGTATGAACTGATCCACGCCGTCCATTCTGTTCTTCAGATCATTTTAGGCGTTGAGCCAAAATCGTAAGGTGATCTGATCACCGGATGGGCCATACCCTCTAAAACCATGTAAAGACATGCCAGGATATAAAAGTACTTGGTGGGACCCATCTGAAGTTTAGATGCAGCTGAAACTCGGTCTGGACGGCCAGAAACGTGGGACACATAATGTGTGGGCTGGATTGTGAATCACATCTTGGTGGGCCCCAATATAAAAAAAAAAAAATAAAAAACAAAAAAAATAAGCAGCGCGTCTGCGGCTGTTAGAGTGCACGCAGGCAGGTGCGGACGGGCGGACGGACGCTGGGCCTCACGGCCCAGCTGTGGACCCCCTATCGTGATGCGTTTCGAAGATCAACACCGTGCATCCTGATGGCCCCCTTTTTATCAGGGGCCACCCCAAAAATCACCCGTATACTGAACTCAGGTGGGCTATACCATCTTAAATCATGTGAAGACGTGCCTAAACATATAAAATCACTTGGTGGGGCCTACCTGAAATTTGGATGTGGCTGAAACTTGGTTTGAACGGTCAGCCAGGTGGAACACACATAATGGGCGGACTAGATTTGTGAACCACATTCCAGTGGGCCCTCCCTGGCCTTGTGACCCAATCAACAGGTTGGGTAGAAAAAAAAAATTACGGTGGGCTCCCTCCCTGTCCGTGGGGCCGCATGGACTGTTTGGACGGCATGTAAACATTACAGTGGGCCCCATCCCAAGGCCCACGTGACCTCGTGAATAGGTTAGATTGCAAATAAACATTACTGTGGGCCCCCTCCCCTGACCGTGGGCCCCTGTACTGATTGGATGTCAAATAAACATTGTAGTGGGCCCCTGGCCCACTTGATTTCCTAACCAGGATGGGTGCCAAATAAACATTCTAGTGGGCCCCTAGGTCTGTGTGACCTCATCAACAGGTGGATGGAAAATAAATATTATGGTGGGCCCCCCCCACTCATGTGACCTTATCAACAGATTGGATAGGAAAATAAACATTATGGCGGGCCTCACATGAGGCCCACTTGGATGCATATGGGCTGATGTGTTTAGGCCCATCTTGATGTAATTTTTTTAGGCTCACTTTGGCAAATATGGGCCCATGTGTTTAGGCCCATCTTGAGGTATTTTTAGGCCCAATATTGAGGCCCACTTTGATGTGTTAAGGCCCATATGATTAGGCCCACCTTGTTATATTTGGGACCCATGTTATGTGACTAATGTGATATATGCAAAGCGCATGGGTTATGGCCCATTGCAATGTACCTAAGGCCCATTGGTGAGGTTCATTGAGGTAGCCCACTTGATGAATATAAGGCCTATGAGATATGGCCCATTCGATGTATTTAGGGCCCCATGGGATGTACCTAAGGCACATTGTAATGTGTGATTCCACCAGGATTTATTTAATGGTATTTGAGGCGAGCCGAGCCTTGGGGACAATGTTGGTTTGACGTCCACATTGTATGAGTAATGTTGGTTATATGTCCACATTATAACTCTCCCTAAGGCCACTGATAGGCCCGTATCTGTTACATGTAGGCCATCTAGGCCCATTTTCATTGAGAGGATAGTTTATTGCTTTATAACATGTTTAGCACAGCCCCATGATTCATGATCGTACGCATCATATGTATGCTTGAGATGAGGAGTGTCCGATCATAGCATATGCCTTCGGGCAGACTGTTTACGAGCTCCCTGATAAGCGGAGTTACCTTACATGAGCGCGTGCTTCACGCAGGATGGTTGCATGATTGGTAGTGTGATTCATGCATTTGCATCTGTGTGATTGTGATATGCCCTAGCGACATCAGGGCCATAGCCTCCACAGATATATCGTGGGTGGCTAGTTGGATACCGAAAAAATCTTGTTCTAAGCAATTGGGGTGCCATAGATGTCCCTGGGTGAGAGTCCCTGAACCCAATGGTACTAGAGGATGACTCCAACGTCGAGACCAAATGGATATACGAGCGCACGAGGGCCGAATACCAGAAGGCCGCGTCTCCCACTGTGTCGTGGTCGGTTGGAAAGGAGTGGTGGCCTTACTCGCCTGAGAGCAGGGGACATTACTAGGCTGAGTTTGACCAGCTCGGAAATGGGTTCGCTATCGACGTGCCGGATAGATATTGGCTGATTATTGGCCAAGCGGATAGTGAGGTTTCTTACGCTCACTTGGACTGTGCTGCTTGGAGAGAGACAGTGCCATTTGGAGTGTACTGAACCCCGGTGATTATCTATATTGAGAACCATACTGATTTTGTGTTCTAGTGAGGAGTTGCATTGGTATGAGAGTTGACATGCTTAACCTACATGTTGCATCGCATGGCCTTGTTATGGCCGATAGCATTCATATCTTGTACTGCATAGCCTTGGTACGGCTGGTTGCATTTACGTACTCATCAGCATAATTCTGCATTACTCTGACTTTGCATTCTGAGCACGTTTGCACACACTTATACCGCTCTCTAAGCTTTCTATAAACTCATGCATGATTGATGCGTGCAGTGACGCCTTGACGCTTGCCTCGTAGTCTCGCCGCTAGGAGCGTGGCACCGAGTCATTTGGAGTTTTGTTATTGTCACTATCTTGTATTTCCCTTTCATACGCCTTGTACTCAAAGTTTTTGATCATAGTGGATTTTGTGATGGTGTTCTTGTGGTTATTGTTCGTGGGTTATGCTTGTGGTTATGCTCATTACGAATCAAATGGATTATTAGAAATCCTCCTTGTAGCATCCCAGGATCGGAACCTGGTATATGGGTGCCGGGAGCCGAGAATGGGGTACTACGGAGGCTGTCGGCGCCGGATTCGGAGATCAATAATTTTGTGAGCCCGGTCTCCGAGTTCGGGGCGTGACAAGACTAGAGGACTGAATGAGAGTCCTCCAATATATATAAAGAGCTGAAAAAAGAGCTGTTGCAGTAGATCTGTAACAACTGTGCCATTAGTGTAGGTCTAACAGTAACTGCTGCATGGCTAGCCCAACAGTTAGAAAAACAGCTAGCTGCTGTCTCACAACAGTCAACATGCAGCAACTTAATGGCCCATGCACAACAGTCAGAAAATGGTCATAAAATAGCTAGTTTTCTCCAACAGCTAGAAAACGGTCATAAGATTTATTTCCCTGGACCATAACCCCCAGCCACCATAGCCTATAAAAGGAGGGCCTAGATGAGTTTCAAACTATCTCTCAACCCACTCTAGCAGACTCATACGAATTGAGACAGCTCACTAATCCTCTCCTATACTCCAGTGATTCTAGCAAGACAGCATGGGTTGAACCTTTGCTTGAAGAACAGACCAACTGTGTGGTCTAGAACGGTTCAACTGAACCAGTGGCTGAAGAACTGACCAGTGAAGTGGTTTAAACCACATATTCTCTTCTCTTTTTCTTTTTTGGGATTTTTCTTTATTGTAATTCTACCAGATAGTGTGTAACAGAGTTCCATTTGATGGGTGTAACATCCTGAATTTTTACTGTTTTGGATTTTTAAAAATCCTTGAATTTTTTTATTAATTAACTTATAATATCACTTAATGACCATTAACACTCAATGTTAGTTTATACAGGAGTGGTACCAGTAAAGAACCGCACAAGTCTGATTAATCAACTGTAGGAAGCCAACGAATCTGTCCGATCACTTGAACATCAGGTGTACCCCCATTAGGGCTGTAAATGGTCGGGTTCAGGGTGGGTTTAGCCAAAACCAGACCCGCCCATTTACTAAACGGGTCTGGGTCCAAATTTTAGACCCAGACCCTTTTACTAAATGGGCGGGTCCGGTCGGGTCCGAGTCAATTCCATTAGACCCATTTATAAATGGGTCCTGTCCGGTAGAGGGAGATCACCTGCACCCATTTATAAATGGGTCGGGTCTAACGGGTTTGGTTAAGGAGATCCAGACCCTGAACTAAACCCGTTTAGAAACGGGTCCAACGGGTCTAACGGGTCCAACAGATTGTTGATGCATGAGAAGTGTAGTTCTATTTTTAGCCTTAAATAAATAAACTTTTTCCAAAATGCTAGAATGAGGGCCCTAAAATCAGCTTCATCCGTGATTAAAATGGGCCACACCATCAAAAGAACTATATAGGACAAAGCTCACCTTCTAAACTCTTTCCATTAATTTAGCCCACCTAAATCACATATGGGCCTAATTTTTTTAGAAAGGGCTTAAGATTTTGTGTGACATCTAATAAATGAAGTGGATTTCATATAATGATCACAAGTGGGCGATTAAAAATAAAGGGTTGACCTTTCTTTCCCAATTATTTCCTTTGAGGTGGCCCACCTAAATCTCAAGTCGGTTTAATGTTTTTGCCCGGGATTAACTAATGTTTATACATCTATTGGTTGGAGTGGATCTTAAATAAACAACATGGTGGGCTAGATAAAAAATCAAGGAGGTGTATCTTATATTCAAACTAGTTCGTATTTTATTTTGAAGTGGGAACGTTGTTAGTTGCTTAATATATAGGGAAGTGGGAACGCCAGTAGAATATATGGGGAAGTGGGAAGGATATGGGTCTGGGCGGGTCCGGGTCTGGGCGGGTCTCATGTAAGGTAGACCAGACCCGCCCATTTACTAACAGGGTTCGGGTCGGGTCTAAATGAAAGGAACCCAGACCCAGACCCATTTGACAAATGGGTCTATCCTTGGACCCGGACCCGTACCATTTAGGAAACGGGTCGGGTTTGGGTCGGGTCTTAATGGGTCGGGTCTGGGTACCCCATCGGGTCCGCTGACCCATTTACAGCCATAACCCCCATGATATACTCACAAAGGACCCAAATCTAACCGACCCATCACTAACTAGCCAAGACAGTCATGACTAAATTAAAGATCTAACCGGGACCGAATCAGATAAGGTCCGGATCCTGACTAATAGACCAAATCAACCCCGTTACTTTTTTAGCCTAAAACCGACGATTTAGAGTAATCATGACTAAATCTCCACTTTCACTAGTTATAAATAGGCCACACTATGAACATAGTTAATCCAAACCCTAATTATCGCCCACGAGAAATCTCAATACCTAATTCATTCCAAAAACGCCCCGATTTCTCGAACAAGCTTTAGACCACTCGTTGGTAGGCCACTAATTACAAAATTATAGAATAATGTCTGTCTTACTGGGCTTAACATCCATGGCAGGAGTTAGACCTGGGTACTGCTCAGAACCGCTCAACTTGAGCGAAAGGACGAGTGCATGAGAAGTGCAAGTACCCCAAAGAAAGGAGATAGAACTTAAGTGAATTGGGTCATCTACTTTTATGCAAAGTTGAGGATTTCGGACCGTCGGTTTGCGACCAAACTTTACACATGGAGTGAGGATATTTCCCTGCTCATATCCGTATAGCCGCGGCCCCGATCGACCATTGACGACCGTTAAACAGACTTCTCATCATATCTATCGATCGGCGCATCCAAATGACGGGCTGTTCATATCCATATGTAAATCATTATTAGGGCTAACTATCCTACGGTGTATATTGACTTGTACACCCCATAGTGAGCCCTAAATGCTAGAAAAACTATCCCATAGGGTTAGTATAGTAAAAACCCAACACTTGGGGCCATTGACACCAAATCTGACATTATAAAAGGGCCTCATTTGGGGCACCCCTCTTCCCATACGATTTTCCATCTTCAAAGGAGAGAAAGAGAAAGAGGGAGAAAATAAAGGGAGAAGAGAGAGAGAGAGAGAGAGAGAGAGAGAGAGAGCAAGGAGAGAAAGAGAGAGTGAAGGAGAGCAAGGGTGGACCATAGATCGAGATGGGCCCAAGGGAACTCAATCTTACAACTTCCTATCCCTTCTCCAAAGGAAAACCCTACACTACAATCACAAGAATCGTTCCGTTGATCATCTAGGTAAGATCTCTCATCCTTTTTTCTTAAAACCCTTGTGTTGAGAAGGGATTGACATGGATTTCTAACATGCAAATGTGTGCTTTAGGGATTCCGGCCAATCGACCCCAAATCCACCCTCCTAGGTCGTTTCCAAGATCTCAACGATCCATAAGTGCGGACTATTATCCTTAGGTGGCCTAGCACCAATTTCATTATGAGTTTAATGATTTTGAATGCTTTGATGATGTGTTTGGAGGATCTAGAGAAAACCCTAAGAAGCACCTTACCTTGATTTCTTTAAATTCAACATGAAGTAATTGTAAAATGTGGTAGTTGATCTCATGTTTGGGTAGGAATTTAATGTTGTATGCTCATGTCTTGTGGTTCGTGTGTGATGTTCCTTATAGCATGTTGTTACCTCTCGTATGATTGAGTAGGAATCTAATGGTTGCATGCTCATGACTTATTGATCCCTGTATGATGTCTCGTATAGCATGTATGACTCATTAACACTTGTGCTTGTGTTCCTACGATGTATGAAATGCTTATCTTCCTCACTAACCCACACAATACACTTGCACCTTTAGTTCACCTCATGATTAGCTTGCTTGGTAGAGAAATTGAGATTATATGTTGGAAGATATGGACACATACTTTCATTTATATTAGATGATAACCATATTTGTGGCATGTTATGAATTACCATAAACCCTTGGGTTGGTCAGGAAAATGAGGAGAGTGAAGGTGGTCCTGTTGGTAGGACTATCCTGAGGCTAGCCCATGGATTTGGGCGAGTGCGCGTGGGCGACAGTAGTTAGACTACATGGGTTGCTCGCACCCGATGCCATCTGTCACATACTTGCTTGAACTCGTGCGGTCTAGTCTACTTACTGACCAATCTTATATGTTAACCCTGTTTGCTCACATATGTATGGAACCTGGAACACCCTTCAACCATTATAGCCCATTGCTAACCATTTGAAGTCGATCCACCGACTCGTGAGCCGGGCATGGTGGAATGGGACACTGTGTCTAAGCTGTCGACCTATGCTGGGGTGACGCGCCTCCCCGTAGTGACCGTGAGCGATTCCTTTTCTCAGTACTCCATATGTGCTTGAAGTCAGGGATGGGGAACCCGACGGAATCAAGGATCGTAGGGTCTTAGCCTCACACGTTGGGGGGGGGGGCTTGGCCTCTGCAAAACGATTCCTGGGCATTTGATACGTGGGATGTATCAGTTTTTCCAACCTGCTGGATGAATGGAATTGACTAAGAACTTGGCTAACATTATCATCATATCGAACTAGCTAGGTTGGCGACTCGGCAGTCGAGGTCGCTCTAAAGGAGTATTGGTCATACGCGATCGTTAGATGGAGTCGCTCGAGGGAGTGTTGTGGCGAAAGCATGCATCATATCATCCATCATGTACATGCATTAATAAGATTTGTTAGGTGCTTATGAATGTATTGTCTTTCATTAAATTTATAATTTAATTGATGCATGTTGTAACTTAAGACTAATAGCACCCACTGAGTTGATCACTCACTCCCACTCTGGGACGGTGTTTTAAAACACCAACTATGCTCTTCAATAGCTGCAGGTAGCGATGAGTACAAGGAGCCTGACGGCGCGAGTCTTGACGAGGAGGATGAGCTATCTTATTTCCAGCTGATGGGCGACTCTTCATCGGTTTGAGAGGCAGAATTTGGATCGCTGAGCAGTGGGCTCAGCGCTATTCTTTTTGGACATAACATTCTTTTTATGATTTTTGTTGGGCAACACCTTGCACGACCCATTGATATTATTTTGGACTTGTATATGTCTAGCCTCTTTCATTCTAGTAGACTAGTTGTGGTTTTGCTTCATGTTTCAAGATATTTCATACTGTGCATCTAAACCTGATTAAACGCAAATTAGTAAAAATCGGTTATAAGTGATACCTGGGAACTTGGGAGTTGAGTATATACACGACCCATAATTTCCAGGGCATTACAGTGAGCCTTCGTGTTTGCTGAATGCAAACCCACACCAGGCTTGTCATATCCTAGAAGCGGTTTGCCTGTAACCTATCAGCATACTCAATTCACTTGAGTAGGGGCAAATAACGCTTTAAGGACAGCATTTCAGACGTGCTTCAATCTGTCCTTAGTTCTGATCATCGTGATTTTTCGATTTCCATATTTTACAGAAATATTTTATTCTGTATAATTTCCAACAGTCAAAATTGAAGCACGTCCAATGCTTAAGTGGACCACACCATGGGAAACAGTTGGAATTGAATGCATATCATTGAAAACTTATCGAGAGCTACATAAGTTTTGGATCAAGCTGATATTTGTGTTTTCCCTTCATCCATGCTTGTGTGTAGTTATGAACAGGTTGGGTGACAAACAAACATATGTGTGAGCCCTATAAAGTTTTCAACGGTGGATGTCATTATCCCCACTGTTTCTTATAGTGTGGTCCACTTGAGATTTTGGATATGTTTCAATTTTGGGCCATCCCTAACATGATTTGGAAAAAAAAGGGTAGAAGGAGTGGATAAGACACACACATCATGTGTGGCCCTCATTGGGTGTCCAGATTTAATGTATTCATTTGCATACGTAAGATTATCTGTAACTAGAGGTGTGCATGAACTGAGCTAGCTCAGTTAGTTCGCTTGACTCGACTCGAAAAAGCTCGATTTGACTCGGTTTGAAGCTTAGTTCAAGCCCAAGTCGAGCTAATTTTTTGAACTTGAAAATGATTTCGAGCTGAGTCGAGCTGATTTTTTGAGCTTGAAAATGAGTTCGAGCCGAGTTTGAGCTGCCCCCAGCTCAACTCGACTCGGATCAAATCCAACTCGAATCGAACTCGGATTGAACCGGTTCGGTGACTCGATTACTTTGATATTGATGTTGCTCACCAAGTATTTGATGAAATGACTCAACGAAGTGTGGCTGGTTGCAAGGAACGTATGTATATGAAACCAATACCCTTTCTTTCTTGATTTTTATGTTGCTTAGGTGTTTGATAAAATACCTGTAAAACCATTACTGCTGTCTTAAATATAGTGAGATTTTGAAGGTGTAGTCTAGGTGTTTGAGAAAATGCTACACAGATGAACTTAGCTCGAATTGGTCCGAGCTGTTGACCAAACTGACCTGAGCTTGCTAGTCAGGCTTGAGGACTGAGCTGAGCCGAGGTCAGCTAGTGGCTGAGCTGAGTCGAGCTAAGGCTAGCTCAAGTTGGTTCGACTCGATGTACACCCCTACCCGTAACACTTGTCAAAGGATGGGAAGCGGATTGGCTGGTGTACCATACACCAACTATATAGCTGGTGTAGATACGTGTCCTGCGAAGATGAGCACCGATGCTCCTCGAGCTCTGAGTTGTACGAACGGTTCAAATAAGATCAAAGTTACATGGCCCCACAATGATGTATTTATTATATCTATACCGTTCATCTATTTTTCAAGATCATTTTAGGCTGTTAGACAAAAAATGAATCATATCCAAAGCTCAAATGGACCACACCAAAAATAGCAGCGAGGATAATGACTTTCACCATTTAAAAAAATTCCTAGGGCCCACCATATCGTTTATTTTCCATCCATTTTGTTCATAAGGTCAAAAAACCTGGATGAAAGAGTAAAAATAAGTTTCTTATTGATCCAAAACTTCGGTGAACCCCAAAAGGGTTTCAATGATAGACGTTCAATACCCCACTTCTTTTTTCAATGTGGTCCACTTGATATCGTTAGATCTGTCTTATTTTTCATGTCTCAGGACTTACTGCGACTTCGAAAAATAGATGGACAGTTTGGACATAAGTATATAACACATACCTCATGATGGGACCCACAGAACTTGCTGACGTCAATACACCAGCTATATAGCTGTTGTGTGTTACACCAGCCAATCCACTTCCCAAAGGAGGTTCCTTGTGTCAGAAGTTATGTGGGGCCCACCTGAATAGTTTTCTTTTGGAGTAGTTTTTAGTGATCCAAGCCGTCACTACGTGAAAAATGGAAAAAAAGGACGGATTTTGAGACGGTCCTAGACCGTCTCTAAAATTGCTTGGTTTAAAGCCGCTTTAGAGACGGCCATAAACCGTCTCTAACATTTTAGACGGTCCCTGGCCGTCGTTAATATTGTCTTAAAAATTTTAATGTCCACAAATCGTTTAGGATGGTCGGTGACCGTCTTATATGCGGCCATTTGAGACGGTCATTGGCCGTCTTGTACTTCTAATTTGAGACTGTCAAAGACCGTCTCTATTAGAGACGGTCCATAGCCGTCTTATATCCCTGCCAAAGACCGTCTCTAACCGAGACTGTCTTTGACCGTCTATATTAGAGACGGCTTAGGACCGTCTCTATTAGAGACGGTCTTTGACAGTCTCTGTTAGAGACTGTCAAGGACCGTCTCTAATAGAGACGGTTCTACACCGTCTTAAAACCCTGTGAAAGACCATCTCTATCCTAAGCTGTCGGTTGGAGAATTAAGGAGCTCAAAAAAATTATGAATTTTGGCAAAAAAATAGTCGAGAAGCTTAGAAAAATAATTAATAATGTTTAAGAAAATTTTAAATTTTGAAAAAAAAACCTGTAATTTTATAAAAATCTAGATTTTGAAAAAAATATTAAGAACTTTGAATAATGTTGATAATTTTGAAGAAAAAAATTCGATAAAAAATAATATTTTGAAAAGGAAAATTTAAAAAATTAAACAAAATTGTGAAAAAAATTGACAAATTGTAAAAAAATATATTTTTTTAAAAAGAAAACTAAATTTTGTAAAAAAAAATGTTAAATTTATTTATAATAAAAATGATATTTAATTAAAAGAGTAAAAAAAATATACATTTTGAAAAAAAAATGTTATATTTATTTGTGAAAAATAAAATTACTAAATTATTCGGCACATCTACTAATTGAACCTTTAATTATTTTAGGACGATCTAATCAGTTCAAATTGAAGAGTAAATAACTTCAGATGTTTAAATCAAATTTCACTGAAATTGTTGATTAATTGTATGCCCAATATATATCTTTCTCATATGTAGCGTGATTGAGGCGAATAACTAGTTAAATTGGGAGTATTGATAGTAAAATAGAGTGAATGGACTAGACATGTAAAATGGGCCAAATATTTTCGTTAAAATTGTGACCCAACTAATTACTAGCCTCGTGAGAACCTAAGAATTGATGTTAGCCCCATCATGATGTGTGTCGAACATCAACACCGTGGATTTGATGTATCCCCTTTAGGTTATGAGATATCTCAAAAATCATTGGTAAACGAAACTCGAGTGGGCCATACCATTTAAAACTATGTGAAAACATCCTAAAAAATATAAAAGCACTTGGTGGAGCCCGCATGAGTTTTAGATGCGGTTGAAACTTGGTCTGACCCCTCATCCAAGTGGGACACACATAATGAGTGGGTTAGATATGTGAATCACATTTAGGCACGCCCAATATATGATTATGAATGTTTTAAGAAAACATTTCTCCACTACATTTAAGTTACTCTTGTTACCTTTACTGTAGTAAACTCATGCGGTTCACCGTTATTTATTTATTTTATCCACTCCATTCATCCATGCATGTTAACAGATGATTTGAGGTCTAAATAACAAAAAGGAAGAATATCCAAAGCTCAAGTGGACCACACCTCTACCATTTAAAATTTCTTGGAGGCCATAAAAGTTTTGGATCAAGCTGATGTTTGTGTTTTCTATTCATTTATATATTTTTGATATTATGAACAACCTTTAACTATTTTTGGACAATCTGATCAGTCCGAACATGAAGAGTAAATAACTTTAGATGTTTAAATCAAAATTCACTCAAATTGTTGATCAATCTTGTTTGCCCAATATCTATCATATGTAGTATGATCGAGGCTAGTATTTAGTCAAATTGAGGGTAATGATCAGTAAAATAGAGTGAATGGACGCCCATCATGATGTGTGGTACTCTGCAATAGGTGATCAGTTCCATTTGCATCCTGACACAAAGGAATCCTAGGGCTACAATTTTGAAGATAGTGAAAGTAATGTCTTACCTGTTGTAGTAATAAAAACACTATATATGTATTCTTTTCTTTGACTTTCTGTCCATCAACTTGCTATAAATGAATGAGGGGAAAATGACTTCTATGTTAGTTTTCCACCATTTGAAAAAATGATAGTGACTTATCCTTTTCATTGTGGCACTGATGTTCAGCTATCCAGATCATCCAAATTGTGAGTTCCATTGCAGATGGATTGTATCTCTAAAATAGCACTGATCAATCAATTGTAACCATTCAATTAATGGCTGACAAATGGGTGGTTGGGAGTAAAGTAGCACTATTGTTCTTATGTGGTGTGGACCACCTGAGATTTATATCCCTTTAATTTTTTTGCAAAAAGCTCTAAAATGATCTTTAAAAATGGATGAACGGAATGGATGAAACACGTACATCATGGTAGGGCCCACAGAGCATCATCGACGGTTTCATCCATGCCATGTTTTTACATATCATTTTATGGCATAAGCCAAAGAAGGAGGTCTATCCAAATCTCAAGTGGACCACATTACAGGAAACAGTGTTAAATGAGCATCGACCATTAAAAACATTTTGGTAGCCTAAATCTATAATCAAGCTGATTTTTGTTTTTTCCCTTCATTTGGTCCTGTATGACCAAATCAATAGATTTGATGTTAAATAAACAGTACAGTGGGCCTTAGGAAGATTTTAATAGTGGATATCCAATAAATATTGTTCTCATGTGGTGTGGACCACCTGACATTTATATCCCTCTAATTTTTTGCAAAAAGCTCTAAAATGATCTTTAAAAATGGATGAACGGAATGGATGAAACACGTACACCATGGTAGGGCCCACAGAGCATCGTCGACGGTTTCATCCATGCCATCCATCTGTTTTTATAGATCATTTTACGGTATAATTAAGTCAAAGAATGAGGTATATCCAAATCTCAAGTGGACCACATTACAGGAAACAGTGTTGAATGAGCGTCGACCATTAAAAAAATTTTGGTAGCCTAAATCTATTGGATCAAGCTGATTTTTGTTTTTTTCCCTTCATCTGGTCTTATATGACCAAATCAATAGATTTGATATCAAATAAACAGTACGGTGGGCCTTAGGAGGATTTTAATAGTGGATATCCAATCATTATTGTTCTCATGTGGTGTGGACCACCTGAGATTTATATCCCTCTATTTTTTTTTTCTAAAAAGCTCTAAAATGATCTTTAAAAATGGATGAACGGAATTAATGGATGAAACACGTACATCATAATAGGGCCCACAGAGCATCGTCGACGGTTTCATCCATGCCATTCATATGTTTTTACAGATCATTTTACGGTATAAGTCCAAGAATGAGGTATATCCAAATCTCAAGTGGACCACATTATAGGAAACAGTGTTGAATGAGGGTCGACCATTAAAAACATTTTGGGGGCCATAAAAGTTTTAGATGAAGCTGATATTTGTTTTTTCTCTTCATCTAAGTTTGTATAACCTAATCAACAGATTGGATGTCAAATAAACAGTATAGTGGGCCATAGGAGGATTTTAATGATTGATATCCAATAACTATTATTTTCATGTGGTGTGATCCACATGAGATTTGTATCCCTCTCACTTTTGGATCAAGCAATAAAATGATCTGTAAAAATGGATGAACGAAATGGATGAAACACATACATTATGGTGGGGCCCACAGTGTTCTACAGTTCTCCTAGTTGTATTAGGAAATTTTAGAGTACAATCCATTGATCTAGACGGTTTACTAGGTCCAACTCATATTTCATAGGCTACCATGAATAAATCATATTGATCTAACTAAAAAAAAAAAAAGAAAAGATTTGATCAATGGTCTGAAAATGGACAGTCAAGATCATTTACAAAAAAGTAGGTCCAATCAACAATTTGATTCATCAAATTTTTAGGACCATCATGGATTGCTTATGAGTCTAAAGAATCACTTTTGTTAGCCAATCGAAAGCATCCTATCCATGTCTTGGAAAAAAGATGGTCAGAGAAAAAGTCCAAATTAAGCATATATTATATCACTCGTTCAATTTAAATATTTTTCAAGGTAGCCCAGAAAATGTGTTGTGAACTTAATAGATGATTTGAGATCAACTGATTGGACCACATTATATAAAAGTAGATGGAAGGAATGAATAAATCATGGGAACGGATTGGCTACTCCCCTTGACACCAGTCGTTTGTTGGTGGTCGGTGCTTGTGGGGCCCACCATGATGTATGTGTATCATCCATGCCGTCCATCTATTTTTATATATCATTTTATGATATGATAAAAAAATGAATTATATCTCAATCTCAAGTGGACCACATTATAAGAAATAATGTTGAATGAATTTTGACCATTAAAAATGTTTTGGGGGCCATAAAAGTTTTGGATCAAGCTGATATTTATTTTTTCCCTTCATCTGGGTCTTTATGACCAAATCAATAGATTGGATGTCAAATAAATAGTACAGTGGGCCTTAGGAGGATTTTAATTGTGAATATCCATTAAATATTTTTATCCTATGGTGTGGCCCACCTAGGATTTATATTGCTATCAGTTTTTGGGTCAAGCACTAAAATGATCTTTAAAAATGTATGAACGGAATGGATGAAACATGTACATCATGGTGGGACCCACGGAGCACCAACCCAAACGTGTCCCAAATTTGGGCGCGCGCTCAAAAGAAGTCGCGCCCATATCTCTCTCCCCAAATCGGCCCTCTCCCCAAATCCCCCAAATCGGCCTCCCTCCCCAAATCCCCCATCCCTCCCTCTGCCCTCTCTCTATCTCTTCCTCATCCCCGTCACCGCGCGCCCTCCCTCTCGCCTCTCTCTATCTCTCCCTCTGCGCCTCGCCGCACGCCCTCCCTCTCGCCCTCTCTCTATCTCTCCCCCCCCTCGCCGCCCGCCCTCCCTCTCCCTCTCTCTATCTCTCCCTCGCCCTCGCCGCCATTCCTCCCCCCCCTCTCTCTCTCTCTCTCTCTCTCTCTACGTCCCGGTCCCGGACACCCACCCGACCGAGCTTCTTCCCACACTCTCTCTCTCTCTCTCTTCCCCTTTGTTGAAAATGTGGACCGGTGCGACCGGCGGCCACCCCCGCCTTTCATCGGTGCGGCTAGCGTGACCGCCCGAAATACGGTGCGGCCAGCGGCCCTGCTTCTTCGTGTCTTCACCGGCCAGGTACTCATTTCCCTATTTACGTGAGTCCCAGTTTAGATGGTTCATGAAAAACAAAAACAAAAACACACAATAGCTGGATCTCCTAACTGGTTGATTCTTGTACACTAAACAAATTACTTAAAATAAGCTGGATCTCCTAACTGGTTGATTTTTTATTTTTTATTTTGTTTTCGGTGGGCCTGTTTCCCCTTTTTTGTTTTCGGTGGGCCTGTTTCCCTTTTTCGGTGGATCCCCTTTTTTTTTTAATGCTCTGATTGATGTTGATAATAAGGTGTGAGATTTCAAACAAAAAAAATAAAATTCTCAACCATAGTTTATTCTCCATATTGGTTGACTGCCATTGCTAATTTACCTGAAAATGCAACTGCTCTGATTGGTGGAGATGGCTCTGAGTTAGTTAACTATGCATCCCTTGAAAATGAAGTTCTATCATTCTCCATACTGGTTAACTATCATGGCCATTAAGTTGAAATTACAACTGCTCTGTGCTACTTAGATAATTTGTTTGCTAATCTTTTTTACAATGATTCCATGTGTTATGCATGTGTTCTGTTTGCTTTTCCTTGTTTCATGATTCTGTAGCTTTCAATGTGATTAGTCTATGCCTTTCCTTTCGTTCTCTGTCAGTCTTGAAGTGTTCCTTGTTCCTGACATGCTTATTAAAGCCTTGCTGGAGATTCGCACTCTTAGCTTGAAAATTGCCTTGTTTCTTGAAAAAAGCTCCAAGTTTACTAAATCATTCTTGTCTAGATAGTATAGCCCATAACCGAGAATTCCCTAAAAAATCACCACCATAAGCTCCACTTGATCGGTGTCATTTTAGACATATATCTCAAACGTAATCAAGTTAGACCAGAGGTCATCAACTCATTTCTTACAATCTTCACCTACATGCTTTTGAACCTTCCATTGCGCTTAAAGAGCCTTTGTCTTGCACCAACTCACTCCTTCTAACTTGTACAATTCTAGGCCTTCGTTGCACATGTCAGCAATCTTAACTAATTTATCATTTTCACTCCTATTGTTACTAAATATGCACTCCATATACTCTATTTTAGTCGAGTTATTTTTTAATCATTTAAATTCTAAAGCATCCATTCTATATCTAGCTTTGTATAAAAATGTAAAAGCGTAATGCTAAACACTAATAAAGACCCATTACTGCAAGAACTAATGAATCTCAAAACTGGCTGCTCTCACTTATTAATCTATAAAACCAGCCCACCATATGGTCTTTAATGATGTCAATAAATTCTAAGGACCACTTTCCTCCTCATCACCAGCCACAAGCCAACAGATTCGACTCACATAATTATATTCCCCAAACAACAAAACTAGAAAACAAAAGAAACCACATTCAGTGAATAGGATTGTCCAATTGCCACAATTTTTAGGCACAGCCCATCATGCCTTGGCCAACCAAATCGAAGGTCGGGATCACATATACAAGAAAAGGACAACAACAAAAAGGCAATTATGCTAACAATATTTTTGCTTATATTTCAATATCCACTTTTTTTTTCTATGTTGTGGACCACAACATATTGTTTATTGCATTTTCCTGCTCTTGTTTCCTAAATAACTTCTGAATTATTACCTCTTTCTTTTTGTGGATTGAAACTTCATATTTTCATTTAGTGCAAGAATGGTAAGACTGCTTTTCATATTTCAGTCTACATATGCGAGTCAATACTTAAAAACTCATAACTTGATGTAGCCTATAACCTAAAACCTATAACCTAAAATCTATAACCTAAAACCTACGCCTAATCATGTGCATATATTTAGCGGTATATATAGATCTTTATTTTTTTGTGATTGGTGACCACGTGTGCATGTTTTGTGATTTATGAAAAGCCTATTTTTTATTGTATCTCACTTTTTATATGTTTGCATGCACGTGATATCAGATATGGATTTGACACCCCCGAGCAAGAATTGGATAACAAAAGATATATTGAGTGATGAATACATTAAAGGCGTTGAATCATTTATTATATTTGCTAAAAGGAATTCGGGAGGTATTGATTGGTATAGTTGTCCTTGTGCTAGATGTCGTAATGTGCGTGGGAAGAAAATACTAAGTACAGTTTCTGAGCATTTGATTATGAATGGTATAGATCAGACATACACAACTTGGTTTTTTCATGGAGAACAACTTCCCAATATGGGTGTCAATGCCAAGGCTCCTAGTACATCTGCCACTGATTGTAATGAAGAGTTGTTGCCTGAGAATGGTTGATTTGGTTAATGATGCTTTTGGTCGTGTTCAACTTTGATGACTTAGATGCATGTATGAATGAGGTCAATGAGGAACATGGTAGTCGACCTCAAGATGACATAGACAATGATACTCAGTACAATAAATTAAGGGAGGATGTGGTACAACCCTATATCCATCATGTAAACGTGAGTATACAAAGTTGTCGATGTGATTGAGTTGATGAGCATGAAGGCTAAATATCGGTGGTCGATAATAGCTTTACGACTTTGTTGCAAATTTCAAGAAGATTTTGCCAAGCGAGAACTCTTTCCCGGATAGTACCTATAATGCAAAGAGATTGATCAGTTCGTTGGGTATGAACTATAAGGTGATACATGCATGCCGTAATGATTGTATTCTGTACTGGAAGGAGCATGCTAATAAGGAAAGTTATCCTACATGTAAAGCAAGCGGATGGAAAGTGAATAGTGTTGTAAGATCAAGAGTCTCACATGTACCATGGAAGGTGCTAAGATACTTCCCATTAACACCAAGGTTACAAAGACTTTATAGCGTATTATGAATTGCAGAGAATATGTTGTGGCATTCAAAGGGGGCTAAAAATGACTCGTACATGCGTCATCCTGTGGATTCTTCTATGTGGAAGTTTGTTGATAGAAAATTTAGTGATTTTGCTGCGGATCCACGTAACGTTCGGTTGGGACTTGCAACAGACGGATTCAATCCCTTTGGGCATATGAGCATCTCATATAGTTGCTGGCCTGTTATGATTGTTCCATACAATCTTCCACCTCATTTATGCATGCGGAAGGAATTTATTATGTTAACACTTTTAATTCCTGGAAAAAATGGTCCAGGGCATGACATCGACGTATATTTACAACCATTAATTGAAGAATTAAATGAATTGTGGAAAGGGTCGATAACATATGACTCGTTCGGGAAGAACATGTTTACAATGAAGGCGATTTTATTATGGGCAATACATGATTTTTCAGCTTATGGACATCTTTCTGGGTGTAGGACAGGAGGAAAGTATGCATGTCCTGTTTGTAGTGAGGAGACTGACTCTGTTTGGCTAAAACATGGAAAGAAGTTTTCTTATATGGGGCACAGAAGATTCCTCCCAAGAGCTCATATCTTTAGGAGCCAAAGATCTCGATTCAATGGGAATGATGAAAATCGGCAGTCTCCAAAACGTTTGTCTGGAGAACAGGTATTGGTTAAAATGAATAATATACAAACCAAGTTCAGAAAACATATAGGAAATAAGAGGAAGAAGACCACGGATGAGGAGTCTAACCTTACTGCTTGGTCGAAGAGATCAATCTTCTTTACATTGCCGTATTGGGAGCATATGCCCATTCGTCATAATTTGGATGTGATGCATGTCGAGAAAAATGTTACTGAGAACCTTATTGTAACAATCATGAACATGAAGGACAAGTCTAAGGATGGTTTACAAGCCCGTCAGGATCTTATGGCTATGAAGATAAGATCGAAATATTGGCCAGAGGAAAAAAATGGTAAGTTGTTATTGCCTAAGGCTCCTTTCACATTATCCAGATCTGAAAGAGAACTGATTTGTCGAACCTTGAGTGATTTGAAAGTTCCGAGAGGGTATAGTGCAAACTGCGAAACATCATATCAGTATGGATGACTATCACCTCAAGGGCCTTAAGTCACATGATTATCACATTCTAATGCAAAGATTACTACCGTATTATTGATGCATTCATTCAAGAAAGAAAAGTCATTGCTTGCTACCGCATTATACAATTGTCAAGATTCTTTAACGTCATATGTTCTAAAGAAATTCATTATATGGAGCTTCAAGAAATGAAAAATAAAATAGTGAAAACATTATGTGTTTTCGAAAAGTATTTTCCACCATCGTTTTTCGTTTCTATGACACACCTTGTTGTGCACTTGGCGGAGGAGGCACAAGTTTGCGGACCTGTCAGATATCGATGGATGTATCCTTTTGAGATGTAACTTTAACTGTTTTAATTTATTAACTTTTACAAAATAGCTTATATATTTTCATTAATACCTGATTTTAATATTTAATAGGATGATGAGAACATATAAGAAGTATGTGATGAATCAAGCTTACCCAGGAGGGTCAGATATTGAAGCTACATTATAGAGGAATCTATGATGTATTGCATGGAATACTATCCTAATAATACAATAGGAGGTCATAAGCAAGGACTAAAAATATTCAATGATGATGAAAATGCTGGTGATTCCCAGAATGATAAGAAAGGAAAAGTTTATAATCTTACTACAGTGCAATATGAACAAGCACGCAGATGGGTTTTGCAACATCACGTTGAAAATCATCAATGAAAGGAGTAAGTTAATGAAGTATATTATTCTTTTTTATATTTTTAAATAGCTTTTGGTAATAAACATTGTTATATATATATAAATAATTGCTATGATTTGGAATTTATAGGAAGTACCAAACATACATCCAGGGCCAAACACGTATGGGACAAAATCGAAAGGGTAATCTTCGTAGGAAAACCAATGGAGTACATTCCTTGGTTAAGACATCAACTACATAATCAAGAAATGTCTCAATTTAAGAGAATTGTCGAAGGTCCTGACTTCAAATGCATATCATATAATACTTACTCAATAAATGGATATGTTTTTAGCACTGCGAATTCTGAAATGAACAAAACAACACAAAACAGTGGAGTCTCAATGAAAGCGCTAACTAGCTTCAGGGCAAGCGCCAGGGATAAGAATCCTATAGAAGAAGAAGTCACTTATTATGGCATCATTAGACAAATTCTTGAATTGAACTACTTCGACTTCAGAGTAGTACTCTTCTACTGTGATTGGGTGCATATTGAAGATAAATTGAATGGATGTTTCATAGATCCCAAAACAAATTTGATATTTGTCAATCTAGGAAGGTTTAGATGGAACTTAAAGGAAGACGATGAGCCGTTTATTCTTTCATCTCAGGCAGCTCAGGTCTTCTACTGTAAGGATCCAACTAGAGATGATTGGCATGTTGTATTGGACGCTCCTAAGAGATTGACGAAAGATGCATATGCATTTGAAGATCCACTTGAGTTTGAGGCCAGAAGGAATGTAGGTTCTTCAGCACTTTCATTAATCGATGATTTAAATGAAGAAGAAGATGTACAGGAAAAATCAGTACCTCACGTCATAAGAAACGGAAAAGAAACTAATAAGATTCAAATCAGTTTGAAAGTGAGTTGAATTCTATTTAGTAATGATTGTTACAATTTTTTAGCTATCAAAATATTAATAGAATGCCAATTACATAATAATGAGATATTGTTTTGTTTTATAAAATTGCAGGAATTATGTCGGATTTTGGTGGTTCATCAGCTTCAGCCCAAGGAAGCAATACAAGGAAGAGAGTTGAATTAAATGAATATAAACAACCAGTCGGAGAAACATCAACGCCTTTTAACACATTTTTAGGGCAACTTGGCAGGACACACTTGTCCAATTTCATTTCTTGATTGGCGCAAAGTGCCTGGTGCAATTAAAGATAATATCTGGTCTATGGTTTTGGTGAGCATGTTTGTTCTTGATTTTATTTCTAATTCTTACTCAATAAGATTGTTTGATTATTAATTTAATGAAATAGGCCACGTACACATCGATGATGAGTTAAAAGAATATGCATTTTCGAAAGTATGCAAAGCTTGGAAGGTATGGAAATACAATCTGCGAAAGGAATATGATAAATTTGATAATGATGTAGAAAGAAGAAGAAATTGTCCCATTGGTGTGAAGCAAGAGGATTGGGACATTTTCATTAATCTACAATCCACAGAATTATTAATCAATCTTCGTAAGAAGGGAAAGACTTCGAAAGCAATTGAAATGCCCTCACCACGATGGAAGGCGAGTCTTGCTAGGACATTAGAGAAAATGGTAATTTGTACTATATTTTTTGACAATTTAATTGATGAATATAAATTCTTGTTAACTAATTTGCTTATATAATTACAGCGAAAAGAAAATCCAAATACTATCATCACCAGGACCGACTTGTTTGTTGCCACTCATAGTAGACCTGATGGGTCTTATCCAACACAAACACATCTTGAAATAGCGGTGAGAATAATTTTTCAGTTTTTAATCATTTTTTTATTTAAGTACAATGAAGGATTTATTGTAACAATTATCTTCTAATAGGAAAGAATATTATCGATAGCTGGCAGTGATCCTACCAGTAAGCACAAGGATTTAGACCATGACCCAGTTTCATAGGTTTTCCATCAATTCTACTCACTTTACATACATCGTCGTTGGTGTTTTGTTTTTTTTTTTTTTTTAAATAATAATATACACACATTACTAAACTTAAAAATTATTGTTTAGGTTTGTGGTCGTGATAGAGAGTAGGGTTAGGGGCATGGGTTTGGGTATTTCTAAGACTACTTTATGAAGGTTGCCACCCCTAAATCATAGAAGCTTCGGTCGGAGAGGAATGCACGTATGTCCATTGAGGCTAAATTTGAAGCATCAATGACTCAAATGCAAGAATTTCGTACGATTGTTGAGCAACAATTTGCTGAACTTAGGCAACAAATTGCTCATCAAAGCCAACAACTTCATCGCTCTCCTGATACAGCTGCATCTCATGTACTGCATTTGCCACGATCAAATGATATAATTATTATTTTTAAAGATAAAAGTAGCATTATTATTTACATGGAACCATTATTTTATTTATAGGCCCACCGTCGATCTGGTGAACCCTCAAGTATTCGAGAAGACTCTGCAACAACTCCATCGATGGAACAAATTTACCAATTGAGAGATATCCGGTCGGGACACGATTCTTTAGTGGGTGGATAGTGTCGGATACTACAGGCATCCCTCCGAATGCATCGAGTTGTAATAGATGATATCAATGTTCACGCCTGCATAATTGTTTAATGATGACAGGACATTTGAAGATATTCAATTGGGTGAAATTGTTGTTTGGCCCAAATTCCTTATGAGAATTTGAATATTTAGTAGTTTCGTTCAACTTTTTGAACTCTAGGACATTTTGTATGACGAAAACTTGATTATTCACTGAAATCCTTTTTTGATCAAGTTGCCTTTTTTATTTATTTAATCTTCAGCATCCTTTTGATTAATTATGGCTTGTTGTCATTTGTTTTTTATTAACCAAGTTACTAAAGGATTTCAATTTCAAATGTAACTGAAGTATTGACAGAACATTGTCTCTTGTTGCAGTACGAGATGTAACAAGAATATACATTGATTGTGTATTAGTTCTTTTTTTTTTTTTTTAAATGCACCAACCAGAAACGATTTGAGACGACTTGTTTAATGATACTTTGTTAAATATGAAATTTATGACCTTTAGTAACTTGGTTAATTAAAAAGAACTACGTAGTGGCTTGATCCCAATCTGACTTTTTGGGTACGTAGGCAGCCGTTCATAATGTACTAAAATATCGGTGCAGCCACAAATCTTTTTTCTCCTTTGAATTCTAACACTGTATCAGTTGCATTTTTCTCTGTCATACAGGTTGTGGCTATCAAAGATATAATATCACCTCCTTATAAGGAAACATTTAATGATGTGTACAGGTAAATTCATTTTTTCTTATTCCTTATATTGTTTCTCAGTTATATTTGTGTTGGTTTTAGTACGAGTCCATTATATTTACATTTGGTTTCAAAGTACAGGTAGCGATAACAGTTGTTAGTCAATTGTGGCTTACAGACAAAAGGATGAGTAACCAACAATACAAATATGGGAGGCCTTCCTCAGGTATCCAGATGCTTTTAGATATATTTATGTTGTTTTTAAATGTATTTGCTTGAAAATAATGGAGCAAGCTCGGATGTGCGTCGGAGCTATCCGTATGAGCGGGGGTCCCTGGAAGGTGGGAACCGCTGACCATGATGAAGCTGTCTATTTTCTATGGACAGCATTGGAAGGGCCTGGCCATTTGGACAGGCCGTATTTATGTATTTGTTCGAAAATAATGGAGCAAGCCCGGATGTGCGTCGGAGCTATCCGGATGAGCGGGGGTCCCTGGAAGGTGGGAACCGCTGACCATGATGAAGCTGTCCATTTCCTATGGACAGCATTGGAAGGGCCTGGCCATTTGGACAGGCCGTATTTATGTATTTGCTCGAAAATAATGGAGCAAGCCCGGATGTGCGTCGGAGCTATCCGGATGAGCGGGGGTCCCTGGAAGGTGGGAACCGCTGACCATGATGAAGCTGTCCATTTCCTATGGACAGCATTGGAAGGGCCTGGCCATTTGGACAGGCCGTGTTTATATCTGTATTTGCGTGTTTATATCTGTATTTGCAGGGACCACACCCTTAACCTATAACCTAAACTGTAACGCCCCGGAAAATCGGGGGTCGTGCATAGACTCGACTCCCGAGTTCCCGAGTGTCACTTATCATGCATTTATGGTTTTTATGATTAATCAAATTAACTGCGTAATTTGGAATTACTTGAAGCATGAAGCACGATCGCACTAGTCTACTGAAATGAAGGAAAACTCACAAATATACAAGTCTAAAAATAATAAAGGGTCGCCCAAGGCGTTATAACAGGATAATAAAAAAAAGCTATATCCAAAGACTAAAGCGGGCAGCCGCGGCAAAATCCAAATTCAACCGGTCAAGCCGATGGAGAGTCGTCCATCAGCCAAGTAGAGAGCCCGTCCTCCTCGTCCAAGCTCACCTCGCCAGGCTCCTCATGCCCTAAGTCACCTGCATCTATGAATGGGTCTGGTTGGTGTTTTAAAACACCGTCCCAGAGTGGGAGTGAGTGATCAACTCAGTGTGAACTATTGGTCTCAAGTTACAACAGGCATCAATTGTAATATGAACTTAATGAAAAGCAGACAATCATCAACACCTAATAACTCTTATTTAAAATGCATGCATGCGGAATGATATGATGCATGCCCTCGCCACAACACTCCCTCAAGCGACTCCATCTAACGATCGCATGACAACACTCCCTCAGAGCGACCTCGACTTAGTCGCCACCCTAACTAATGCGTGCAATGCGATCGTGTTAGCCGAGTTATTAGTTAAGTCCATTCATCCAAAGCGGGTTGGGGATTCGATTCACCCTACGTATCACGCCTAAAAAGGCTGGTTGCGAGGCCAAGACCCCATCAACGCGTGAGGCCGAGACCTCACGGTCCGTGATCCCGTCGGGTTCCTCATCCCAGACTCCCGAGCACATGAGGAGTGCCGAAAGGAAGGGATCGCTCGCGGTCACTATGGGGAGCGCGGTACCCCAGCGTGGGCCGAAGCGGCTCGACACGTGTCCCATTCCACCATGCCCGGCTCACGAGGTCGTGGACCCGATTCAAGTGGATTATCGATGGGCTACAATGGTTGCAAGGTGGTTCGGGTTCCATACATATGTGAGCACCCGGGGTTAACAAACAGGGTTGGTCGGTAGTAGGTTAGACCGCATCGAGGCGAGCGTGAGACGAGTGACCTCGGGCACAAGATACCCATGTAGTCGAACTACTGACCACCTAAACACACCCGCCCAAATTCACGGGTCTAACCCTAAGCATAGCCCTATCGATGGGACTACCGTCTCTTGTCATATTCCAAACCAACCCAAGGGTGTGAGGGTGATCCTAACGAGCTATCAATTAGTATATCAACATCGTATCTCATGTATCTGAGTCAAATGAATCAAATATTCATATCAAGCATTCATGAATTAAAGTGCATATGTATTGTGTGTGTGTGAGGAGGTTAAGCACCTTCTCTATCCTAACAGCCATATGCACAAGAGAAATGAAATCATACACACCATGAATCAATAATATATGGGAGAAATGACGAGGCATAAGCATGTTATCATCCATACACAAAATCATGTGAGCAACAAATAACATCATAAAGAACCATCATGCATATCCATACAATTTCAAGAACCTACAATTCCTAAGGGTTCTCTAGACTTTCACATATACCAACCAAGCATTCAAAATCATTAAGTCATTACTACAAATGGTGCTAGGCCACCTAAGAACAATGGTCCGCACCTATGGATTGTTGGAGACTTGAAAAACGACCTAGAGATGCCGAACCCTGGTGCCGATCGGCCGGAACCCCTAAAGCAACATTTATATGTTAGAATCCTAAATAAATCCCTCCTCATCACAAGGGTTTCAACGAAAATAGGTGGTGGATCTTACCTAGATGATCAACGGAGTGAAAGCGGTTGTAGATGAGGAATCCTCCTTTGAGAAGATGTAGGGAGTTGTGGGGTTTGATTTCCTTGGGCCCACCTTGCTCTTCTTTCTTCACTCTCCCTTCCTCTCTCCTTCCTTTCTTCTTTCTCCCCTTCCTCTCTTCTCTTCCCTAGGGCAAAATCGTATGGGAGAGGGGTGCCCAAAAGAAACCCCTTTTTATAATTCCAGATTTGGTGCAAATGGCCCCAAGCTTCCATAATTTCCTAAAATAGACTTATGGGACTCCCTATTGGTGTTGGGGTGGCCCTAACACCCCTCTGGCCACCAAATTCGGTGTGTAGGTGCCTTATGGCCTGATTAGGGCCCATGCAAAAATTGAGGACGAACGGATGAGCGGATATATGATCTGAGCAAGCATTTCCGACCTTTAAGTGGCCCTTTGGGGGCCATTTTGATTGATGGGGCATTTCTGGTGGCCCTCTGGCCATGAAATTTATAAGATTATTGCTTCATGGCCCGATGAAGGGCCTTGCAAATTTTGAGAACAAACGGATGCGGGGTTTGGTCGTACGGGTCCGATTTACGATCAACGGTCACCGTGCCACGATCGGGCCCAGATTTGGTGGACGGGCGTAGAAAAATACATCAAACCTTGACCAAATTTGGAAGAAATCCGGCGGGCTGGAACGCCTGAGTCTCGGTTTCTTTTATCAGTGCCAGATTTTAATCGGCATTGGTGGGGCGCATTGGGCAAGCGCCAGATGGTACTTCTGGGTGTCCACTGGGTCCACAGTCTGCGATGGACCACAAGCCCAGTGAGATCTATGATTTTCTAAAGTTTTAGATTTTTCTGACCCTTTTCGGTCGCTGGGTGGCCCACACGGGCTGTTGTTAAGTGTAAACGGGCCATCTGGCTTGGCAGCTCACACTTGGTCCCATCATAACTAGACTGGTCCACCCCAGTATAAACTAACAATGAATGCTAATGGTCGTTAAGTGATATTATAAGTTAATAATAAAAAAATAAATAAATAAATTTCAAGGATTTTTGGAAATCCAAAACACTGAAAATCCGGGATGTTACAATCTACCCCCCTTAAAAATAATTTCGTCCCCGAAATTGCCTAAGGGTAGTAAGTAAATGTTTCATTACTTCATTTGCCTAGGTTTTGTTAAATTCAAGTTCATATGCATGGTAAGGTGTGTACTATCTATACTAGTTTGGCTCATTCTAGTCTACTCCCCTTAAAAGTTTTCGCCTTTGAGGTTTGAAAACAAATGTCAAAATCATTATTATCGTATTAAGAGGTTGTTGGTAAAGTTGACCTAATAGTGGTATATTTTACCCTTTTACGATCGGGCTATTACGGAAAGACAGTTGTGGTAGGCTTGATCCCATACGTCGATCCTCTGCCTGACCAGGGTAGAAAGATTGTTGTATCCCTTCTTAGTCCTGGTAGATCATGGTCTTCTGCTCGGTCAAAGCAGTGAGTCCGTTGGTGTTCACCCAGGATTAAGAATTGAGTCAAGCCGCAAATACATCGCAAGTGTATGGTCCCGTGATTCCGTAGTCCGATCCATCTTAACATTTGGAAGACATCAAAATTCTTTAACAGTTCAAGCTTCACATTCATAATATTTTTGCGGGTGGTGAGTTTCCCTGATGCCTATGATCAAACGACTGTCCTAGAGGGGTTTACATGACCTTAAGGTTCCTCTTGACATTACCATATTGATCCTATGGTTAGTGAGTTATGAGTAAATCACGTTTTGGTTTCATAAATTTTAACAGGAAAGGAAGAATCGAAAGTTTTAAGGTATTCCGGTGGTTTAGAGTGTTAATAACATTAAGATGGACGCAGTAAGGCAATCATACATACAAGCATTTATAAGGTGACAAGAAAATTTAAAAACAATCTATACATTCATATTAAATTCAAAGTGCCATTAGTATGGCTAGTTACATCATACAACATGGATTACATAGTTCTCTAGACATTCCAACATAAGAAAAAAATAACTTAGTCAAGCAAATGTCCTAACTATCCTTCAACACAAGCAGGTAGAACTAATCGACTCAAAGCAAACTACTAATTATCGGAAAGGTTATGCTACTACTCTTCTGGATCGGGCAAAGATGGGGGTACTTCTTTCCCATGAGGGAAAGAAAATCACCGAAATGGTGAACAAAAAGATGGAGAAAAGTTCATAGAGATGGTTTTGAGAATAACTTGAGTTTGGGCTAGGAATGGGCTTTGGGAATGTAGTTGAGAATGGAATTTGAGATGGTGTTGAGGATGAACTTGGTAGATGCTGGGAGTGAAAGAGGGATTGGAATGGGGTTTGGTGAAGTAGAAGAAGGTGGGTTTTGTGAATGGGTCTTGAGAATGGGTATAGGAGTGGATTTTGGAAATGATGGGTTGAAAAATGAAATGTGAGAGTGGTTTTGAGATGGACTTGTTGGAATGGGTAGTTGGAAGGAATTTGGAGATGGGTTTAAGAAAATGGGTTTGGTTGGATTTGGAGGTGAGGAGAGATGCGCTTTTCTCTAAGGATTTGGAAGAATAGAGGATGGTGAAGTGAGAGTGAAAGAGTGGATGGGTTTAAGAAAATGGATTTGAGGAATGGGAGTTGAGAAATGTTTAGGAAATGAGTTGGGGAAATGAGATTTGAGATTGGAATTTAGTGTAGGTGACTGCCGTTGAAGAGGGTTTAAGGAAAATATGTGGGAAATGGGGTTGGGTTAAGCATGAGAAGAGAAAATGAGGGTTTAGAGTGAAGGAGTAAAGGGAATGGGGCTCAAGTGAATGGGTTTTGAGGATTGCAAGATGGAATGTTGAGAGGGTTGAGAAAGATGTGGGTTAAGTATGAAGAAGAAGAGATGGGTTTTGGAGAAGAAGAAAAGAAGAGGTGGAAGTGGGATGCCTCTGTATGGTTTCCTTGAAAATGGATTGAAGCTTGGAGAGGGAGAGGTTTCTCCCCTGGGGTGTGGGAGTAGTAGAGAGTGTTGTGGGGTAAGAAATTGGTATTTGTGTCCTCAAGTTGCAAGAGAGGGAGACCCCCACTCATGTGTACATCGAAAGGGAGGAGGGGACCCATCTTGTAACGTTTCTTATGCTTTTAGTAACTGTATTATTTTTAAAATTTTTTATAATGATTTACCATCAAGTTTTAAGTTATTCCACCAAATTTCATATCATTTGGAGTTGTAAATAAATTATAAAAATTCTAGAAGTAAACACCGTCTTAAACTAATGATTTTTGGACAGTTGTCAATTCATTCCAAACCTAACTATATTATAATTTTTATTTTATTTTTATATTAAATTAGACTTGTTAAGCTTCAATCTGTCTTTTGAATCACTTAAATCGGAGTTATAACGAAGGAGATATAAGTTTTTGAAGTTGGGCTGAAAAATGCAGAAAACGGGCCGCCCGACCCGCAGTGGCCCGCCCGGCCCGCTGTCCGGCGTAGGCTACGCCGCTGCCGGCGTGGGCACGCCGGCCCTCTGGCCGACCGGCGTAGGAAACGCCACACCAGGCGTAGGCTACGCCGCTCCCCTGACTTCCTTGTTTTGTGATTTCCCAGGTGCCTGTAAGGCCCCCGGAAAAGTACCATATATGAATTTGGGGTAGAAGAAGCTGATCTACGCAATGAGCCTACTAGTTTCATAAGATTTCCCTCAGTTAGTGTCCAAAACTAGGTTTTATTCCAATTTTACTATTTTTCGGTAAATTTTCATTCACTCACAACTCTTTATCCCCAAATGGGTCTAATCTATCAAATTTGGCCTGATATTCACTCATTTGGTCTAGGACAATGCCTTTGACTGTCTAATCCTTCAGTTTCGGTTCTACATTTTCTCTATTTCCGATAAAATTTCATTCGTCCCTACTTAATTGTCCCCGAATAGGTTTGAACTATCATGTTCAGCCCGGTATTAGTTCATTTGGACTTGGGCGATGATTTCGACCATCAACTTTTCGATTTCTAGCTCGATCCTAACAATATACTAGGGAAATTAAAGAACGGAGTGATGGTAGGTGAAGGTTTTAAGGAGATAGGTTGAAAAGAGGAATTTAGACTTAGGCTTGTTTGGCTAGTGGCATTAAACTGTACCAAATGTGATTTCAATACTAATCCCAACTCAAAATTGAAAATGGCGTGTCTGGAATGAGTGGGAGATGTGGTTCAAAATTAATTTCCTAGGCTTGTTAGAGGAGTCTTGTGTTGGGAGGTGTAATGCGGGATTTCCAAATCCCTTGACGAAGAATTTCCAAGTATAATTTGGAAGGAAACCCGGGATTCACCCTTAATTGAATACATGTCAACAGGGCATCATGGAACATGGGATGCTCCCATCCCAGTGACAATACCTTACCCACATTTATCGCTACTCTAAAATTTATTTCACTCTAATCCCACCTATTTCGGCCCACAGTCCCTTAGGAATAGTTAAATTTCCTACTTAATTGAATTGAGTCTTACCGTCAAGTTCCCAAATTCTTGTCCGAGGACTGCCGAGGCACTGTAGGATTCTCGAATCCCTCTCTAGCGTCACTATTACTCTCACTACCCAACTCTAACACTCTGAAAGTCTCACCTTCCATTTAAGAGTGTCAACTTAGGAATGGGGGTGGTTCCTAGCATTTTCGTGTTTTCCATTGCGTTTCCTGTCAAGTCAGCGGACGCGTCAGTGAGTTCATGACCCATGGCCCAAGGGATTCCAAACTATTGCTCTGATACCATCTGTAACGCCCCGGAAAATCGGGGGTCGTGCATAGACTCGACTCCCGAGTTCCCGAGTGTCACTTATCATGCATTTATGGTTTTTATGATTAATCAAATTAACTGCGTAATTTGGAATTACTTGAAGCATGAAGCACGATCGCACTAGTCTACTGAAATGAAGGAAAACTCACAAATATACAGGTCTAAAAATAATAAAGGGTCGCCCAAGGCGTTGCCCAACAGGATAATAAAAAAAAAAGTTATATCCAAAAGACTAAAGCGGAGCCCGCGGCTCAGCAAATCCAAATTCAACCCGGTCAAGCCGACGGAGAGTCGTCCATCAGCTGCAAGTAGGAGAGCCCGTCCTCCTCGTCCAAGCTCACCTCACCAGGCTCCTCATGCCCTAAGTCACCTGCATCTATGAATGGGTCTGGTTGGTGTTTTAAAACACCGTCCCAGAGTGGGAATGAGTGATCAACTCAGTGTGAACTATTGGTCTCAAGTTACAACAGGCATCAATTGTAATATGAACTTAATGAAAAGCAGACAATCATCAACACCTAATAACTCTTATTTAAAATGCATGCATGCGGAATGATATGATGCATGCCCTCGCCACAACACTCCCTCAAGCGACTCCATCTAACGATCGCATGACAACACTCCCTCAGAGCGACCTCGACTTCCGAGTCGCCACCCTAACTAATGCGTGCAATGCGATCGTGTTAGCCGAGTTATTAGTTAAGTCCATTCATCCAGCAGGTTGGGGATTCTGATTCACCCTACGTATCACTGCCCTAAGCTGGTTGCGAGGCCAAGACCCCATCAACGCGTGAGGCCGAGACCTCACGGTCCGTGATCCCGTCGGGTTCCTCATCCCCGACTCCAAGCACATGAGGAGTGCCGAAAGGAAGGGATCGCTCGCGGTCACTACGGGGAGGCGCGGTACCCCAGCGTAGGCCGACAGCTCAGACACAGTGTCCCATTCCACCATGCCTGGCTCACGAGGCTGTGGACCAGTTTCAAGTGAATTATCAATGGGCTACAATGGTTGCAAGGTGGTTCAGGTTCCATACATATGTGAGCACCCAGGGTTAACAAACAGGGTTGGTCAGGCCGTAGGTTAGACCGCACAAATCAGGCGAGCGTGAGACGAGTGACCTCGGGCATAAGATACCCATGTAGTCGAACTACAGCCACCCGAACACACCCGCCCAAATTCACGGGTCTAACCCTAGCATAGCCCTATCGATGGGACTACCGTCTCTTGTCATATTCCAAACCAACCCAAGGGTGTGAGGGTGATCCTAACGAGCTATCAATTAGTATATCAACATCGTATCTCATGTATCTGAGTCAAATGAATCAAATATTCATATCAAGCATTCATGAATTAAAGTGCATATGTATTGTGTGTGTGTGTGAGGAGGTTAAGCACCTTCTCTATCCTAACAGGCCATATGCACAAGAGAAATGAAATCATACACACCATGAATCAATAATATATGGGAGAAATGACGAGGCATAAGCATGTTATCATCCATACACAAAATCATGTGAGCAACAAATAACATCATAAAGAACCATCATGCATATCCATACAATTTTAAGAACCTACAATTCCTAAGGGTTCTCTAGACTTTCACATATACCAACCAAGCATTCAAAATCATTAAGTCATTACTACAAATGGTGCTAGGCCACCTAAGAACAATGGTCCGCACCTATGGATTGTTGGAGACTTGAAAAACGACCTAGAGATGCCGAACCCTATGGTCTTAGATCAGTAGGAACCCCTAAAGCAACATTTATATGTTAGAATCCTAAATAAATCCCTCCTCATCACAAGGGTTTCAATGAAAATAGGTGGTGGATCTTACCTAGATGATCAACGGAGTGAAAGCGGTTGTAGATGAGGAATCCTCCTTTGAGAAGATGTAGGGAGTTGTGGGGGTTTGATTTCCTTGGGCCCACCTTGCTCTTCTTTCTTCACTCTCCCTTCCTCTCTCCTTCCTTTCTTCTTTCTCCCCTTTCTCTCTTCTCTTCCCTAGGGCAAATTCGTATGGGAGAGGGGTGCCCAAAAGAAACCCCTTTTTATAATTCCAGATTTGGTGCAAATGGCCCCAAGCTTCCATAATTTCCTAAAATAGACTTATGGGACTCCCTATTGGTGTTGGGGTGGCCCTAACACCCCTCTGGCCACCAAATTCGGTGTGTAGGTGCCTTATGGCCCGATTAGGGCCCATGCAAAAATTGAGGACGAACGGATGAGCGGATATATGATCTGAGCAAGCATTTCCGACCTTTAAGTGGCCCTTTGGGGGCCATTTTGATTGATGGGGCATTTCTGGTGGCCCTCTGGCCATGAAATTTATAAGATTATTGCTTCATGGCCCGATGAAGGGCCTTGCAAATTTTGAGAACAAACGGATGCGGGGTTTGGTCGTACGGGTCCGATTTACGATCAACGGTCACCGTGCCACGATCGGGCCCCAGATTTGGTGGACGGGCGTAGAAAAATACATCAAACCTTGACCGTAAATTTGGAAGAAATCCGACTACCTGGAACGCCTGAGTCTCGCTTTTATCGGTGCGATTTTAATCCTGCATTGGTGGCGCGTATTGGGCAAGCGCCGGATGGTACTACGGGTGTCCACTTGGGTCCACACCGCGATGGACCACAAGCCCAATGAGATCTATGATTTTCTAAAGTTTTAGATTTTTCGACCCTTTTCGGTCATTTGGGTGGCCCACACGGGCTGTTGTTAAGTGTAAACGGGCCATCTGGCTTGGCAGCTCGCACTTGGTCCCATCATAACTAGACTGGTCCACCCCAGTATAAACTAACATTGAATGCTAATGGTCGTTAAGTGATATTATAAGTTAATAATAAAAAAATAAATAAATAAATTTCAAGGATTTTTGGAAATCCAAAACACTGAAAATCCGGGATGTTACAATCTACCCCCCTTAAAAATAATTTCATCCCCGAAATTGCCTAAGGGTAGTAAGTAAATGTTTCATTACTTCATTTGCCTAGGTTTTGTTGAATTCAAGTTCATATGCATGGTAAGGTGTGTACTATCTATACTAGTTTGGCTCATTCTAGTCTACTCCCCTTAAAAGTTTTCGCCTTTGAGGTTTGAAAACAAATGTCAAAATCATTATTATCGTATTAAGAGGTTGTTGGTAAAGTTGACCTAATAGTGGTATATTTTACCCTTTTACGATCGGGCTATTACGGAAAGACAGTTGTGGTAGGCTTGATCCCATACGTCGATCCTCTGCCTGACCAGGGTAGAAAGATTGTTGTATCCCTTCTTAGTCCTGGTAGATCATGGTCTTCTGCTCGGTCAAAGCAGTGAGTCCGTTGGTGTTCACCCAGGATTAAGAATTGAGTCAAGCCGCAAATACATCGCAAGTGTATGGTCCCGTGATTCCGTAGTCCGATCCATCTTAACATTTGGAAGACATCAAAATTCTTTAACAGTTCAAGCTTCACATTCATAATATTTTTGCGGGTGGTGAGTTTCCCGCGATGCCTATGATCAAACGACTGTCCTAGAGGGGTTTACATGACCTTAAGGTTCCTCTTGACATTACCATATTGATCCTATGGTTAGTGAGTTATGAGTAAATCACGTTTTGGTTTCATAAATTTTAACAGGAAAGGAAGAATCGAAAGTTTTAAGGTATTCCGGTGGTTTAGAGTGTTAATAACATTAAGATGGACGCAGTAAGGCAATCATACATACAAGCATTTATAAGGTGACAAGAAAATTTAAAAACAATCTATACATTCATATTAAATTCAAAGTGCCATTAGTATGGCTAGTTACATCATACAACATGGATTACATAGTTCTCTAGACATTCCAACATAAGAAAAAAATAACTTAGTCAAGCAAATGTCCTAACTATCCTTCAACACAAGCAGGTAGAACTAATCGACTCAAAGCAAACTACTAATTATCGGAAAGGTTATGCTACTACTCTTCTGGATCGGGCAAAGATGGGGGTACTTCTTTCCCATGAGGGAAAGAAAATCACCGAAATGGTGAACAAAAAGATGGAGAAAAGTTCATAGAGATGGTTTTGAGAATAACTTGAGTTTGGGCTAGGAATGGGCTTTGGGAATGTAGTTGAGAATGGAATTTGAGATGGTGTTGAGGATGAACTTGGTAGATGCTGGGAGTGAAAGAGGGATTGGAATGGGGTTTGGTGAAGTAGAAGAAGGTGGGTTTTGTGAATGGGTCTTGAGAATGGGTATAGGAGTGGATTTTGGAAATGATGGGTTGAAAAATGAAATGTGAGAGTGGTTTTGAGATGGACTTGTTGGAATGGGTAGTTGGAAGGAATTTGGAGATGGGTTTAAGAAAATGGGTTTGGTTGGATTTGGAGGTGAGGAGAGATGCGCTTTTCTCTAAGGATTTGGAAGAATAGAGGATGGTGAAGTGAGAGTGAAAGAGTGGATGGGTTTTAAGAAAATGGATTTGAGGAATGGGAGTTGAGAAATGTTTAGGAAATGAGTTGGGGAAATGAGATTTGAGATTGGAATTTAGTGTAGGTGACTGTTGAAGAGGGTTTAAGGAAAATATGTGGGAAATGGGGTTGGGTTAAGCATGAGAAGAGAAAACGAGGGTTTAGAGTGAAGGAGTAAAGGGAATGGGGCTCAAGTGAATGGGTTTTGAGGATTGCAAGATGGAATGTTGAGAGGGTTGAGAAAGATGTGGGTTAAGTATGAAGAAGAAGAGATAGGTTTTGGAGAAGAAGAAAAGAAGTGGTGGAAGTGGGATGCCTCTGTATGGTTTCCTTGAAAATGGATTGAAGCTTGGAGAGGGAGAGGTTTCTCCCCTAGGGTGTGGGAGTAGTAGAGAGTGTTGTGGGGTAAGAAATTGGTATTTGTGTCCTCAAGTTGCAAGAGAGGGAGACCCCCACTCATGTGTACATCGAAAGGGAGGAGGGGACCCATCTTGTAACGTTTCTTATGCTTTTAGTAACTGTATTATTTTTAAAATTTTTTATAATGATTTACCATCAAGTTTTAAGTTATTCCACCAAATTTCATATCATTTGGAGTTGTAAATAAATTATAAAAATTCTAGAAGTAAACACCGTCTTAAACTAATGATTTTTGGACAGTTGTCAATTCATTCCAAACCTAACTATATTATAATTTTTATTTTATTTTTATATTAAACTAGACTTGTTAAGCTTCAATCTGTCTTTTGAATCACTTAAATCGGAGTTATAACGAAGGAGATATAAGTTTTTGAAGTTGGGCTGAAAAATGCAGAAAACGGGCCGCCCGACCCGCAGTGGCCCGCCCGGCCCTTTGTCCGGCGTAGGCTACGCCGCTGCCGGCGTGGGCACGCCGGCCCTCTGGCCGACCGGCGTAGGAAACGCCACACCAGGCGTAGGCTACGCCGCTCCCCTGACTTCCTTGTTTTGTGATTTCCCAGGTGCCTGTAAGGCCCCCGGAAAAGTACCATATATGAATTTGGGGTAGAAGAAGCTGATCTACGCAATGAGCCTACTAGTTTCACAAGATTCCCCTCAGTTAGTGTCCAAAACTAGGTTTTATTCCAATTTTACTATTTTCCGGTAAATTTTCATTCACTCACAACTCTTTATCCCCAAATGGGTCTAATCTATCAAATTTGGCCTGATATTCACTCATTTGGTCTAGGACAATGCCTTTGACTGTCTAATCCTTCAGTTTCTGTCTACATTTTCTCTATTTCCGATAAAATTTCATTCGTCCCTACTTAATTGTCCCCGAATAGGTTTGAACTATCATGTTCAGATATTAGTTTCATTTGGACTTGGGCGATGATTTCGACCATCAACTTTTCGATTTCTAGCTCGATCCTAACAATATACTAGGGAAATTAAAGAACGGAGTGATGGTAGGTGAAGGTTTTAAGGAGATAGGTTGAAAAGAGGAATTTAGACTTAGGCTTGTTTGGCTAGTGGCATTAAACTGTACCAAATGTGATTTCAATACTAATCCCAACTCAAAATTGAAAATGGCGTGTCTGGAATGAGTGGGAGATGTGGTTCAAAATTAATTTCCTAGGCTTGTTAGAGGAGTCTTGTGTTGGGAGGTGTAATGCGGGATTTCCAAATCCCTTGACGAAGAATTTCCAAGTATAATTTAGAAGGAAACCCGGGATTCACCCTTAATTGAATACATGTCAACAGGGCATCATGGAACATGGGATGCTCCCATCCCAGTGACAATACCTTACCCACATTTATCGCTACTCTAAAATTTATTTCACTCTAATCCCACCTATTTCAGTTGGCCCACAGTCCCTTAGGAATAGTTAAATTTCCTACTTAATTGAATTGAGTCTTACCGTCAAGTTCCCAAATTCTTGTCCGAGGACGGGCCGAGGCACTGTAGGATTCTCGAATCCCTCTCTAGCGTCACTATTACTCTCACTACCCAACTCTAACACTCTGAAAGTCTCACCTTCCATTTAAGAGTGTCAACTTAGGAATGGGGGTGGTTCCTAGCATTTTCGTGTTTTCCATTGCGTTTCCTGTCAAGTCAGCGGACGCGTCAGTGAGTTCATGACCCATGGCCCAAGGGATTCCAAACTATTGCTTTGATACCATCTGTAACGCCCCGAAAAATCGGGGTCGTGCATAGACTCGACTCCCGAGTTCCCGAGTGTCACTTATCATGCATTTATGGTTTTTATGATTAATCAAATTTAACTGCGTAATTTGGAATTACCTGAAGCATGAAGCACGATCGCACTAGTCTACTGAAATGAAGGAAAACTCACAAATATACAGGTCTAAAAATAATAAAGGGTCGCCCAAGGCGTTGCCCAACAGGATAATAAAAAAAAAGCTATATCCAAAAGACTAAAGCGGAGCCCGCGGCTCAGCAAATCCAAATTCAACCCGGTCAAGCCGATGGAGAGTCGTCCATCAGCTGCAAGTAGGAGAGCCCGTCCTCCTCGTCCAAGCTCACCTCACCAGGCTCCTCATGCCCTAAGTCACCTGCATCTATGAATGGGTTTGGTTGGTGTTTTAAAACACCGTCCCAGAGTGGGAGTGAGTGATCAACTCAGTGTGAACTATTGGTCTCAAGTTACAACAGGCATCAATTGTAATATGAACTTAATGAAAAGCAGACAATCATCAACACCTAATAACTCTTATTTAAAATGCATGCATGCGGAATGATATGATGCATGCCCTCGCCACAACACTCCCTCAAGCGACTCCATCTAACGATCGCATGACAACACTCCCTCAGAGCGACCTCGACTTCCGAGTCGCCACCCTAACTAATGCGTGCAATGCGATCGTGTTAGCCGAGTTATTAGTTAAGTCCATTCATCCAGCAGGTTGGGGATTCTGATTCACCCTACGTATCACTGCCCTAAGCTGGTTGCGAGGCCAAGACCCCATCAACGCGTGAGGCCGAGACCTCACGGTCCGTGATCCCGTCGGGTTCCTCATCCCCGACTCCAAGCACATGAGGAGTGCCGAAAGGAAGGGATCGCTCGCGGTCACTACGGGGAGGCGCGGTACCCCAGCGTAGGCCGACAGCTCAGACACAGTGTCCCATTCCACCATGCCTGGCTCACGAGGCTGTGGACCAGTTTCAAGTGAATTATCAATGGGCTACAATGGTTGCAAGGTGGTTCAGGTTCCATACATATGTGAGCACCCAGGGTTAACAAACAGGGTTGGTCAGGCCGTAGGTTAGACCGCACAAATCAGGCGAGCGTGAGACGAGTGACCTCGGGCACAAGATACCCATGTAGTCGAACTACAGCCACCCGAACACACCCGCCCAAATTCACGGGTCTAACCCTAGCATAGCCCTATCGATGGGACTACCGTCTCTTGTCATATTCCAAACCAACCCAAGGGTGTGAGGGTGATCCTAACGAGCTATCAATTAGTATATCAACATCGTATCTCATGTATCTGAGTCAAATGAATCAAATATTCATATCAAGCATTCATGAATTAAAGTGCATATGTATTGTGTGTGTGTGTGAGGAGGTTAAGCACCTTCTCTATCCTAACAGGCCATATGCACAAGAGAAATGAAATCATACACACCATGAATCAATAATATATGGGAGAAATGACGAGGCATAAGCATGTTATCATCCATACACAAAATCATGTGAGCAACAAATAACATCATAAAGAACCATCATGCATATCCATACAATTTCAAGAACCTACAATTCCTAAGGGTTCTCTAGACTTTCACATATACCAACCAAGCATTCAAAATCATTAAGTCATTACTACAAATGGTGCTAGGCCACCTAAGAACAATGGTCCGCACCTATGGATTGTTGGAGACTTGAAAAACGACCTAGAGATGCCGAACCCGGTGCCGATTGTCAGTAGGAACCCCTAAAGCAACATTTATATGTTAGAATCCTAAATAAATCCCTCCTCATCACAAGGGTTTCAACGAAAATAGGTGGTGGATCTTACCTAGATGATCAACGGAGTGAAAGCGGTTGTAGATGAGGAATCCTCCTTTGAGAAGATGTAGGGAGTTGTGGGGGTTTGATTTCCTTGGGCCCACCTTGCTCTTCTTTCTTCACTCTCCCTTCCTCTCTCCTTCCTTTCTTCTTTCTCCCCTTCCTCTCTTCTCTTCCCTAGGGCAAATTCGTATGGGAGAGGGGTGCCCAAAAGAAACCCCTTTTTATAATTCCAGATTTGGTGCAAATGGCCCCAAGCTTCCATAATTTCCTAAAATAGACTTATGGGACTCCCTATTGGTGTTGGGGTGGCCCTAACACCCCTCTGGCCACCAAATTCGGTGTGTAGGTGCCTTATGGCCCGATTAGGGCCCATGCAAAAATTGAGGACGAACGGATGAGCGGATATATGATCTGAGCAAGCATTTCCGACCTTTAAGTGGCCCTTTGGGGGCCATTTTGATTGATGGGGCATTTCTGGTGGCCCTCTGGCCATGAAATTTATAAGATTATTGCTTCATGGCCCGATGAAGGGCCTTGCAAATTTTGAGAACAAACGGATGCGGGGTTTGGTCGTACGGGTCCGATTTACGATCAACGGTCACCGTGCCACGATCGGGCCCCAGATTTGGTGGACGGGCGTAGAAAAATACATCAAACCTTGACCGTAAATTTGGAAGAAATCCGACGGCTGGAACGCCTGGAGTCTCAGTTTCTTTTATCAGTGCCAGATTTTAATCTGGCATTGGTGGGGCGCATTGGGCAAGCGCCAGATGGTACTGGGTGTCCACTTTGGGTCCACAGCCGCGATGGACCACAAGCCCAAGTGAGATCTATGATTTTCTAAAGTTTTAGATTTTTCTGACCCTTTTCGGTCGCTGGGTGGCCCACACGGGCTGTTGTTAAGTGTAAACGGGCCATCTGGCTTGGCAGCTCACACTTGGTCCCATCATAACTAGACTGGTCCACCCCAGTATAAACTAACATTGAATGCTAATGGTCGTTAAGTGATATTATAAGTTAATAATAAAAAAATAAATAAATAAATTTCAAGGATTTTTGGAAATCCAAAACACTGAAAATCCGGGATGTTACATAAACCTATTCTCACATCCCAAAACCTATAACTACAACCTAAACCTTAACTTATAACTTAAACCTATAACCTAAACTCAATTCCCTAAACTTTAACCTACAACCTAACCTATTCTCAAATCCCTAAACCTACACCTACACCTAATCCTAATCTCAACTCCCTAACCTAAACATAAACCTAAACTTGAAAATGCAAACCGAAACCCGATCCAGAACACGAACCCGATTTCCTAAACCTAAACCTTTACCTATTCTCAATTCCCTTAACTCAGTAGCTTATAACCTAAACCTTAACCAAAACTCATACCTAAACCCAAACCTAAACCTATAACCTTAACCTAAACCAAAACCTATGACCTAAAACCCAAACATAAACCCGATCCAGAACCCGAACCCGATTTCCTAAACCTAAACCTTAACCTATACTCAATTCCCTAAACCTAAACCTAAACCTTAACCTTAACCTATTCTCAAATCTCCAAACCTAAACCTACATCTAATCCTAATCTCAACTCCCTAACCTAAACATAAACCTAAACTTGAAAATGCAAACCGAAACCCGATCCCGAACCCGAACCCGATTTCCTAAACCTAAACCTTTACCTATTCTCAATTCCCTTAACCTGTAGCTTATAACCTAAAATTTAACCAAAACCTTAACCTAAACCTATAACCTTAACCTAAACCAAAACCTATGACCTAAAACCCAAACATAAACCCGATCCCGAACCCGAACCCGATTTCCTAAACCTAAACCTTAACCTATACTCAATTCCCTAAACCTAAACCTAAACCTTAACCTATTCTCAAATCCCCAAACATAAACCTACATCTAATCCTAATCTCAACTCCCTAACCTAAACATAAACCTAAACTTGAAAATGCAAACCGAAACCCGATCCCGAACCCGAACCCGATTTCCTAAACCTAAACCTTTACCTATTCTCAATTCCCTTAACATGTAGCTTATAACCAAAACCTTAACCAAAACCTGTACCTAAACCCAAACCTAAACCTATAACCTTAACCTAAACCAAAACCTATGACCTAAAACCCAAACATAAACTCGATCCCGAACCCGAACCCGATTTCCTAAACCTAAAACTTAACCTATACTCAATTCCCTAAACCTAAACCTAAACCTAAACCTTAACCTTAACCTATTCTCAAATCCCCAAACCTAAACCTACATCTAATTCTAATCTCAACTCCCTAACCTAAACATAAACCTAAACTTGAAAATGCAAACCGAAACCCGATCCCGAACCCGATTTCCTAAACCTAAACCTTTACCTATTCTCAATTCCCTTAACCTGTAGCTTATAACCAAAACCTGTACCTAAACCCAAACCTAAACCTATAACCTTAACCTAAACCAAAACCTATGACCTAAAACCCAAACATAAACCCGATCCCGAACCCGAACCCGATTTCCTAAACCTAAACCTTAACCTATACTCAATTCCCTAAACCTAAACCTAAACCTAAACCTTAACCTTAACCTATTCTCAAATCCCCAAACCTAAACCTACATCTAATCCTAATCTCAACTCCCTAACCTAAACATAAACCTAAACTTGAAAATGCAAACCGAAACCCGATCCCGAACCCGAACCCGATTTCCTAAACCTAAACCTTTACCTATTCTCAATTCCCTTAACCTGTAGCTTATAACCAAAACCTTAACCAAAACCTGTACCTAAACCCAAACCTAAACCTATAACCTTAACCTAAACCAAAACCTATGACCTAAAACCCAAACATAAACCCGATCCCGATTTCCTAAACCTAAACCTTAACCTATACTCAATTCCCTAAACCTAAACCTTAACCTTAACCTATTCTCATATCCCTAAGCCTACACCTACACCTAATCCTAATCTCAACTCCATAACCTAAACATAAACCTAAACTTGAAAATGCAAACCGAAACTAGATCCCGAACCCGAACCCGATTTCCTAAACCTAAACCTTTACCTATTCTCAATTCCCTTAACACAGTAGCTTATAACCTAAACCTTAACTAAAACCTGTACCTAAACCCAAACCTAAACCTATAACCTTAACCTAAACCAAAACCTATGACCTAAAACCCAAACATAAACCCGATCCCGAACCCGAACCCGATTTCCTAAACCTAAACCTTAACCTATACTCAATTCCAAACCTAAACCTTAACCTTAACCTATTCTCAAATCCCCAAACCTAAACCTACATCTAATCCTAATCTCAACTCCCTAACCTAAACATAAACCTAAACTTGAAAATGCAAACCGAAACCCGAACCCGATTTCCTAAACCTAAACCTTTACCTATTCTCAATTCCCTTAACCTGTAGCATATAACCAAAACCTGTACCTAAACCCAAACCTAAACCTATAACCTTAACCTAAACCAAAACCTATGACCTAAAACCCAAACATAAACCCGATCCCGATTTCCTAAACCTAAACCTTAACCTATACTCAATTCCCTAAACCTAAACCTAAACCTAAACCTTAACCTATTCTCAAATCCCTAAACCTACACCTACACCTAATCCTAATCTCAACTCCCTAACATAAACATAAACCTAAACTTGAAAATGCAAACCGAAACCCGATCCCGAACCCGAACCCGATTTCCTAAACCTAAACCTTTACCTATTCTCAATTCCCTTAACCCGTAGCTTATAACCTAAACCTTAACCAAAACCCGTATCTAAACCCAAACCTAAACCTATAACCTTAACCTAAACCAAAACCTATGACCTAAAACCCAAACATAAACCCGATCCCTAACCCGAACCCGATTTCCTAAACCTAAACCTTAACCTATACTCAATTCCCTAAACCTAAACCTAAACCTAAACCTTAACCTTAACCTATTCTCAAATCCCCAAACCTAAACCTACATCTAATCCTAATCTCAACTCCCTAACCTAAACATAAACCTAAACTTGAAAATGCAAACCGAAACCCGATCCCGAACCCGAACCCGATTTCCTAAACCTAAACCTTTACCTATTCTCAATTCCCTTAACCTGTAGCTTATAACCTAAACTTTAACCAAAACCTTAACCTAAACCCAAACCTAAACCTATAACCTTAGCCTAAACCAAAACCTATGACCTAAAACCCAAACATAAACCCGATCCCGAACCCGAACCCGATTTCCTAAACATAAACCTTAACCTATACTCAATTCCCTAAACCTAAACCTTAACCTATTCTCAAATCCCTAAACCTACACCTACACCTAATCCTAATCTCAACTCCTAACCTAAACATAAACCTAAACTTGAAAATGCAAACCGAAACCCGATCCCGAACCCGAACCCGATTTCCTAAACCTAAACCTTAACCTATTCTCAATTCCCCTAAACCTAAACCTAAACCTAAACCTAAACCTAAACCGATAACCTATAACCTAAACCTAAATCAATAATCTAAATGTATTCTCAAATTCCTAAACCTAAACCTACACCTAATCCTAATCTCAACTCCCTAACCTAAACCTCAAAACCTAAACCTAAACCTGATCCCGAACCCGAACCCAATTTTCTAAACCTAAACCTTAACCTATTCTCAATTCCCTAAACCTTAATTTATAACCTAACCTAAACCTAAACCTAAACCTATAACCTGCACTTATAACCTAAACCTAAGCCTAAAAACTAAATCTAAAACCGATCGCCCTAATAGGATTGAGATGGCTCTGATGGATGTACACAAACAAGCCACTGAAAACCTACAAAGTGGAGATAAGAAGAAACATCTCCAATTGCTTATTATCATTTTACCTGACATGAGTTGTTCATATGGTGAGTACAAACAAGACCCTAAATCCTAGAGAGATGGAATGAATCAACTAAAGCATTTTATTTTCTGATTTTGCAGGAAAGATTAAACGTGTTTGCGAAACGGAGTTGGGCATAGTGTCGCAGTGTTGCCAATCGAGACAGCCATCCAGAGTCAATAAACAGTATATCGAAAATGTTGCCTTAAACTTTATGTCAAGGTTTGTGATTCTTTGAAGTGGTTGAACTTTGAATGTCTGATGTGTTTTTTCTTTTGCCTCTTTTAAAGTTGTTCTCGGCATAGCCGCACTCGGCAGAGCTGATAAGAGATCTTTTCAAGTTGTGCAGGATCCTCGAGAGGGTTCTATGAACAAAAGGATGATCCGATAAGTCTTTTTCTCCTTTGTTTTTGTATGATCTTTTATGGGTTGGTGTGAGCGTATTTATGCATGAATGAATGTAATGTGGATAAGATTGTTTATGTAGTTTGGGTTTAGATGGATGTGAATGTGATAAAATATATTATATAACAGGTGTATTTAAGAGTACGATGTTGTAATAGGTGTATATTAGGAAGAACATGATATTGTAACAGGTGTATATTGTGTGTTTGGATAGATGTAGTTTATGTTTGGATGAATGTAGTTTTTGTTTGGATAAATTTATATAGTTTGGGTTTAGATGGATGTGAATGTGAATATGATGAAATATATTATATAACAGGTGTATATCAGGAAGAATATGATGGTCTAACAGGTGTATATCAGGAAGAATATGATGGTCTAACAGGTGTATATCAGGTGTATATACAAATATGAGACGGCTGAAGACCGTCCTTTTAAAGGACGGCTCATGACCGTCCTTACCAAGTTCATAAGAGACGTCCATAACCGTCCTTTCCAGGTCCATAAGAGACGGTCCATAACCGTCCTTTTATGAGTGATAAGAGACGGTCTATAACCGTCCTTATTATAAACGGTCATGGGCCGTCCTTTTTACGGACGGTCACCGACTGTCCTTTCAGATTAGGAAGGGGAGAATGTGGGTTACCATTAGAGACGGTTTATGGCCGTCCTTTTTTAGAGACAGTCCATGACCGTCCCTATTGAGAGACGGTTTATGGCCGTCCTTTAAAAAATACGACACGTCAAAATTTAACGGCCGTTGCGACGGTCCAGGACCGTCCTTTTTGGGCTTTTGAGACGGTTTTCAACCGTCCTTTTTTCGCTGTTTTGGCGTAGTGCGTTGATCTGATGAGATATACACGACTAGTGGTTGCCTCAAAAAATCATCAAGATTAGACGACGCCGAAACTTAGATCAATGGACTATAAACAAACGGTTAAGTGGATGTTCCATGTTGAAAAGAAAAATGTTAAACTATTAAAGCGTTTAAAAATCAAATATGAGAGTTTCTTTTGTTATGACCGTTGATTATGAGATCCATATTGTAAATAGTTCGGATAATTGAAAAATGGCCCCTGCTACAATGACTATGGTCCCAACAGATCCCGTGACAGTTTGTGTTTATGTAGTGTAGCCAGCTTCTAACCCATACAAAAAGGAACTGCCATTACTCTCACGTGCCATTTTTAGATTTATTAATTATTATTATTATTATTATTATTATTATTATTTTATTTTATTTTTTAAATCTGACTTAAACCAGGTCAGTAATCAGTTCGGCCACAATATTTGAAAAAAGAATGGCTAGATTTGATTGTATCTAACATTATTGTCCATCGAAAGGGTGGATACGCTTGAATTTTTAAACCGAATCATCTACACGGTCCCTATTCAATGAAGTGCTTGGATCTTGATCTCATATGCCACGTTGGCACAAATAGTGGGACCACAGAAAAGGTACATTTGTCTTTTCTGGAACAAATGTCCATAAATTCAATAAAAAGATTCTTCTTAAAGCTTATTTGATTTGTTGTGATTACAGAGACTTTGGTGTAAATAAGTAATAATTATTTACTTTGGTATTTCATGCTAGTATGATGTTGATAGGTACGAAATTGGATTGCATACTGAGTTACTCAGTATGCTCTTATGGTGCTGAGTAAACTCTGTTGGGCCCACCGTGAATGTATGTGATTTATCCACATCGTTCATTTGTTTTCATTTAAGGGGTTGAGATCAAAACTGAAGCATATCTAAAGGTGAAGTTTACCATAGCACAGGAAAAAGTGGGAATAATGATTTCCACTGTTGAAAGCTTGCTAGTCCCGACAGTGATGTTTATTTGTCATCGGACCTGTTCGTAAAATCACAAAAACATTGAAGAAAGAAAAAAAAAAAGAAAAAAAAAAAAATCTTGATCCAAAACCTTTGTGGCCCTTGATAGTTTTTCAATAGTAGATGTTCTTCCCACTATCCTGTGGTGTTGTCCATTTGAGCTTGGAATATGCTTCAATTTTTTACCCGGGGCTTAAAATTATCCGGTAAAATGGATGGAATACAGAGTTTACTTACCACGCTTAGCGTACTGAATTACTCACTACGCAATCTGCTTCGGAGAGGTACAGTGTCTCAAAAAACTCATTTTACATGCAGTTAAGAATATGTGCAGCCCAACATGATGTATGGGTTTTATCTACACCGTCCATTTATTTTGTCAATTATTTTAGGGCATAAGCAAAAAAATGGGGCAGTGCCCAAGTAGACCATACCACTGGAAGCAGTGGGAATAATGAAGCTGAGCCTCTTAAATCTTGACTGGGTCTATCATATTTTTAGTTAAAACTAAAAATGATAAAATTACAAATAACATTTATATGAAAGGAAAATACTCATTTTAATACCAATTAATATGGGAGCCGACTGAAATTAGCAACTCAGTCTTAAACTCTGTGGGATCCACTGTGATGTATCTCTCATATCTTGACCATCTATCCAATTCATCAGCTCATTTTAGAGTGTGGTCCCAAAATTGAAGCATATGCAAAGTTCAAGTGGACCACACTACAAGAAACAGTGGGAATACTTACGTCCACTTGAGAAGCCTTCCTAAGGACTACAGTGGTATTTGCCTGTGATCAAACCTGTTCATAAGGTCACATAGACAATTTTTTATTTTTTATTTTTAATTTCTTTTTTACACATATATGTACACCCCATGCACTCACACACCCACCCACAGCGCATAAGCACTCAGATCCCCGACTAGAGTGTTGAAACACACACTGCCTATCACTAATTAAGCCATGCAGCCAGACCCATGGTCACAAAAGACATGGATGAAGGGAAAACATAAATACTGTCTTTTTCGTTTAAACTTCTATGATCCAACAAGTTTTTAATAGTAAACATTGAATCCTATTATTTCTTGTAGTGTGGTTCACATGAGCTTTTGATATGTTGCAATTTTTGCAGCATTCCTTAAAATGAGTTGAAAAGAATGGATGGACAGTGTGGATAAGAAACATACATCATGATGCCCCCACAAAGTTTATAACGTTACTCATACGCAATCCACGCTTCCAATTATGTTCATTAGTACCAACAAGTGCCCACCTAACTTGCCTTTCACACCAATAATCCAAACCGTTAAGTAAATAAAATGCCAAAGTGGGTGGACAAGATTATTCATAGAAAATGATCAGTTCGGCTGTAGATGCTAAAAACCATTTGATTATCGCATGGCATCCGTGTATGGTAGTGGAAGAAGAGTGGACTGTACACAATATGGGTTCTAAAGAAGCACTTTGGTTGGATAATACTATCTTGTCCATGCCTAAAATTAAGCAGCTGTAACAAAATGGCCTACCATCAAAGGGTTAGGATCATCTGATCAGCATGAAGTGAAATATGCACCCTAGCTCACCCGCAGTGGGTTAGACCAACCCAATTATGGAGTGCAATGGCCAGCCTAGGGTTGGACTGAGGCTATCCTAGCCTTGCCGTAGTTTCCTAAGCCCTGGCCCGTTGATCAAGTGTTTAAAATAGTCTAATCTGATTATTTTTTTTAAAGGTTCTCCCATCCATCCACAACGGGTCCCATGGTATAAACAATTTTGACCGTTCAAAAATATAACCATCGATACAAGAGTGCCCTTAATTGGAACTGCTAGGCCACATAGATATCCACAGAGATGTGTGGGACCCACAGAGATGTCCATGTTGACCTGTGCTGGGGTTGTGTGGGACCCACAGAGATGTCCATGATAAATCCACTCCGTCCATATGTTTTTAAAGACCATAATAGCAAAGGATTTAAAAAATCCGGCAGACCCAATACTCAGGTGGACCACCACAAACGAAAGAGTGGGAACAGAAATGTCCACCATTGAAACATTCCTGGATATGATCATGATGGTTATATACCATCCAAACTGTTCATATGGTTATTACCACTCAGATAAACTGATGAAAAAAATATCAACCCAATACAAAAACTTCTGTCACCCCCAAACGTTTAATCCCCACCGTTTCATGTGGTATGGCCCACATGAATTTTGTATATGCCTGATTTTAGAGTCCTATCCTATTATGGTCTTTGAAAACGGATAGACGGAGTGGATTTGTCAATGACATCTCCGTGGGCCCCACACATTCCCTGTCACAGGTATATCTCCATGCAATCCACTCTTCTTTAAACCATCCATTCCTTTAATACAACACAAGGCCAGCTGACCTGGCTGAGCCATCCATCATTAGCCCGAGCTTTTCCCTTGAGCCATGCTTAGCGGCCTCTGGCCATGAGGGCTAGGACGCCAGCCTATTCCACCCTTAGCCCTGGTCCTGACCAACATTTTGGGTTCGGGTCTAGGTCTGATTAATCCTGATAGCTCGGTCCATCGCCTCCACTATTTGGAGGCATTGCTAACTTCCCAGAAGGTTCTATTCCAAAATCCAACATTGCTTACGCACTTGGATGGATAGGATTCTTTCACGTAAATCCTTCATGTCTATTGATGGGACCCACCATTTACAACTACCCTGATAGATCTCCTGCAACCCCTTCCTAACCATTTCCATTTCAGTTAATCGTATGTACACAATTCAATCAGGTTAGGCTATTTCAATTCCAAAAACAGAATGGTTATATCCAAATCGATCAGTTGGTTGTGTATCAATTTCATTACCAAATGCAATACAATGATTCAAGTTTCACGATTCAGATTTCACTAAATTGCGTGTAATGGGCCACAGCTTGTCAACAGTCTACAGGCTTGTTCCACGTGCTGCTCACGTGGGAGGTTTCCGGTCATCTACATAGGGAACGGTTTAGGTGAGGACTCGGGGAGGCGGATTTCGTACCTGATGAATGGTTAGGATGGCATATAAAAAACATGGAGGATAGTATATTCCATCTGGAAGTTTGTAATGATCCCAATGCCCTCTATTGTTCTCTTTTGCGTGGCCCACCTGAGTAATGGATGAGGCTGTATTTTGGAATCTAGCCCGAACATATATGGTCCCACCGGATGCACGGTACGGATTGCAACTTCCACATGAACAAAACCCCTTACTACATTATGTACTGTGAGCATGAGGTGACGCAACTGAGGACGCAGTGGATGCCCCTTTTGGAAACCGATTGGCTACTCCCCCTGACACTAGCCCCGGGGCTGATGGTCGGTTCTCTGTGGGCGCCAACGTGATGTATGTGTTTCATCCATTCCGTTCATCCATTTTTAAAGGTCATTTTAGGGCTTTATACTAAAGAATATAGGTATATAAATCTCAGGTGGATCACACCACATGAAAACAATAGTGATTGGATATCCACCATTAAAATACTCCTAAGGCCCATTGTACTGTTTATTTGACATCCAATCTGTTGATTAGGTTATACATGCCCAGATGAAGGTAAAAAACAAAAATAACCTTGATCCAAAACTTTTGTGGCCCTGAAATGTTTTTAATGGTTGACGCTCATTCAACACTGTTTCCTGTAATGTGGTCCAATTGACATTAGATATATCTATTTTTTGGTCTCATACCTTAAAATGATCTGTAAGAATATATGGACGGCTTGGATGAAACACATACATCATGTTGGGCCCCACATAGCACCGACCATCAGCCATTGGCTGCTGTCAGGGGGAGTAGCCAATCCGTTTCCATCCGTTTCCACCCACATCACGGCTGGCGTCAGAGAGATGGACGCGCAATTCTTGCGAAAGCCTTTCGCAGGAAGTTCCTGCGCAAATGTGCTGTTGGGGCCCACCGCCATGTTGGTGAGAAATCTACCCCTGTCATCCGTTGGAGAGCTCATTATAGGGTAATCGATAAAAACTAACTGAATCCAAAATTCAACTAAGCCACACGAGAGGGAAATTGGGAAAGAAATACATACCGTTGAAACCTTCCTGGGCTCCACCTTGATGTTTATATGCCATCCAAACCGTTTATAAGGTCATTACCACTGGGATGAAGTGAAAATACAAAAAATATAACCTGACGCAAAGCTTTTATGGACACAAAAATATTTCAACGGTTGATTCGCCACTGATTTCTCTCGTGTAGCACACCTGATTTCTAGATCCACCTCATTTTTTTGCCAAAGAGCTCGCAAAACGGATGAACGGGGTACATTTCTTACAAACATGGAGGTGGGCCCCACCCAACACCATTGCGCAGGAGCTTATGCGAAAGGCTTTCGCAGGAAATCCGCATCCCATCGAGCTCCAGTGCTGCATTGCACTTCCCGGAACGTGCGGGTATAGATGCTAATCATGCTTTCATAAGTCACGTTCCACCTATCACAGTGTAACGATACCATCGGATGATCTGAATCGTCCACCTGTTCATTTTAGTTATAGACGGCCTGCTTTTCTAAAATCAGTTCGTTTGAACGGTTCCAGGTAGCTGATAAAGACTAGCAAGCACGGGTCAAGGTATTGGGTGACTCGCGTGACACCTTTTCCTTGAAAATGAAATAAAGGAAAGCGGTCAAAGCAATTGCTTGTCGCCCACGTGTCTAACATGCAACGGCAGCTTGGTCGGCTGATAATATCGAACGGTTTATTCATGCATCAATCTGGCATGGGCGCGGCTTAGGTACTACCCGCACCAGGACTTAGCTAGATGGTCACGTTTTCGGTGGATCCGGCCGGGTTCCACCACACAAATATCTTAACAGCCTCTATGGGTTTCGAACACAAGACCTCGTGTTGAAACTCCTCGGGAGTCTACTACTCGGGCAAGGACTGGAATCTTTGTACAATCAAATTGATTTTTTCAACTGTTGGCCATCCTTCTGTAGAGAAACTATCTGAACGGTCTGGATCCAGTTCTTCGATTGCAGAATGCACGCATCGGGCCATCAAAACCTGGACGGTCCCAGACAGTGTACTCTCCGCACGTGCTACCTTAAGAGATCCAAGCGGCTCTTCAGGTGTAACCTTCTGTCTAGATTCTAAGACACAAGATAATCACGATAGTCTGCTCAGCCAGGCACAAACAATCACAAAAGAAATTAAGCAATAAAAATTATCCGACCGTCCATGTTCAAATGTGGCCCACGATATGATCATACCATCCAATGAACGGCTTTGATTTCTAAAACCATCAAGTGTAACGTCAAATATACCTCCGGACATCAAGGAATTATTTGATACTCTGAAAGCGTACAATACTTGATACTTAGCCAGTCATAAATCGAACACGTGGCTAAAATTTTTAACTTCAATTTTAGTTACGTTATCAAAATGGAATTTTGTTGATCAAATCAAACCTCTATATATATATATATATATATAACGGTTTGCTTGGATTGTATGTCTGCCACGTATGACATCTCAGCGCTGGATCATTAGGTACCACCCCGCCTGTCCAGAGCTCGTAACTGGCTGGGGCTGTAAGGGCCTACCGTGATGTATGGGTTTATCATCACCGTCCAACCATTTTTCCATATCATAGGATACGAGTCCATAAATAAGTCAGATCCAAGGCTCAGGTGGGCCACACAGTGGGGATTAAACGATCACCATTAAAAAATTATTAGGAGGCGGGATCTGATATTTGTGTCTTGCTTTCGTCCAGGTAACCTTATGAACAGGTTGTACGGGTACTGCTGCTTCCATTGTTGTGGTCCATTTAAGCACTGGATCTGCTTAAATTTCTTTAAATGATACGGAAATATGGATGGACGGTGTTGATAAACCCAGAAATCATGATGGGCCTTTACAACGCCAGGGATTGTTCCTATCCGCATAAATCGGATTGCGTACTGAGTTACTCAATACCCTCTTAACGTACTGAGTAAACTCTGTTGGGCCCACTGTGAATGTATGTGGTCTATCCATACCGTCCATCCTTTTTCCCATCTTATTTTAGCAGTTGATGCCAGAATTTAATCATACCCATAAATGAAGTGGACCATACCATAGGAAACAGTTGGAATAATGATTTCCACCATTGAAATATTTTTAGAGCCCACAGTGATGTTTATTTCTCATCAAACCTGTTAATATGATCACACGGACATGGATGAAAGGAAAAAAATAAATATAAGCTTGATCCAACACTTTTGTGGACTCAAAAAATTTTCAACAGTAGATGTTCAATTCACACTGTTTCCTGTGGTGTGGTCCACTTGAGGTTTTTATATACTTCAGTTTTATATTCAAACCCTAAATTATCTGTTAAAATGGATGGATGGAGTGGATAAAATACATGGACCCCACAGAATTTACTCAGTACGCTTAAGGTACTGAGCTACGGACGCGGATTTCCTGCGAAAGCCTTTCGCAGTAAGTTCCTGCCCAAGGATTCTGGGTGGGACCCACCGCCATGTTTGTGGTACATCTACTCCGTTCATCCGTTTGATGAGATCATTTTAGGATATTTGACAAAAAATAGGTGTATCCAAACTCAAGTGTGCCACGCGAGGGGAATCAGTGTATATTCAATTAGAGCCGTTGAAACATTCTTGTGGCCATAAAGCTTTTCTTCAGGCTAAATTTTTAGTATTTTCACTTCATCCCAGTGGTAAAGACCTTATAAACGGTTTAGATGGCATATAAGCATCAAGGTGGATCCCAGGGAAGGTTTCAATGATAGGTATTTCTTTTTCCAATTTTCCCTCTCGTGTGGCCCACTTAAATTTTGGATCCAGCTAAAATTTTATCGCCCGTCCTAAAATGAGCTCACCAAACGGATGAACAGGGTAGATGTCCCACAAACATGACAATGGCCCCACCCAATACCCTGCGCAGGAACTTCCTGCGAAAGGCTTTCGCAGGAAATCCGCGTCCGTTACTCAGTACGCAATCCGCTTCCCCATCCGCATATGCCAGAGTATTAATCCATCTCGGCAACTACTCCAGCTCAGCAGGTTATCCACCTTAGCAACAACTCAACGACGTTGACCGGACTTAACAGAGTTGCCATCAGATAATCACGAAGCCAGTCAGCCACGTGTCAAACCCAACAACTAAAAGAGCCCACATTAAGAAAACATACGCGGCGCCTAGATGGATGCATCTGGACTCAGCTCTCTCTCTCTCTCTCTCTCTCTCTCTCTCTCTCTCTCTCCCCTCTCCTTAAACAATCCAATCTTCAATGGCCAAATTAACCCTAATCTAAAAATATCTATTAAAGGGTGATAGAAAGGCCAAACTCTCCAAACAAAAAAATCAAGCAACTCCAACATCCATGGCTTCTGATCTGTCTACCATCCTTCCAAGGGTTCTCATTGTCTCTCGACGCAGCGTTCGTAAGAACAAGTTCGTCGATTTCGTTGGTATGCTTTCTTCTCTGTTTCTTTCTTCTTCTTCTTCAGATGTTATAGTTATATGTCGATGTCGATTTTCCATTGTATCGTTGGAAATTGTCATTATTTGTTTAGTACATGCATGTTGCCATGATTTTTTTATCGTGATTTTACGTGAGTTTGTTTGAAGTTGAATCCGATACGATTTTGGGTGTATTGATATATGTGTTTTGTATGATTTGGATCGGGGATGCGGGATTGAATTGATTGAAATGCCCTTGATACTGATGATGGGCTAATTGGCAGTGGCATGTCTACTGTACATGTGGCATGGGTTGCATGTGTGTTGAATGAGACTATCCCGATCATTGGACTGATGGATTGGAACCATCCAATTGGTGATTGTCGAAATGGATGGTTAAGATGGGAATGATCATGGGACCAAATTCATTGGTTTCTATTGGTTATCCGATCATTGTGTTTTGGGGCTATGATCTATCTATTATGGGGTGTTTGAGTGGTTGGATTGAGGTACATGTATGCATGCCTCCTGTTAATGGGGTAATTCGCTAATTGGTATCGGTCACACATGGCATGCGTTTATGCAAATCATTGGACCAATGGGGATGGAGCATACATTGAAAATCAAGCTGGTTGGATGATGGTAGGCCTCCAACTGGTGGTGATCAAAATGAGGTCCAGGTGCAACAGTTGATATTGGTTGATTAAGATTGTCTGATCAGGCTGTTGTGATCCATCTATGATGGGGTGTTTGGGTGATCAGATTGGCATGCATGTGTGCCTCTTGTTCATGGGTTAATTGGTGGTGATACTCTTGGGAGAAAGATCCCTTATCAACCACACACAGCATTATTGAAATTAAAAGAAAGTTAGAAAAAAAGATGCAAACCACAACACATCATTTATTCACACCGATCCACCATGCTTGAAGAACAAAAAAGAAGAAGAAGAAGAAGTAGCTCTCTCTCTCTCTCTCTCTCTCTCTCTCTCTCTCTCTCTCTCACACACACACACACACACACACATACACACACCGGACTATATATATTACCCCAGATGAATTAGAGTTTACATAAAACACCGTGTGAACAGTACATTTCTAATGATCAGGCTCCACAGCGCCTAACAGATACATCCACTGCACATGTGGCATGCTTGTACATCAACTATATCTATGAGACCATGTGAATTGTGGGCCTAGTGGGGATGGAGTGTATCTTGAAAATCAAGAGGATTGGTTGATTGTAATCATTTAATTGGTGTGTCATGAAAATGAATAGCCAAAAAAAAAAAAAAAAAAGATCACAGGTCCAATTCAACTGTTGATATTGGTTGGTTAAGATTGTCTGATCACTATGTTTTGGGGCTGTGATACATCTATGGTGAAGAGTTTTGGATGGTCGGTATTGACTTACATGCATGCCTCTTGTTCATTGGATGAATCCCTGCTGTTTATGGAGGGGTGGAAAATGCACATTTCTCCCTCATTAAAAAAAAATAAAAATGCAATAGCATTTCTGATTTTCAATATATTTGTTTCATAATTTAAAGTAAATTTCAATTCATCTTCACTAGAAGGAAAACCAGAGATAACTGAAATCTTCATTTCTTAGGTGAATACCACCTTGATCTCATTGTAAGCTATGGAGCGGTGCCCGTAATTGTTCCCAGAGTCGCAGGCGTTCACATGCTACTTGAAAGCTTCGAGCCAATCCATGGCGTCCTCCTCTGTGAAGGTGAAGACATCGACCCATCTCTCTATGACTCAGAGATATCAGGCCTATCCCAAGAAGAATTGGAAGAGATCAGACGGTTACACACAAGCGACACTGCTATTGACCGGGAGAAGGACTCAATTGAGTTGAGGCTTGCAAAGCTTTGTTTGGAGAGGAACATACCCTTCTTGGGCATTTGTAGGGGGTCCCAAGTCCTCAACGTCGCATGTGGTGGGACCCTTTATCAAGATGTCGAGAAAGAGCTTTTGAAGAAATGCAAGGGGGAGAGGGTAATTCACATGGACTATGATAACTACGATGGTCACAGACATCCGGTGAATGTGGTCGAGAACACCCCAGTACATTCATGGTTTAAGGAATCTTTGGAGGGGAACATGGAAATTAGAGTCAATAGCTATCATCATCAAGGTGTTAAGAGACTGGCTGAAAGATTCGTTCCCATGGCATTTGCACCGGATGGTTTGATTGAAGGGTTCTATGATCCCGATGCATATAATCCTGAAGAGGGTAAGTTTATCATGGGCTTGCAGTTCCATCCAGAGAGAATGAGATCAGATACAGAGGAGTTTGATTATCCAGGATGCCCATCTGCCTATCAGGTAATACACCCTTGAGAAATGCTATTATGGTGCAATCTCATAGCAGATTGATGCTGTGCCATTCTCACTGAAATTTAGTTTGTTTGGTGATTGGGACTGTGATTGGTGGACCCACTTGTGGATGGCCCATCCACATAGCCTGTTGTATTGGACCTTTGCTCTGTTTTGAGCAGACCATCAAATAACTACTGCAGTCCAATGACTGGAATCCATTTGCCTTTTGGGCTATGGCCCATTCACATGGTGATCCAACCCATCAAGGATCCTAATCACCCTGCACAAGTGCCATGTGTAGTTGGAGATGTTTTTGGGTGCAGATCATAGTAACATCTCCATGTATATATAGTTAAGCATTGCTAGAATCTGAATTTTCTTATGCATGAGTTTGATTAAAGCTTTGGTATTATTGTTCAGGAATTTGTGAAGGCAGTGATAGCGTATCAGCAGAAAGTAAACAGCTCAGCATCTGCAGCAAAGAGTCTAAAGCTGAATCAAGAACTGGAGAAGAAGAGGAAGATCATTGTCCGAAGTTTTTCAATTGCGAGAGACGTGTATGCATCTGGGCTCGAAATGCCCCAATCTAAGGAATCGGATCTTGAGGCAGGAGCTGAATTCCTGGAGGTATTACCATTAGACATATTTGTTTAGTGGAATTATACTTTGGGAAACACCTAAAAAATTGTTGTCGTTGAATCTTATCACCATCCAGTAAGGATTGGATTTGGATCAAAGTAGGCCCCAATTTCTTTGACTCTGTTAGGATCAAGTGCCACCTCATGTCATGGTCAGATCCTTGATTGGAGGCATTAGTATTAAATGGATACACATACACAAACCGTCGTTGTGAAACACCCAAATTAGGAGTCTGCTGAATGGAGTCTTATCACCATCCCATAAACATATGATGGCAATGGAAGTGGGTCCCACTTGCTTGCTTTGGACTCTTAAGGGGTAGTTATGTCAAGTGGGATCCACTTCAGATCATGCTCTGGCATTTGAGATCATGGTCCGATATTTATCGGTGGCTGTAAGATGTTTCACCATGGGCGTTTCTTACCAGATAGTTTCACATATACAAAACATACAGTGCATAGGCATAACTGCGATGGATCTCATTTCTGAATTATTCCTTTTTTGTTTTGGGTTGTTAGTCGAACACGGCATTGAGCGTACAACAAGAGAATAGATTGAAGCAGATGGGTGCGACGGTGAGGAACGCATGTTCGTATCTAGAGAGACTGAAGATGAATGAGCAGAGGGAAATGATAGCAAAGACTGTGATGGGGAAAATGTCTATAGAGCAGTTATCTGATCTGCTATCATTCTACCACATGATGGGGCAGATCTGCTCTGAAGTGTTGGAGAGAAAGCTCGTGGCCTCATGAAATGAAGCTGGTGTTGACCTCTTCCTCCAATGTTGTTGAAGAAATGGACAGCTTTCGTTAGGTGGGCCCACATTAAACATGAATGGGCTTTTTCTTTTCTTTTGCTTGTATTTTGTTTCTTTGTTCGTTTTTTAATTCCTTTGCAAAGGGAACTCAAAAGTTATTAAGCTTAAGATGCATTTCATTGTAGAAATTCAATAATCTTTTGAGGTCACAGTCAGTGCTTTCAACGAGTTGGATAAGCCATTAAGATTAAGAGGCCCACCCCATGTTGGTGGATCGTAACCTATTCTTCTGGCCTTACTTTCCTTTGAATCTGGGATTGTTGCTGCGTTATTTCATCTGAAATGTCTAATTTTGTAGGCCATCATACCGGTCTGTAGGTTGGGATCCATTATACTGGGCCCCATCAGATATCAATTGTTCGAATCTGAAACATGGATCCCACATGTACACGAACCTCCTCATCAACAAACCGTACATTTGCTGATGCATATAGAGAAAAAATTGGAAGACGAGGAAGTGAACTGGTTTATGGAAAACATAGGTAAAAATGGCCATGATCTGCTGCATGGATTTGGCTTTGGTACTGCTGTTGTCAGCTTGGTTAATGAGCATAATTCAGCTTTATAGTACAACAAACAGCTTAGAATTCTTGGAGCTACTGCCATCTTGAATACTATTTCTATGATTTTCTCTATAGAAAGCATTGTCAGGCATTTTGCAATTCAAGAGGAAGATAACTTCCTCAGATTTGAATCCAGTTTCTATGTTCTTTCTTGAGACAATGACCTGGCATCGTTGGTGTCATTTCAGTCATGTTGGTCTGATAAGGTTGTCACTGCCCTTGGTTGTCACTAGTTGCGGGCATTCGCATTTCCCAGAATTCAAATGGGCCTTTGAATCGTGGTCGGACTACAAATTGCAATTCAATTTGATAGTGCATCCAAACGCACCTTTAAACTTTATTTCTAGGACAAGACAACTATAAACAGCAGAAATGCGCACTGAAATACGATGAACAATGTATGCACGTGGCACGCTTGATGATTTATATATATATATATATATATATATATATATATATATATATATATATATATATATATATATAAAAAATTTTGGGCCCATCTTCCACATGATGGGTTAGATTGTCGCAAATTGACTTATCACTCTCTCCGTGTGAATATCATAATTTCAACGAGGGAGAACATAACCCAAATTCAAGAAAATGAAAATGGCTTGAAAATCCAGAGAAACAATCAACAAACTACCATATGAAGAAGATAATGAATTGAATTATTCATTAAAGAACAACAGGAGAATATCAAAAATTTTAAAAAAACAAAGATCTTCTTACAGATGCAAACAGAAGCGATGATCACAAACATGGACTCCCATATGGTTCATTTATGTACAAAGATCTTCTTCTTACAAATGTAGAAGGTTCGAAATCGGATTCCACCCAAGAAGCCACGGCTTCCTGCCTGCTGGGATCGCATAGTTCAGCTCAAACATCTCCTTTGCATTCCCACCTTCACCGAAACCAACCAACCGGGCTACGATCTCTGCACTGTCCTTGACATGCTCTGCATCGTTAGGATCCATCCACAACTTGCTTACAAGCTGCAGCTTCCGCTGCTTTGCATCAAGTGGGACATCCCATTTGATGTATAAGAGTTCTCGCTCCTCTTCCGTCAACCTCGAGTTCATCCGCTTTGCGAGGAATTCCCTCTCATGCTTCAGCGCTCGGAAACTGCAAATAGGAAAACCGAATTGGGGTTAGAGAAATCAGTTGATGTACCAGGTCAAGCTCCAATGGCCCAGTATAGCAGGTTAGGTCAGCCCCAGTATAATAGGTAGAGTTGGATCCACACACACAACAGGGCACATCTGATGAAAGTTTTGTTGAAGTTCCATCGACAGAGCGCGGCCCAGACAGAGCGCGGCCCACCTGACGCAAGGTTCAGATGTCTTACACACATGGCCAGTGTAGTGTTGCATTTGCTGGAGTGATTTGGGGTTGTAGCAAAACTTGTTTTGAACAACTGCTAAGAATGAAGATGTACCTTGATGATAATGAAACTGTGGGCTCATCTCCGAAGTGGGCCGGGCTGGCATTTCTGAGCTCTGCTAGGTGCTGCTGCAACCAAGTCAAGCGCCGAAGTTCCACTTCCATATAGATCTGATCAGCTGGATCACCCTTGAATAGCATGTAGAACTGTGTTCTGTGTACGATGGACACATAACAAATGTCCCACAACTGAATGATCTGCTGCCTCTGTTCCATGAACATGAAGTGCCACGATGCTGGCGATTTCTGTAGCTCAGATGCATCCTCGTCGCCCTCCATCTCGCATCCTGCGCCTTCATTGGCTTCTAATTCCAGCACCTAATGAAATAAACATGTTAAAGATACGCAACATAAGGACTGCATATGGAATATCAGGCACTGAAAAAAAATAAAAATCAATGAGCCTTGTTAAAAGGAGATTTTCTTGAAGAAGATGTGAATGTAGAACACTACAAAATCCGAGCTATTCATCAGTTTGGAGTTACATCGATGTCGGTCCAATCATCAGGTCATGATGCATGTTTGTTTCATATGGATGCCATTTTCTTATACATGTTCAGCTGCAGCTCACTGTAAAACATGCCGTGGACTGAATTGATGTTGGCTCTCGTGTGTTAGTTTCGGTCCAGGGCATGTGCAGGGACTGCCCACTTTATGAATGGCCTGGATCTTGCACAAGTATTCCATGTTGGCATGCATGCCATGAAGATCCTAGTCATGCAATACCTCGCATTTATCAACTTCAGTCTAGGACAAACACAAGAGGAGCAAACCTGGCAAACAAGGAGCTGCTTCTGGTACTGCAGCTTTGCAACCCGCTCTTTCAGTTCAGTAACGTATGCCCGAATGCTACGAACATTCTCTTCGGCTGCATTTTGAAACATCTTCTGCATTTTCCTCATGTTGACGGAGCTCGAACGCTTGTAGCACGGCGTGCTCTCCCTCGATGACACATCCCCACCATCTTCGCTCTTGGTTGGCGTTGCTTTCTCGGAACCATTCAACGTCTCCGCCAAGACAATGTCGTCGCTCTCTGGAGCCTTGTTCTCAGTTTCGCACTCCAAAACCTGCCTAGATGACGAGAGAGGAGAGCACGGATACCTTATAAGATTCATGTTGGCATTGTTACTCAAAGCCAACGGAAGTATTTTCTTCTTCTTCAATTGATTATGTGATTTGGGTGTCGGCTCGTTTAATTGGTTATTGCTTGGAAGTGACATTACAAGCTTATCTATTGACTTTTGGACGCTCTCAAGCTGTTCTTCGAGATTGGCAATGGTGTTTCCTTGTGAATGAAGTCTTGTGATCTCTTCCTTGAGGTTTGCACTAACGCTCTGGTTGATACCCATCTCCCCAATGCCATTGACACTCTTTGTTAAGGACTTAACTGTCCGCATTTCTCTAATTTCAGCCTGTAGTTTCGCAATGGTCTCAGCTGCATCTTGGTTTCCTAGCCTATGGCACGCGACTTCTTTCTGTAGCACTTCAAGAGCTCGATTCGCTTCTTCACCAAGCTGCTCTTGCAGCTGCTCAAGCTTGCGGATTTCATGCACAAGTGTGAATGGAGCCGCAGCCGATTGCCTCAAGGTCTGCCTTCCCATCGTTTTACGAGCTTTGTCACCCCGGACGAGCCCTTTGATATCATTGTTCGGAGATGATAGACCGGAAAATGAGAGGCATTTGGCTACAGGACGAGGTGAGTCGAATGGGTTCAATCCCTGGAGAAGAAACGTCGGATGAAAATAAGAGAGACAGATACATAGAAGATTGTCAAAGGAATGGATTAAAAGAGACGGAAAAGGAGAATACTGGCTGCTCCTCATGTGCTTTCCTCTGCATTTCAAGTTGTAGCCTTAGCTGTTCTACTTCTGTTTCCAACTGCAATCACAGAGCAGAAATGATCAGTTCTATGGGTGCAATCTTCTTACAGGAATGCCAATTGCAGATGGCATTCTGCGAAAGGAAAACATATACAAAAGGCCTGATTGCTCATCTGCTGACACCACCAAATATTGACCATGGCCTGAGAAAATCATGCCAGTGTGATGATCTGGCCACTTAGTTGGAACGGCCACTTAGTTGGAACCATAGTTCCAAAACTCGACTCAATTTGATGTTCAACCAAATTGGGTTTACCCAAACACTCAACTTGAATCGATTCACTATATAATAATCAGAGTAAGAAGTGTTTAGATTAATAAGAAATTGTTTAGGATATGGTAATTGTGTGCACAACTTGGCTACAAGATCAGGCATTTGAATCCCATCTCCCACTTAGTTTTTCTTTTCTCCTTTATTTGCTCCTTAATCCTTTTAACTCAACTAGTGGGCTCGACTTTGAGTCTCGCCGAGTTGCATCAAGTCCATTGAGTTGGTGAGCCAACTTGACAAGTCTTGGTGAGTTAGTATCGAGTCTCCTCTTTCAGCAGGTTTCTTAGTGACTTTTTTTTTTTTTTTGGGGGGGGGGGGGGGGGTGGGTTAGCTTGTTAGTACACCCACAGTACACACACTCCATGTCCACCCCGTACATACCAAGACCTCACAGGTATCTCCATCAGTCTGCCAGTTGAGCTATGGATCTGGGTATGGTTTCTTAGTGACCCCCTAGGGATCGATACAAGGACCTCAAGTGTTGAAACGAGGTATCTCCACTCAGTCTGCCAGTTGAGCTATGGATCTGGGTATGGTTTCTTAGTGACTTGGGTTTAAATCCTGTTGACTCAACTTAGTTTTCAGTCGAGTCACCAAGTTTTAGAAATATGGTTGTGGCGCAGGGTGGAAAAAAAAAAAAAAAAACACATAGAAGAGGTCATTCTTCCTCCCCTGGTTGCTCGTATGAATTAGTGTTTAGGAAATTCCATGTGCAATAACAGCATTTCTCATCTCTTCTTGTTCAATGAGCTCAAGTTAAAATATTATATTATATTATATTATAGTTAGTACAAGTTATATATAAAACTTCAATTGTTAGTGGCATATATGTTAGTCGTACCTTCTGAATCTTCATGTCTTTTTCTATCAACAAAGCTTCTGTACATGAAGATGGTTCTGGTGTCCGTAGTTCTGCTTCAAGCCTGGCTACTTCCTTCTGTAGATGTTTCACCAATTGCTTGTCTGAAACAACCTGATTGAATACAAAAGCAGCAACTATGGTATTGATAACAAATATTAAAAAATAATAATAATAAGTAAAAAAGAAAGCCTACAAGAACGATCCAAAAGATGATACCATGTTCACATGAGCGCTGTTTGTGACTTCCTTGGCTCGGGTCGCAAAGGAGAGAGTGTTCCGCGACTGTTCAACATGCCTCAGTGCTGGGCTCATTGTACAGATGATGGCAGTCCGAGAATTCCCACCAAGCGAGAGCTGCAATATACGTGTGAGCTTCGAATCTCGGTAGGGTATATGTTCGCTTCTTTTCCCGACACTGCAAGCAGAAAAGAACTCCATTAGGAGGACACCCAAACAAATCCACCAGAGTACATTTACAAGTTAACAAAACCAAAACAAGACTAGTTCTGGCTGATTATATTTCTGATGTTTTCTTCTCTTGTCACATGAATTAGTTATAACCAATTCATTATTGTGAAGTATATTGTATCATAACCAATACCGACTTCATAACTAACTGAATTTCCAACTTCTTTATTTCTAGAAGATAGGACTTTTGTTGTGTTATAACAAATCTAATCTGAACTCTGGGAAACACACAATGTGTTTGGATGCCAAACTAAATGCATTTGCAATAAACTCAGTACTGTAAAATGGAAATAAGAAATTTAAATGACATCTTCTAAATTCAACCATTCACTTGACCGTCTTTGTATTCTTATCTTCTATCTAGAAGGGTAAAAAAGAGAAAACGAGTCCCCCCCCCCCCCCCCCCCCCTTTTTTAGATGTCTCTATTGCAACTTTGAATGTCGACTTCCGAGCACAACTATCCACTCTTCACAATGTGGGACGTGTGAGAGATCTAGTCCATCCATTGGGTGCGGCATTCGACGTACATGTTGCCCACCTGATAACTGGACAGGTCTTTTTCCAGGCCACAGAACATGTATATGTGCATGGAAAAAGAAACACATATATATGGTGTATATTTGTAAAACATGAGTAACTGCATCTCTCTCTCTCTCTCTCTCTCTCTCTCTCTCTCTCTCTCTCTCCCTGAATATATAAGCCTCATTAAGTTCTAAAAAAAAGTTGTCTAAAATTGCTGACCTGAGCTTTCTGATCACTGTCGTTAGAGTCAGCAAGCTCTTATTAATGTGTGAACCTTCCTTGAGCCTCGCCCCGTCTGCATGTGTCTGGGATGCTCTTTCACTTCCCGCAAGATCCACGAGGTTCTGTAGAAATCCAGCAGTTTAGATTTTTTGAATGTATAAAATCCATCACAATATTTGGCATTAGGACCATGGAAGATGTACTTACAAGGTTCGCAACAAAGGACTTTACACACCCTGAATTTTCACGTAGGCTACTTTCTATGGTCTGCATTTTCACCAAAAAATGATAACTAAGCCTTATTGCTAGAATCTTTTACATAATATAATGTGGCAGCCTCTATTAACAAAACAATAATAACAAATCAATCTCACCAGCCTTATGATTTGATGTGACCTGGAGCTCACATCATTCAGGGCAGTTTCACCCACCTGCCTTTGTGCTGCAAAACAGACATATTAGTTTAGTCGTTCGACTTTAAAAGCATGCCATCATGCTAATGGGACTTATCAGTTGCACATCAGATGGGCCCCGTAATTAAAGATGATGTGAGCTGAAAATCATGCTAGCTCATTTCGTAGAGTTGGCCAAATGTGCAGGTTGAATGTGGACCATTGGCAATTGGTTCTAAAACATCTGCTGTTGAAAATCAAGCTGCCCACCTGATGCACTCAAATCAAACACCCCACAAATATGCTATGTTGAGCCATAAGATTACCTTCACACATGCTAATCAATTCCTGCAAATGACGGCTGTTGTTGGCAGTTTGTTCGACCAGCTTTTCTACCACTGTCCCTTTCTGCATTCATAAAAGAAATTGAGATTAGCCTAGACAAAGAAAAAACGAAACAAAAAGCCTCAAACCCTTATCATGACGAGATCGGTCCATATATAAATACCTCTGGGTCGTCCAAGAGCCGAAGTGGGCCAGAGTCTGGATGTAGTAGGTCCCGAACTATCTCATTGTATATCTCCAATGCAGATATCTTTATTGTAAAGTCTCTCTGTGGAGTCTGTGATCATGCCCAAAGAACACAAAAATTAGTGAGGGAATCTAAACTGCCATGAAATTTCTCCCCACTTTTAACGCCCGTCTTTGATTAGTAATGACGAAACATGAAATACAAAACCCAAAAGAAGAAGCAAAGAAACATTGATTTGTGCTGCATAAACAATACACCGGATACACAACCAAAACAGGTGAGAATAAAAAAAGAGATTATACATCTAACTTACATTGCATATATATTGATATATATCATTTATAGCACATTCTGTGATTCCCCTCATCGTGTAAGTTTTTCCACTGCTTGTCTGACCATAAGCAAAGATAGTCGCTGCCATAGAACAAAAAACAATGGAAAACCATGAAAGTCGCATACATGGTTAAATCAGTTATTGTGTGGAAAAAAAAAAAAAAAGATTAATGGGAACTGATCCAATTTCCAATATATCCTCATTGGCATGAGAGCTACTGTGCCTCCATGTCATTGACCATACATGTGGCATGAGGACAAGGTTCGATTATCCCATCAGGCTCTGCCACTGATTGGCTGCTAACCAAAAAATTCAATCTTTACTAGAAATCCTTACCATTTAATCAACAAATTTTTTTCTCATTGATGTGAGCCACTGCTAAATTTCATCTTCTAGCATCCATTTGAACCATGGTTTGAAAAACCCAAAATTCGACTTGACTTGAAAGTCCAGGCAGTTGAGTTGAATCAAAAACTTGGCCATAAATTTTGAAAAATAAAATAAAATCAACAGTAACCTTTCCTCATCTAGTGTGAGCCACTGCTAAATTTTATCTTCTAGTGTCCATTTGAACCATCCTTTGATGACCCAAAAGCTAAACTTGACTCGAATGTCCATGGTTGAGTTGACTCAAAGACTCGGCTATAAATTCGAATTTAGTCTCAAGTAACTTTTTCTCATTGAGTGTGAACCAATGCTAAATTTCATCTTCTAGCATCCATTTGAACCATGGTTTGGAAAACCCAAAAACTTGATTTGACTTGAGGTCCATCATGCAGTTGAGTTGACTCAAAGACTCGGCCATAAATCGAAGAAAACTCAAAGCACCTTTTTTCTCATTGGGCGTGAGCCATTGCTAAATTTCATGTTCTAGTGTCCATTAGAAACATGGTTTGGAAATCCGAAAACTGGACTTGACTCAAAAGTCAAGTCCACCCAGTTGAGTTGGTTCAAAGACAGCCATAAACTCAACATAGGGGCCCTTTTAGATACCACCAAATAAGTTACTTTTTCTACTTACGAAGTAGATAAGTAACTTATTTGAGATAAGTAAGTTTGGTTTAAGATCAATTATAAGTAACTTTTTTACTTAAAGTTACTTAATCACTTCAGGTAAATAAGCAGAAACAAAGATAAGCTACTTGAGGCATAAGTAGCTTATCTTAAGTAACTTATGATCCAAACGCCCCCTTAGTGTGAGCCATTGCTAAATTTCATCTTTTAGTGTCCATATGAGCCATGGTTTGGCATGGAAACCCAAAAATCCAACTCAAAAGTCCATCGAGTGAGTTGACTTGAAGAGTTGGCCTAAACTTGAAAAAAAGAACTATATAAAGTAAAGGCTCAATAATTATTAATTTATTTTTAAACATTGAAATATATTATAAATGAAATTAATAGGGATAGGGCTTGGATGATGATGATGATAGAAATACCTTATAAAACGTATAACTCAATAAGGATGCGAAAATTTTAATAGACAACCTTACAAGACCTTGGAAAAACTTGAAGAAAAAAAATTATAAACTCGAAATTTTTTGAAAATAAACTGAAAAAACTGGAAGACAGCTTGAAACACAATCAAGTTGAGTGGACTAGATGAGTTTTTCAACTATGAGGAACTAAATGCAAGAGTTAGGATCATCCAATCATAGTGATTTTGGTCTATGGCCATTTGCTATTGGACCCACTGAATGGACATTCCAGATGCATTAGTAAAACAATATGACAGCACAGAAACTCCCACGCACCTGAGAATGGCACTGGGATCATCCCCCAAAATAAAAAGACAATATTTAGATATATTACCATTGATGCCCGTCAGTGCTGATAGGGCGACGTCTTTTGCTCCTTCGGCATACACTTTCTCAGTCAAACACGCCGGCCCGAAGACTCTATCTGGAAATAGAACAGAACAAACATCTTCCAACCATTAGTTCTTTGCTTCTTTTCTCTACTTACCTAATATTACAACTGTCGCTAAACCAAAGAAATCATAAGGAGATTGGATTTCTCAGAATTACCAAAAGTATAAGAGGTCGGAGCACTTGAGCGCTCCTGGGACTCTTTAAACAGGATGGTGTGATCATCGACACAATCCCACGCGACTTGGTCTTTCACTACCTGTTCTTTCCTACTCAGAGGCCTTACACGGACGGTGACAAAAATCTTCTCCTCGCGAGCTTTGGACTTGAACCCGCCAGGGGTAGATGCTGGTGTCCTGCTACCATCCATCTTTGAAGCAGGGGTACTTGGAGCTCCAACAGCCATTCTTGTAAGTTATATATACAACTGATCCAAGTCCTAGAAAAAAAATCTGGGAAACACCATCCGACTTTTATCAGTATTCAGCAGAAACATCGGCAGCATTAAAAGGGTAACAGAATTCATTAAAAAAAACATGATAGATCAATTTCAAACTGAATTCTATTGTCAGAAATGCATCCACATAAACCTCCCATATGAACAAATGTCGCATACATGTAAGAGATCTGATCCTTAGATCATATGGGTTCAGTGGGGAATTGTACAAGCTACCCTACAGATCAGACTGATCCATTGATCATGCAGGTCCCATGGAGAATGTACAGCTAGCCAGAAGATCAAACCAGTGCCCTCATTGGGTGGAGCACAAGCATAGTCGAATGTGGACCATTGATTATCTTCTGTTTTAACTGTCCATTTTTTGCCTACATGAAAGAAATCTGGTCTATCAGTCAAGTGGGTCCCATAGAGAATGCACAGCTAGCCTACAGGTCAGGCAAATTTTGAATGTGGACCATTGATTAACCTTCTTTATTAGATGTCTCCTTTTTGCCTACATGCAACAAATCTGGTCCGTTGATCATGTGGGTCCCATGGAGAATGCACAGCTCACCTGAAGATCAAACCAGTGCCCTTTTTGGAGAGGAACACAAGCATCGCTGAATGTGAAAAATTGATTATCCTTCTTTATTAGCCGTCCATTTTTTGTTTTGCCTACATGCAAAAAATCTGGTCCATTGATCATCTGGGTCCCATGGAAAATGCACAAGCTAGCCTACAGATCAGACCGATCTACTCGTCGGGTGGAACACGTGCATATGTTGAATTGGAACCATAGCTCATCTTTCCTTATTGGCTATCCCTTTTTTCTCTTAATGTGTGTTCCGCCGATGAGTAGAATGGCCAGATATTTGGGCCAAGGCACATTTTTTATGGGCCCCTCCTGATGAATGGTCCGGATCTCACACTTGTTCTATGTCGGCTTATGAATCCTTATCAAAATAAATTGCCCGTGTTTTTATCTAAAACAATCGAAGAACTGGGATTCTGAAATTCTGTGATGGCATCGAAGAAAAGAAAGAGAGAAATCAAATAAATTAAAAAGGAAAGAGAGAGAAATGTGGATTTCCTTTTTAATCTTTTAAGCAACAAAAGATCACCTGAAAAAAAATAAAATAAAATAAAAAATCACAGAAAGATACGAAAAATACTCACAGAAATGGTGAAGCTGAGAAGTAGGAATTCGTCCAATGGAAGAGGGTTCTTGCAGTGCGAGGAAGATGGGGCTTATTACAGAGAGAGAGAGAGAGAGAGAGAGAGAGAGAGAGAGAGAGAGGAGCGTTACAGAGACAGATTTTTGAGATCTCGGGTTTAAACGGTATTTTTACGTCGTTTGAATTCGCAACGGCTAGTTCCTTTTCTTTTTGTTCTCCTTTTTTTCTTTTTTCATCCTATTTTATTTTTGTTACATCGCCGATTTCTATGATAATATCGGGATGCGGAATGCTATGGCGATTCGCGCGAGGAGATATTGCAGAGGTTGAACGATGCACACACGCCAAAGTTGCATACGTGTAAAAGATCTGAGTCAATCACTTGGTGGAAACACATGTTAAACGACGTGGCACATAAGTCACATCATCATCATGTGGGCCATATTACTGCTATGATAATAGGCCGGGGGAGCGGAGTTGGTGAGACCCCGGTCTCACTCAAGACACACCGGCCCTTAATTGTGGGGCCCACCTTGATCTATGTATTCTGCATCCACGCCGTCCATTCTTTTTCCAGGTATTTTAAAGCCATTACGGAAAAAAAAAATGAAGCAGATTCAATTATAAGTTGGTCCATACCATAGGAAAGATTTGTGATTGACCATAAATGGACCACGAAAGTTTTGGACCAAGCCGATATTTGATTTATTTATTTTTTTCTTTTCTTTTCTTTTCTTTTAACCTTCATCAAGGCTTACGTGACCTTATCAATGGATTGGATGGAATATAAACACTACAGAAACATAAAGGTGCTCTTTAAGAAATTTTATGATAAGACATTCAATCACCAATATTTCCTGTGGTACGATCCACCTGATTTGATTATTGGATATGCTTTATTCTTGGGATATGTTCTAAAATGTTTTATTAAAACGGATGGACGGTGTGGATACATGATACATCAAGGTGAGCCCCACTGTAAGAGCCACACCGTCCTGGGTGAGGCCAGGGTCTCTTACAAAGAAAATAACTATCATCTTCTTCAATGCCCACGTGTCACGAACCTAACGAGTGGATCCATCCGGATTTTGGGACACGTAATGGTACCCCACATGTTATATCGTCTGGATCTTTTACACGCGTGCCTTCATTCACCACAGGAAACAGTGGTCATGGACCATTAAAAACTTCCTGTGGGCCACGAAAGTTTTGGATCGAGCTGATATTTATTTCGTCCCTTCATCCAGGCCTTTGTGACCTTATCAACAGACTAATTGCAGATAAACATTCCGGTAGCCCCGTGAAGTTTTTAACGGTGGGTAATCAATCACATCTAATTCCTGTGGTGTGATCCGCATAAGATTTGAATATGTCTACCATGTCTTAAAATGAGCTGTCAAAACGGATGGACGGTATGGATGTAAGGAAAATGCGTTACGGTGGCCCCACAATCAGGGATCCACCCACCTTGGTTTATCTGTGGATCCACGGAAGCCGCGCCTCAATGGAAGCGGGTTGCAACTTGCAATCCTGTCCCTTTGGTCTAGGCAGGGTTCTGGTGGGCCCATTGTGATGTATGGGTTTTATCCACGCCGTTCATCCATTTTCCAGATCATTTTAAGGACGTGAGAGAAAATTTGAGGCAGACCCGAAGCTCAAGTGGACCACCCAGTGGGGATTGAACACCCACTGTTAGAAATTTCTCGAGCCACAGAAGTTTTGGATTAATTTGATATTTGGTCTATATCATCTTATGAACGGGTTGGATGGTAAATAAAAATCATGGTGGGCCCTAGGAAGGTTTCAACGGTGGCCATCATTATCACTACTGCTTCCTGTGGTTCGTCCACTGGATCCCCGGATCTGGCTCATTTTTGGGATAATACGATAAATTGATCTGTAAAAATGGATGAACAGCGTGGATGATACCCATTCATCACGGTGGGCCCACAGAGACCCTGTCTGGACCTATTTCCGTCCAGGCGGTGGCAGAGCTTCGGACGCGGATTGCGTACTACCCCCGCCCGTCCCTGTCTCTGAACGGACAGTTATGTGGGGGGCCACCGTGATGTATCTGTACATCCAAGCCGTCTATCCCTTTTCTCAGATTATTTTAAATCATCAAAACAAAAATGAAGCAGATCCAACGGTCAAATAGTCCACACTACAGATGACTCTTGCTTTTAATGCAACTGACATAATGCTTTGTGCATTTTAATGCAACCAGGCTTATTATTTGGTGTGATCCATTTGACGGTTAGATCTGCTTCATTTTTGTTTTGATGCCTTAAAATAATCTGAGAAAAGGGATTTACGGCCTGGATGTACAGATACATCACGGTGGGCCCGCCCGCAGAACTGCCGGTTCGGATCTAGGGACGGGCGGGGGTAGTACGCAATCCGCGTCCCATAACTTCATCCGAATCCCATGCGAATGTCTCCAGGTAATTAATTTCTCAGCCAATAATGTCTAATGACAATTGACAAGACTAGAGTTTTACTTATTTTGGTACTCCGGCATAATGCGATAATCCATATACATGCGCACAGCAATTATACATACGAAATAAAGCTTAATTCAAATCAAACCGTCCAGATCATGGGGCCCAACATATATGAGTAATAACGGAAAAATCCTCCTGAATATTATCAGAAGATTCATAGACATGTGATGGACGGTTTAAATGAAAAGCATCGCTTGTCCGAATACAACCGGTCCGAATTTCGGGCAATGGTTAAATCTGCTGTGGTCTCCGGCTGTGGTTTGTTAAGCCCAGTGCACCTTTACACGGAACGGACAGCACACGTGCTAGTCAGGCACGTGTTGAACATCTAAACTGGGCATAAGCTGGCCTATTCTGAAGATGACATTATCCAAAAATCAGGTTGGTCCACTCATCAAGCGGCCCAGATAGAGAAGTCCATGTGGACCGTCCATTCTGATTGTGTAGGGCTAGCCTAGTGGATGAGACCAGCCCTATTTTGTGCTTGGTCAACTTCCTGTGGGTCCACCTTTTAAACCACTCAGATATTCCACACGCTCTTCGTGTGCGCGGTTTTTGCTGCGTGTGAATGTGTTGTAGGCTGGAGTGCGCATGTAGCGCTCTCAAGCTTCAGCTTATTTGAGGGACGGGAATTCCCCACGGCATTTTGCTGCAGGTAGCCCGTGAGGGGAGCGGATTAGGTGTTATTACCGTGGGGCCCACCTTTATGATGTTTTGTATATCAAATCCGTCCATCCGTGTTTTCATCTCATTATAAGACGTTCTATAAAAAATTAATCAGATCCAAATCTTAAGTTGACCACACCACAGGAAACAGTGTTGATTGAACCCGCCATTAAAAAATTCCTAGGGCCCACAGTAATACCCAACGTAATGTTTATTTTCCATCCAACCCGTTGATAAGGTCAAACAGACCTGGATGAAGGTAAATATAAAGATTCTCTTGATCCAAAGCTTTTGTGGTCCATAAAAAGATTTAATGGTTACTCACCACTGTTTCTAGTGGTATGGTCCACCTGAAATTTGGATCTGCGTAATTTTTGGATTCACATACTAAAATGATATGGGGAAATGAGTGGACGGTGTGGATATACAAATAGTTCATCAATGTGGGCCCCATACTGTAAGAGTAACACCCAATCCGCTACTGCCCATCGGACGATAAGCTCTGTGGGGGCTTACTAGGATGTCCACCTGAAATCCACTTCGTCCAGCAGTTGCACCAGCTCATGTGACGCTAACTGATATACATAAGCCAGACCCAAAATTCAGTGGACCACACCACCATAAAACAGTGGAAACGGGGACGCCAACCATTGAAACTTTATTGGGTGGGCCTCAAGAAGGTTTTAATGATGATTGTCCTCATTCCCACTCTTTTGTGTGGTGTGGCCCACTTGAGATTTGGATCTGCCAGGCTCACGTAATGACTGGGCGCAGGTTGTGGGGATTCCTGGATCCACCGAACGACTATCGGCCCGCCGTGATGGATGTGCCTTACACTCACACCGTCAATCCTTTTTGAAAGCTCATTTTAAGGCACGATTCAAAAAAATGAGGCAGATCCAAATTTTAGGTGGACCACACCACAGGAAACAGTGGTGATTCACCGTTAAAAACTCCTTGTGGGCCACGAAAGTTTTGGATCAAGCTGATATTTGTATGGTCCCTTCATTCAGGTCTTTGTGACCCTATCAAAAGGTTGGATGGAAAATAAACGTTCCGATGGTCCCCAAGAAGTTTTTAATAGTGGGTATTTAATGACCACTGTTTCCTATGGTGTGGTCCACCTAAGATATGGATCTATTTATTTTTTGGGATCATGCTGTAAAATGGGTGGTTAAAACGGATGGACGGCGTGGATGTAAGGAAAGTACATCAAGTTGGGCTCCACATTCAAGCATGAGATGGCCAAGTCTGATGGACGAAGTGGATGTCACACATAAACTTCTGTGCAGTACCCTGCAGATGAATGAGGCAAATATCTGAAGGGATCATCTGGTGACACGGACGTCAAGCATGAGAATCCGTCCGGGCAGGGCCAAGTCTGATGGACGAAAAAATGGATGTCCACACATAAACTAAAGGAAGCTGCACTGTAATGACAACCACCGTAACCTTTCTAAGCTGATGTTTTTTACCATACAAAGTATTCATAAGGTCATTTAGATGAAGTAAAAACACAAATATCTGATGATCCGAGCCAGCTCCCAAGAAGTTTTTCTGGTGGATGTTCAATCTCCACTTTGTGGTCTCTAACACTAGCCCGGACGTTGCACCTCCCATTCCATCTAAAATTCTTGTGGTGGGCGTCCCCTCCCTGTCCCTGTTTTTCCCTTTTGTATGGCCCACATAAGTTATCAATCACGCTGCTTTTTAAGATCTAGACTAACATTGGGAGGGCGCATTTAATGGACGGATTGGATAGCACTCACACATAACAGGGGCCCCAAACATTCGAACATATGGTAATTCACATGCCATCGTGCAGAATACCTACTCTCGCGAGTGGCATAGCCTCTCGGTCCCCTTTTAAACGGTGTACAAATTGAATTTGAATTTTCCAAGTGCTAAGGGCCCACTCTGGCATAGGCTTGAATGGGCCCACATTTGGAGCTTTTAGGGAGTGGACTGTACACTTTCTTCCACAACGTCCATTGTTTCCGTACACCTGTGGCCCACCTAATGAGTTGACCATCCTGATATTTAAAGTTATCAATAAGGTGTGGGGCCCACCTTCGGCAGGTTCGGATGTCATGTAACCTGCATGGTTAGATGAAGTGGTAAAACAAGGAAGTGGGACCCGTGCAAAGGTGGTCGCTGTTGCTCAGTAAAAAGAGAAAAACTTTGATACTCTGGTAGGGTGGGGTGGATGGTATGCAGGCACTTAGAAATTAGTTAAATTTGTCGTGCGTGCATGTAAGTTATATTAAACCATCCAAATTATGGTTACTGGCTTAGATATATTGTAAACGACAAATTGCACTTATTTGATGATATGACTGTCGAATTGATGGACGTTTAAACTGGATGGTTGAAAATGAGAAGTCCAACGGTCCTATTTCAGCAAACAAGTGCACAAAAATCAAAGGTTTGGATTGTTCAACTAATCTGATCCTGTGATTGTGTGAAATTATTTATGCTATGAAAAATTTCGAAGTGTCTGCTTATCATTAGATTTAGAACCTTTTGTATAATTGTGTACGCTTGGCCGAGTCCATATTGCAGGTGTCTGCGCTCTACGAAAGAGCCGCAAGCACTCGGCGTAACCCAGGTGGTAGACTGAGTGAAAGGTACCTCTTTTCAACACTGAGGTCTTGGTATCTATTCCTAGTGGGAGTGGCTAACATTGAAGTGTAAGCTAATAGTGGGTGTATTAACAAGCTAACAAAAAAAAAAAAAAAGCACTTGGCAGCTGATAATTAGAGGTGTACATGAACCTAGCTAGCTTAGTTAACTAGCTCGACTTGACCCGAAAAAGCTCGATTCGACCCAATTCAAAGCTGAGTTCAAGCCGAGTCGAGCTGATTTTTCGATCAGCTCGACTCGGATCGAACCCAGCTTGAATCGAACTCGGATCGAACCAGTTCGATTACTTTGATATTGATGTTGCTCACCAAGTGTTTGATGAAATGACTCAACAAAGTGTGGCTGGTGGCAAAGAAGGTATGTATATGAAACAAATACCCTTTTTTTCTTGACTTTTATGTTGCTTAGAAGGTGTTTGATAAAATACCTTAAAAACGTTTGCTGCTGTTTTACATACAGTGGGGCTTTTGCAGTCCAGGTGTTTGTGGAAATGCTGCACAAGCGAACTCAGCTCGATCTTGGCTCGAACTGGCCCGAGCTGCTAACCGAACTGAGCCGAGCTGGCCAGTTAGGCTCGAGGACCGAGCCGAGCCAAGTTCGAGCTGATGTTAACTAGTGTCCAAGCCAAGTCGAGCTAAGGTCGGCTAGTGTCTGAGCCAAGTCGAGCTAAGGCCAGCTTGACTCGGTTCGACTCGATGTACACCCCTATCAATAATACATAGCTTGTCAAAATTAAGTTTGGTCTGAGGTGTATGTACATTTATGATAGAAAATGTCAATATCATTCGAAAGACACGTGACTGACATAAGCACAACGCATGTATTCTTAACGTGTGCAGGATGTTTTCAAAGATTTGTTATTGGCGAATTTTTGCAATCCGCTTTATGCATGACACAGCTGTCCCGGATAAAAAACAGATCCATAAAAAATATAATTTTCATAGGATGATTGATATTTCCTTGGAAGCAGCAAAGGATTAGGAGTGATTAATGGAAAGTCAATATGAAATTAAAAGTAAATCATATATGATGACACTGTATAACGAGGATTCCAAATCCTACTAGGACACAACCAATGTGCAATCGGAGATCCACACGGAAATCATACGCTGCCACTGCCTCTCTAAGACTATAAAAGCATCATTCGAATAAGTGTTTTGGGCCACCACCACATACAATAATTCTCTCTACAACGCAACGCTACTTATCTTTAGTTTAACTTCTTAATTTAGACATTCTACTACTACCCAGCTACGTTGTAGAAATTTCAGACTCCTTAGTTTAGTTTAAATCCGTTACTGTCCAACGTCATCATTACAATATGCCTAAGTAAGTTAAATATTCATGACCATTGTCATTGGATCATCGATCACCAAGTCTTTAAATCACTAGTCACACCTTGTTGACTTTACACCACGACCATCTCATGATTGTCTAGTGTTTTTCCACGGTCGTTTTGCCAGTACAAGCAGCCATAAGTATTTTTTTTTTCTTTGCTTAATTTATTTTTATTTTTCGCTAGTTTTACTGTTCTTAAATTCAAATGAATAAAATTAGCGATCAGCCTTATTTTTAATCTTATGATTCATCAAGAAACCTGAGAAACTCTCTCCCCCCCCCCCTTTTCTAACATCACCTAATGGTTGTAACAATTGGTGGTTGAATAATCAGATCAACCTTCACAGGTCGGATACTAATCTGATTAGTTGGGTACCTGGGGTTATAGGCATTTAATCGAGTCGAGTTGAATATGACTTTGACACGCCTAGCACTATTCTTAATCGCACACGTTTGATTAAATTCAGGTCGTTCGTAACATGTGTGGCCGTGCGTCTAGATTGAACAACACTATTTTCTGGCATTTCTGGCATACCCAGTAGGACATGTTATGCTATATTAGCATTTCTCATTAAATTAATATGGTTTGGGAGAGCCATAGGATGAGAGACAATAAGTAGAACCTGTCAACATGGATGCAAGATCATTTTGCCAACTAAATGCCATGCTGGATGATATCGTAACAAGGCACATGCAGAGAGCCTCGACAAGATGATCGAATGCTTTTTCGAGAGGCTTACGATAACAGTGAATCACCAACTTGTCAATAATTTCTCAAAAAATTTAGAGATAGAATGATTGTTTGAACCCCTAGTTATGAGGGTTAACCAGTCTTAACCATAAGGCCACCCTATACCACCTCTGATGGCAACTAGGAGAAATAGTTGAAACAAACGTCAAAATGGCTAGCAAGATTATGTAGACCCCTGAAACACATATATGGCTGGAGGGCAACTCTATCCCGATGTTGACCAACTCAAGGGGGCAACCTCCCCCATGTCTTTTGGAAAGAAACAGTCGATTGGTATTCACCAATGTCATTTTGCCACGTCACTTCAGTAGCCTTTTGGCAGATGCGGACTGCGTACTACCCCCGCCTGTCCTTAGCTCCAAACGGGCAATTCAGTGGGTGGGCCCACCGTGATGTATCTGTACATCCAATCTGTCAATCCCTTTTCTCATATTATTTTAAGGCATAAAAACAAAAATGAGGCACATCCAACGATCAAATGGACCACACCACAGATGACTCTTGCATTTAATGCAACTGACATTTAATACTTTGTGCATTTTAACGCAACCAAGCTTATTATTTGGTGTGGTCCATTTGACTATTGGATCTACTTCATTTTTGTTTTGATGCCTTAAAATAATTTGAGAAAAGAGATTAATGGCTTGGATGTATAGATACATCACGGTGGGCCCGTCCACAGAACTGCCCATTCGGAGCTAGGGACGGGTGGGGGTAGTATCCAATACGCATCCCCTTTTGGCTACTGAAGCATTCAGTATCCAATCCACTCACATTCTGGACGTTTTACGGGAAGCAGATTGGCTGGTGTACCTCACACCAGCTATATAGCTGTTGTATTGACGTCAGCAAGTTCTATGGGTCTGATCATGAGGTATGTGTTATATCCAAACCGTCCATCCATTTGGAGAGCTCGTATTAAGGCGAGAGACGAAAAATAAGACAGATCTAACTATCAAATGGACCACACTGCAAAAACCAGTGGGGGATTGAACGTCTACCATTGAAACCCTTTTTGGGGTCACGAAAGTTTTGGATAAGTATGAAATTTGTTTTTCCTATTCATTTAGATATTTGTGACCTTATGAACAGATTGGATGTAAAATAAATGTTATGGTGGGCCCTACAAATTGTTTACCGGTGAAAATCATTATCTATTTATGGTGGGGTCCAGATGGTCTTTGGATACGATTATTTTTTGAATAATGCTCTAAAATGATCTCTAAAAATAGATGAACGGTGTAGATATAATAAATAAATCATTGTGGGGCCATGTAACTTTGATCTCCTTTGAACCGTTCGTACAACTCGGAGCTCGAGGAGCGTTAGTGCTCGTCTTTGCACGACACGTACCTACAGGAGCTATATAGCTGGTGTGTGGTACCCCAGCCAATCCGCTTCTGAAAGTAACCCCAATAGGCACGCTAGGGATATTCCTGTGCACGGGACAATGTGGGGCCCACATAGATGTCTGTGATAATTATACTCCGTCCATCTGTTTTGCATGACCACAATAGGAGGGGAATCTAAAAATTAGCCAGATGTAAAGCTTAAGTGGGGATTGAACGCCTAGAGGCAACATAAGTTTTGAATCCAGATGATATTTGTGCGCACAGTTTATCTGAGTGATAGTAACCCTATGAACGGTTTGGATGGAATATAAACATTATGGTCAGCTCCAGAAAGGTTTCAACGGTGGACATTTCCGTTCTCACTATTTCATTAACTTCTAAATAAATAAGGAAAAAAGTCTTCAATCTTGCCCAATTGATTCTTCATATACAAACTCTATAAAATAATCTATACGGGTGTGAGCACGACTGCTCGTAGGGTCACATCCTTCCAAAAATTGAAAATCTTACTTTAACAGTAATATAATTCAATAAAATAAATAGGATTAATTACGAGTATTGAATCATCATTTTACATGATAACAATAACAATTTATTTTATTTCATAACAACAAAATAAGACAATGCAGTCATCTAAAATTCTTTTTGGTTCAATCCAGGGCAGAGCACCTGTGTGTGTTGATCCTTTTAGGGAATGACCCTTAGCAGAGCACCGGTGTTGATCCTTTTAGGGAATTACCCTCGACAGACCACCTGGTGAATAAACTTTTAGGGTAAATGCACAGGGCAGAGCACCCGTGTGTGTTGATTGTTTTAGGGAATCGCTCAGGGCAGAGCACCCGTGCAGATCCTTTCGGGAATAACCCTGGGCAAAGCACCCATACTGTGTCGATCCTTCGGGAATGACCTTGGTAAGAGCACCCATAAAAATATAACAATCCTTTTAGGGTAGAGCACCCATAAACAAATAACGTTGTGATCCTTTTGGGGCAGAGCATCTGTAAATTTAAATACATTATATATCATCTAATAATAAGGAAATAATTGCAATTTAAGCACATAACGATAATTAATTGAAGTCAGTTAATAACTCAAATAAGTTACCTCTATAATATGCAATTAAGACTAAAATAAAATAATATGCAACTAATGACAATAATCAAATAAATTGAATCTATATAACAAATAATCAATTCAATTTATATGTTAACGTAAAATTTTCAATTGAGAAGATCACCTACCTGATTTAGTGTAATAGAATTAGATGTATGATTGGTCTTAACGTGTCGACGATCTGACTCCGCTCCAGTTCGACTCAGTTGAACGCATTATACACTAAGTGACTTAGCGTGACTCTTTACAGCTTATATGTAAATTGATGAAGTCATTTGTCATGAAATTACAATTGTTGGTCATACATAGATTAAACTAACATTTTTATTTTCCAGCCAAAAACTAAGTACTCAACCTAATGACTCACTGAGTTAACTCAATGAATCAATAGTATCAACCCTAACTAGAGTACTATGTTACATCGCATACAAGGTTTGGATTAAACTTGAAATTTGTTTGAATGTGAAGAGTCGACGGGTCGACTTGATGAGTCGATTCAACGGTGATTCTCTCCTATCTTCTTCCTCGTTTCTTCTCTTCTTCTCCCTCTTTTCTTATTCTTCTATTCTTGCCTGTTATGTCTTTCCTTCTGAGTTACTTCCTCTAGGTCACATCCCATAACTGGTCATGAAAACCTGCAACTCAATGATTCAATGACTCTTGAGGTTTCTCATAATCTCTCTCTCTCTCTCTCTCTCTCTCTCTCACCATTGATGCCCCTGACTTTTTACGTTGAAGAAAGCTCTTAAAGCATTTAAAGAGTTGGAGGTTGCAACTAAAGTAAGCAGTTTGAAGAAATAAAAGAAGAAGACTGCAAAACGGATCTTTGGGTGAATTTAATTGGTTATTTGAAACATGAGGCATTGAAAGATTTAGAACCATTGGATGGAGAGGTAGGAGTGGCTAAGATCAGGTTATAAGGGTTTCATGCGGATCGTGGGGGAGAGTTTTCAACGGATAAGATTACTTCAAAGTCCGAACATAATAGATGGTATAGATTATGCTATGGGTCCCAGCATGAAGAATGGTTGATGGTTATAGCTCGGGTCGTGCAAGCGCTGGCCGAAGAAGAAGGGAGAGAGGAATGGGAGATGGGGTTGGTTACGGTGAGAGGAGTGACGTGCAATGTCACGTTACTTTCTTCTTCTTCTTGTTCTCTCTCTCTTTTTTTTTTTTTCAAAAAACATGGTGGAACCCACTAAGATGGCGTGGAAAAACCACTCCGTCCATCCATCTTGTTAGGTCAAGTTAGGCCAAGGGCCCAAAAATGAGGTTGATCCAAGGTTCAAGTGGGCCACACCGTAAGAAACAATGGGGTTTGGGATACCTACCGTTACAAAAAAAAAGCGGGATGTTACATTCTACCCCCCTTAACTAAATTTCGTCACCGAAATTTAATACAATAACGTTTGTCATCGAATCTCGTGGAGTGTATGCAATTGTCGGTGCTTGCATTGGCGTTTCCTCTAGTTTTGTCATTCTCTTAAATAGTGGCTGACATACCCGAGTGTTGAAATTTGCTCCTCCTTTGGTGGCGTGGTAATGTATCCTTGGGTTGACATGAGCGTCGTGGAGACGTATGATGTTGCCACTGTTGTCATTGTTGATGTAGTTGTTGAGATTGTCAACGTGGTCCTTGATATGACTACAATGTGACGTGTACAACGGATGTCGTTGCTAAGATACTTAATATGGTCATGGAGAACCCGTTCCTGTGGTTCAGTCTTCAAGCGCTATGGTTGCGATTTCGAATGTTGTGGCTAACCTCAAGTGTTGTGGTTACCAGTGTGAGGATTGGTGATATCCACTTCCTATTCACTAGATCTGTTGTGGGATGGTTGGTGTGATCTTGAGATGTCTTGTGGGTGTCTTTACTGTTGTGACCTTGGTTACGACCATGATACTTTTTAAAATATGGTGGAGGTGATCTCGAGATGATGGTTGCGCTGAAGAGTGCAGTGCAGATCTTTGTTACATGGATAGCAACCCATTCTGTGGAGGTGGCCTATAGACTTGCTTAGGTGGTCCCTGATTTTACTGTTGGCGAAGAGGAAGGGTTTACACATAGACATACAACATGGTCTTCATATCCACAGTTGTAGCAGGATTTTAACAGTAGTGATGTAGAAATGTGATCATGGTCGGTATAACTAAAGCAACCTAAAAATACTTTAGGTCCTAGCTACTCTATTTGCAAGTGATCCACTCTAAAGGCATCGGGTCAGGCGTTCATAATAGAGTAACATGACTCGAGTCATTTACAAGTACAATATATGATCGATTGAAAATGTGTTTCACAAAAGATTTATTCGATTTCCAAGGAAGGATTTGGTGGCTGGAGTTGGTATACATGATGGTTTAATAGGGACGGTGCTGATATATATATTGAAGTTGAAGTGCAAAAATTTCTAATGTTGAAGGTATTGTTTCGTTTGATGCATTAGATAGTTTCAAACATTGGATTGGTCTAATTTTATTTTATTTAATTATATATTTTTTAATTAGTATGTTGAAGATTTTGTAGGATTGCGAGGAAGATAAGATGATCTAAAAGACTTATACATGAAGATCAAGAGAATAAGAGTTGTGATATGTACCAAGGTTGTTGTGCAAAACAAAAATAAAAATAAAAATAAAATAAAATTAGGTTATGAGGATATTGTTCCTGCTAATGTTTCTGGTATTTGTAAGTATCGGATTGGTCTAAAACTTTTTATAACGATGCATCTATTAGTCTATTATAACTCTATAAAATTTTAGCTTAATCCAAAGTTTACAAAAAAATCCTAAAATTTAGAAAATTAGGTCTGCCCAGACGAGTTCTGACTAGTATACACCTAAATTAAAATTATTATAGGAAAAACCTAGAATTATATTTTTGTATTATTTTTTCATAAAACTACATTTGTTAATCTATGACTGAGATTTTGAATCGCCTTAAATGAAGTTATAATTAATTAGTTATGATTTTTAAGATTCAAGTGTTTTCTACTTACTATGTTGTCCAACTCATCGTAGTATGCTAAAAATTCTTAAAAATTTCTTAGGGTCCAGTTTTGGGCTGTTAGTTCAATGTCAGGCCTAATTAATATCATATTTGATGTTATACAGATACATAGGGTTTCCTAAGTTCATATTTTATTTTTATTTTTTTATCACAAAAATTTTTAAAAAATCTTATATTTGGTTCTCTAATTCAATCTCTATCATAGGCCCTCAAATTGATTCTAGCCTAGGCTTAATCTAATCATTAGTATAACATACATATAAGGTCCTCATGAGAATCTAAAACCTAGGCTCTGATACCAATCTATCACGCCTTGAAATTCGGTACTTGAGTTGGCCAGGCCTGAACCCGAATTTCAAGACTGTGAGTTGTACTTAAATAAAATATACATCGCAACCCACATTATTTTCATACATTTTTAAGGCAATCAAAGCAACTAAAAAAGGTCAAAATAAATATCATTAAATAACATTCACAAATCAATAATTGGATATTTAGTTACATTGATATTAAAAAATAATTAATAACAACATATATTGATCCTTAATTAACTTCTAAATAAATAAGGAAAAAAGTCTTCAATCTTGCCCAACTAATTCTTCATATACAAACCCTACAAAATAATCTATACGGGTGTGGGCGTGACAGCTCGTAGGGTCACATCCTTCCCAAAATTAAAAATTTTACTTTAATCTAGGGCAGAGCACCCGTATGTGTTGATCCTTTTAGGGAATGACCCTCGGCAGAGTACCGGTGTTGATCCTTTTAGGGAATAACCCTCGGTAGACCACCTAGTGAATAAACTTTTAGAGTAAATACACAGGACAGAGCACCTATGTGTGTTGATCGTTTTAGGGAATCGCTTAGGGTAGAGCACCCGTGCCGATCCTTTCGGAAATGACCCTAAGCAGAGCACCCATACCGTGCCGATTTTTTCGGGAATGACCCTGGACAGAGCACCCATAAAAATATAACAATCATTTTAGGGCAGAGCACCCATAAACAAATAACATGGTGATCCTTTTGGGGCAAAGCACCCGTAAATTCAAAAATATTATATATCATCTAATAATAAGGAAATAATTATAATTTAAGCACACAACGATAATTAATTGAAGTCAGTTAATAACTTAAATAAATTACCTTTATAATATGCAATTAAGAATCAAATAAAATAATATGTAAGTAATGACAATAATAAAATAAATTGAATATATATAACAAATAATCAATTCAATTTATATGTTAACGTAAACTTTTCAATTGAGAAGGTCACCTACCTGATTTAGTGTAATAGAATTTGATGTATGATTGGTCTTAACGTGTCGACGATTCGACTCTGCTCCAATTCGACTCAGTTGAACGCATTATACCATAAGTGGCTTAGCGTGACTCTTTACAGCTTCTATGTAAATTGATGAAGTCATCTGTCATGAAATTACAATTGTTGGTCATACATAAATTAAACTAACGTTTCTATTTTCCAACCAAAATCTAAGTACTTAACCTAATGACTCAGTGAGTTGACTCAATGAATCAATAGCATCAACCCTAATTAGAGTACTATTTTGAATCAGATGGGTTAGAGGATAGTCTACCTGTCAGGGATCGCATACAAGGTTTGGATTAAACTTGGAATTTGTTTGAATGTGAAGAGTCGACGGGTCGACTCAATGAGTCAATTCAGCAGTGATTCTCTCTTATCTTCTTCCTCGTTTCTTCTCTTCTTCTCCATCTTTTCTTATTCTTCTATTCTTGCCTATTATGTCTTTCCTTCTGAGTTACTTCCTCTAGATCACGTCCCACAACTGGTCATGAAAACCTGCAACTCAATGATTTAATGACTCTCTCTCTCTCTCTCACCATTGATGCCCCTGGCTTTTGACGTTGGAGAAAGCTTTTAAAGCATTTAAAGAGTTGGAGGTTGCAACTAAAGCAAGCGGTTTAAAGAAATAAAAGAAGAAGACTGCAAAACGGATCTCTAGGTGAATTTGATTAGTTATTTGAAACATGAAGTGTTGAAAGATTTAGAACCATTGGATGAAGAGGTAGGAGTGGCTAAGATCAGGTTATAAGGGTTTCACACAGATTGTGGGGGAGAGTTTTCAACAGATGGGATTACTTTAAAGTCCGAACATAATAGACGGTATGGATTATGCTATGGGTCCCAGCATGAAGAATGGTTGATGGTCATAGCTCAGGTTGAGTGAGCGCTGGCCGAAGAGAGGAGTGGGAGATGGGGTTGGTTACTGTGAGAGGAGTGACGTGCAATGTTACGTCACTTTCTTCTTCTTCTTCTTTTTTTCAAAAAATATGGTGGGACCCACTAAAATGGCGTGAAAAATCCACTCTGTAACAACCCATTTTTTTAGGGGAAGTAACCCCACCGTTGGCTTGCGCATGGCCCACCTGAGTTTTGGATCAACCTCATTTTTTAGCCTGATGTCTTCTCTTGGCCTGGCCGAGATGATAGACGGAGTAGATTTATATTATCGTTAGTGGGACCCACCAGATCTAAAGAAATAAAAATAAAATAATTTATATCTTTCGCACGCCGACTAAACCACGTTCTCCATTCTTTCTTCCTTTTCGTACGGTAATGGGCGCCGAACCCTCCCACTAAATGAAACCGTCCCATAATCCACTCCTCCATTTCATTACGCATTCCTTTATATATATATATAAAAAAAAGAAACAAAGGAAATAATCAAATCAAAAAATAGAGAGAGAGGGAGGGAGGGAGGGAGAGAGAGAGAGAGAGAGAGAGAGAGAGAGAGAGAGAGAGAGAGCTCTGTAGATCAAGGGAGAGAGATTAGAACGGGGCCGGATCATCAAACTTTTAAGGTAAGCGATCTTATCCTGGAATTTATCATTTTTAGTTATTTATTATGCTTATTTAATCCAACATTTTGATAGGAATAATTTTTTGTCAGTTGATTATTATGTAGGGAATCCTATTTATTTAGGAATTTCTATTTTTATATATTTCTAATATTTAATGTTAAAATAATTTACATATATATTTATAATAAAATAAATTTACAGAAAAATAAAATTAAATAAATAATTTATCTGAAGTTATAATTTAATTTATAAATTCTATTTATAAAATTATTTGTGTTACCATATGCCACATTTGCAATTTCAGAGTGCCTGCATGTCAATCGTCATACTCTGCCAGAGTATCAAATAACTCCTCATGAGAAGTCAGATGATGCACCATGAGAAACTATTATAATGGAGAAGGTTTCAAGTCCATCAAGCTGGACCCGGTCCACCCAGCAATAGATTTATGACATACTAAGTTCATACAAAATCCAATCCTTCCAATACATCTAAAACAACATGAAGATCACTTATATGAAAAATCATTCCTATATACTAGTCAGGATATCCACAAAAATAGAAAATAACTTATAATTGTTGATAAATAGTATTATCCATTTAATGAGTGAATGTAAGTGTTTTCTTGTAAGTAATCCTAATTGTTTAATAAACCTGGTGAATGGGTTAGATTTTACACATATATTAAAGGTTAGAAGTTATTTACTTGATGGACCGTAATGTTTCCAACCGGTTGCACTGGAGATCTTCTTATTATAATGGGACTCTGTTAGTGCGAGATATGCGAGTATAACTACAATCTTACTCGTCTCTACATGCGGAACATAGCACACGTGTGTAAGTCTGAGAAATCTACTATACAATCCACATCTTTGACGTGCCCAGATAAATAATAATAATAATAATAATAATAATAATAATAATAAATAAATAAAAAATAAATAAAAAGAGCACGGTCTGTCTATTTTCTTGGACACCATGAATGAATGAAAGCTAACAACGTCCCTTATTCAACTTACAAGTATGGTCCACCTATTTAGTTTAACTGCCCTATTTTCAGTAACGAGAACATAGAAATAGGACCTCTCAAATAAATGGAATAGATATTACACACGTGACTCGTGTGGCACGTGACACATGAGTAGGATTCAAATCCTACTCGCACGAGTAGGATTCCCATTTTCCATGAAGAATTGAATGGTGGGGCATTGGAGTTGCTGCATGGGTTCTAGAAATCAACCAACGGCTCTGGATTTTTAAAAGTGGTCATGACCCCTCGAGCTCTATAGTGTATAGATTCACCATATACCTGCATTTTTTTAAAAATTTATTACTTTGGGTTGCACCATTTGCTTGGTTTGATGCATGGATTTATTTCCAAACTCTACCTTTCTGGTAAATAACACTATCATGATAGTCTACTGCCATTTCTAAATATGGTGGTGACTCCTCAAATGCTTGTACGGTAAGTAGACTATCCAAATTACTGAACCAACTTTTGATGGTGGACCACCAAAAATTTGAGCTGAGAATGTGAAAGTAACCATGAATTTTGGTAGGCCCCAGCCACTCAATGTGAGATTTATTGCTCAAGGGTGGAGCTCGTATAGAACCTAATAGTTTAACAAATTTATGCACCTCGTACAGAACTTGCATTATAGTGTAGAAATTGAATTTATTAAATTATTAATCATTTATTTTTTTTGATATTAAAATTGTTCATATTATTCATGTTTATTTTTTATTATTTAAATTGTAAAAAAATATGTGTAATTGTATCAACAAGTAGGGCGATCGTGTCCCTTGGGTGAGAGACCCTAAAGCCAACAAGTAGGGCAATTGTGTCCCTTGGGTGAAAGACCCTAGAACCCACGATATCCTTTGGAGTCTCCTTTGTGTATGGCATATGAGTACAATTGTGTGCGTGGACATACGTCAGAGGTACAACTGGAGCAGTAGTCTGACCAGCTAACGTATAAATGGGTCCAACACCATGAGGTACCAGTGCGTGGGTGTTAATGCAACGTGACCATCCACTTGGGTACGGTGTTATAAGAAATGATATAATTATTATGAGAATTCATGGAAATATTACATGCATCGCATTTTCATAATTCTGTTGTTAAATTTCATTATTTGTATTTTATTTTCCTTCATTATTATAAATTGATATTATCTGAACATGTTAAATTTTGAGTAAGAAATGACCCTACTGGGCTGTTATGATCATCCTACTAAAAAAAATGCACAAGTGCAGAGCTGGAATACTACGAGCAGGCAGGCCTCTACTATTAATTTTATTTTTCTAGAAAATTAGGATTAGTTTAAATTCAATTCAATTTTTGTTATTTAGGTTTAGTTAATATTCCAAATTTCGATGTAAAAGAAAAATATATCAAGAGTTGAATTTAATAAATATTTCAGCAGCATTTTCTTTTAGATGACGTTGGATATTTATTGAAATTGATTGAATTGTGTGGATTGTAATAAATATCATTATATTATAACTCACGATCCTTGGGATTCAGGTCTTGAATATCTTATTCAGGTACCCAAATTATGGGGCATGACAGTTTGGTATCAGAGCCAAGTTAGATTAAAAATTGTGGACCTAGGGTTGTCTTTAGAATTAGTGACCTAAACATAAATCCCTTTACTTTTATGATGAAAAAAAAATAGAAATATAAATTTAGGGATCATTGCATTATGTGGACATCATATATAATCTTATTTAGGCTTGACATTGAACTAATAACCCAAATCAGGACCCTAAGGAATTTTTAAGAATTTTTAGCGTACTGCGTTAAATTGGACATCAATAATAAGTAGAAAACACTTAACTTAAAAAAGTCATAACTAATTAATTAAAATCCTTTTTAAGTTGATTCGAAATCTTAGTTTTAGTAAAAAAAAATAATTCAAAAATATAAATGTAGGTTTATCCTTTACCAATATTAAGTTACGTGTATATTAGTCAGAAATCGTTTGTTTCTGGACAGACTTAATTATCTAAATTTTAGAATTTTCTGTAAACTTTGTATTAGGCTGAAATTTTACAGAATTATAGTAGACTCATATATACATTCTCATAAAAAAATTTAGATCAATCTGACACTTGTAAGTATCAGAAACATTAGCGGGAATAGTATCATAAGAATCTGAATTTTCTTCACTACAACCTTGATACATGTCATTGCCTGAATTCTCTTAATTTTCATGTGTTAGTCTTTTAGATCATCAAATCTTTCTTGCAATCCAATAAATTTTTCATGCTCATAGAGACCTTAAATAGTATGCACTCCATTAATGATACTTAGAATTCAATTTAGTTACTACGACTTACCTTGGTTGTCACACACTAAGCTTACATGTTTAATTAATCGTAGATTATGGCGGATCAAAACATTGATGTCGGAGCCACATTAGGAGCTCCTGGTCCTGATACCACTGAAAACGGGTCACTTATGGGTGAAATTATTAGAGCCAAAGGTGATCTTACGGCTCTTGTGGGCTATCAGATAAAACAAACTCAAGCACAAGGTCAAACCAAAACCGTTCACGTAGATAACAAAAGGATAAGCACTTTATTGGAAATGTTCAAAAAACAGAGGCTGCCTGTATTTAAGGATGGGCCTGACCTATCTGAGGCCAAAGTGTGGAAGAAGCAGATTGATAATATATTTACGGTTACGAAGTGCAATGAATACCAGAAAGCAGAATTGGTCATTTACATGCTAGAAGGGGAGGCGAATCATTGGTGGGACTCAGTCGTTAGGATGAACCCAAGAGTTGAAGTTTGGACTTGGGCCCAGTTTTGTGAGAAGTTTGATGATAAATACTTTCCTTTGTATGTGAAAAATCAAAAGGCGGGAGAATTCATGAAATTAGAGCAGGGCGATATGACAATACGCCAGTATGATGTTAAGTTCACGGAGCTATCGTGATTTGCAACTTTCCTGGTATCCGATGAAACCCGTAAGGTACAAAAATTTAAGGAAGGTCTGAGAGCATCTATTCGTAGCCGATTAGCCCCTTTCGTACAGAAGACCTATGCCGAAGTATTGGAGCGCGCTCTAGCAGTGGAGAAAGACATCAACGAATATTGGAAGAATCGTAATCAAAGGAAGGACATAAAGAGTGGTGCTAGAACTGTTACACATATATCTCCAGCACAACAGGATGCAGCTAAGAGACAGAGAACAACATCGACATCGATGGCCAGACCGACAACAGCACTTCCTGCACCACAATTTTTGAGATTTTGCTATAATTGTGGACTCGAGGGCCACACTTCTCATTTTTGTTCCACACGACAGCGCACTCAATATTCACAAAGGTCAGGACCTTCGCATCATTTTTTCAGGCCTCCCTAACAACATGCGCCGCCGTCTATGTCACAACGACCTCCATTACATCCTTTCGCATCACAACCTTCCTCGAGACCACCTTAGCCATATCCACAGAAGCCGTTACAGTCATACTCGAGGCTACCACAGCAAGGACCTTCATCGATATATCAAAGACCACCTCAGCAGCCGTCGCCACAGGTTAAACCTCAGCAGTACTAACAGTCGAGGCAGGGAGTTCAGGCACCACGACCACAAGCTCAAGGCCGAGTCTACGCCCTAGTACAGTCGGGAGACGACAGAGTGCAGTTGTACGAGAACTTGGCGCAATAATACGAAGGCCCAATTCAAAGTTATGATGTTTCAGCACAGTCTGAGGATGAAGCGACCTAGACTTATGATGATGCCGCACTCTTATATGAGGATCCAGCACCGCCAACAGATGACATTATTTAGCCTAACATCGAAGCTAGCAGCGATGTAGTCGAAAGTACCATCGTCACTTATTCATCCTTAGCTAGAGCGTTATTTGACTCTAGAGCATCGCATTCATTTATTTCTTACTGTCTTTTATGCTCGCTTGAGTTATCTCCTACTCTCTTAGATAAAAAGTTAACGGTAGCAAACCCCTTTGGTAATTTAGTGGACCTAAGTCAGATTTGTAGATCCTGTCCGATCATGATCGAGAACGTAAATTTACCAGCTAATCTATAGTTATGCCGATGCGAGAATACGATATTATATTGGGATGGATTGGTTATCTTTATATCGGGCAAAAATCGATTGTTTTAGGAAGATGGTCATATTAAATATCGATGGGCAAGCACCGTTACAATTTCATGGGACTTGAAGGAAGGGAGCACCGGTTAGTTTGTCAGCCATTTCGGAAGTTGAACCTCAAGGAGTAGAACAAATTTTGATTGTTAATGAATTTTCAAAAGTATTTCAAGATATCCCTGGATTACCGCCAAAGAGAGATGTGGATTTCACAATCGATCTGGTACCTGGGACTGCACCAATCTCCAGAGCACCATACTGTATGGCACCTGTTGAATTGAGAGAATTAAGGGAGCAACTTCAGCAGCTCCAAGACCAAGGCTTCACTAGGGCTAGTACGTCGTCGTGGGGTGCACCGGTATTATTTATAAGAAAGAAGGATGGTTCTTTGAGGCTATGCATCAATTACCGTCAACTTAATAAGGCGACTATCAAGAACAAGTACCCGCTGCCAAGGATAAATGATTTATTCGATCAATTGAAGGGAGCTAAATATTTTTCAACCTACGGTCTGGATATCATCAGTTGAGGATTAGAGATGAAGATGTACCCAAGACCGCCTTTAGGACTCGGTACGGCCATTATGAATTTCTAGTGATGCCCTTCGGACTAACGAATGCTTCAGCAGTATTTACGGACCTCACGAACAAGGTCTTCAAACCGTTTTAATTTATCCAAGACGCAAGAGGATCATACTAAACACCTTCGAATAGTTTTTCAAACTCTAAAGGACAATCAGTTGTATGCCAAAGCTTCGAAATGTGACTTTTGGAAGAATGAAGTAAAGTTTTTGGGGCACGTAGTATCGGAAAAAGGAGTGTCGGTAGATCCATCAAAAGTCGAAGCAGTGTTAAATTGAGAGCAGCCCACCAATGTGACAGAAGTGCACAGTTTTCTTTGATTAGTTGGTTATTATAGAAGGTTCATTGAGGGATTCTCTAAGATAGCAAGGCAATTGACTAACTTGACCAAGAAGGGCACTTCTTTTAAATTGAATGAAAATTACGAGCAGGCTTTCTCCGAATTAAAGAAGCGATTAACGGAAGCCCCAGTGCTTTCCTTACCAGCAGAAGGGGAAAGATTTGTAGTATATACTGACGCATCTTATTAAGGGTTGGGATGCGTGCTGATGCAAAGTGGTATAGCAATAGCATTCGCGTCAAGGCAGTTGAAATCTCATGAGCAGAATTATCCCACTCATGACTTAGAGCTTGTAGCTATAGTGTTTGCCTTAAAATTTTGGAGGCATTATCTTTATGGTGAGTAGTTTGAACTGTATTCGGATCACAAGAGCTTAAAGTATCTTTTTGATCAAAAGGACTTAAATATGCGGCAGAGGAGATGGATGGAATTCTTGAAGGGTTATCATTTCGATATTTGCTATCATTCAGGTAAGGAGAATTTCGTAGCCAACACGTTAAGGAGGAAGACGCGCAAGCTGGTGGCGAGCTTAATGATTAAAGAATGGAAAATGCTTGATTAGTTAAAGATTTTGAACTTAGACTTCCTATCGATGAACCTCGGGCTTATATCGGTAATTTAATGGTGCAGCCCACTCTGGTAAGTAATTTCTTAATTATCCATTAGATTAACCCTTTAATTCCTATATTAGAATGTAGTTATTCAGAACTTTCTTTTCTAGGTACGGCGAATAATAGAAGCGCAGAAGAATGATGCATGGTTACAAGAGAAAATAACGGAAGAAGCGGGAAAGGACGACTCGGAGTGGCGAGTAAGCTCTGATGGTGGGGTCAGATTTCAAGGGAGGTTATGTGTTCCAGACATATCTGAATTGAAGCAAGAAGTCTTAAATGAGGCGCACCGCACAAAATTCACCATCCACTCAGGAGGAACCAAGATGTACCGTGATGTACAACGTCAATATTGGTGGAGTAATATGAAGAGGGAGATAGCCAGCTACGTTGTAATGATTCTTACTGGTCAGCAGGTTAAGCAGAGCATCAGAAGCCATCGGGACTTTTGCAACCGTTACAGGTCACAGAGTGGAAGTGGGAGCATATATCGATGGACTTTATTGTCGGACTACCGAAAATAAGCCGTCATCATGATGCGATATGGGTGATCGTGGATAGGCTAACAAAGTCAACATACTTTCTTCCTATACGTATTTATTCATCCTTAAACGAGTTAAGCAAACGGTATATCAAGGAGATCGTTAGACTTCACGACATTCCTGTGTCCATAGTATCCGATCGAGACCCCAGGTTTACATCACGCTTTTGGATGAGTCTTCAGAAGGCATTGGGAACAATGCTAAACTACAGCACGGCTTTTCATCCGCAGACTGATGGTCAAAAGGAGCGGGTAAATCAAACCCTCGAAGACATGCTTCGCAGCTGCATTCTTGACTTCAAGGGAAATTGGGACAACCACCTCTATTTAATAGAATTCGCCTACAACAATAGTTTCCAGTCCAGTATTGGCATGGCGCCATTCGAAGCTTTGTACGGAAGACCCTGCAGATCACCAAGTTGTTGGACCGAAGTGGGGAAAGAACATTGTTGGGACCAGAACTAGTGCAAGAGACGTCCGAGAAGATCGCCGTCATCAAAGAACGTCTACGTATCGCTCAGAGTCGCTAGAAAAGCTACGTCAACAATCGCCGAAAGAATTTGGAGTTTGCCATAGGAGACCATGTGTTCCTGAAAGTATCCCCGATGAAAAGAGTTATGCAATTTAGGAAGAAAGGAAAATTGGCACCACGCTACATTGGACCATTTGAGATCTTGTAGAAAGTAGGCCTCGTAGCCTACAGATTAGCCTTACCTCTTCAACTTTTTGACGTCCACGACGTATTTCATGTATCTATGGTTCGGAAGTACGAGAGAGATGTATCGTATATCATTGACTGGGAGCCACTGAAAATCTGGGAGGATGTTTCATACATAGAGCAACTGATTCGCATTCTCGACAGGAAGGAGCAAGTACTTCGAACAAGATCAATACCACTCGTGAAGGTTTAATGGGGGCATCATGGCGAGGACGAAGCTTCGTGGGAGCGAGATGATGAAATCCGAGAGAAGTACCCACATCTCTTCATATGATAGGTATGTTAATTTCGGGGATAAAATTTTTATTAAGGGAGGTAGAATGTAACAACCTATTTTTTTTTAGGGGAAGTAACCTCACCGTCGGCTTGCGCGTGGCCCATCTGAGTTTTGAATCAACCTCATTTTTTAGCCTGATGTCTTCTCTTGGCCTGACCGAGATGATAGACGGAGTAGATTTATATTATCATTAGTGGGACCCACCAGATCTAAAGAAATAAAAATAAAATAATTTATATCTTTCGCACGCCGACTAAACCACGTTCTCCATTCTTCCTTCTTTTTCATACAGTAATGGGCGTCGAACCCTCCCACTAAATGAAACTGTCTCATAATCCACTCCTTCATTTCATTACGCATTCCTTTATATAAAAAAAAAAAGAAACGAAAGAAATAATCAAATCAAAAAATAGAGAGGGAGAGAGAGAGAGAGAGAGAGAGAGAGAGAGAGAGAGAGCTTTGTAGATCAAGGGAGAGAGATTATAACGGGGCTGAATCATCAAACTTTTAAGGTAGGCGATCTTATCCTAGAATTTATCATTTTTAGTTATTTATTATGCTTATTTAATCCAACATTTTGATAGGAATAATTTTTTGTCAGTTGATTATTATGTAGGGAATCCTATTTATTTAGGAATTTCTATTTTTATATATTTCTAATATTTAATATTAAAATAATGTACATATATATTTATAATAAAATAAATTTACAGAAAAATAAAATTAAATAAATCTAAAGTTATAATTTCATTTATAAATTCTATTTATAAAATTATTTGTGTTACCATATGCCACATTTGCAATTTCAGAGTGCCTGCGTGCAATCGTCATACTCTATCAGAGTATTAAATAACTCCTCATGAGAAGTTAGAGGATGCACCATGAGAAACTATTATAATGGAGAAGGTTTCAAGTTCATCAAGCTGGACCACAAGTTACGGTCCACCCAGCATTAGATTTATGACATACTAAGTTCATACAAAATCCAACCCTTCCAACACGTCTAAAACAACATGAAGATCACTTATATGAAAAATCATTCCTATATACTAGTCAGGATATCCACAAAAATAGAAAATAACTTATAACTGTTGATAAATAGTATTATCCATTTAATGAATGAATGTAAGTATTTTCTTGTAAGTGATCCTAATTGTTTAATAAACCTAGTGAATGGGTTAGATTTTACACATATATTAAAGGTTAGAAGTTATTTACTTGATGGACCGTAATGTTTCCAACCGGTTGCACTGGAGATCTTCTTATTATAATGGGACTCTGTTAGTGCAAGATATGCGAGTATGACTACAATCTTACTCGTCTCTACATGCGGAACATAGCACACGTGTGTAAGTCTGAGAAATCTACTATACAATCCACATCTTTGACGTGCCCAGATAAAAAAATAATAATAAATAAATAAATAAATAAATAAAAAGAGCACGGTCTGTCTATTTTCTTGGGCACCATGAATGAACAAAAGCTAACAACGTCCCTTATTCAACTTACAAGTATGGTCCACCTATTTAGTTTAACTGCCCTATTTTCAGTAACGAGAACATAGAAAATAGGACCTCTCAGATAAACAGAATAGATATCACACACGTGACTCGTGTGGCACGTGACACATGAGTAGGATTCAAATCCTATTCGCGCGAGTAGCTTTCCCATTTTCCATGAAGAATTGAATGGTGGGGCATTGGAGTTGCTGCATGGGTTCTAGAAATCAACCAACGGCTCTAGATTTGTGCAAGTGGTCATGGCCCCTTGGGCTCTGTAGTGTATAGATTCACCATATACCTGCATTTAAAAAAAAAAAATTTATTACTTTGGGTTGCACCATTTGCTTGGTTTGTTGCATAGATTTATTTCCACACTCTGCCCTCTGGTAAATAACACTATCATGATAGTCTACTGTCATTTTTAAATATGGTGGTGACTCCTCAAATGCATGTACGGTAATCAGACCATCCAAATTACTGAACCAACTTTTGATGGTGGATCACCAAAAATTTGAGCTGAGAATGTGAAAGTAACCATGAATTTTGGTAAGCCCCAACCACTCAATGTGAGATTTATTGCTCAAGGGTGGAGCTCGTGTAGAACCTGATATTTTAACAAATTTATGCACCTCGTACGAAACTTGCATTATAGTGTAGAAATTGAATTTATTAAATTATTAATCATTTATTTTTGTTGATATAAAAATTGTTCATGTTATTCATGTTTATCTATTGATTATTTAAATTGTAAAAAAATATGTGTAATTGTATCATCAAGTAGGGCGATCGTGTCCCTTAGGTGAGAGACCCTAAAGCCAGCAAGTAGAGTAATTGTGTCCCTTGAGTGAAAGACCCTAGAACCCACGGGATCTTTTGGGGTCTCATTTGTGTACGATATATGAATACAATTATGTACGTGGACATACGTCAGAGGTACAACTAGAGCAATAGTCTGACCAGCTAACGTATAAATGGGTCCAGCACCATGAGGTACCAGTGCGTGGGCGTTAATGTAACGTGACCATCCACTTGGGTACGGTGTTGTAAGAAATGATATAATTATTATGAGAATTCATGGAAATATTACATGCATCACAGTTTCACAATTCTGTCGTTAAATTTCATTATCTGTATTTTATTTTCCTTCATTGTTATAAATTGATATTATCTGAACATGTTAAATTTTGGGTAAAAAATGACCCTATTGGGCTGTTATGCTCATCCTACTAAAAAAATGTACAGGTGTAGAGTTAGAATACTACGAGCAAGCAAGCCTCTACTATTAATTTTATTTATCTAGAAAATTAGGATTAGTTTAAATTCAATTCAGTTTTTGTTATTTAGATTTAGTTTATATTCCAAATTTCGATGTAGAAAAAAAATATATCAAGAATTGAATTTAATAAACATTTCAGCAGCATTTTCTTTTAGATAACGTTGAATATTTATTGAATTTGATTGAATTGTGTGGATTGTAATAAATATCATTATATTATAACTCACGATCCTTGGGATTCGGGTCCTGAATAACTTATTCAGGTACCCGAATTACGGGGCGTGACACACTCCTTCCATCCATCTTGTCGGGTCAAGTTAGGGCAAAGGCCCAAAAATGAGGCTGATCCAAGGTTCAAGTGGACCACACTGTAAGAATCAATGGAGTTTGGGATACCTACTGTTGAAAAAAACAAACAAAAAAAAAAAACCGGGATATTACATCCACCATGATGTTTATTTGTTCCAACCTGTTCATAAGGTCACACAGACCTTGATGAAGGGAAAATACAAATATCAGCTTCATCTAAAACTTTTGTGGCCCCCAAGAAGTTTTCAATGGTAGGTGTTCAGTCCCCACTGCTTTCTGTGGTGTGGTCCAACCGAGCTTTGGATCCGCCTCATTTTTTGGGTCTATGCCCTACAATGAACTCGCAAGATAGATGAACAGTATGGATATAACACATACATCATGGTGGGATCCACGGAACACATCATCACTCCACAGAGGTAGGTGGGGTGTGTCACGCGACACAGTCACAATCCGCTTCCCTGACATACGAGTTGGATGCCTTCCTTCATCACGTGGGCCTAACATCTGACTGATACCACTCAAGCCCACCCCCAAACAACAATAATTCAACAGCATCACCAGCCCAAACGTCATTCCAAATTCAATGTTACATAGTGCGAGAGCACCGATCAGTCGCAGAGTACCATCTGGGATTCGAGTATGTAGAACCATGTTCAATGATCAAACCATTGATATTAAGGGCCCCACTGCAGGTATGGCCCCATGCACCAAATTCCCCTGATGGAAGGAGAAAAATATTTTCAATATCAGTGTACTTGCTCTATTGCTCACCAGCAATCCACTCCTAGACCTGGCTCATTGTTCACCAGCAATCCACTCATGTACATATAAGGCAGATTTCACATGATACTTTTTAACCATAGCCAGCAAAACGCAAAACATGCAATGGCTAAGATCTATCATTCTCCAGATGAGGCCTACCATATTAACAATTTGGATCACTAAATTATGGGCTCCACTTGAAAACCCGAAGAAAGTAGGCATTCATCGGCATCCCAATAGAAAGTAAAACTACTCCATCATCACAACCTTGTCCCAGCAGCTAAAGATACATATGCAAGCAAGGAAAATTCATGCCATCAAAAAATACAAGGCAACAGCTTGGTGTTTAAACTGCTTAAAACTAACTGCACTAGTTCATCCTTTCCTTTTCTTTTGTTTTTTGTTTTTTGTTTTTTTTGGCCTGAAAAAACAAAATCAGTCTAATCCATTGACGCTGCTACACACATCCAGGAAGACTTAACTTCACTTCTGCATGTATTTGGATTAAAATCCCCTTCAAAGTTGGATTTATCTAGAACATAATAAACATGCTGATTGTTCATTCAGAAAAAACCCACAAATCTTCACCATATATGCATTACCCATGAAGAAATGACTACGAGCAGGAAGAAACTGGCCCACATGACAAAAACCACTCGATCATCTCTTTAGGCAGGGACCCAACTAAGCTTTTCCCTTGTTTGGCTTGCTCATGTTGAATTTCACATCCCATGGTGTCTTTACTCTTCTTTTCCTTATCCTCTGGCTATATTTTTCTTCATTTATTTTCCTTTTCATAGATCAGATGAAAAACATACCCAAAACATGCTAGGTAGCTCAACCTTAAATGGCCCACCCATCTTAATCTTCAAATATTTTTACAAGGGAGGAGGAAGCCTTCTCTTGCCATTTCACCTGTAGAATGTACCATGCGATGCGAAGAACTGGAAATCCGGGTGATCAACCTGAAGTCGTCTTAGCCAATTGTCTGCAGCCTGCAAAAGGGAGTTTGGTGGTTGTCGCTCACATCCTCCATTAGGAGTCCACATTGATACTTTGAATTTGTACGAGGCTAGGCCAAAAATGGGGAGAGAGATCTTTGGAGCATGGTCATTCCCATTGGAATAGGTGATGATGGGAGCTGGAGCACTGCTCGTACCTGCAAGGAGTTCAGCAACCACCAGGTTTTAACGGAATGATTATTACATGAAATATCTTACTCACAAAACTCTCCAACATATGCCAATGGAGCACATGTTTGAGATAGTTGGTCCATTCATCCTGTGGGCCCCACAATTGCATGTACCACACCCCAAAAAATAAAACCATCCAGTCACCACATGAGAAAGATGCATCAAGATATTGAAATTATATATAAAAAAATGATTCATAGTCCACATTCATCATATGCATGTAGCCCACCTGATGATTCGATCATGGCACATGCATAGTTTTGCACACCTGATGAACAATCTACATCCACACTCATGAGGCATCAGATATATCGGGAAAGTGGGATTCAGGATCCTTATCTCACACGAAGCCATGTCAAGGGCATGGCAGTAGAGAGCGTGGACTTCACACTTCAAATGAAATGATGTTGAATGTCATTAGTTTGACAGAGAGCCCATGGACGGATTCAGAAATAAATGCAAGATTGACAACAGAAACATTACAGTTACCTCTCGTAGGCATAGAAAGAGAATGGAAGGTCAAAAAGCAAGCATCAAGATCTCGTAGTGTGGGCCCCATTGGTATTCTGTATATTGGATACCTGCAAGAAACCCATTAGATTCATTAATCACGGATATCCACAGGCTGAAGAACCATCGATAGCACAGGCCCACACATGGGGAGATCTTAGCATCCATTACCATGCCACAGAGATCCAACTGGCTGACAACAAGTCACAACTCCTTAGTGTCTTCAATTCAGGAAAGCGACTTGAAAGATCTGAAATCTGTAATGCAAGAATAAGTTTAGAACTAAAAAAGAAAAAGAAAAAGAGTCAATACAGTCAGTAAATTATAGCAGAGGAATTATTGGGTCCTGACACATCGAGAAATGAATAATATCCTCATGCACCCATTATACCAGTCTGTTGATCTGATAGAACCCATGCTGGATGGGCTGTTCATCAAAGAATCAAGTTTGCAATTATATATAAATACATCAGACCAACAAGTTGGATGGGTATGGATTTCTAAACCAGAAATTTTCTGGCAATTCCCCCTTACAGTGAGGCCCATAAAGATCAACAGTTTCAATCACCAAGTCATGGGTCACAATTGTAACAGGAAAGCAGATGCATCAGGATCAATAATTCCTCCTACAGCCAAGGTTATCTCTCTTTTCTTCTCTCTTTTTTTTTTTTTTTCTGCAAAGACTTGCCTTGTCAGCTAGAGGCTCACGGCTGTAAGGCGGGTCCCGTTCAAGAAACTCAAAGAGCAGGTGACTTTGAGAATTTCCAGCTCCACCTTCGTCACTAGAAAAGCCTTCTTGGATAGCAACATGCTTCTCTCGCAAAGACAGTGTGTCCATTCTACACGCAACCTCACTTGCAGGATGATGACGGTTCAACCACTCCCTTGTATATTTGAACCCTCCTTCAAGCTCAGAATCACTGCTTCCATCGCTACTTGAATCCCTGTAATAGTCGCCATCGCTGTCCTCAGCAGGTTCCCTACCACACCAGAAACCAGCATAAAATGGTATGAAAGCCACAACTTTCAGATCTCAAAGAACATATTTGCATTCAGATTTTCTTTTTCTTTTTTTCTTTTTTTCTTTTTTTGAGATAATTCAAAATAAAACTAGGGAAATGAATTCTCAATACAAAGGCTATGGTGCTGCCAAATCTTTAACATCTAACTAAAGTGGGCAAATGATCTTGAAACAAGATCAAGGATCTCAAAACAATAAGATAAAACCAAATAAACAGCAACTACCAGGGTTCAGTTTGCTGGTAGAATCCCAAGAATCAAAATTACATAAATTCCCTCCAAATAAAGCCCTAAAACAACTAAAACTTGGAGTGCTGCAATAGGGAAGGATTGTTTGGTTGCACTTAATATAATGATATTTCATGATTAATCAGTCTTATTTGGTGCAAAATATAATGAAATTTCACTAAATTTGGTGCAACCAAACGCACCCAAAACAAAATGAAAATGACAATCCTGATCAGTGTTCAAAATTGGGTCTTATCAAGTCTATTGCCATACAAATCACACAAATGTAGGAGATCCTGACCATTGGATCCATCCATGGGCTCTTACTATGGATAGGCCACACCCCAAAAATCACCCCAGTTGGATGAACTTAGCTTTCTGATAGAGAATTCTTACCATTTAATATTTCCTAAACATCCATTTCTAATCATGAAAAGTTCAAGAAGTGGTGACTAGCATCATCGCACTGGTTCCCTTTTTGGGGTATGACCCATAGATGGCAGGGTCAAACAGTGGACGGTATGGATCCTGCACATGTGTGCCACATAAGTACAAGATACTTTACATTTACAGTGATACAAAATGCTAATATACGACAAAGAATGCAGATATAGTATACGCTCTATGGCTGTCAATGAGCCAGGTCTAGGGTTGGCTCTAGCCCAAATTTTGAACTGTTCAAGCCCAACCCACCAGGTCGGGCCTATTCAAACTTTCAATTTTGCTTGGCCCGGGGATAAGCCCCATCACAGCCCTAATAAACCACCTAGTTTCCCCAAGAAAACAATAGACTTAACTTCTAGCTTTTATATGTGTGTGTGCGCACGTGTGCGTGTAGGGGTGACAGTTGAAACTAGATTCCCCAAGTTAAGAGGTTCAACTCAAAAGTTCATGACCTAAAGAACGAAGCCCTAGAACTAGGCTATATTTGTTTTTCTAATAATAATAATAAAGAACTAAGCCAATAAAATTGTTTTGCAATTTATTGTTTAATCTGGATGAACCACCCTACAATTTTGTTTTCACTATTAGAATAATCATATCCTTCTATGGTTCAGTCCTGCCCTTAAATCTTGGCGCCCCCTTGGGTTAGATAGCCATTAATTATGTGCCCAATACCATGAGCAAATTCTTGGGAAAAACTGAAACAGCAAATACAAAAAGGAAGGTTTAAAATCCTAGACATGCCCACAAAAGCTCAAGAGAAGAGAGAAATACGAGTAACTAGTTTGAGGTTTTGACATGTTTTTGATACTTCGTATCATATAAATAAAAAATTAAATGACAAAAACAATCGAGCCTCTGCAATTGCAATCGTTGTTTTTTCTCTTTAATCATAAGATATCAACCAAGTTAGTCTCCCGCTCGTTTAGATGAGCTGGTGGAGACAGTGTAGTGTCTGTGAGTGATCCAGGGTTCAATCCCTCGTAGTGTTACCTTTCAAGAAGAAAAAAAGGATATCAATGAAGTAGAGCTGAAAAGGTGAATGATGGATTCTCATGGATTCCATGAGCACAATCGTAACATGGAATTCATTTTTTGGGGCCTCATTTGAATAGCAAGGAGAAATCTCATAGTTCTCACCTTGTATCTTGCGTGTGAGAATTTGACTATGGAAAAGGCTAACGATTGCTATTTCCAATCTCATTATTTCCTTTGCGAGCGTTCATCTTCTGTTACTCTTTTCTTCTAAATGAGAAATCAATTCAGGCATATCAAAGAAAAATTAACTTCAGGTGTGCCTGACACCCCCAAAAAAAAAACATCTATCCCTCAAACAGCATATGCCTCTTCGCATGGCCAGAAGCTTGGTGGTGTCAAAAGGGCTGCATCATTGGGATCTATCACCAAGAAGAAGGTTGGGGGTCACAGATAACATGTAACAGTGGGCCAGCACAAAAGCTCAACGAAAAGGCACACATCACAATGGGGCACCATCTACCATTCGACCTCCACATAACAAGTCCATTGTCAAAACAGTTCTAAGTACTCCTAGTTGCCCATTCCACAGCTTTCTAACACTGCAATTGAATGCATTACTTAACTAAAATTGCTATATTTAGTTCAATAAACTAAAAATGTATAAACACCTTTCCAATATCCATATCAGAACTAATCACCTACTGTCAGCTGCATTCTGAATTGCCAATTAGCCCCACATTTACCACCAACATGCCACTTGCATAGGACATATGTACCATGCAAAAAGTGGGCCCCATCATGAACATAATTAGTCTTTAAATCAGGCAGATCGACTCATTAGGTGGGCCACCCTTGCATATGAGTCAGACTCCATTGATTAAAACAGTGTGGTGCACGTGATGAATGGACTAGCCTGATTTCTGTGCCACGTGATCTTCTTGGTGGGGCCTACCATTTGCATGGTATGGATGTCCTATGCAAGTAGCCTGTGAGAAGGAAAGATGGGGTTGCATGACAAATTAGCAACTTAGCATAGAGCTGATGTAGGTGATCAGTTCTCTATCCATAACAACAGACTGCACACTAAATTGTAACTATATTACTTGCATGTTCAAAATAAAATGAATATAATTACAACAAGGGCTAGTTCATCACTATTAGTTATGTCTACAAAAGAAAATAATCACCATTTGGTACTTCCAACAAGATAACTCTCAAATCACTAGAACTGGCAATAGGCCAAGCCAGGGGCCGATCCAAATCAGATTTAAAAACAAGCCAGGCCCATTAGGCCCAACAGCTGCAATTCAACAATCAGGCCTACTCAGGGATGTGGAGAACAATTCTCCATTTAAAAATAATAATAATAATAATCAAGCAATTTAAACAGTAGAGGCCGAAGAGGGGCCAAAAGCAAGCACATGACAACATGGCATGTGTATGCAAAATCCAAGCTACTCATCAAGTGGGGCACACAATGAAAACGCCCCCCACCCGAGACTAAAACCAATCGACTCACTAGGTGGGCCACACGTGTGTACACACAATGCATACTCCTCTTTTATATTTTCTCAACCATCCATTTCGGTCATACACAGGTGGCCCACCTGATGAGTGGATTTGCCTCATTTCTTGATCAGGCCATGTTTGATGCATCACTCAACTAAAGAAAGGTTCACAACTCGCACAAATGCACCACATTGTGTTTGCAACAAACCGCCTCAATCTCTCTTAGCCCAAAATCACCTAAGCACTTTCTGATGTCAAAAACATCCTTTCAAAAACTAATTACAAGATCAAAACCCAAAATTTAAAATAATCACAAACCCAAACTTTCAAATTATTACAAAATCAATGAAAATTAGTATTGAAAAACAGCATTCTAAAACACAACAACGTACAAACACTTGGCAAGCCAAATTCCACACTCACATTCAAGAAACAAAATCAAACCAAAAATCCAAAGTGCATACACGGAATTCAGTATGTATCAACTATTAGATAGTATCAATACCTGGACATGAGGCCACGCCCCGCCGATTCAGTGTAAATCTGTATGGCCGATAGATATGGCACGTAGTACTGGACCACGGAATCACAGCCGTTCAACACAAGCGGGACCCCCGCCCCGTACGCGCTCCACTCCTTGAACGACTCCCAAAGATCGCCCAATGTGAAGTAGGGCCGGAATTCGACATCGCAAGTCCGCCATCCTTGCATCCTCGTCTACCGAAACCCAAACCAGAATCATCACGAAAGCCACTGAAACCGAAGGAAATTACGGAAAGACCAGAGAATTACCTTAGAAAGATACTGCGCGGGGACGGACGGTGTCGTCGACTCCAAGAACCGGTCGAGGTTGCTGGAAGGAGCTCTCGCCGTCGACGGCTGCTCGTCGGGTTCTGCTCGGCTTTCGAGGCTGGAATCGACCGGAATTACGGTCTTGCCGTTCGATCTATGCAGCTGATGGCTCTGACAATTCCACCGGGATTTCATTGGATTGTAAAAAGGATCTTCGTTGTGGCCGAATAGTAATCCTGCCCCTGCCATCTCTGTAAAACCCTAGTGGGAAATGACTCTGATCTTTGCAGAATTTACGATTTTGGGTGAGTTGCCTTGATAAGAAGGGAGAATGAAGAGATCCGACGGTTGGATTTCAGTGAATTCGAATCTGCTTCTTTTGCTTTCAAGAAACGGAAAAACAGAGGAGGAAGAAGAACGAAAGAAGCAGCGCCTGTTAAATAGAGCGAAACAGGTTTGAGGGTAACCGTTGGATTTTACACGTGGCGAGAGATCATTGGCGGAGATAATGAGAAGAGAGAAGGATAAATAAACGCGAGCGGAAGGGGAAAATGATAGGATTAAGGATAAGTAATAATTAAATATTCACATCAGAGCAGGTTTGCGTTTCGTTTGGCAACGATTGATGAGTCGTTGGTTCGCTGCAAAAAGTAAAAACACGATACGTGAATCCGAACCGTTAAAATAGTGGCTCATGCTAAACTTCTATGATGCATAAATGAATATTATTAAATGATCTTTGAGTTGTTGCAGATTTTAATCTTAACCGTTCAGTTTATGACAACAAATCAAAATATGAAATTACTTAAATATTGTTTTGTTTTCGTCGATGGGCCTTTTATATTATTTTTCCACTAAATGGACGGTCCAAAATTAGTAACCGTATAACCACATTAACCGTGTAAAGAAAATGTACTGTAATTAGTTCACCGCGCAATGGTTAAAGGTCTGCCTTACTGTTTTTTTTTGCGACTGCTGCTTTGCGATTGGTCGATTCCGGAGTGTGCGGATTGAGGGCGAGTTTGGGAGGGGCGATTCACGTCGTAAGTGCGGATTGAAGAGGTGAATCGCATCGTACGTGCCAGTTATTCCCACGTGTTGAATGGCATGTCCATAATCAAGCGGGGGTCAATTTCAAAATTCCCTAAAGATTTATTCTGATCCACTCGTCAATGGGCCGCACATGTACAATGAATAAAGGCCCTTGGTATTTTATTTTAATCGTCCGTTTTTCTCAAGTAAATTTTGCCATTAAAATGAGAAATTCGAAATGATTTATGAAGAAATACAAACTGAACTGATCAGATCTCTTCCACGTGTGGCAGGTTTTCACATGTGACGCGATTTGTTTCTTCGTTCTCCAATTGCGCGATTCACCTTACTATTCTTCTCGGGGTAATTGGTGCAAGAGGGGCAGATGGCGCCACGTGGTCGGTGGAGAGGATTGTGTACGTGTATGGACTGGATTGAGGAAAGCAATGAAGAATGGATTGGTTTCTGACTAAGACGAGTGCCTCGAGAAAGAGAATGACTTATCGGGTTTAGAGTAGGAGTAGTTATCCGATAGGGTGGCATAGTATGACGATTACACGTGTCATAGATGCCTAGACAAACCGTCCAAATAGTGGGCCCCATCGCGTCAGGCTTCTTTGTCGGAAGCACAACGGAAAGGATGGCCTCACTGTCCTACTATGCCTATCAAATAGACGGCTGTGATGAAATAAGTGGTCCAAATTCAGCTAAAGAATTTCCTTTAATCGAAGGATGTAATTATCCGATAAATGTAACTTTAGCAATTCGACCCAATCTGCGGCACGGTACGTGATTTCAACGGTCTATATTGATGTAAACTAAAAATAATGCATGTTCATGTGTATGGAAATAAATACTCTGCCAATGTATCAATCCTTTTTTTTCATTCCTGGACGTTTCGGACATTTTAAGCGGGTTGGCTGGTGTACCTCACACCAGCTATATAGCTGCTGTATTGACGTCAGCAAGTTTTGTGGGTCTGATCATGAGGTATGTGTTATATCCAAACCGTCCATCCATTTGAAAAGTTTGTATTATGTATTGAGAAGAAAAATATGACATATCTAACTATCAATTGGACTACACTGTAAAAACCAGTGGGAGATTGAACGTATACCATTGAAGCTCTTTTTGGGGTCACGGAAGTTTTGGATCAATTTTTTTTTTTTTTTTCCTTATTCATTCAGATATTTGTGACCTTATGAACAGATTGGATGTAAAATAAACTTTATGGTGGCCCTGCAAATTTTTTAACGGTGGAAATTATTATCTCCGCTGCTATTTATGGTGTGGTCAAGATGGTCTTTGGATTAGATTATTTTTTGAATAATGCTCTAAAATGAACTCTAAAAAGAGATGAACGGTGTAGATATAATAAATAAATCACTGTTGGTCCATGTAACTTTGATCTCCTATGAACCGTTCGTACAACTCGGAGCTCGAGGAGCGTCAGTGCTCGTCTTCGCACGACACGTACCTACAGCAGTTATATAGCTGGTGTGAGGTACACCAGCCAATCCGCTTCACATTTTACAAGTTCCCGGGGAGCGTATGAGGTCCGGCCCCGGCTTCACCTTAAGACTGTGCGTTCCTTGCCGTGGGGCCCACCTTGACATTTTATTCTAAATCTACACCATTAATCTGGTTTTATATCATTTTATGTAATTATCAAAGAATAAATCAAATACAAATTTCAAATGGACCATAAAATAAGAAACAGTGGTGATTGAACGGTCCATCATTAAAAAATTCCTAGGGCCCTCCTTACTGTTTTCATAATACTTATTTTCCTTCCAATCTCTTGATAAGATAAAAAAAATGTGATCTTTATCCAAAGCTTTTGTGGCCTATGACACGTTTTTAATTGTCAATCGCCACTTTTTCCTATAGTATGGTCCACGTGAGATTTTAATCTATTACAATGTTTGGATCATACCCTAAAATGATATATAAAAACAGATGGACGGGGTAGATATAGAATAAATAGACTAATGTGGGCTCCACTATAAGGGACACACCATCTTGGGTGTGGCCGGGGCCGCACCTAATCTGCCCCCTTTTCCGGAGGAATGTTTACTGTTTGAGGTCATTTTGTCTCAGTCGCGACTCAGGATAAGCTTGTGTTGCAGCCTACTGGGACCCACACAATAAATTTTATGATGATCTGAACTGTCCATATTGTTGAATATATAATTAATATCTGAATTAATAAAATTTACCCCTCAACGGATAATCGGAACCATCGTTGTCTGTGGGTGAATTTAGAACGCTGAAAAGAAAATCTTCAATGATTCACATTCAAATCCAAAAATCAAAAGTCTGGACTTTTTCTGAAGAAAAATTATGAGATAATAGACTATTATGATAGTTAATAGAATATGGACGGTTCTAATCTTTGGACCATCTCAACGCGTGGGCTACAGCGTGTGGCGACACACGCTGGCTACTATGTCGCGACAGAGGCAAAACAAACCCATACGATAGTGACCTTGACTTCTATAGTACTTCGTATGGCGAACAGACGTAAATGGATTCGCGCGAGTGCATTTTTTGCACTCTCGTTCTCGGATCACTCAGGTCAATTATCAAACGTGAGATCTATTCCGTTCATCAGGTGGTAAATATCATTCTATATCTTGATCCAATATTCTTATTAGGCCATAAATAAGCGTACAAATAAACAGATGGTTGGTGGGTTGAACGATTATCACATTGAACCGAAATATACTGACCAGATTTGGAGGCATTCTTAAAAAATTTTTTCTTTTGGTCAAGGAATCAGAGGAACGCACCTGATGAACGGATTTGATTGCTCACACTGCAACAAGCTGGCATGTGTAATTCAGTGCAATCGCGCGAGTCATATTCAAGAAAGTATATTGTAGAGTGTGGAAATCAGTAGCCTGCCGCACCGTCCGGATTGGTGGTCGGTCGCAATCTAGGCTGTAAACCTGGCTCGTGCAAGTGATGGATCCGGAATCGGATGTCATTTGTCGCAGTGTGGATGCGGGCACAAACTCACATCATAGCCCTTGGATCAACTGAGTTTCAACGGTTGGATATGGAACATAGAAGTTTCTAGATCATCATCCACTTACTAGGTATTCAGTTTCGACAGTGTACTATAACAATATATTAAATGGTAAGATCGAGGTCCACAAGCCACGTGGAGACCATAGAGGGACACCAAATTTTATGGTGCGGCCAGCTGCTGGACTAACCGTTTCGCACGGGTTGAACGGACGACGCTGATTGAGTGGTGACCCTGCCACCACGGAGGTCGATGGTGGCAGGGATCTGTGGGGCCCACGGTAAAGTTGTGTTTTATCCATACGTTTTCATAGCCCCATTCGTTCTTCGTATGACCTTAAAAATCATTGTGAACCTTTGGAAGGTTTCAACGGTAGATGTCATTATCCCTATCTCATGTGGAAGGTAAAACACGTACATCACAGTGGACCTCCCAGAGTCCTACCACTACACAGGCTCGTGGTGTCAGGGTCACCATCATGCGGATTGCATAGTGACTGAGGTTGTCAATGGGCCGGGTTGGACCGTTGGGGTTTCGTGCCTGACCTTCCTCGGCCAGGCCCAAGGTCAGGTCGGACTTAAAGCTCAATCCCATTTATTTATATGTGGAGGAGCCATTGCCTGATGGACGAGCACTAGATCTGTTTCAACAGATATCCACGCCGTGGCATTACTACCACGGTAATTACAATACCGTCATCCATATTCTCCTCCTACATTCGTATCTGCACGCTAGAATTGAGGGACTAAAATGGAAATCTCTCTATTTTTTTGTTTTTTTTGTTTTCCAGCAAAGAAGCCTTTCAGGGTCATTACAAAGCCCGTCCAAGCATACATCTCCTACAGAATTATCACCCAGGTTATTATCATAATTTCTTATATCCATTTCTTTTTTTCCTTTTTTGATTTAAAAAATACTCATAAATCTTTGCGCTTTCCTCCAGCTTTCTTCCCGTTATTCAAAGCTTTTGGAATCGGCATTAGGTTTTATCGTTAGTTTAATCAACTATCTGGACCGTCCATTTTGATCAGAGTGCTATTTATGGGCATCTGATGAGTAGTATTTGGAAATTGGACAGCCTATTTAGGTCTAATCGACGAGGGAAAGTATGGGATTTGATGCGTTGAATAGTTAAAAAATGAGCTTCTTTTCGAATGCGACGGTACGAATTGCAGAAGAGTTATTTGATACTCTGGCGGAGTGTGGTAATCCATAAACAGTCAAGCATGAATTGTATATCTGTCATAATGTAACTCAAAGTAAACCGTTCGAAAATACTTTAATTACTTTAAAATTATATATATGATTGAAATGTAGCACTTAATTAGTCTATAATCTAATATTTTAATAAACTTTTATATTAAATCTACGCCATTAATTATTTTCTATTTGCTACAACGCCATCTAGATGTCCTTAAATCATATATTTACAATCGTATATTATATATAATTCTAAATCAAATATATATGATGGGAACCATTTTATGGACGGTGTAGATGGTGTTGAAAATTTGACACGTATGTGAATTATTTTGCATGAGAATGAAGTGTCAGACTCTACCAGAGTATCAAGTTATTCTCAAAAGTAAAGGCGCGCGTGTGGCTCTTTGAATCCAAATTCGAAGATGAGTTGCATGATATACGGGCTACCCATGACACTTGATGCTCATGCACTTAAAAGTTGTACACGTGGCATAAATAAAATCAAATAAAACCGACTAGATTATGAATCCATCGTCTCCAAATCAAATAGCAATATCATATTAGTTGGAAGATCCTAAACTTTGATTGTTGGACACATGTTTGTGGAAATAAGAGAGTTAGATATTTTCTTTTTTAATCTAATAATAAATCTTCACCATTCCAATATTTTAAAAACAATTCTTATATAATTTTGACGGTTTAATTTTATTAATTATATTTAAAATATGCAGTTTCTAAGTGCCAGCGTATCATTTATCATTCCTCAAGAGTATTAAAGTTTTTCTGAATTCAGAAGTGCCGCGTGTAAATGTGATCCAGTTGTTGAACCGAGCGTGGATTAGCTACTGGTAGGTTAGTAGCGAGTGTCGCTACTGAAGTAATGTCACTAAGTTTCGTGGGCCCTACCATGATGTATGTTTTGTATCCACGTCGTCCATCCATTTGGAGAGATCAATTTAGGGCAAGATCCAAAGAATGAGTTAAATCCAAAGCTCCAGTGGACCCCAGCAGAGAAAACAGTGGGGCAGTGATGCTCACCATTAAAAACTTCTAAAAGCCACAAGAGTTTTGGTTGTAGATCAACCTGATATTTGTGTTTTCCCTTCTTTCATGTCCTTTTAAACTTTGAACAGGTTGGATTTCAAATAAACATTATGGTGGGCCGTAGGATAGTTTCAACGGTGGGAATCACTCTCCCTACCGTTTTCTGTGGTGGGGTCCACTACAAATTTTTATCTGTTTCATTCTTTGGTTCATATTCTAAAATGATATCTCAAAATGGATGGACGGTGTGGATATAGCACATACATTATAATGGGGCTCACAGAACTTGGTGATGTCACTTCAGTAGCGGCCCACCCGTTCGTACAACCTAGAACTCGAGTAGCGTCAGTGCTCATCTTCGAGCGACACGTACCTAGAGCTGCTTATAGCTAGTGTCAGCTAAGCAGTACATTTTTTTTTTTAATTTTTATTTTCCTTTGTTAGCTTGTTAGTACACCCTATTCATAGCATTATTGTACTTGAAGCATCTTCAAGAAGCTATGAGACGTGAAGCTTCTTCAGGAAGCTATAAGCTGGTGTGAGCTTGTGTGGGGGCCGTCTTAAATTTTTTGGTTTATCCACACCGTCCATCAACTTTTCCATACCATTTTAGGAGTTGGTACTAAATTTTAAGTACATCGCACCATAGGAAACAATGAGAATAATGATTCTCATACCGTTGAAAAAATGAAAGATCCGAACCTTGCCCAATCCGATTCGACCCGGTTTCCTGAACGGGTCGGACTCAGATCAGTTCTAAGTCAGTAGAGTTCGGATTTATTCAAGTCCGATGACCTGGATCCGGTATCGGATCAGATCGAATTTGAGTCACACCCTGCAAATTTCGAATCAAGTCGAGTTGGACCAAATCCGATCTGACTCGGTCCGATGCCCATCTCTAGCCATTGGTCCAGCCCAGCTCATTAGGGTCTAGAAAGTCCTTCCTTGGGCTAACAGCTTAGGGAGAGGCTCTTACCATGGGTCCACTTTGATGTGAATTGTACATGGACGCCGTCAATCTGTTTGGACAGCTCATTTAGGACATGGTCCAAAAAAAGGTAGATCCAAGTCTCAGGTGGACCACACCATAGGAAAGTAGTGTTGGTTAAACGCCCACCATTAAAAACTTACTAGCCCAATGTAATTTTAATTTCCATTCAACCATTGATAAGGTCACAAAGACCTGGATGAAGGGAAAACACAAATAAAAGCTTGATCCAAAAATTGCATAGCCCTTAGAAAGTTTTAACGGTGAGAGTTCATCCCCTCCTGTATGGTCCACCTAAGATTTGAATCTGCCTAGGTGGCAAAATGAATGGACAATGCAGATATACAACATGCACATCAAGGTGGCCCCACGGTGAGGACCTCACCTACTAAGCTGGTATTCATGAGTCACCTAATCCTGCGCACAATCCATCGCACTTCCAATCGGTTCCACTTCTAATGCATTAATCAATGGTAATAAGTGAGAAAGAGAGAGATTAGTCGAAGGGTTTTCCAGCTCTGGTGGACCCACCATAATATTTATGTGAAATCCACCTCAACCACCTGGTGTGTCCACCAATGTTAGGCACAAGGAAAAAAATAAAAAATAAAAAATCAGCCCCACTCGCTTTTGAAGCGAACCACACCATTGGGATCCTTACTCTTGCTCCAGTGGACTCTCAGGAGTTTCAACACCCGGTCAAGTCTTCCAGTATCCATAGGTGGTGAAATTCCACTACAGCGTGAGTGTGTGAGGGTATGTGTGCGCGTGTATTTTATTTTTTTTTATTTTTTTTTTAAAAGTGAACCACACCATTGGAAACGGTGTACAAGGTAATATCACTCTCCAAACAGTAATTTACCTTTGTGTGGCCCACCTAAATAACCGATGGGAATAATGTCTTCACTCTCCAAACAATAATTTCCCTTTGTATGGCCCACCTAAATAACCGATGGGAATAATGTCTAGGCTCAAGCTAAGTTTGTGCGTGGTATCTAATAGTTGGAGGGAATTTTCTATAATCATCAATACTGAGCATGGTAAATATCAAGGGTGGACGTTACTCTCAATCAAGGTTCGGTCTAATTGTTTTGCCATGCGCCTAACATAAGATTAGGCATCTAATGCTCAGAGTGAAAATAAAATGGGTCTCTTATAAAAAAGGATGAGAGTGCCTAGGAGAGTTATTCCACCTTATACATGCCCTGCACCTCAATAGAGATGAGTTATTTCACACGGTTTATGAAAAAGAAGCAGGTGGGAGGGCTACTTCTTGGTGTTGATTTAAAATTCACCCTATTCATTAAGTGTGTTAGACCATACTAGGTCCATGGTTCAAAAATCAATCCCATTCTTAATCCAAGAGGACCACATGATTGAATACGATAAGTAGAGCAAGGCTCGGCGCCCTCTGAACTATTTCCTTTGGTGTCGCCCACCTAAACTGTGGATGGGCCTGATTTTTGGGCCCATGCTTAAATATTTATGTGGCATCTAATGCTTAGAGTGGATTTTATATAATCATCACGGTGGGCCTTATAATAATCAAGGGTGGACATCTGCAATTGTTTCCTTTGTTGTGGCCCATGGATAAGCCTTTTTTTGCTCTTCGCTTAGCATGGGATTACACATCTAATGGTCATAATAGATCTCACATCATGTTGGGTCCCTTAAATCAAGGGTGTGCATCCTTTGCAAAAATGTTATTAGCAGGCGGACAAGGCTTAGACCAGGGCCTTGGAAAAAATTCGAGTGGGGCTCAAGCCAGACATTTTTGGCCCACCATATGCCCAGGATTGGGTTTGGGCTTAGCTTGAAAGATGCGAGGTGGTCTTGGATGGAGCTTGGCCCAGCCATGACCCGGCCGTTGACGCAACTAATGGTGACCTTGCCACCACTAAGGTCATGGTTACCTAGCATGGATAAATTTGATTTGGCCATGTGCTACTATCAGAGATGGGACACCAAGCGTGGAAAACCAGGTTTGAAAGTTGTTAGGTTGAGTAGGCCATCTCTAACCATGGCAAGTGGCCCATAAGAAAACTTGCCCAACTTGCCATTTTTTGTCATTACAAAGGTCGGTGGTGGCAGGTCCATTATGCAATCTACATCTATTTAAAAAGACACCTCCACGATGTAAAGGGATGCTGATTAGGTATTACTTCTACCGAAGTTGGTAAAGGTATAATGTGGCAGGATATGATTGGACAATAGGTCCACTATTAGAGATGGGCCTCACATAAAGCACATAAGAAAGTTGTTCGGTGTGAACATCCTCGTACGCATGAAGATGACGGCATGACAGAGATGCCCTCACTTTCTTGGTTTTTTTTTTTGTTTGTTGGTTTTGGCTTTGGTTTGATTGAATGTTGTCAGGGGCCTTGCACAAAACTTTAGGATCTAGCCTCTTAAAACAAACCAAAATTATGGAATAATAAAGCAATGAAATAAATCAAAGCATAAACCACATACCACACGAGAGATTTTTACGTGAAAAACCCTCAAAGAGGAAAAAACCACGGGACCTCACCCAGGGCAACAATCCACTATATATGAAGTAGAATGTTACAACCTTCTTCACTCACACAGGAGTGGATGAATAATGAAAGAATAAATAAAAACGGAGAGATCTCACCGATTACAAAGACATAGGAGTGCAGAGATATATATTGCACCGCAGATCACCTCCACGAGCATAACCTCCCTTCTATAAGCTTCCTCTCTCTCTTTCTTTCTCTCTCGCTCTCTCTCTCTCTCTCTCTCACCTTTGATATCCCTAAACCCTTTAGAAAACCCTCTTGTGCTTTTTCTTACACATCATATTTCCTAAAAAGCCCTACGGACCCCTTTTTATAGTTTTAGAAAACTCCTTTCCGCATCCCAGTTGCGAAAAGACTTGCGAAACGAAATCCACACAAAATTGCAGAACGAATCTGCGAAACCTCGACTGGTCGTACCCAGCCCTCGACCGATCAAGGACCTTCCACGACCGGTCGAGCACTCCCGTAAAAAATAGTCCACAGTCGCTGGACTTTGAGTCAAGCCACGACTAGTCGTGCACCAGCCCTTGACCAGTTAGCAAAGCTCACGACCAATCAAGCACGGGAAAAAAACCTTATCAAATCTCCCCCTTTTGACCAAGGAGGGATTTACCTTCTTCAAGCCAGTCTGGTTTTTACAAACCTCGAACTTGCTCTTGAGCAAAGCCTTGGTCATCATGTCTGACCTATTATCGTCCGTGTGGACCTTCTCAAGCTGTAACACCTTCTGTTCCAAAGTATCCCTGATCCAGTAATATTGAATCTCTATGTGCTTCGACTTGGAATGCTGACTTGGATTCTTGCTCAAGTGTATAGCACTCTAACTATCACAATAGACCACGTGCTCCTCCCGCTTCAGACTCAGTTCCTGTAAGAACCTCTTCATCCAAAGCATCTCTTTGCATGCCTCTGTGACTGCAATGTACTCGGCCTCTGTCGTTGATAATGCTACGATCTTCTGTAGCTTGCCCTGCCAAGAAACCGTTCCTCCTTCAAATGTGAACATGAACCCCGATGTAGACTTCCTGAAGTCTATGTCACCTGTCATATCTGCATCTGTGTAGCCCTCTAACAAAGGTTTACCGTCACCATAGCATAGGCTCAACCTGGATGACCCTCTTAGATACTGCAATATCCACTTAACCGCTATCCAATGTTCTTTACCAGGACTGGCAAGGTAACGGCTGACGACACCAACCGTGTATGCTATGTCTGGATGTGTACACACCATAGCATACATCAAACTTCCTACCGCTGACGCATAAGGTATCTTCTGCATCTCTTCCACCTTTGCCTTTGTCTTGGGACACTGCCTGTTGCTCAATCTGAAGTGACCATCCAGTGGAGTAACCGGCTTCGCTGCATTCATATTGAACCGCTCTAGGACTTTCTCAATATACCACTCTTGTGACAGCCAAAACTTCCTACTGCTTCTGTCACGGGTTATCTCCATTCCTAGGATCTGTCTAGCCGGGCCCAAGTCTTTCATTGCAAAAGACTTGCCCAACTCCTATTTCAGCCTATCGATCTTCTTGATTTCTTTTCCCATGATTAGCATGTCATCAACGTATAACAACAGAACTAAGAAATCACCATTTGAGAACTTGCGCGTGCACAGACAGTGGTCCGACTCTATTATGTCATATCCATGCTTCAACATAAATGAGTTGAACTTCTTGTTCCATTATCATGGAGCTTGTTTTAGCCCATACAAGCTCTTCCTTAGCCTACACACCATATGCTCCTTGCCCTTGACTTTGAACCCCTCTGGTTGGTGCATATAGATCTCTTCTTCCAGGTCACTATGGAGAAATGCGGTTTTAACATCTAACTGCTCTATCTCCAGATCCATGCTAGCCGCTAACCCAAGCAACACCCGTATGGATGTGATCTTCACCATTGGTGAGAATATCTCTTCGAAGTCTATGCCTTTCCTCTGACTAAACCTTTTCACCACAAGTCTGGACTTGAACCTCATCTGTGAATGCTTCTGCTTAACCTTCTTTCTGAACACCCACTTGTTGCTCAGAGCTTTCTTGCCCTTAGACAGTTTCACCATGTCATAGGTGTGGTTCTTATGCAAGGATTTCATCTCCTCTTGCATAACTTTCAACTACTCCCCCTTATGCTCGTCGGTTAGGGCCTCAGAATAATCTTTTGGCTCTCCCCCATCAGTCAGCATAATGTACTCATGCGGCGAGTACCTCTTGGACGACTGTCTGTCCCTAAATGACCTCCTCACCTGTGGCTCAACTGGTGGATCAAGTGGGGGTTACTCCCCTAGTCCATCTTTTGAAGGAACTCACTCGTCCTCTGCACCTTGCTGTACTCCCCCGTCATCAGGCACCACGGGAGGAATAATCGGATTCATGTCTTCTAACTCACCTGAACTAGGCTGATTCTTCTCTGGCTTACCAATGTTTTTTATGAAAGTGCCCTGGTTTGTCAAGTTACGTGAATGTTGAGTTAGAGAGTCTACAGAACCTGATAGGAAGATCAACTCAAGTGTCTGCCTCAACCGGATGTGTGCAAGCTCGTCACAGGTAAAACTAAAGCCTCACATCCCATGACCCAAAACACCAGGTAAAGAAAAACCCTTAAAAACAAGTTAGAATTCATAGGGTTATAGGGTGAGAAAACTTTTTTCAAAATGGGAAAATCTCTAAGTTTTTCTTGCCGTGTCGATTTTATCGAAACACCCTCAATATGATCAACCTACTCTGTCGATGTCCTCAATACCTTAACGATATTATCGATGTGAGGACCAAAAGTGTCCAGCATCTAAATATTCATTTGGACGGATTTATTGATGTATTGATACATCTATCGATATCATCGATATGAGCACTAAATATGTCCAGCAACTTCACAACATATCTGGACGAATTATCGATGTATCGATGGTAGAGTGACTCGATATGATTGACAGGTAGATTTTCGGCGTCCCTGTTTTTAAATAAAAATCTTAAATTCTTTCGATATATCGATGCCCTTCCGATATGATTTGAGATCAAATATCGATAACATCGGAAGTCCATCGATGATATCGATCGTGGGCACACATTTCTTATAGCAGATATGTCAAGTTATTTTTAACTATGATCGGGGGCCCTTCGATAGAATCAATATTCAAATATCGATGATATCGATACCAGGTCGATTGCATCGAATAAGGTCATAAACTGTCCAGTAACCTTAAAGACAAATCAGCTGGATTTATTGATGCCTCGACTCTGATCTTGATATCATCGATATTCAAATTCTGATGATCTCGATGGTTCCCTGATCATTCATGAAAACCTGAAATATTTCGAAGTCAAGTCTCTCTCATTTTTCAAGTGTCGATGGATCGATCCTGTCATCGATGGAATCAGATTTCGAAATCCGATGACATCGACAATAGTTTCGATTCATCGACCAATTGGCAAAGAGTTTCAAAAGCGTATGACATTGAGTCCGAGTCATCGAGCAGACCATCAATGCTATCGAGAGTATACGCTCAATGATATCGAACCTGCTCGATGATATTGAACTCTGTCATAAATAGAGGTGGGCAATTGGACCCGATCCGGTAGATCCGACCAGATCCGACCCAACTCGGTACCGTTTCGATCAGAACCGACGGCCTAGATCGGCCTAATAGAATCTGTCCATCCAGATCTGGTCGTTTTTTGGATTGGATTCGGATAAGGGTGTATCTGAACAGAACTGATCCGAAAACCCAGATCGGAAGGGTCCAAACCGACCCGACCCGACCCAACCCGGGATATAAATATCCCTCTTTTTTTGCAAAATTCTTTCTCCATACATCTTTAGCTTTTCGTTTGGCACCAAAAAACCCCGTCCAATATAGCCCCAAATCTATTTCTTTATCTCTCTTTATATGTCTCTCCCTGTATCCGTCTCTCCTTTTTTTATTGAAGAAAAAGGTAAGAAGAATGCTAGTTAGATATCTTGCGGTGGGTTTTGGAGTTTTCATGGGATTTCTCTGTGGGAGAGAAATATGCATGGAGAGCCGTTGGGTTTTGGAGATCGATTTTTATGTCGGAGAGGGAAATACATTGAAAATTGGTATAAAGCTATGTAAGGAAGAGAGAGAAGAGAGAGAGAGAGAGAGAGAGAGAGAGAGAGAGAGAGAGAGAGTCGTAGCAGGCAAGGTTGGCATATAGATATTTACCTGCTGGTTGACAGAAGCATATTTGCTGGTGTACGACGTGGATTTGCTGGTGTAACGTTAGCAAGGTCTGTGGGTCTGATTACAAGGTATGTGTTATATCCAAATCACTGTCTATCCATTTGCCAATATCATATTAATGCTTGAGACCAAAATTAAGACATATCTAACTATTAAGTGGACCACACTATGGAAAGTAGTGGGGGATTGAACGTCTACCATTGAAACCCTTCTTGGGTTCACGGAAGTTTTGTATCAATAAGAAATTTGTTTTTCCTCTTCCCTGAGGTCTTTGTGACCTTACGAACAGATGGGATGAAATAAACGCTATGGTTGGCCGTACAAATTGTTCAATGGTGAAAATCATTATCTCCGCTTCTATTTATGGTGTGGTCCAGATGATCTTCGGATATGATTAATTTTTTGGATAATGCTCTAAAATGAACTCTAAAAACAGATGAATGGTATGGATTTACTAAATACATCACTGTGGGGCCATGTAACTTTGATCTCCTTTGAACTGTTAATACAACTCAAAGCTCGAGGAGCGTCAGTGCTCGTCTTCGCACGACACGTGCAGAGCAGCTGTGTAGCTAGTAGGAGTTATAGCCTACTCCCCCAACACCAGCCATTGGTTGATGGTCGGTGCTCTATGGGGCCCACCATGATGTATGTGTATCATCCATGCCGTTCATCTTTTTTTATATATCATTTTATGATATGGTAAAAAAAAATGAAGTATATCTCAATCTCAAGTGGACCACATTACAGGAAACAGTGTTGAATGAATTTTCACCGTTAAAAACGTTTTGGGGGCCATAAAAGTTTTGGATCAAGCTGATATTTATTTTTTCCCTTCATCTAGGTCTTTATGACTAAATCAACCGATTGGATGACATGTAAACAGTACAGTGAACCTTAGTAGGATTTTAATTGTGAATATTCATTCATTATTTTTGTCCTATGGTGTGGCCCACTTAAGATTTATATCCCTATCATTTTTTGTGCCAAGCTTAAAATGATCTGTAAAAATTGATGAACGGCATGGATGAAACACGTACATCATGCTGGGGCCCACAAATCACCGACCGGAGTAGCCAATCCGTTTGCACTCGTACATAGAGCAGTCATTTAGATGGTAGGAGCTATCGCCTATAAGACAGCAAGAGCTATAGCCGATAAGACAGCAAGAGCTATAGCAGCTTGCTGTAATCAGATTGCATACTAAGCTCAATAGGCTCTTATCGTACTGAGGAAACTTTGTTGGGCCCACCGTGAATGCATGTAGTTTATCCACGCCGTCCATCTGTTTTTCCAGATCATTTTAGGGGTTGAGACAAAAATTTAAATATATCAAAAGCTCAAGTGGACCATACTACAGGAAACGGTGGAAGGATTGATTTCCACCATTGAAACATTCCTAAGGCCCACTGTGGTGTTTATTTGTTTTGAATCATGCTAATATTTATTTCTTCAGTTCATCCCAGTAGGAATGACGTTATTAACGGTATGGATGTCATGTAAACTTCACCGTCGAACCCAGGGAGGTTTCAACGGTAGGAATTTACCTAACCACCTTTTCCTTTAATACGGCCCACTTAAGTCTTGGATCCTGTTCACTTTTGGTCTCATATTCTAAAATGATCTCAAAAAATGGATGAACGGAGTGGATTCCTGAAAAACATCACGGTGGGCCCCACCTACGATCCCAGCACAGGAACGTTGTGCGAATGGCTTCCGCAGGAAATCCCATCCCTGCTTAGCGTGTCGTGCATGCCAATACAGGCCACCTGTACTCTCGAGCTCCGAGTTGTACGAACGGTTCAAATGAGATCTACATTAGATGGGCCCCACAATGATGTATTTATTATATCCATACTATTTATCCATTTTTTGTGGTCATTTTAAAGCATTTGGAGAAAAAATGAATCATATCTAAAGCTCAAATGGACCACACCGAGAATAACAGCGAGGATAATGATTTTCACCGTTCAAAAATTCGATTCTTGCCAAATCCGATCCGACTAGTTTTCTTAACCGAGTCTGACTCGGTTTGGGTCAGGCCAACCACATGACGGATTTGTTCGGATAAGATGCTCCAGACCCGGTCCCGGATAGGATCGGATTCGGATTAGTCCGAACAGCTTTCAGACCCAACTGAGTTGGACCAAATCCGATCCGACTCGGTTCGATGCCCACCTCTAGTCATAAATATGACCATTTTATATCTGTTGGAACTTTTTCCCTATATATAGAGGACTTGTCTTTTGTTGCTGTGAGAGAAAGTAAAGAGAGCTTTTTTGTGTTTCCACCTACATCTTATATCCAAAGCCCTTTCTCTCAAGGGAGTTCATCCTCCAATCCACCCTCACCATTGACATTCAATAGAGTAGATTGGGGAATGAACTTTCACATTTAAGGATCCTTCAGCTACTACCTTAATGGCAAATCATTAAGCTGGGATGTCTTGAATGCATAAGATTGGAATCGCTCTACATTCCTAATAGGAAAATATTTTGAGAGTAGGATTCTATCTTCACCTTGACCCAACCTGAAGCCGAGTATTGGTACATCATTTTGTATTGTGGATCAAGGGAGCAGAAGAATCTTCGTTGACAAGGAGGAGGAGATCTTCGGCATTGTGCTAAACGGGACTCATCAGCTTATTTGTAAGTATCCAGAGTCCAAGAGGACCCTTGTGATCTTTCCTTTCTAGGATTGAGTCTTAAGTGGTTCTCACCCTTTGAAGTCCTCAAGGAGGCCTCTGGCGGGAGTGTATGTGGTGGGTGCGTTGTGGGGACCCTTGCTCTGTAGAGAGCATAAACATCTGGTTTGGAGTGAACTAGTAAAACTCTGATTTTTAGGTGAACCGGGTAAAACCTTAGGGTTTGAGGTCAACCGTGTAGAAACCTCCAGTAGGGTCTTATGGAAGATCCTTGGTCAGTGTGCCTAAAAGTAGGTGTGTTGTGTTGACCCTTGCTCATGAGAGCATAAACAGTCAGCCTCAGTGTAGGTTGTAAAGGTTGAAGATGAACCTGATTTAAAACCTTAGGTTAGAGGTGAACCATGTGAAACCTCCTTAGTGAAATCCGGTACACTCAAGGGTTGAGTGCGGTTACCGGGAGTGGAGTAGACTCATCGTCGAACTACTATAAAAATGACTGTGTTTGAGATTGTTATTCTTATGATTATGTGATTTTCTTTAATACTTCCATATCTGAACATTTGATCACACCACACACACCTACACAGTCATATCCATCATAGGCTAGCTTGCACACTGCTTATCTAGAAAATAGTTTGTGATTGGATCCTCTATTAGGCTTGGAAGCCAGTAGAGTTACATTTGAGTAATCCTGATAATTGCATGATCACAGGATTAGTGAAGTATGATTTGTAAATAAATTATAAAACTTTAAAAAGTCCTATTCACTCCCCTCTAGGACATATTAGCATATTCCTTCTTCAACTAGTGCGGTCTTCACTGCCATTTCATTTTATACACTGATCTTCAAAGAAAATCACATCTCTGCTCCTGGCGAGCTTCCTCTTGGTCAGATCCCACAATCTGTAACCGAACTTTTCATCACCATACTCTAAGAACACACACTGCCTGATCTTCATATCGAGCTTGGACCTCTCGTCCTTTGGTACATGAACAGATACTCTGCATCCAAATACTCTAAGATGACTGTACGATGAATCCTGTCCAGTCCACATCTTCTCAGGTGCTTCTCCATTCAACGGGGCTGATGGAGACCTGTTTATCAAATACACTGCCATGTGTATTGCTTCTCCCCAGAACGTCTTGGGCAATTTCGCATAGGATAACATGCATCTGATTCTCTCAACAATGGTGCAATTCATTCGTTCAACTACACCATTATGCTGGGGGGTCTTGGGAACCATCTGTTCATGCTGTATACCTAAGGACTTGCAGTACTCATGAAAGTCGCCAATGTATTCATCACCATTGTCAGTGCGAATGCACTTCAATGATCTACCTGTCTCTCTCTCGACCATAGCATGAAATAATTTAAACATATCGAAGACCTCGTCCTTAGATTTCAAAGCATAAACCCAAACCCTCCTAGATGCATCGTCTATAAAAGTGACAAAATACAATGCCCCACCCAAGGTTTTTATCCTCATAGGACCACAAACATCAGAATAAACCAAATCTAATGCATGCACTTTATTAACATGAGAAGCAGATTTAATAAATGAAATATGCTGTTTTCCTAATAAATAATCAAGACAGGTTTTAAGAGGTGTACTTGTCACGTCTGAAAGGAGCCGCTTCCTCGCTAGTAGCTGAAGCCCTTTTTTACTTATATGGCTTAGATGCCTGTGTCACATGTCAATGGCTAAATCTTCCGCTGCGTTCAATACACCCTTGCACACACTGACACTTGTCTTGTAAAGGGTGCAACACTTCTTTCCTCTGGCTGTGATCAACGAACCCTTGATGAGCTTCCAGCGCCCACTAGCAAACCGGCTTTCATAGCCATCATCATCCGACCTTCCCATCGACATCAAGTTGAGGTGAAGGTTTGGGATATGTCTTATATCCCTGAGAACCAATGTGTAGCCCACATCGGTCTTCACACAAATATCACCAACTCCTACAATTTTCGATATGCCAAAATTTTCCATCTTCACGGTCCCATAGTCACCTGACTTGTAGCTTGTGAAGAAGTCCCTACGTGGAGTCGCATGAAAAGAAACTCCCGAGTTTATCACCCAGTCGGTGTCCTGACTCGTAGCCGTGAGACATATATCATAATCTGCAGAAAGAATAACTACAATGTCGCCATATGAAGTGACCACAGTGGAATCTTATTAATCTTCCTTCCCTTTTCCTTTTTGTCTTTTTTGGCCTTACGACATTCATGCTTGGCCTTTCTTGCCACAATTCCAGTATTTAACATCTTTTTTGTTACTCGACTTGCCTCTTGATTTATTTCGGGCCTTCCTACCCTTCCTGTTCTTTCCTCTCCCCCATTCCTTTGTCACAAGGGCATCTTGCTGAGTAGACCCCTGAGACATCCTCCTTGTCTCCTCATTGAAGAGACAACTGGTTACCTATTCCATAGATATCTTTCTGTCTGGCACGGAGTTACTTAGAGACACCACCAATGTCTCCCAACTGTCAGGCAATGAACTAAGCAATAGCAAAGCCTGCAATTCATCATCCAGGACCATCTTCATAGAGGAGAGTTGGTTCACTATATTGCTGACCTCATTCATATGCTCGGCCACAGTACCACCATCCTGAACTTGAGATTCACAAGTTGCCTTATCAAAATTTTTTTATTACCGGCTGTCTTCCTCTCATACAACCCTTCCAATTTCAGCCATAGGCTAGCGGCTAAGGTTTCCATAAACACATGGTGGAATACGAAATAGTCTAACCATTGTCTAATAAACCCCACAGTCTTTCAGTCCATCTTCTTTCAATCATCATCAGACATATCCTTGGATTTTGCTGATATGCCTAAAATTGGAGAATATAAGTCCTTGCAATAAAGCAAGTCCTCCATCTTAGCCTTCCATATGGTCCAGTTAGAACCATTAAGGCTGATCATCCTTGATGAGCCACCTTCCATAATTTTAAAAAAAAAAATGATCCTACCTGTTCAATGAACTTAGCTCTGATACCTCTTCGTTGGGGGCTTTGCACAAAACCTTAGGATCCAGCCTCCCGAAACAAACCAGAATTATGGAATAATAAAGCAATGAAATAAATCAAAGCATAAACCACATACCACACAAGAGATTTTTACGTGGAAAACCCTCAAAGAGGTAAAAACCACAGACCTCGTCCAGATCAACAATCCACTATGAAGTAGAACGTTACAACCTTCTTCACTCACACAGGAGTGGATAAACAATGAAAGAATAAAGAAAAACGAAGAGATCTCACCGATTACGAGGACATAGGAGCGCTGAGATATAGATTGCACCGTAGATCACTTCCACGAGCATAACCTCCCTTCTACAAGCTTCTTTTCTCTCTCTCTCTCTCTCTCACCTTTGATATCCCTAAACCCTTTAGAAAACCTTCTTCTGCTTTTTCTTACACATCATATTCCCTAGAAAAGCCCTAGGGACCCCTTTTTATAGTTTTAGAAAACTCCTTTCCGCATCCCAGTTGTGAAAGGACTTGCGAAACGAAATCTGCACAAAATTGCGAAATGAATCTGTGAAACTTCAACTGGTCGTACCTAATCCTCGATTGGTCGAGAGCCACTCACGATCGGTAGAGGACTTCCCACGACTGGTCGAGCACCCCCAGAAAAAAATAGTTCACAGTCGTTGGACTTTGAGTCGAGCCACAACTCGACTGCACGACTGGTCGTGCACTAGCCCTCGACCAGTTGAGCAAAGCTCACGACCGGTTGAGCACGAGGAAAAAACCCCATCGAATGTGAGACTAACTCCGAGGTAAAATGTGTTTCACTTGAAGTCACAACCAGCCAAATGAAGTTTCAGAATATATGGCGAGATAGAAATTGTAAAATCACTAATAGGTTAGGGAACCGTAAGATTCTCCAAATCGAGTGATTCCCGCGGTTTGTCAGTCATTGTAGATTCTGGGTAAAGGCCTTAGTGACGAAAAAGGAAAGGACTGTGCACCATTTATTGCATGTATAATACATGGTCTCCACTACTAACATAACTGTATAAATTTATTTTTTTATTTAGACTAACTTCTAATATAATGAAATTAAGCCATAAGGATAGGGTAGGCAAGGTTGTTTGTTTGTTTGTTTTGTTTTTTTTTTTTTTTTCAATAAAATTTAAAGAATAAACAATAACAACGTATATACAATACTAACCCATACTACGTGGGTTTTTAGGACTTGGGTAAGCGAAATAAAGAAAATAAAGAAGCGATAATAAAGTAAAGAGGGTGCACAATATTAAGTAGTACTACACATTTTTTAGGACCCAGGTAGGCAAAATATTAAAGAAAGTGAAAGAAGAGAAGATGTGAGTGGGTGTAGATGTTGTTGATATGCACGATATATGTGGTGGAATAAGGTTTGATTTTGATATATGATATTGAAAAAGAAAAATTAGACACCATTTTTAATCTAAAGGGATGACTGAATGCCCCAAATTTTGACCGTACTCATCAACTTCTATGGTAGCTTTGGCTTTTTTACTTTGATCAACAGGGAAATGTAGCGAGATGAATACTTTAGAGAGGCCAGAAGGTTAGACGTGTGCATCTTCCAAACTAATGAAGGTTTTTTTTTTTAACACATGCACACACTCATCCCCACACACGCCGTAGTGGGCTTTCACCACCTATGGATACTTGCACTACGCCAAAATAGCGAAAAAGGACGGTCCAAAACCATCTCAAACGACCAAACAGGACAGTCATGGACCATCGCATAGGCCGTCAAATTTTGACGTGTCCTATTACTTAAAGGACAGTTGAAAACCGTCATTCTTATTGACGAAAAAAAGACGGTCATAGACCGTCCTAAAAAAGGACTATCATGGACCATCCTTAAAAAGGACTGTCATCGACCCTCTCTTATGAGCCTTAAAAGGACGACCATGGACCATCCTTTAAAAGGACTGTCATGGACCGTCCTTAAAAAGGACTGTCATTGACTGTCTCTTATGAGCCTTCAAAGGACGACCATAAACCGTCCTTTAAAAGGACGGTCATTGACCGTCCTTAAAAAGGACTCTCATCGACCGTCTCTTATGAGCCTTCAAAGGATGGTTATAGACTGCCCTTTAAAAGGACTGCTATAGGCCGTCTCTTCTGACCCTTAAAGGACATTTTCAAATTTGACCTGTTATAATATATTTCGTTGTATTCTTCCTGATATACACCTATTATACAATATATTTCATCACATTCACATTCACATTCACATCCATCTAAACCCAAACTACGTAAATCCATCCAAACATAAACTACATCCATCCAAACACAAACAATCTTATCCACATTACATTCATCCACGCATAATACATATAAGTTTAACTTCATAAGTAAAAAAAAAGAAAAAAATCAGCAACAATTTTCTGTCTTTCATCTAATAAAAAATATATTCAACCAACAAAACATTATAATTTAGAATCATGAAGAATTGTAGAAACTTCTTCCAAAAAAGTGGACACTTTTTAAAAATAAAACTGATCATTAAAATAAAACTAACACAAGCAAATAATGCAAAAAAAAAAAAGTGTTTCAATTAATAGAAACAACAAAAATTAAAACTTTGTAAAAAGGGGCATGTGTTAAAAGGGATATATTCTTGTTTGTTACCATGTGATTGGGCTACATTATTACAGCAATCGGGTTCGGGTTCGGGATCGGGTTAAGTTTGGGTTTTCAAGTTTAGGTTTAGGTTAGGGAGTTGAGATTAGGATTAGGTGTAGGTCTAAGTTTATGAATTTGAGAATACATTTAGGTTTTAGGTTTAGGTTTAGGTTTTAGGTTATAGGATTAGGTTTAGGTTTAGGTTTTAAGTTTAGGTTAAGGTCGGTTTAGGTTAAGGTTTAGGTTTAGGGAATTGAGAATAGGTTAAGGTTTAGGTTTAGGAAATCGAGTTCGGGTTCGGATCGGGTTTAGGTTTGGGTTTTCAAGTTTAGGTTTAGGTTTAGGTTAGGGAGTTGAGATTAGGATTAGGTGTAGGTTTAGGTTTAGGGATTTGAGAATACATTTAGGTTTTAGGTTTAGGTTTAGGTTTTAGGTTATTGGTTAAGGTTTAGGTTAGGTCATAGGTTAAGGTTTTAGGCTTAGGTTTAGGTTATAGGTTTAGGTTTAGGTTATAAGTGTAGGTTATAGGTTTGGGTTTAAGTTAGGTTATAGGTTAAGGTTTAGGGGTGAGAATAGGTTAAGGTTTAGGTTTTGGAAATCGGGTTCGGGTTCTGGGTCGGGTTTAGGTTTGGGTTTTCAAGTTAGGTTTAGGTTTAGGTTAGGGAGTTGAGATTTGGATTAGGTGTAGGTTTAGGTTTAGGGATTTGAAAATAGGTTAACGTTTAGGTTTAGGAATCGGGTTCGGGTTTGGGATTGGGTTTAGGTTTGGGTTTTCAAGTTTAGGTTTAGGTTTAGGTTTAGGTTAGGGAATTTAGATTAGGATTAGGTGTAGGTTTAGGTTTAGGGATTTGAGAATAGGTTAAGGTTTGGGTTTAGGAAATCGGGTTTAGGTTCGGGATCGGGTTTTAGGTTTGGGTTTTCAAGTTTAGGTTTAGGTTTAGGTTAGGGAGTTGAGATTAGGATTAGGTGTAGGTTTAGGTTTAGAGATTTGAGAATACATTTAGGTTTTAGGTCATAGGTTTTGGTTTAGGTTAAGGTTATAGGTTTAGGTTAAGGTTTAGTTTTAGGTTTAGGTTATAAGCTATAGGTTTAGGGAATTGAGAATTGGTTAAGGTTTAGGATTAGGAAATCGGGTTCGGGTTCGGGTTTAGGTTTGGGTTTTCAAGTTTAGGTTTAGGTTTAGGTTAGGGAGATGAGATTAGGAATAGGTGTAGGTTTAGGTTTAGGGATTTGAGAATACATTTAGGTTTTAGGTCATAGGTTTAGGTTTTAGGCTTAGGTTTAGGTTATAAGTGTAGGTTATAGGTTTAGGTTTAGGTTAGGTTATAGGTTAAGGTTTAGGGAATTGAGAATAGGTTAAAGTTTAGGTTTAGGAAATCGGTTTCGGGTTCGGGATCGGAGTTTAGGTTTGGGTTTTCAAGTTAGGTTTAGGTTTAGGTTAGGGAGTTGAGATTAGGATTAGGTGTAGGTTTAGGTTTAGGGAATTGAGAATAGGTTAAGGTTTAGGTTTAGGAAATCGGTTCGGGTTCGGGATCGGGTTTAGGTTTGAGTTTTCAAGTTTAGGTTTAGTTTTAGGTTAGGGAGTTGAGATTAGGATTAGGTGTAGGTTTAGGTTTAGAGATTTGAGAATACATTTAGGTTTTAGGTCATAGGTTTTAGTTTAGGTTAAGGTTATAGGTTTAGGTTATAAGCTATAGGTTTAGGGAATTGAGAATAGGTTAAGGTTTAGGTTTAGAAATCGAGTTCGGGTTCGGGATCGGGTTTAGGTTTGAGTTTTCAAGTTTAGGTATAGGTTTAGGTTAGGGAGTTGAGATTAGGATTAGGTGTAGGTGTAGGTTTAGAGATTTGAGAATACATTTAGGTTTTAGGTTTAAGTTATAGGTTATAGGTTTAGGTTTAGGTTAAGGTTAAGGTTTAGGTTTAGGTTATAAGTATAGGTTTAGGGAATTGAGAATAGATTAAGGTTTAGGTTTTGAAAATCTGGTTCGGGTTCGGGATTGGGTTTAGGTTTAGGTTTTCAAGTTTGGTTTAGGTTTAGGTTAGGGAGTTGAGATTAGGATTAGGTGTAGGTTTAGGTTTAGGGATTTGAAAATAGGTTAAGGTTTAGGTTTAGGAATTCGGGTTCGGGTTTGGGATTGGGTTTAGGTTTGGGTTTCCAAGTTTAGGTTTATGTTTAGGTTAGAGAGTTTAGATTAGGATTAGGTATAGGTTTAGGTTTAGGATTAGAGAATAGGTTAAGGTTTAGGTTTAGGAAATCGTGTTCGGGTTTGGGATCGGGTTTTAGGTTTGGGTTTTCAAGTTTAGGTTTAGGTTTAGGTTAGGGAGTTGAGATTAGGATTAGGTGTAGGTTTAGGTTTAGAGATTTGAGAATACATTTAGGTTTTAGGTCATAGGTTTTGGTTTAGGTTAAGGTTATAGGTTTAGGTTTAGGTTTAGGTTAAGGTTTAGGTTTAGGTTATAAGGTATAGGTTTAGGGAATTGAGAATAGGTTAAGGTTTAGGTTTAGGAAATCGGGTTCGGGTTCGGGATCGAGTTTAGGTTTAGGTTTTCAAGTTTAGGTTTAGGTTTAGGTTAGGGAGTTGAGATTAGGATTAGGTGTAGGTTTAGGTTTAGGGATTTGAGAATACATTTAAGTTTTAGGTCATAGGTTTAGGTTTTAGGCTTAGGTTTAGGTTATAGGTTTAGGTTTAGGTTATAAGTGTAGGTTATAGGTTTAGGTTTAGGTTAGGTTATAGGTTATGGTTTAGAGAATTGAGAATAGGTTAAGGTTTAGGTTTAGGAAATCGGGTTCGGGTTCGGGATCGGGTTTAGGTTTGGGTTTTCAAGTTAGGTTTAGGTTTAGGTTAGGGAGTTGAGATTTGGATTAGGTGTAGGTTTAGGTTTAGGGATTTGAGAATAGGGTAAGGTTTAGGTTTAGGAAATCGGGTTCGGGTTCGAGATCGGGTTTAGGTTTGAGTTTTCAAGTTTAGGTTTAGGTTTAGGTTAGGGAGTTGAGATTAGGATTAGGTTTAGAGATTTGAGAATATATTTAGGTTTTAGGTCATAGGTTTTGGTTTAGGTTAAGGTTATAAGTTTAGGTTTAGGTTATAAGCTATAGGTTTAGGGAATTGAGAATAGGTTATGGTTTAGGTTTAGGAAATTGGGTTCGGGTTCGGGATCAGGCTTAGGTTTGGGTTTTCAAGTTTAGGTTTAGGTTTAGGTTAGGGAGTTGAGATTAGGATTAGGAGTAGGTGTAGGTTTAGGAATTTGAGAATACATTTAGGTTTTAGGTTTAGGTTATAGGTTATAGGTTTAGGTTTAGGTTTAGTTTAAGGTTAAGGTTTAGGTTTAGGTTATAAGCTATAGGTTTAGGGAATTGAGAATAGGTTAAGGTTTAGGTTTTGGAAATCGGGTTCGAGTTCGGGATCGGGTTTAGGTTTGGGTTTTCAAGTTAGGTTTAGGTTTAGATTAGGGAGTTGAGATTAGGATTAGGTGTAGGTTTAGGTTTTGGGATTTGAAAATAGGTTAAGGTTTAGGTTTAGGAATTTGGGTTCGGGTTCGGGATTGGGTTTAGGTTTGGGTGTTCAAGTTTATGTTTAAGTTTAGGTTAGGGAGTTTAGATTAAGATTAGGTGTAGGTTTAGGTTTAGGGATTTGAGAATAGGTTAAGGTTTAGGTTTAGGAAATCGGGTTCGGGTTCGGGATCGGGTTTAGGTTTGGGTTTCAAGTTTAGGTTTAGGTTTAGGTTAGGGAGTTGAGATTAGGATTAAGTTTAGAGATTTGAGAATACATTTAGGTTTTTTAGGTCATAGGTTTTGGTTTAGGTTAAGGTTATAGGTTTAGGTTTAGGTTTAGGGAATTGAGAATAGGTTCGGGTTTAGGTTTAGGAAATCGGGTTCGGGTTCTGGGATCGGGTTTAGGTTTGGGTTTTCAAGTTTAGGTTTAGGTTTAGGTTAGGGAGTTGAGATTAGGATTAGGTGTAGGTGTAGGTTTAGGGATTTGAGAATACATTTAGGTTTTAGGTTTAGGTTATAGGTTTTAGGTTTAGGTTTAGGTTAAGGTTAAGGTTTGGGTTTAGGTTATAAGTATAGGTTTAGGGAATTAAGAATAGGTTAAGGTTTTGGTTTTGGAAATCGGGTTCGAGTTCGGGATCGGGTTTTGGTTTGGGTTTTCAAGTTAGGTTTAGGTTTAGGTTAGGGAGTTAAGATTAGGATTAGGTGTAGGTTTAGGTTTAGGGATTTGAAAATAGGTTAAGGTTTAGGTTTAGAAATTTGGGTTCGGTTCGGGATTGGGTTTAGGTTTGGGTTTTTAAGTTTAGGTTTAGGTTTAGGTTAGGGACTTTAGATTAGGATTAGGTGTAGGTTTAGGTTTAGAAATTTGAGAATAGGTTTAGGTTAAGGTTATAAGTTTAGGTTAAGGTTTAGGTTTAGGTTATAGGTTAAGGTTTAGGTTTAGGTTATAAGTATAGCTTTTGGGATTTGAGAATAGGTTTAGGTTATAGGTGTAGGTTTGGGTTTAGGTTATAGGTTATAAGTTTAGGTAATTTAGAATAGGTTTAGGTTATAGGTTTAGGGTGTGGTTTAGGTTAAGGGTGTGGTCCCTGCAAAAACAGATATAAACACGGCCTGTCTAAATGGCCAGGCCCTTCCAATGCTGTCTATAGGAAATGGACAGCTTCATCATGGTCATAATAGCGGTTCCCACCTTTCAGGGACCCCCGCTCATCCAGATAGCTCTGACGCATATCCGGGTTTGCTCTATTAATTTCGAGCAAATACATAAACACGGCCTGTCCAAATGGTCAGGCCCCTCCAATGTTGTCCATAGGAAAGGGACAGCTTCATCATGGTCATAATAGCGGTTCCCACCTTCTAGGGACCCTCGCTCAACATCAGGATAGCTCCGACGCACATCCGGGTCTGCTCATTTAAATAAAATGGATTATCAAGATCATTTAAATAAAATCAGGTCCAATCAACAATCTGACCTCGAGGATTCTGTTAGCATTGTTGACGGCACCTCGAACCTTGTTTAAATCCAGGTTGCAATCTGTATCCACTGATGCTATTTGTCTTTCTATGAAGTTGGCGACGATTTCTCCATCTAACCTGGTGAAAGCAGCCCTAATGATAAAGAACATTTCTTTCCATGAATTCATTATCTCTCTCTCTTTTAATTTTTTAACTTTCCATTATAATAATAACTACCTGAAATCATGGCATTTTCTCAAGATAGAAGTCCAATCCATCCCAACTTGTGCACCTGTTAGGACAAGCAATTTAAACAACATCCTGCAACACATTTAAATGCCTAATCAGTCTCACTCCAGTCTTATATATTGAATGCCTAATGATAAAAAAATTTCTTTTATGTTTTGTCAATCCATCTTCCATTTTCTTCTTAACAAGAAAATTCATATTTACTAATATTCCCATTTTTCTATTTTTTTAAAGAATGAGTTTAGACTCCGAAAGCGTCAGCTCTAACACTCGTACTTTCAGCCAAACCCTAACCAAGAAGGACTCCAAAATTCATTCAAAATTATATATGGCAGAAACAGTAAGGATGATAAAAGGAGGGCATCATCATTTAAAAGAAGAAATGACCCAATTCATCCAAGGCAGTTTGTATGAGTGAGGTCCATGGTTAGTGATCCAACAATTGGATATGATTAGCCCCTCTTAACTTAACATGTCCCAACAATCACCTAAGCTTTGATGGTCCTAACCATCACATATCTTGCCCTTCTTTTACTCTTGAATGTTGAAAGCCATGTATTTCTTTCCTTAACCAACCATCTACCAATCAGTGGGTCACGACTGTCCCATTAAGGAGATATTGTGGGCACAGTCCACCCACTTTGGTGTCTGTCAGATCAGTTGTCTAGAGCACTGACCATGGACCCCACTTGTACAAATGAAAATTGATGGAAGGCTAGAGCATTGACCATGGACCCCACTTGTACAAAGATTACAAGGCACAATAAAGAACAAGAAAATCAAAATTGATGATTGTAGATTAGTGAACAAGAAAAAAATAAAAAAAGATTACCTTGGATTGTGAAAAAGACCCACTTTGTTTACATACAAAGGGCTTATACTTGTGATTTGATCCATCTGCTTCCACCTTTGTAACAGAAAAGATGAACAAAACCATCAAAGAAGCTCCAACCAATTTCACTAAAGGGCTAAAAGCTTTCCACTAAAGAACCAAATGGTTCTACGTCATTCAAATAGTATTAGAATTACATGATGTTAGGCTGGTCGAAAAATAAATTTATTAGACTTTCAACTGGAGCCAATTTAATGATGTTCTTACATTGTTTTACACCCCCAAAAGCATAGGGCTGACACCATTTTCCCTCACAAAGATTTAATCTACTGAGCATGGATTGAAGTTAGGTTGACACTTCTCATTTACGAAAATAAAAACAGATGGAAGGAAAAGGAAACATATTCAACATCACTGCATCAATCAATACATGGTAAACAAGGATTTCAAGTGATTAATGTCAAACAGTAAGCATGCCATCAATAGAACCGTACCTATTACTTCCAATATTTTATATCTATTTAAGCTTTGATTGGATGCACAACCGAATCAAGTAGCAAAAGTACAAGCAGGAGACTTTTACAGAACCCAAAATAATGTTTGGAAACTGTCCAGCCTTTCTTCATAATACAGACTTAATGACTTCGCCAGACAGTCAGCACTCTCATTAGCCATACTGACTTCCAATTCAAAACCATTATTGCAAAATATTTTCTTTCAATCTTACAATATTTCTCCACATGTTTAATGTTAAAGGGGAGGCATTTCTTTCTTGCTAGAGGACTGGAACCATACAACTCACCCTGTATCAGTTGGTTTTTATCTTGTTTTGGCATGGTGGCCCATTTCATTTTGGACCAAAACCAAAGGACTCGAGAAGATAACGAATTATATCAGATGATTTTCTAAATCATCCCTGGATCCCTCTCACATGCATCATTCTTCAAATGAAGATCAAATAGATTCAATAGAGTATTCACCTGAAGAAACTCCTGAGATAACAAAGATATCTTTTAATTCCAGGGACATCACATGCTGCCGCAATAATGGAATGGAGTATTCAGTGCCAAATATCTACACTCCTGAGATAAAATGGAATATAAATAAAAGAAGAAACTCCATCAACATACTTGCAACATACACTTCTCAGGCCCCATGCTCACCCTCCGCCAGCTACTATCCTTCACCCTACATTATCTAGATACCCTAAACGAACAAACAAACAAAAATCCTGCAGCCTAAGTCTCTACAACAGATAGACCAGATCTGCCTCGCCCTCCCATACAAAGTCTTTGAACGTAGCCAATTGCTACTGAGAAAATCATTTCCTTTGGCCATTTCATCTAATGACTGAGCAACAATGCAGACAACTAGCAAAATTTGCAGACAATGTATCTGATCATTTCTCCTCTTTGTCAGCAGCATTCACCAATTTGCAACTGCAGGCTCTGCATAAACCCTCATGGGGAAATGGAGTGAGATCCTGGTCTTTCACTAGGTGGGCCATCATGGGAATGTTCCCTACCGCAAAAAAATAAAATAAAATCTGGATGGTTAGTTCATCAGGTAGTCAATTGAATGTGGACATGCACATTCACCACTTGACCACCTACCAAATGAACGACTAAGATCTTACACGTGTGTGGAACTAGTGTTAGGCACAGGACCAATTGCAATTCCATCCCACCTAATCCCTTCTAATCCCACTGCCCAAACACGCCCTAAATCCCCAAATCCCTAAATTGATAATGAGATTGAGAGAGAGAGAGAGATACCTCACTGTCATGAATGACCTTCAACCGAGCTTCAGAGAGAGAGAGAGAGAGAGAGAGAGAGAGAGAGAGAGAGAGAGAGAGAGAGAGGGCGTGCATGGGTAGGGCATTCGGCAACGGACCGCAAGAGATGGAGAGGGACGGATTGGGGAATGGAGACAGAGAGAGAGAGAGAGAGAGAGAGAGAGAGAGAGAGAAAGAGATTGGGGAACAAATAGAGAGAGGGAGGAACATGAGAGAGCCGGAGAAGATCGGGAGAGAGATAGGGTTAGGGAACGGGAGAGAGAGAGAGAGAGAGAGAGAGAGAGAGAGAGAGAGAGAGAGAGAGAGAGAGAGAGAGAGAGATAGAGCGAAATGAAAAAAAATTGGGCACGACTCTTTTTTGAGCGCGCGCCCAATGTTGGGAAACGGTGGTCGGTGCTCTGTGGGACCCACCATGATGTATGTGTTGCATCCATGCCGTCCATCTATTTTTACAGATCATTTTATGATATGAGACCAAAAATGGGGTATATCCCAATCTCAAGTGGACCACATTACAGGAAACAGTGTTGAATAAGCGTGACCATTAAAAACATTTTGGGGGGCCATAGAAGTTTTAGATCAATCTGATTTTTGTTTTTTCCCTTAATCTAGGCCTGTATGACCTAATCAACAGATTGGATGTCAAATAAATAGTACAGTGCATGCGCCTTAGGAGGATTTTAATGGTGGATATCTAATCACTATTGTTTTCATGTGGTGTGGTCCACCTGAGATTTCTATCCCTCTAGTTTTTTGGATCAAGCCCTAAATTATCAGTAAAAATGGATGAACGGAATGGATGAAATACATACATCATGGTGGGGCCCACAGATGGATGGTGGTAGGGGGAGTAGCCAATCTGTTTTCTGTGCTGGGGTCCACTGGAACTTTGGGTTTAACTCCTTTAGACATTGTCGTAAAATGATCTCTCCAAATGGATGGAACATGTGGATACAAAACATACATCATGGTGGGGCCCAAAAATGAGAGGTATATAAATCTCATGTGGACCACACCACATGAAAACAATAGTGATTGGATATCCATCATTAAAATCCTCCTAAGGCCCACTTTACTATTTATTTAACATCCAATCTATTTATTAGGTCATACATGCCCCAACAAAGCTCTTTGTTGCTCAGCTCCTTTGGCCTAACCTCAGTCAACCTGATGCCAGACTTGACCTTGGGCCTACTTTGATTTATATATTGTATATCCATATGGTCCATTTGCTTTGCCAACTCATTGTAGGATATGAGCCCAAAAATGAATCATATTCAAATCTTAAGTAGACTACAACATAAAAAACAATGCTAATTGAACACCCACCATTAAAAACTTTATGGGCCCACCTTAGTGCCCATTGTAATATTTATTTTTATTCGACCTATTGATTAAGTCAGACATAAAGGAAAATATATATAAAATTTTTTTTTTAAAAAAAACAAATATCAACTTCATCTAAAATGTGGTGTGGTCCTAAATTGAGAGGTATATAAAGATCATTTTATGACTTGATCTCAAAATTGAGAAGTATATAAATCGATATCTCAGGTGCACCACACCACATGAAAACAATAGTGATTGGATATCCATCATTAAAATCATCCTAAGGCCCACTGTACTGTTTATTTGACATCCAATATGTTGATTAAGTCATACATGGCCAATTGAAGGGGAAAAACAAAAATCAGCTTGATCCAAAACTTTTATGGCCCCAAAATGTTTTTTAATGGTTGACGCTCATTCAACAATATTTCCTGGAATGTGGTCCACTTACGATTTGGATATATCTCATTTTTGGTCCCAAACCGTAAGATGATCTTTAAAAATAGATAGACGATATGAATTAAACACATACACCATGGTAGGGCTCACAGAGCACCAACCACCAGCCATTGGATGGTGTCAGGGGGAGTAGTCAATCCGTTCCCCTTATTTGTGGTGTGGTCCATTTAATCTTTGGATATGATTCATTTTTTGGATAATTCTCTAAAATTATCTTGAAAAATGGATGAACGGTGTGGGTTGATCCCAAATTTTCGGTAAATCCAAAACTCAAGTGTACCATGCCACGCCAAATAGTGTGGAATAATGATTTCCACCGTTGATACCTTCCTTGGGCCCACAGTAATGTTTATTTGACATCCAACATGTTCATAATATCAAAAAGATATAAATGAAGAGATATCTCATAACCTAAAGGGGACACATCAAATCCACGGTGTTGATGTTCGACACACATCATGATGGGGCCCACAAAACTTACTAACATCAATTCTTAGGTTCTCACGAGGTCAGTAAGTTGGGTCACAATTTTGACCAGAATATTTGGCCCATTTTACATGTCTGGTCCATTTACTCTATTTTACTGATCATTACCCTCAAATTGACTAATTACTCGCCCCGATCATGCTACACATGAGAAAGATATTGGGCAAACAAGATTGATCAACAATTTGAGTGAATTTTGATTTAAACATCTGAAGTTTTTTACTCTTCACTCTGGACTGATCAGATTGTCCAAAAACGGTCAAAGGTTGTTCATAATATCAAAAATATATGAATGAATAGAAAACACAAACATCAGCTTGATCCAAAACTTCTATGGCCTCCAAGAAATTTTAAACGGTAGAGGTTCAATAACACTATTTCCTGTGGTGTGGTCCACCTGAGCTTTGGATATGCTTCCTTTTTGTTCTTTAGATGTCAAATTATCTGTTAACATGGATGAATGGAGTGGATAAAATAAATAAATAGCAGTGGACCCCACAGAGTTTAATTACTCTGGTAAGGGTAACGAGTAACTCACTTAAATGTAGTAGAGAAGGGTTTCCTTAAAACACTCATAATCATATATTGGGCCTGCCTAAATGTGATTCACATATCCTGTGTCCCACTTGGATGAGGGGTCAGACCAAGTTTCAACCGCATCCATGTCTGTATTAACTTATAAACATGTTGGATCTCAAATAAACATCGCGGTGGGCCCTAAGAAGGTTCCAATAGTGGGTGTCACTATCCCACTCTTTTCTATGGTGTGGGTCCACTTGAACTTTGGATCTGCCCCGTCAGTCAGATGCACCATTCCATGGTAGGCCACGAGCTTAAAAATAAAGTCAATCCATGACTTGGGTGGGCCACACCACATACTATAGTTGAGAGGGTTACCTCCCATTAAAACATTCATAATCATTTATTGGGCCCACCTAGATGTGGTTCATAGATCCAGCCCATTCATTATGTGTGTCCCACTTGGATGAGGAGTCAGCCTAAGTTTCATACACATCCAAAACTCATGTGGGCCCCACCAATTAAATGCTTTGATATGTTTTAGGGATGTCTTCACATAGTTTTAGATGTTATAGCCCACCTGAGTTTCGTATACGACTGATTTTTGGACTTAAAGGGGACACATCAAATGCATGGTGTTGATGTTCTACATACATCATGGTGGGACACACACAGATTAACCTCATGGGAAGTTCCCATGAGGTGACTTTATAGTACCATTTCACTATTTAGGTAACTCCTTCATGGGTGTTACTCTAACCGTGTAGGGCCCACCTTGATATATTTTATGTATATCGACACCGTTCATATATTTTTCTATCATATTTTAGGATGTGATTTCAAATCATAAGAACTCAATAATCTCAGGTGGGTCATACCAATCAAAACAATGATGAATAACTATTAAAAACCTTTTGAAGGCCATAAAAGTTTTGGATCAATTTGATCTTTGTAATTTACCTTCATCTAGATCTTCTTTACATTATTAACAAGTTGGATTGCAAATAAACATTACTAAAACCTTACGATGGGCTCTTTATAATTTTTAATGGCAAGGTACTATATTATCATTCTTTCTAGTGGTGTGCTCCACTTAAGATTTAAATCTATACAATTTTTTATACCCGGCCCAAAAATGGGTTGGAGAAACAAATGGGCGACAAGGATATACAACACATCATCAAAATCTCACTTTTGTTATCTAACTTTTCAATTTTTCTCATCAAAATACAAAACTTAGTTTTCTTTTTTAAAAAATATATTTTTTACAATTTGTCAATTTTTTCACAATTTTGTTTAATTTTTTAAATTTTCATTTTAAAAATATCATTTTTTAAATCTCACTTTTGTTATATAACTTTTTAATTTTTCTTGTCAAAATACAAAATCTAGTTTTCTTTTAAAAAAAATATATATATATATTTTTTTACAATTTGTCAATTTTTTCACAATTTTGTTTAATTTTCTAAATTTTCTTTTTCAAAATATCATTTTTTAAATCTCACTTTTGTTATATAACTTTTTAATTTTTATTGTCAAAATACAAAATCTCAACCATTGTGTTGAAGGGCACATCTATTCTGTTGGGTAGAACAGTTATTTTAATATCACAATGATTGGATATTCTCAACCATCTGATATTACCGTTGAATTCAGACCATTTTCTTTTTGACTAAGGTATTGAGGAACTTTGATCTGCATTCCTCTTTCTTAAACGTGTATATTTTTTCTTAACCTCGAGTTGCACTCTTCTTCTTCTTCTTTTTCTTTTTTCTTTTCACGTTTACATGTTTTAATCCTACCTTGTGTATTGTAGGCCACATTAATTCAATTTGGTCTAGATCCATTTTTTTTCAATTTTTCTTGTTAAAATACAAAATCTAGTTTTCTTTTTTAAAAAATATATATTTTTTAAAATTTGTCAATTTTTTCACAAATTTGTTTAATTTTTAAAATTTTCTTTTTCAAAATATCATTTTTTAAATATCACTTTTGTTATATTAACTTTTTAATTTTTCTTTTCAAAATACAAAATCTAGTTTTCTTTTTTAAAAAATATATATTTTTTATAGTTTGTCAATTTTTTCACAAATTTGTTTAATTTTTCAATTTTTTTTTTCAAAATATCATTTTTTAAATATCACTTTTGTTATATAACTTTTTAATTTTTCTTTTCAAAATACAAAATCTAGTTTTCTTTTTTAAAAAATATATTTTTTTACAATTTGTCAATTTTTTCACAATTTTGTTTAATTTTAAAAATTTTCTTTTTCAAAATATCATTTTCTTATCAAAATTTTTTTTTTTTTCCAAAATTATCAACTTTATTCAAAGTTCTTAATTTTTTTTTTCAAAATCTAGATTTTTATAAAATTACATTTTTTTTTTCAAAATCTAGATTTTTTTTCTTAAACATTGTTAGTTCTTTTTCTAAGCTTTTTAACTCTTTTTTTTTCAAAATTCTTAAATTTTTTTGTTCTTAATTTTTTACTTGAGTATTAGAGACGGTTTAGGACCGTCTCTAATGCAGACGGTCTTTGATAGTTTCAAAAGACCGGCTAAGGACCGTCTCTAATAGAGACGGTCTTTGACAGTCTCAAATGGAGACAGCTAAGACCGTCCCTAATACAAACTATCCGATTACCAATAAGAGACGGTCAATGACTGTCTCTAATACGGACGGTCTTTAACCGTCTCGAATGAGAGCATATGAGATGGTCAAAAACCGGTCCTTGACAGTCTCAAATAGAGATAGCTAAACACCGTCCCTAATACAGACTATTTTTAGCAGTTTTAAATTACAAGAAAAGACGACCAATGACCGTCTCTAATAGAGACGGTCCTTGACAGTCTCAGATTACCAGTAAGAGACGGTCTTTGACCGTCTCAAATGACTGCATATAAGACAGTCAGAGACCGTCTCATATTCCAGACGGTCATTAACCGTCTTTTATGTGCAGTTAACGACGGTTTTTTACCGTCTTAAATGATTTGTGGACATTCAAATTTTTGAGACTATTAATGACGGTGAAGGGCCGTCTAAAAGTTTAGAGACGGTTTACGGCCGTCTCTAAAGCGTCTTTAAATCAAGCAATTTTAGAAACGGTCCAGAACTGTCTCAAATTCGTCTTTTTTTTTTTTTTTTTTTTTTTTTTTTTTTCATTTTTCACGTAACGTTGATCCCTTGACCGGGTGTTGAAACTCCCGAAAGTGAACGGATTCGGATAAGGTCCACTTCCTTGATCAAGGCCTTTGGCAGGGTCCAACTTCTCTCCTCCATATTACCTTCTTCCCCCCTCCTCCGCCCGTTTTCTTTGCAATGAGTCGCCTTAAATGGTCAAATAGGCACGTGACGTAAGCTTTCAACAGGGAGCGTATTGCACCGAACCAAAGTCATATCTACGAAACGGGGCTTAATAGGCGTTGTGACAGCCTCCGACTGGTGCTTAAGGCGGTTGGACCCATTTTGAATGGTGTTGTATAATCCATTATACCATAAAAAAAAGTCATATCTAAATAAAAAAAGTTTGTACTAATTTGAATTTTAAATTCAAAATTTTTTTTTTTAAAAAAAAAGAGTTAAAATTCATATATCCCCCAAAACATTTTGAAGATTATGAAAAAAAAATTGAATTTCACTTGTCCCACATCGCTTAGAGATGTAATTTTTTTTGGATTTATAAGTTTTGAGAATAACTTGTGATGTAGAGCGGGTCGCGGACAGTTTCATGGCCAAGATGGATCAGAAAAGGCTCGGTCGACGACAGAAGTGATCCGGACCATTGGACCTTAGATTGGGCGTATCTCACAATTCGAAATGAGTTACCTGACGTAAAATATATGATTTTGGGATAGAACGAGCTACTTTAGCCAACCAACCCAGCTATGCTGGGTTGCGACACCCGGAATTGCGAAAAACCCCTGGATCGATGGTCGTTTCCCTGTTTTAATTTCGTTTTTACTATAAATAGTAAGTTTTAGTTTGCTTATAACTTTTCATCCGTCGGGCTTTAGGAGTTGCTCCCAACGTGAAAAGAGCTTATAATAATTAGGAGAACGATTTGGTGAAGCCAAATAGGACACTTACTATTTTTGGCCGAAAACCTTGCGCACTAGTAGACATCACAACTGTCTATAAATAGTAAGTTGCGATTTCTAGGAGTTTTAGTTGTAGTTTGATTCTGATTTCTTTCTCATTGCTTGGTACCCCTATTTTAAAGGGTCGTGAACTCATTTTTAAGAATTCATTAATCAATTTCGAATTTATTAGAATTTATTTTTATTTTCTGCTTTCTTTCCTCGCGGATTCGAGAAGTCTCTGTGGGGAGTCCAGAGAAGTTCCGTGGATTCGGAATAGTTATCCTCCTGAGGAAGACGGTGCTCGACCTCACGTCCTCCCCTGCGTCAACTTGGAAGAGAGGGAGAGCTTGGGTTGCGATTCCATTACTTAGGGATGAAACAATTGGCAGAGAGACTTTACCCTTGAATTTTAAGGCCCCACTACACCACAATGAGTATGTAACATCCACTCCAACCGTCAAAGCCTAAGCCAAGTAAGCACTATCCAACCATTGCATTCCACACCAAAATCTAAACCTAAGCCCCAGCCCCACACAGGTCGAATCTTAACCACACGTTAACCATGCATAATTTTAAATTTTCAAAATGGCCATAACTTAATTTTTTTTATATATATATATATATATATATATATATATATATATATATATATATATATATATATACTTTGACTTTATTAAAATCACTTTCATATTCATCAAACAAGCATATTTATGCGCAGTTGAAAATAAATCGCGGGGGTAAAAAAAAAAAGAAAAAGAAGAAGCTTTGAAAAAGTCGGATTGATGACACACCAGAGAACATGAGCATTGAAAAACTGTACCGGTCACATCGAAATTGGGCCGTATCGGACCAAACCAGGTTTATACGACCCGAACTGGTAAGCCTATAAGGCTGCACCTTTTTTGGGTCTGTAGTCATGTGGTTGTCAATTTCCATATGTGGTCAACCATCTGAACGCTTCATCAAAACGGTCGAGGAAACCATTGCCCAGCAAAAGGCCCGGTCCAAAATTTCGGTCAGACTGTCCTGGTTCCAACACACGTTTCCTGATTTTGACTGTTCATTCAGTGGGGCCATTTTTTGTGGAAGGGGATGGTCGTAGTTGATGTAAACGCCCACCATAATGTATGTATTGTATCCATTTACTGTCCACCCATTCTGTGAGATCATTTAAGAGAATGGGTCTAAAAATGAAGCAGATCCAAAGCTCATGCAAACCACACCACATAAAGTAGTGGATAATGACGCCCACTATATATTGAAACTTTTCTAGGGCTATCATCATATTTATTTGCCACCCAACATGTTTATAAGGTCACACAGACCTAGATGAAGGGAAAACACAAATATCCATTGATCTAAAATTTCCATAGCTCTCACGAAGTTTTCATCAGTGGTTGTCATTGCCCCATTGTTACTGTGTTCTTGAGCTTTGCATGTGCCTCATTTTTTAACCCTTCTCTTAAAATAATCTTAAAAATTAGATGGATGGTATGTATACAACACATCGAAGAAACACTACACCTAAGAGTCAACTCGGCAACTTTGTTATAAATTACCGATTTTCCTTATCGAATCGGGACTACATCATGGTGGGCCCAAAAAACTTGGTGACGTCAACAAACTGCGTAGGTCAGTCGTGTGTGGCGCATCACGCAATCCGCTTCCATTTTTATTGGGCCTTGACATGATGACCTTGAATGATCCTATCTGTCTAATAGCTGGATTGTTTTATTTTTGTGAGCCGTTAAACAAGTTGAACCGGTCAGTGGTCTATAATAGGAATATAAATGTGCGGTGCAGATGATGGCAACATCGTACCATTGAAAACGTGAAATTTCTGAAAGATTTCACTCTTTGACTTCCCAGCCCCTCTCAGCTGTCTACTCGGTGGAACGTATGGAAAAGCATTTCGACAAGAACAGCACAAATCCCTTTTCACGGCAACTTAATTCAGTGTTTGCTACAATGGATTAGGATGTATTATTATTGGATATGTTGGGACTTTAGCCTTTATACATGAGTTCATCTTCCAATGATCCAAACCATCCAATAGATGGGCCAGCCAAAACTTGGATAGGGTATATACCGAAGTAAATTGCATGGTGTGCAGATGTGGATTCCCTGCAAAAGCCTTTCGGGTGAAGTTCCTTTGCTGGGATGCTTGGTGGGGCCACCGTGATGTTTGTGAGAAATTCACCTGTCCCATGCATTTGGAGAACTCATTTTAAGACATGTGACCAAAAATAAAGTGGATTAATACTCAAGTGGGCTGAAAGGAAATGGTGACCACCGTTTGTAACATACGTATGGCCACAAAGTTTCAAAATGACCTTATAAGCGAATTAGATGGCATATAAACATCAATGTAGATCTAGGAAGGTTTCAACTGTAGGAAACTCTTTCTTAGATTTTTCTTCTGATAGAGTGGCCTTGTGTTTTGGATCTATCTGATTTTGTCTCATGTCCTGAAATGATATGGAAAAGTGAATGAATGTGGATTTTTCACAAACATCACCAAAGCAGGAACTTAGGCCCCCTTTGTTAAATCTGAAGTCTAAAGCTTGAATCTAAATCTGAAGCTAAATCTAAAATCTAAAGCTTGAATTTGAAATCTGAAGTCAAAAAACTTGTTTGATAATTATGGCTGAAGTCTGAAAATTTAGTACTGAATCTGAAACAATCTGTTTATTAACAAACATCTGAAATGCCTGAAATATGTTAATTTGACACATTTGCCCATATCTCCAGTTTAGAAATGTTTTACACTTGATGCAGATCTCCCACCAACTTTGATCTCCTTTAAACCATTCGTACAACTCAGAGCTCAATGATCGTTAGCGTTATATAGTTATTGTTTCCTCTCTAGTGAGCCATAGATGAAGAACTGCACCAATTTCAAGGTTTAATAGTTGTAATTAGAAGCCTAACATGCATTGGTCTACTCCTATTTCTATCATTTCATTCAAATTGGGTCCGTTGTTGGCATCAAAGCCAATAAAAGTCCACGTTTAAAAATCCTAACACTTCAACTAGAGGGCATCAACCAGTCAGTTACAAAACAAATTAATCGACGGTCTATACCCAACAGGGAAATTGATGGAGATCCAATGAACATGATACCCAATAGGGAAATTAATCAATTACATGTCATCGATACCGTTCATAACATCATTCCTACTGGAATGAACTAAAAACAAAAATATTGTCATGATTCAAAACTTCAGTGGCCCCACGAATATTTCAACTGTGGATGTTTAGTTATCACGTTTTCGGCCCACCTGAGCATTGGATACGGTTCATCTTTGGCCTCATGTTCTAAAATGAACTCACAAAATAGATGGACGGTGAGGATTTCTCACAAACATTTTAGTGGCCCCACCTGCGTTCCCAGCGCAGGACCTTCCTGCGGAAGGCTTTCGCAGGGGATCCGTGTCCTGGACTGGACGGAAACAGATTGGCTACTCCCCCAGCCACCGTGGTCAGTGCTCTGTTAGCCCCTCCATGAGGTATGTGTTTCATCCATTCCGTTCATCCATTTCTACAGATCATTCTAGCGATTCACCCCAAAAATTAGAGGGATATAAATCTCAGGTGGACCATACCATAGGAAAATAATAATGACTGGATATGCATCATTAAAATCCTCCTAAGGCCGAATGTACTGTTCATTTGTAATCCAATCTTTTTATTAGGTCATACAGGCCCAGATGAAGGGAAAAAACAAAGATCAGCTTGATCCAAAACTTTTATGGTCCCCAAAAGGTTTTTAATGGTCGATGCTATTCAACACTGTTTCCTGTAATGTGGCCCACTTGAGATTTTGATATAACTAATTTTTTGTCCCATATTATGAAATGATCTGAAAAAATTGATGGATGGCATGGGTGAAACACATACATCATGGTAGGGCCCACAGAGCACCGACCATCAGCCACTGGCCGGTGGTAGTGGGAGTAGCCAGTCCGTTCCCATCTTGGAGCCCTTAACGGAGAACCCGGATTTCCTGCCAAAGCCTTTCGCAAGAAGTTCCTGCGCAAGGATCTGGGTGGAGACCCTACAATGTATATGAGAAATCTATTCCGTCCATCCATTTTGAGATCTCATTTTAGGGCGTGCGACAAACAATGAGGCGAATAAAAAACTCAAGTGGGTCATACGAGAGGGAAAATTAGGGAAAAAAATTTCTACCGTTGAAATCTTCCCAGGCTCCACCTTGATGTTTATATGTTATCTAAACCGTTTATAAGGTCATTGTCAATGGGATGAAGTGAGAAAACCAAAAACATAGACTGATACAATAATTTTTTGGGCATAAGAATGCTTCAATGGTGCTCACTGAATGATCATTGTTTCCTCTTGTGTGTCCCACTTTAGTTCTATATACACCTAATTTTTTTTTATCTCAAGTCCTTAAATGATCTCGAAAACGGATGAACGGATTGGATTTATCAAAAACATGTCAGTGGGCCCCACCCAACATCCTTGCGCAAGAACTTCCTGTGAAAGGCTTTCGCAGGAAGTTCCTGCACTGGGATGCATGGTGGGGGCCACCATGATGTTAATGAGAAATCTAACCCGTCCATCTGTTTTTTAAGCTCATTTTAGGACATACGACTATAGATAAGGAGAATATAAGACTCAAGTGGGCCATACGAGATGAAACAGTGGAAAAGGAATGTCCACCATTGAAACCTTCCTAGGCTCCACCTTGATGTTTATATTCCATCCAAGCCGTTTATAAGGTCATTTTCACTGGGATGAAGTGAAAATATCAAAAATTAGACCGAGACAAAACCTTCGTGGCCATATAAATGTTTCAACGGTGGTCATTAAATCTCCATTGTTTCCTCTCGTGTGGTCAATTCGAGTTTTGAATATTCCTTATTTTTTGATGCATATCCTAAAATGATCTCTAAAATCGGATGGACAGTGTGGCTTTCTCACAAACATCTCAGTGGGCCCCACCCAGATTCCCTGCGCAGGAACTTCCCGCAAAAGGCTTTCGCTGGAAATTCGCATTTCGTGTTTAACGAGGACGTGGATTGCATACTACCCCCGCCCATCACTGGCTTCGAAACTTGCAGTTCTGTGGGCGGGCCCACCATGATGTATATGTTCATCCAAACCATCAATCCCTTTTCTCAGATTATTTTAAGGCATGAATACAAAAATGAGGCAGATCCAACGCTCAAGTGGACCACACCAAATAATAATCTTGGTTGCATTAAAATGCATCAGTTGCATTAAATGCAAGAGTCATCTGTGATGTGGTCCATTTGATCGTCGGATCTGACTCATTTTTGTTTTGATGCCTTAAAATAATACGAGAAAAGGGATAAAGGGTTTGGATGTACAGATACATCACGGTGGGCCCACCCACAGATTTGCCTGTTCGGAGCTAGGGACGGGCGGGGGTAGTACGCAATCTGCGTCCATTGTACGAACGATTCAAAGAGATCAAAGTTACATGGGCCACTGTGATGTTTTTTTACCATCCAACCTATTCATTAGGTCATGTAGACATGGATGAAGTGAAAACACAAATATCAGCTTGATCCGAAACTTCTCCAGCTCTGAAGAAGTTTTTAATGGTGGACGTTCAATCCCCACCTTATAGTCCAATTAATCATTAGACCTGCTTCTTTTATTGGATCACACTTTAAATTATCTAAAAAAGTTGATGGACGGTGTTGATCAAACACATAAATCATGGTGGGGCATAAAGAAGTTTCATAGGTTAAAGGTTGATTTTGTATTGCGCAAACAATTGAAAAGAAAAACTTTCCGTAGTAACTTGAAAATGGGTACTTTTGGAAGCAGAAAATTTTTGTTTAATGAAAAATCACGGAGCACATTCCGTGTTCACCATTAAGCCAGACTCCTATCACGGAAAGAATTCAAAAACCACTTAGCACTTTCCGTCTTCCACGTTAACAACGCATTAACAAACACCACTAAACACGAAAAATTTTCTCCAATCCGCGTTAAGTGCAAAAATTCAGCGTTAACATACATGGCCTTACTGTAAAAACCATTAGCAGGAAATCCTTGTCCGTGGTAGCAGACTTTGATGGTTGGTTGACCTCACCTTGGTATGTAAGCCCCTCCATGATGTATGTATTATATCTATACGGTCCATTCATGCTGCGAGGTCATTTTAGGCTATGAGCCCAAAATTAAGGTAGATCCAATTCCCAAGTGGACAACACCACATAAAGCAATGGAGATTGAACACCCATCATTGAAAACTTCTTAGGGGGATGTTTAGGATCAAGTTGATATTTGTATTTTTCCTTTGTTGGTCTGTGTGACCTTATGAATAGGTTGGATGGTAAATAAACATCATGGTGGACCTGGGAAGGAGTCAACGATGGGCGTAATTGTCCCACTGTTTTTTTGTAGTGTTGCGCCATTTCAACTTTAGATTTACCTAAGTTTTTAGGGACCACAGAACTTGGTGATTTGAACACACCACCAAAGTCCAATCAATCCACTTCCATGTACAAAAACAAAAGTGCATTTATAAAAATATTTTAACCATTTGATCATTTGATACTTTCCTTTTGAAATTTTCTTACTTTTATATAATTGAAAGGTTGAAATATTTCTATCTAGAAGATTTTCTAGATATCCTCCGTCCTTCCACAAAGGGAACTATGATATACATGGCTTTTAAGTTATTAAAATGGATTCAACGTGAGGTCACGGGATGGAGCACCAATTGTGCGAGTGCATCGGTGTGTGCGAGTGCATATGTTAAAAAATGTATCTTGGTAGACGTCCCCTCCTCCATACATGCACACACCCTCCAGTCATGTCATAGTGGGATTTATCAAGAGCCACATATACTTAAACTCAAGACCTTGTGTTGAAACTCTTAAGAGTACCACCGAAGCATCATCATCATTATCTAAGCCTTATATCAACTAAATTAGAATCAGCTATATGAATCATTTTCTACCATCCAATTTATCAAAAGCCACATATTTAATTCAATTAGACAGTGTCATCGGGTCTTTTTGCTCACATTCATCTAGGCCTTTTTTTTTTTTTTTTTTTTTTTTCTGGTACTTATAAATCCTACAACTTGTACCTGCTCACTCTTTTTTAACTAGTATAATTCTTAGTCTCCATCGTGTAATATGTATGAGATGAGCCATTAATCTAGTACGCCATGTCCTATACCTTCCATAGTATAATAATCAACCCAATCAAGTAATCAAGTGGCCACATGTATATGTTGAACATGGACTTCAATCCTTAGGAACCGTTCATCGATTCACCACATGGGTGTAGAACCTGTCTAGCTTGGCCCTATTCTCTTTAGTCCTAGTCCTAGCTTGCCATGTCCTTAATCAGACTGAAAAGGCCTTGGCCAGCCATACAAAGATGAGTTAAGTGATCGAAGGTTTTAGAATATCCTTCGTCCATAATAAAACCTATGTATGAACGGTAGGGATCAATGCACGAGGGTAGCCATTATAACATTAGCTGATTTAATGATTAGGTCAAGCCAACAGTCTAGGTGAGCCCTTCATCACTGGCCATGACCCGAGCATCTAGCATGTATTTCAAACATCAACCTTGCCCTAATGCCAAGTTTAGGAGCTCCAGCTAGAGCTGGGCATCGAGTTGAGTCGAGTCAGATTGAGTAAGGGTTGACCTGACTTGATCTGGTTTTGAAATAGACCTGACCTGAACTTGACACAACTCAGTATTGAGTCCAACATGCCTGACCCGATCCAAGTCCGAGTCTGACT